>CM051240.1:198693862-199893862 GCA_027917425.1 Gastrophryne carolinensis | reverse complement strand
TGTTCTGGACTTTCCCTTTGAACAAGCTTTAGCATGCCCTGCCTTCTGTAAAGTTAATACTGAGTGATTTGGAGACTCAGCAGTGAGTGGCTGCTGTAAAGGATCCTGCAATCCTAAATGTTTGTGCAATATTTTACAAATATTCTAAAGTCTGTCTATTGGACATATGCATGCGGGAAGGGTGGAGGAGAGTTACCCCTTAAATACCTTGAAATAATGTATATGTCCCTTACCATTTCTTACATTAATTCTGCTGTTTTATCCTTTGCTTTGCAAGTAAATAAAGTTCCTGACCTGACTGGACTCTTTTGCTAACAATAAATGGTATTACCATTGTGTTCCTTTTTCTTTCATTTTACTGTCAACCCCCTCCACACCCCCATAATTTTAACTTGATAGTTGCTTCAGGCTTCAGACAGGAAGTGGAACTCATAAGAATGCTTCTAGAGAAGAGTGACTCCGGGGGACATCCAGATTGCTGGAGCCCCCCATGCATAGACCCCTTACAACCCCCTGCTATTGGCTGCCAGCCGACCTAGACCGCTGGTCAGGGGGGTCCATGCAGGCAAACATGCCCAGAGCAGTGGTCTTACCACTCAGCCATCACTCACTATTTTATTACCTTGTTATTAAATTACATTATTACCTCTAATTTACGGCAAAACAGTCAGAAGTCTCAGGCAGGCTGATTATTACTATATATAGTCAATTGCACACAGATAACAGTGTGTCATTTGTCCCATAGACATCTGTGTGATGGCTTGTCAATGTACATTTGTTTTTGAAAACAATGTAAATGGTGGTTCAATAATACTCCTAGAGGCAACATTTTTTATATATATATTATATATATATATATTAATACAAACACAGAGCAAAAAAAAATTATTATGCAAGAAGCAAACAGTTCCAAATTGATCATTTAAAAGTGCCACAGTGCACAATGCAACTATGTCCCACGGTGCATGCACTTCACACAGAATTGTGCAAGAGAATCCTCCATCGATAGTGCAAACTCTTACCAGCTTTTGGTCAGCAAAACGCTTTAAAATGGTTTTACGCAGCGTTGCTGCTAATTCTGATGTAATCCACTTCCAAATAAATGCTCATCAAACAAAGCTTCCACTCCTCAACCTTCCAATATATATAGATGTTATATAGAGCACTGCTTCCATAAAGCCATCCACTGCAGATTATCTCCTTAATGGGCAAAGCTCAGATGGTAGCATGGACAGAGAAACAAAAAGGCCGAGATAGTGTAATATTGCAAGACTTGTGACTTTAATAAAAGTGATCCAAATACACTCACAAAACAAGTAAAATAATCAGCTCTGAGATACAATCGCGGTCTCACCGATCCTGGAATCAGACGGTCACCACACACAATCCAATGAAAGGACGATCCCGTTTAGGATGGGTTAAAATATCCAAAGAATCTAAAAACTTTAAAAAGTTGGCTGTGGCTGTGGCAGCCCACGTGCCATACTGGCTGCATATGACGCTGTGGGTCTCCAGCGCCCCGGGAGACTGTGACAGCGGAGCTTGTGTTGCCAGCTGCTGTTATGTGATTTTTGACAAAGGGTTATGATAGGCTGATGCGGCCCACGTGCTGCGCTGTCTTTGGAGGATGTTACAGGTCCTTTAGCTGCGCGTCCGGACCACTACACTCTACAGTGGGGAGTCTTTGGCCGCTGTAAATAGGGGATTGGCTTTCTACATTTCGGGATTGTACACTGGAGCAGGCAGCTAGCGATAGCCCGTCTCCTTTTGGCCAGTGAAGTGGGAGCTGAGGTGGAGTTAAAATGCCCAGTTTTTCTTTCACACTGCTGGAGGACCTTATGTCATGTGACCGGACCTTTTTGGTATATAGTTTCCGCTGCTCTGCCGCGCCACCAGCCTAGTTAAAGTTGCCTTGCGGCGACGAAACGCGTCGGCGGTGGCGAGCGGTGGAAGTTTTTTAAAGTTTTTAGATTCTTTGGATATTTTAACCCATCCTAAACGGGATCGTCCTATCATTGGATTGTGTGTGGTGACCGTCTGATTCCAGGATCGGTGAGACCGCGATTGTATCTCAGAGCTGATTATTTTACTTGTTTTGTGAGTGTATTTGGATCACTTTTATTAAAGTCACAAGTCTTGCAATATTACACTATCTCGGCCTTTTTGTTTCTCTGTCCATGCTACCATCTGAGCTTTGCCCATTAAGGAGATAATCTGCAGTGGATGGCTTTATGGAAGCAGTGCTCTAGATAACATCTATATATATTGGAAGGTTGAGGAGTGGAAGCTTTGTCTGATGAGCATTTATTTGGAAGTGGATTACATTAGAATTAGCAGCAACGCTGCGTAAAACCATTTTAAAGCGTTTTGCTGACCAAAAGCTGGTAAGAATTTGCACTATCGGTGGAGGATTCTCTTGCACAATTCTGTGTGAAGTGCATGCACCGTGGGACATAGTTGCATTGTGCACTGTGGCACTTTTAAATGATCAATTTGGAACTGTTTGCTTCTTGCATAATAATTTTTTTTTGCTCTGTGTTTGTATTAATATTTTATTTGTGTTCTTTTGGGGGATAAGGACATTTCACGTTGAGCATTATTCATCATATTCACTAATTTAAACACAATTTGGAAAACTGCCAGCGCGGGCCTATGTATTAATAGTTTCACTGTTGTTACATCACTTTAATATATATATATATATATATATATATATATATTGTGATAAGTGTCCGGGATCGCCCTCTTCTGATGTCGAGGGACACGTATTTTGTCTGTATCCAATCAGGCAAACAGCAGAAAGTTCGTTCAATCTGACTCTTGGTCAGCTTTATTGGTAAAGGTTGCAAAAGCAAAATAAAGATAACACAGCAACAAAAGAAAATCCTTGCCTGTCCGGCACTAACTAAACAAGTGAAAACCCTCACTACTAGCTGGAGAGCTTCTCTCTGCCAGCTACAAAAAACACTTCCAGCAACCTTTACTCACATGAATCTCTCCACAGACCTGGGCTGTGTCCTCAGCCAGAGAGAGATCGATCTGCCCCCTGACTTCCTCCTTTTGTCAGCCTCTCATTCCCCCTAATTAATTACCTGACAGGTGAGAGGCTCAGCTATTACCTCACATAGGAACGGAACCTGGGAGAAATATACCTGTCTTCTACTATCAGACCTGCATGAATGTCACATATCCCCCCCCTCTGCTCAGGCCACTGGGAATGAGCATTTGTAACCAGAAGGCAGTGCACACGTGACAGTGCATCTGCATTTCCCTGCAGTCGCCCAGCCCTGTGCTCTACTGTAAAGTTGTAGGCCTGCAGAGCTAGAAACCACCTCGTTACTCTGCTATTTTTCTCTTTATTAAGGTACATCCATTTCAGAGGGGCGTGGTCAGTGACTAGCCGGAACTTTCTTCCCAACAAATAATATTTGAGGGACTCGAGGGCCCATTTAATAGCTAAACATTCCCTTTCTACAATTGCATAATTTATTTCGTGTTTATTCAGCTTCCTACTTAAATAAAGCACGGGATGTTCCTCTCCATCCCGGATTTGTGACAAGACAGCCCCTATTCCTGTCTCGGAAGCGTCTGTCTGGACCACAAATTCTTTCTTGAAATCTGGTGTGATCAATATTGGCAGGGAACAAAGGGCCAATTTTAAGGTTTGAAACGCTTTTTCAGCCTGAGGGTTCCACCTTATCATCACTGAGTCTTTTCCTTTTGTGAGATCAGTCAGGGGATTTGCTATGGTAGCAAAATTGGGTATAAATCGCCTATAATACCCTGTAATTCCGAGAAATGCCCTCACCTGTTTTTTATTTAACGGTTGAGGCCACTTCTGGATTGCTTCAACTTTATCTACCTGGGGTTTAATTACGCCTCTTCCAATAATATAACCCAAATATTTGGCTTCTTCTAACCCAATACAACACTTTTTGGGGTTAGCTGTCAAACCTGCAGCCTGTAAACTGTCAATGACTGCCTGCACGTCAGAAAGGTGTGTCTCCCAGTCAGGACTATGTATCACTATGTCGTCAAGATAGGCCGAAGTATATTTCCTATGTGGTTTTAACACTCTATCCATTAACCGTTGGAAGGTTGCAGGAGCCCCATGTAAGCCGAAGGGCATATTTACATAATGAAATAAACCGTCAGGTGTGGAGAATGCTGTCTTTTCTTTGGCAGATTCAGTCAGCGGAATCTGCCAATAACCTTTCGGCAGATCTAGTGTGGTGATGTAGCGAGCTGTACCTAGCCGCTCAATCAGCTCATCCACCCTTGGCATAGGATAGGCATCAAATTTAGACACAGAGTTTAACTTCCTAAAGTCATTACAAAACCTTATAGTACCGTCTGGTTTTGGAATTAACACAATTGGGCTGGACCACTCACTATGGGATTCCTCAATCACTCCCAATTCCAGCATGTCTTTCACTTCTTTAGACACTGCCTCACGCCTAGCCTCAGGGATTCTATAGGGCCTAACATGTACCTTTACCCCAGGTTCGGTCACAACATCGTGTTTTATCAGTGGAGTCTGCCCTGGTTTGTCAGAAAAGAAATTTTTGTTATGAATTATCAGTTGTCTAGCCTCTTTCTTTTGTGTGTCAGACAAGGACTCAGCGATAATAACGTTAGGTATTAGAGAACCATCACAGGCTGGCCACGCAACCTTCGCAGCTAGAGTTTGCCTGTCTTTCCAAGGTTTAATCAGATTCACATGGTAAATCTGCTCAGGCTTTCTTTTATCTGGTTGGTGAATTTTATAATTGACCTCACCTACTCTTTCTATAACGGAGTAGGGACCCTGCCATTTGGCCAAGAACTTACTCTCTATAGTAGGAACTAGTACTAACACCCGATCTCCTGGTGCAAATGTACGTACCTTAGCACCCCTATCATAGATTCTTTTTTGCACACCTTGAGCCTGTTCCATGTGGGTTTTTACAATTGGCATCACAGCTGAAATTCTGTCCTGCATTTGTGAAACATGTTCTATTACACTTCTGTAGGGAGTGACCTGCCCTTCCCAGCTTTCCTTTGCCACATCTAACAACCCCCGGGGATGTCTACCATATACCAACTCAAATGGAGAAAACCCGGTGGACGATTGAGGCACCTCCCTTATGGCAAACAACAGATATGGAAGCAACAAATCCCAATTTTTCCCGTCCTTGTCCACTACTTTCTTTAACATCTGCTTTAGAGTCTTGTTAAATCTTTCAACTAAGCCATCGGTCTGAGGGTGATAGACGGACGTGCGTAGTTGATTCACCTTAAACAATTTACAAAGTTGCTTCATCACATTAGACATAAAGGGTGTGCCTTGATCGGTAAGTATTTCTTTTGGGATGCCCACCCTACTAAACACCTGCACTAACTCCTTTGCGATAGTCTTAGATGATGTGTTTCGCAAAGGTATGGCCTCCGGATAACGTGTAGCATAGTCCATTATAACTAGAATATGTTGGTGACCACGCGCTGACTTTATCAGGGGACCAACCAAATCCATCCCAATCCGATCAAATGGTACCTCAATGATTGGTAATGGAACTAGAGGGCTGCGGAAAAGAGGCCTAGGTGCAGACATCTGACAGTCTGGGCAGGATTCACAATACTCTTTAACATCATGATGTACCCCAGGCCAGAAGAATCTGAGCAAAATTCTCTCTGTAGTTTTCTGGACTCCCAGATGTCCCCCCAATATGTGCCCGTGTGCCAGATCTAAAACTGTTCTCCTGAAGGCTTTGGGAACCACTAGCTGCTGTATGTTATCCTCACCCTTTTTGTCAACCTGGTACAGTAAATCATTCTCTAGAACCATATATGGGAAAGCAAGCCTAGCCCCAGGCTCCACAGGTACCCCATTGATTATTTTTACATTTTCTCTGGCTCGGGTAAGGGTAGGGTCTTTTAACTGCTCACTTTGAAAATCATCTTTTCTGACCTCTAAGTCAGGTATACACTGCTGAGAAGTCCCCAGAATTTCTGTCTCTGTTAATGGTTCTCCTGAATCCCCCGCCATAACAGAAAAGGGAAAAGTTAAAGGCTTTTCTACCCCAACCACATCTTCCATTGGGGAACTATGAAATGGATCAGGGCTTAGGTTGGAGGTTGTGGGCCTATCAGGTGTACCATCTTTAATCGCGAGATTGTCTTCCCACAACTTCCAAAAATATGGAAAGTCTCTACCAAGAATGACATCATGCATTAAGGCGGGGACTATCCCCACCTTGTGACATACTGAACCATAAGGAGTTGAAATACAAGCAATGGCAATTTGATATTCACGCGTATCCCCATGCACGCAAGATACCGTGTAAGTGTCTGGATACCTGTTAGCAGTACTTATAAGGTTGGCGTTTACCAGACTTACCACACTCCCTGAGTCTAGTAAAGCCACCACCTTTTTATCCTCTACTGTTAGCTCATTCAGGTGGTTTTTAGAACTGTCTGAACTGACAGCAGTACACATTACTTGGGCAAACATAGACATACGTTTTTTCAAAAAGGCCGCGTCACATTGCATAGGTTCAATAGTCAAAGGACAGTTCATTGCAATATGGCCCAACTCATGGCAACGAAAACATCTTATGTTTTCTCTACCTAGCCCAAAGTCTCGCATTTTAGGCCTCCCTGAGCCCACAGTCTCATCTTTTCCATATAAAGTCTTTACATTTTTCCCAGCTCCCATAAACCCCAGAACAGTCTTACCGGGAACTTTGGCTGTCCGGTTGGTTGAGGCCTGGGGCTGGGTGTTACTTAAGAGCTCTTCTGCTGTAGAGTACCATTCAACAAGATCCACAAGCTGATCTGCAGATTTTGGGTCTCCGTGGCTCACCCACTTCCTTAACGCTGGAGGTAGTGCCCTTAGATATCGATCCATAACCACACGTTGAACCACGTCTGGTGCAGATAGAACCTCTGGTTGTAGCCACTTCCTGGTCAGATGGACGAGGTCAAACATTTGGGAACGTGGCGGTTTACCCACGTTATATGTCCACTGGTGTACTCTCTGGGCTCTGACTGCTATGGTTACACCCAAGCGTGCCAGAATCTCTGCCTTGAGTTTGTTAAAGTCCTGGGCCGCAGCCGGTTCCAGATCATAGTAAGCCTTTTGTGCTTCTCCTATGAGGAATGGGGCCACCAAGCCTGCCCAACTTTCTCTCGGCCAGGCCTCCCGTGTAGCTGTTCTCTCAAAGGTTGCAAGGAAGGCCTCCACATCATCTGCCGGCGTCATCTTTTGCAGATATTGGTTTGCACGGATATCTCTCTGCGGAGTCGGCAGCTGCCCGCTTGGCAGATTGGCCACACTTTGCATCAGCTCCTGCAGCGTCTGGCGGTCTTTATTTGCGGCCTCTGCTAGAGCAGTCAACTGCGCTGCCAGCAGGTGATTGGTGTGTTGTTGCTCTCTGAAAGACTCCTGCTGAGCTCTGGTAGCCTCTTGCTGCGCAGCGACCGACTGCACCAAGGCCTTTACCATGTCATCCATTTTGACACTGGGCTGTTGCCCCTAGCAACGTGGTGCCCGCATCCTCCACCACATGTGATAAGTGTCCGGGATCGCCCTCTTCTGATGTCGAGGGACACGTATTTTGTCTGTATCCAATCAGGCAAACAGCAGAAAGTTCGTTCAATCTGACTCTTGGTCAGCTTTATTGGTAAAGGTTGCAAAAGCAAAATAAAGATAACACAGCAACAAAAGAAAATCCTTGCCTGTCCGGCACTAACTAAACAAGTGAAAACCCTCACTACTAGCTGGAGAGCTTCTCTCTGCCAGCTACAAAAAACACTTCCAGCAACCTTTACTCACATGAATCTCTCCACAGACCTGGGCTGTGTCCTCAGCCAGAGAGAGATCGATCTGCCCCCTGACTTCCTCCTTTTGTCAGCCTCTCATTCCCCCTAATTAATTACCTGACAGGTGAGAGGCTCAGCTATTACCTCACATAGGAACGGAACCTGGGAGAAATATACCTGTCTTCTACTATCAGACCTGCATGAATGTCACAATATATACACACACACAATTAGCTGGATCTATATACTCCCTTAGGAAACCATGCCAGCAAGGTGAAATGTGTTGAAGGAATCTAACTGTGTTAGAAATCTTGTTTGCTTTTGAAATCAGCTGACACTTTGGGGGTAATTTAAACCGGACCTTCACCATGATTTATTGAAAAACCCAAACCCTTAAAAAAGATTCCCCGCCATCTAAAATTAATATAGTTTAAGTTTTTAGTCACTTACTTATTATTCTTTCCCCCACTGGGTTGCAACTTTGTTCAGGACTTTAGGATACAGGTAGGATGATTTTTAATGTGAGCAATCTGTATGTACAGGGTGTGGGAAACATATAAGATAGACTCTTATTCAGAGTGAAGGACCGCTTTAAAGTGGACCAACACCCAGGATTTTGACTATCCTGGGTCTTGGTCCACTTCGGTGGGGCACCCCCGATCGGGGTGCCCCGCTGTGTGAAACCCCCCCGAACCCCCCGAACAACTCACCTCTCCCCGCTCCCAGCGCCGACGGACAAGCCGCGGACAAGCGCCTCCCCCCCGCCGCCTCCCGCGCACGTCTAGAGGGGCGCGAGGGAGGCGGAAAGGTAAGGAGTTTGGGGTGTTTGGGGGGGTTTCACCCCGCGGGACATCCCGATCTCGGATGTCCCGCGGGGAGGGAGGTGATCGGCCCGGGAATCTTATAGATTCCCGGGCCGATCACCCGTGGGTGTTGGTCCACTTTAAGAAACGTTAGCACCAGGTATTGCCACGTATTGCCAGGTAGCGTCGGGTGTGAAAACACATTTAAAAAAGTGAATCTGGTGAGTGCCTCTAACAGCGCCATGCAGAGTCACATGTATTACTAGAGACAGCTCAACGTAGAGCGCGATGTATTACCTTTCACTCAGTAGCGCTCTCCCATACATTTCAATGGTGTTTCATTTGGTTGTGTATAAATAGCGTGTTGGGCAATTAAAATGTAACATTTTTTTGGTTCAAATCATTGTGTGACCACTCCTGGCTACAAACAAACACTTTTATATAATTTTTTGTACTTTTTATATTTTTATGCAGAATTGTCATTACAGGTCTGGCACTAAAGGGTCATTGTCACAATGTCCTTCCATGTGTTTTCGCTTTGTTACTAGTGTATATGTGTTCAGAAATAGACTTTGATCACACAGCGTCTGGCGCTATATGCTCTATATGCTACAGCTTTAGAGCGCCAACTCTGTGTGTGTTTGTAGTTTTTTTTTTTAAATATGGTGTGGAGCGCCGAAAGCTAGACGCAGTGAGCTGGCGCTACCTATCACTCGCTGCAGCATTGTCCTCTTGTTAGATGTAGCATAGCCTTGGGTGCTATGACCTTGGTACCCCACCTAGCGATTGGCTCTACAGGGAATCAGGGAGAGCGCTTCTACAGCACCCACCAGGCATCACATTCATCAATGTTGTATGAGATAGTACAGCGCCGCTTGCCTGCCTGCTAAGCTAGGTTATAGCGCCCGATAACCGCTTACAGCATTTACTAGCGGTCGTTCTAAGTGCCTCTATACAGACGCTCACATGGCAATACGTGGCGCTAGTATTAAATCAGCCTCTTGTATAGCATATTTTAGATGAATTGTATGGATACTTACAAAAATTACAATACATTATAACATGACAAGTAATGTACAGCTAAAGAAAATAAATGGGAGCTTACCTGCCCTCTATAGCTGTGCACAGCCACGCAACCCATTCAGTTACAGTGGGTGTGGCCACGCACAGATGCAAGGTCACAGCCGACTGTGCATGGGCCTTGGGTTTGCCCTCAAGGTAAGAAGAAGAGGCGACTGGTGGGGTTTTTAAACAGAGGGGCATCCCAAATGGGAATGCCCAAGAGGTTGATATTTAACGGGACCTTAAATCTTATAAAGAAAATGGTGACTGAAAAGGTCATAGTTCTAGTTAGGTCCAGTTTTGGTCCACAAGCCAAGACAAACATTACTTTTGCAGAGCTGTAGGCCCATGATTTACCCTCATATTTTATTCTCTTCGGGGCCAACCTTGATGGAGCATTACTGCATTTGTCAGTCATATTCTTTATAAATAGAGTTTACTGTTTACAAGTTTTGATGATCCTGGGAAATTGCAGCACTGTTTGAGAAATGTCATAGCTGGGACCTTGCTCTAATTTCCTAATTAATTGCAGCAGTGAGGATGTTTTGTGTAAAATACATTTAACGCATACAACACAGTGGTATCATCAATATTTTAGAGACAGTGTGTAATTCCAAATAGTCTCACATTGAGAAGGAAGAAATTCTTCTAAACCTTAAAGGATCCTCTTATTTGTTGATCTGCCCTTCGCTATGTAAGGCAAAACCCAAACTTTTGTGGAGATTTTGTGTTAATAATGTGGGATCATTTGTGTTTACCCTATTTCAAAGATACTTCAATAAACTTAATTAAAAAAAAACATATTTTTCATTTTTTTCTATGTAATAAAAACAGATAAAATAAAAATACATTTATGAAGATTGTTTAGCAAATATACAAGACCTGTGTTTGCAATGGTGTAGAAATTATTGGAATTGACTTTAACCAAACAGACTTGAAAACTGACTCCAATGAATCTGAATTGTCATTGGAATCTTCAGAGAAAACTTTATTCCAGGCTTATTTCCCTGGCTCTGTCTGCAGCAACTAACTTCCCCTTGGTCTGCGTCTACTCCTTCATACCTCGCTGAAGCTTGGCAGACCTTCCAAATAAATGAGCTGTAAAGCCACTGGCAGAACACTTATAAAAACATCAAAAGTACTACACAATGAAAGAAGGCACCGGTAACAAAGTAGTATAGTTTGTACAGTGATGGCAAGCAGCAGGTTAGTACATACAAATGGGGGGGAGGGGCATCAAGAAGGCATGCAATGGTCATGGGGGCATACAATAGTCATATATATCATTAAAAAAAGGGTTACTAGCATGAGCTAGTCGTGGCTCAAAGAATTTTGGGGCGTTCACTTACTGTGCCTCTCATTCTCAGAGACTAGGAGGTTTTAGAGAGGCGGACAGGCCAGCATCTGTAGGGAATAAAATGGTCCCAGGCCTTGTATCACTTTTTAAAGCAAAAATAACGTTTTACTGTTAAAATAACAGGGTGGACTGGCCATAGGAAGACAGGGGACAATGCCGGTGGGCCACACTGATTTGGGGACAGTTGGGCTGCTGATTTTAACACCCACATTCAATCCCTGCCCCCTTAGTCTCCCTCTCAGCCCCTGTACCCAGCCCCACTGTACCCACAGGCCAAGGAACCCCAGCCCCAATGCTATAGCCCCGGTTGGGGGGCCTCAGCAGGGATGTCTCGGGTCGGCCATGGGCTGATAAAATCCAGGGCTGATTTCTAGCCCCAGTTGACCTCTGCCAGACCCATAATAACCCCCCTTTTGGTGCAACCCTGAATATTGCTGCATACTGCCTGGGATACTTGTACTACAGGTTGAGAAAAGTGTACTAGAGTATATTTTGCCACTGTCAAGTTTAAACGATGTAAGGAAAAGGAATAGAAAATTTATTGTATGGGGCTCATTCCACTCAAATGGTTATCCCGGGGGTCTGGTGGTTTTGGGGGTGTGGTGGCATGAAGGTAGTAAAATGTCATGATGGCCCTTAGTAGGTGGGGTAGCAAATGTGACTGTGAGGGGTAGGTGCAACAGGAGCCAGAGTGCCCTAACAGATCATCTGGATGGGGTCAAGACGTTTCTCATGGTGGCCCTTTGCATATGGAATCTTTTTTCTACTTTGACTTGAGGTTCATTTGTGTGTGTGTGTGTGTTTTATGCCAATTGTTTCAATATCATTCAGGATTGTACCTCATAAACTATTAAACGTTGTTTGCTTTTTCTAAGTAATTTTTTATGTATTCTCTGCCCATGTATTTTTAGCCAGAGCTGGGAGGGAGTAAGGAAAGTACAGTGGAGGGCACAAGAATGCAACCTTTGCCTTGCGGTGCATTCCCACCATTGCCATCTGGTTCATGCCAAGACATAACCACGTGAAAATAATAGTTTTAGCGATCTCCATCTTCCTCTGTTCACAAAGACAAATGATTTTGAAAACCAGCTCTGGTGCCTAAATGAGGTTTGCCGCGACAGGCTCTATGTCTTCCTCATGCCGCAATGCAGAAAACAACACTTATAAATAATTATGACACCAATCCTAATACTCATTTCAAATTACTACACAACGTTCATGCCATACTGTTGAAAGCCATAAACCGCCCTAGCCCCGTTTTCAGTAATCGTTGTGACAGCTCCGCAAGCACCGGGGGGTTCTCTTAAATCTGGAGCATCTCGCCATCAATCCTCGCTCTATGCTACGACACAGCATGGTGTCATATTAATGCTTGTTGCCGCCATCTACCTCAGACGATTTGTATGGAAAAATACGTTGCGCCCTTGCCAAAAATAATTAAACAGTGTACGCATTGCATCTGCCATCCGATGTAGCGGTAGCGGTTGAACTTTTCTTTCCTAATATCACATCGGGCATCGGCTTCTCGAATGCAACTGGCAAAAGGCCATGCAAGTCCCAACTCTGCTAATGGCAGGTACGGCCGGACAACCCTTTTGCCCTCCTCCTTTGTTATCACAAATAACTTTTTTGTTTTCCCCACTTGGAACTCATTTGTCGGTAATTGTCCTGAATATTTTGCCAAAAAATGACTACAAAAAACCCGAACTTATATAACAAGGTAATGTCAACAATGAGGAACGGCATGATAAAATCCTATCCAAAAGTGAAAAATGCTAATTTTGTCTCATTTAGCAGCTGGATACAGAAATGCTCATTAGTTTTAAGAGGGTTAATCTTTTTAACTTTTGCATATTGATATGCCAATTATGCCTAATTGTACAAGAGGCATCAGTCAAGGTAATAGTGCAGAAACACATGAAAGTTATTAAGTATATCCCAACATGTAATAAAGTAGGTGTTAATTGGTAGCTGGGTTCTGCAGGCTATTGAGGTGGATAATTCATTGCAAAATGGATCACTTGTAATTTCTCGACATAATTCCTTTTGCAGCCTCACGCTGAGATGTTTTCATGCTTATCAAAGAAAAAAAAAAACAACGGCAGCCCGGCGCCTTTTGTTAAACGCAGGCAATAAAATATGTTTGGCTTCATTAAGTATACTTAACTTTTAAACTTTTTCCAAGGTAATTTTTTTCTTGATAGACGGATGCTGTCAAAGAGCTGTCGTACACAAATCAAATGTGATTTAAATGTGCACCGCTACAGCTAGGGCTTTATTTTTTTAAAACTGTGGCAGTGTAGATAATTTATTATTACAGGAGACCTCCAAGATGCTAAAATAAAGTGTATAGCATTTTTTACTTTTTTTTTTTTAATACTCTTTTTTTAAAGATTTAGCATTTTTATACATTACATACATTTAGACATGCAATACAGGATAAGAAGGGTGTGGGGAAGGAAATCGGGAGCACTATTTGCAAAGACATGAGCATCGTTATCATTGTGGACCAGTTTCTGCCACCGTTACACTTATATAGTGGAGAGATTGCTACTACAGCTCCCAAACAGGAGAGCGAGGCTCCTATATGATTAGATCCTGATCTCCACCGATAGATGTCACACTATTCTGATCCACCTAGAGTGAGCAATGCCCGCCTCTCCTCGAGCAGATGTTTGTTTCCACACTGCCTACCGGGGGGGGGGGGGGGGGGCAGTTCTTTCAGCGCCAAGTGTGTCCAAGTTTCCAACCCAAAAGAGGGGGGGGGTATACATTAGGGGTATGGGCAGATTGGGAAGTGGGGGAGGGTGGGGGGGTAGGGTATATGGCGTGTGGGACATAACACCTGAGCTGACGTACACCTCAGCGCGCCCTCAATTGGCAGCGCGGAAGTTGCACCAAGTTCCAGTCAAACTATGATGGTTGGGGAGGGCCAGAGGCGCGGAGCCGACCCCAGGCCTACTGCTCAAACAGGCTCTTAAATTCTGTCGATTCCTCATAGATTAGCCAGGTAGTTCTGTACTGCTCGTCTCTGTCATGCAATGAGACCTGACACTCATGACCTCCCTTGCCCAATCCCTTACGGAGGGAGATATTTTTTGGCTTCCAAAACCTAGGTATTGTCTGTTTAGCCACGTTCAGCAAGTGGACCAACAAGGTTTTTTTGTACTTTCCTGTCGGGACCTTTGTGGAGTGGAGCAGAATCTGGGCCGGGTCTCCCCCCAATTGTGTCCCCGTAAGCTGTGAAACAACGGGCAGGACCCAGTATTCCTGGATCCCGGGGCATGTCCAGAGAATGTGAAACAGTGTCCCTCGCCTATCCCCACATCTCCAGCAGCTTGAATCAGCTTGGCCAAACATCTTACCCAGCCTATCAGGGGTGTAGTACCAGCGCGTCAGCAGTTTGTAGTTGACCTCTTGACTCTCTCGTGGCTACAGAGGACTTGTGAGCCAGAGTCGCTATTTTATTCCTCTCCTTTTCCCCTATCGTTCTACCCAAGTCAGTCTCCCAATCTCTCCAGAATGTTGGGGGATCTCCTGTTCGCCTATGAGGAGTGAATATAGTTTAGAGATCAGGTGGGGGTATGGTTGCCCCTCTAGACAAATCCTTTCGAACTCTGTATGCCCCCTGATATTTTCCTTCCGGTAACCCATCCGGGACAAAATTGACTGGAATTGAAGAAGTGTTTAGGGGTCAAGGTCACTTTTCTCTAGTTTAGTCCTTAGTTCCCCTATGGGGACCCACCCCCTTCCTGTTATCAGGTCACCACCCCTCAGCTGACGCACCCTTCCCCACCCCCTGTGGGCTGCCCTAGAGCAGTCCAGGAGCGGAGGATTGTCCAGTAGTGCAATCATGGGAGAGGGCCAAGGAGAAACTTCTGAGCGCTTCCTATGATAGCGGAAGGCCTCCAAAGTGGCCGCCAATGTTGGCTGTGAACTCATCCCCGGCCTGTATGTTTGCCTGTTCCAGACTGTAGTATCTAGGGGGGCCTGAGCCAAGGCATGTTCCAGTTGAACCCACCCTTTCGTATTCTTACATGTGTGCCACTCGCATATTCTTTGTAGATGGGAAACCAGCCAGTAAGATTGGACATCTGGCAACGCCATGCCTCCCATATGGGCTTGCACAATAACTGCCGCCTGAGCCTAGGTCTTTTTTTCTGCCAGACGAACCACATTAGGATCTTATCTAGAGCCTATGTTAATCGGGAGTGCCTGAAATAGGAACAGGAGCTTTGGTAGAATCGACATTTTGGGGAGTCCCATCTACCCAGATCTGCTTTAATCCTCTGGGATAAGGGCAGGAAGTTCAACTCCAGGATCTTCGACAACTGGTTCGGCAGCTGAGTGCCTAGATACGTTATCGAGGCCCTAGCCCACTTAAATTAAAATGTCCATTGAAAGTTCCTGGCCACGTCCCCTGGAAGCAACATGTTCAGAGCCTCGGATTTTTCAAAGTTGATTTTAATAAAGGACAACCTTCCAAAAACTTCAAATTCCTTCATTAGTACTGGTACCGTGATCGTGGGGTTTGTGACGAAAAACAGGAGGTCATCTGCGGAGGCAGCGACCTTGTGGGTGGCACCTCCAATTACTAGTCCGCCTAAATCTGCGTTTCCCTGAATTCTGCACAAAAATTGTTCTAGGATCACGGCGAATAGCAGGGGTGAAAGGGGGCAGCCCTGACGGGTTCCGTTGCGAACCGGGGCTGAGAGATGGCCATTCACCTTGACCCTGGCTGAGGGCACTGTGTACAGGGCTTCGATGAGTCTCCTCATATTGTCTCCAAGGCCTATATGTCTGAGGGTCTCCTTTAGAAATGGCCAACTCACCCTGTCAAAGGCCTTTTCCGCATCTGTGGACAAGAGCATCATAGGAGTGTCGGTGTTCTGCGTCACGTGTACTGCGCTAAGCGCCCGTACCACATTGTCCCTGGCCTCCCTCCCCAGCACGAAGCCCGTTTGGTCTAAGTGGACCACCTGAGCCACCATCCGCGCCAGCCTATTGGCCAGAATTTTGGCGTATAACTTCAAGTCCGCGTTGAGGAGGGAGATGGGGCGATAGCTCTTACATGACAGGGGGTCCTTTCCTGGTTTGTGTAGAACAGATATGTGAGCCTCCAGCTTCTAGGTCCAATATCGAGTTCCATGCCTTTATCATGCGTGGGCCCAATATTGGGGAAAAGGTTTTATAATATTTAACGGAGTACCCATCCGGCCCCAGGGCCTTTCCTATGGGGGTCTGTTTAATCGCCTCTGTTAGTTCTTCTATCCCAATCGAGTCTTCCAGTAGTGCCGCAATATCCTCCGTGATCGCTGGCATACTGGAGCCCCCTATATATTCCCCTATTTTGCCCGGGCGCGTCCGCGCTGCCACTCCCCCACCTAGATTGTATAAGCCCGAGTAGTAGGATCTGAACGTGTCCGCTATCCTCTCAGTGGTATGTTGCTTCTGCTGAGTGTTGTCCAGAATCTCCGCAATGAAGTTCTGGGTGTGCTGTTGTCTAAGAGCCCTGGCCAGTAGCACGCTGCTTTTGTTGCCGTATTCATAGTATGTGCGTTTGCATCTCCTAATTACATGTTTAGCCTTTTGTCTCAGTATAGCGTTGAGGGCTTCCCTTGCTTGGGTCAGTTCACCTAGTATTTTCACTGCCTCAGATTGTTTATGGGACAGCTCCAGGTCCCGGACCTTTTCAGTGAGCTTCACTATTTGGGCTAGCCTTTCTTTTTTAAGCCTTGCCCGTGGCTGATCAAAGTTCCCCTTATCACACTTCTATGCGCTTCCCATAATGTTAGCGGCGAGACCACCCCATTGTCATTGGCTCTAAAGTAGGTCTCTAGACCCTCCCTTATGTCTTGCGCTACCACTGCATCCTGGAGGAGAGACTCATTCAGTCTCCACATCGAGGGGGGGTGGGGCTCTATCTATAAGGTCGAGATCGAGGAATACCGGGGCATGGTCTGAAAAAGAGATCGGGTATATCCCGTCCCCTGTGGCCTGGCCCAATAGTCTGTGTGAGATCCAAATGCAGTCCAGCCTGGAGTATGTCCCATGAACATTGGAGTAAAAGGAGTAATCTCGTGCCCCTGGGTTTCTAATGCGCCATGTATCCACCAGCTGCATGCTATGTAGTTTTTTCAGCAGAGATCTCAAAGCCAATTGGGAGACCGCAGATCTGCCCGCTGATGAGTCCAGCAGGGGCTCTATAGTTAAATTGAAGTCACCCCCCAGTATTACATCTCCTTCTCCAGAGGGGTGCACCAAGTTATGGGGGGTTGGAAGACTAGGCCTGCGTTCAGTGGGTCAGGAGTTGCACCTTGATTGTAGCTACTCAGCGAGGCGTATCCCAGGGCGGTACTGTAAGGGCCAGGGCTCCGCCACGTGGGGCTCGGGGACCCGAGATTGACTGTCGTCCAGCTCAGCAACTCAACCCGGCAGCGACTCAAGCGGGTAACCCCAGGGGGCGCCCGATCACATGTTAAGCAGAGCTAATGAACTCTAAGCATGCAATTTAAACATTTCAAGGGAGAACATCCAAAAAACAACAACAGACAGAACATTACCAGTGGACACGAGCCCGGGCCCAACCATCGGTGGCCGGGGCAAGGGGCAAGACCGAGGTCTTAAAGCGATGGGCCCCTCCCCCCGTCCCCGAGCCCCACGTGGCACCCCCGCCGCCCCCCGCCGCCGGCCTGGCCGCCATCAAGGAATGAACCGATTATTATTGTTTGGGCAGGCCAGAGGCAGACGAGGGCACCGCGCGGTGAACGAAAACCATGGGCCTTCACCTTCTGCGGCCCCTCCCACCTCTTCTATCTCCTCTGGGGCCTCCACCCGGGCGCTGTGGTAGCTGCCTGTTGTAAATGGCCAGGTCGGGGACCGTCCAATCCGGGACGTCCACATTCTCTGCCTCTAAAAAGTGAAACAGGTCGGAGAGTTGGCCGGGCGATTTGAGGGTGAACAGGCTCCCGCCCCTACGCACCAGGAGCTGGAACGGGTGCCCCCACCTGTAGGATGCTCCCTGCCTCTGGATAGTGTCCAGCAAGGGTTTTAAAAGCCTTCTCATCTGTAGTGTCCTCCGCGAGAGTTCCTGAAGTATGATCACCTGCGCTCCCTTGAATCTGACCGAGCCTTTCTCCCAGGCCCGCCAGAGTATATCTTCTTTTATTTTGAAAAAATGTACCCGGCAGATAACGTCTCTGGGCCCAGGGCCTGTGCACCCGGTCCATTTCTATGTGATTTGTACTGGGAAGATCAAGGAGCTCATTGAAGATAGAGGTGACCGCTTCCATCAGGTCTTGCGGCTCCACCGACTCGGGGATCCCCTGTAGACGCAGCTTATTCCTGTGGCTCCTGTTCTCTACGTCGTCGTGGGCCAGGAAAAGGTCAGCTAGGAGGAGTTTGTTCCAATCTTGCTGCTGTTCCAGGTCTGCCACTCGTGTCTCCAAGGCTCTGTGCGAGGCCTCAACCCCATCCATTCTCTCCGTGACTTCCACTACTGAGCCTTGTAGTGCCGCCAATTCTCTCTTGAGGGTGCCCTCCATCCTGGATACATATCCGTCGAAGTCCCCACGTGTTGGGAGCCCTCGCAGGGCCTCCTTGATATTGACTTTTACCACCTCTGCGATGGAATGCGATAGTAGATCTATTGGTCACAGCCACAGGTGGGTTATGTGAAGAAGGAAGCTCAGAGCTGTGAGTGGCCTGTAGCGACTGAATTGGATGGGCACTCTCACTAATTCTCTCCCCAGCAGGGCCGACCCTGGGGCTGGATGAGGGCTCGGCTGGACATCCCCCGACTGGGTCACCTGTGCCAAGGTGTCTGCGTCCTCCTCCCAGAGACCGCCTGGGATGGGGGCATCCCTCATGATCATTGGCTCCCCCGCCCGGTCTGGACTGCCAAACTGGCTGTGGGCTCAGTGGTGGTGATGGGGTGCCTGCCAGAGAGCTGGCGCTTGATGGAAGCTCCTCTATTTGTGAGGAGGAGTAACCCCATACCCTTGAGAGCATGGCTGGGGAGCCCCTCTTCAGGCCATGTGGCGGAGAAGCCGGGCTGTGAGGGACACTGTGCATGGGATCCTCGCTGGGCAGCCCTGTTGCATTTATGGAGGGCACTGTAATATGGGGCAAAATGTCACTGCCTCCTCCCCCTTCTTCAACACCCTCCCAGCCCGGTATAGCTTGGGACGGGGGGGGGCGGGTCTCACAACTGACCTGAGGCCCGACGGGTGGTCTCCTCCACCCGTCCGCCCGTCCGCCTCGCAGTGGATTTCTGCTGCCACAGTCCGGTCTGCGCTGCACCGTCGAGCTGCCTATGTGCTGGGGTTAGTGAACACTGCCTCTCCTTCGCGCCCTCCCTGTTGTGCAGGCTGCTCCCCCGCCGGGGCTGGTGTGTGGCCGAGAGCTCCCGCTCGCCGCGCCGCAGCCTCGTGTGCACGTGGCCGCGTCTCCCCTCCCGTGGCCGCCATTTTCCCCTCTGTCGGCTTGAGACTCGCGGTGCCTCGGGTGCGGAATAGGGCAGGTATGGTGTGTGACCTGCCCCTCCTGGATGTTCCTCGCTGCTTCCCTCGCTTGGGCATCCGAGCTGCGGGTGTCTCCGATCCCTCCTGCCTCAGCTCAACTGGTTCTTTGTGCGGAGCTCCTTCGCCATGCGACTTCACTCAGCCATGCCAAGCCACGCCCCCTTACTTGTTTTTATATAATTATTTGAATCAACGGGGTGACCCAAAATAAAGCTACTTTAAATGCATTCAAAACGGGGAGGCTTTCTTTTATGAAAGGTGCGGACGCGACTTGAGCACCTCGACCGAGGCGCTTAGCAGCGCCCGCACCGCAACTCCCGGCTTCAGGCAGTGTTCACAGCTTTTATATGCCTATGCGCTAGTGACACCTTTTTTAGGGTCCTGGAATATTTTTTTTTATTAAAAATGGGAATTGCATTGGGGGCATATGAAAAACATGACACAGCTTTCTCCTGGGCCAAATCACAAGTTTGCAACGCAACACAAACGTAAAAAAAATTCATCCAAAAGTAATCCCAACCAGCCCACGGATCCAGTGGCACATGCACCAGCCCCCCCCCCCCCAAAAAAATATATATATATAAAATATATATAAAATGCCTATCATTGTAACCACTCAAACCCATTTAAATGTATAGGATAAGGCCACATAGTGCAGGGTGAGCGCCTGGTCCTATCTGGCACTGTAGGGAACGTAGCGCCGGCGCTCTTGCTAGATGGGACACTGCCTAGCACTACAACAGGCGCTCTGGTAAATGCCTCATTTTCACTGGGACCTGACATTCACCTGACATTCATCTGGCTCTATGTGGCACTACGTGGCCTTAGCGTTTCTTAAATAAACCCCCAAAATGTGAGTTCAGATTACATCACCTGCTGCCCTTCAAACCCCTTAACAGCTGCATCCTGCACCAGCCAGTCAGGTGCTGTGGAGAGATTGCTTATTAGTCCATACCCCCCCCCCCCCCCCCCCCCCCAGAGGATTGGCTTGGCCAGGCTCAGCTCATGCTGCTAGTATTTTGCCTACTTTTTCTCTTGCTGACGAAGAGTTTCCCACCTTGCCGGAGCTGACCAGCAGGAACATGGAAAGGTGAGTTTTCATTTTTTTATTGAGATGGGCATCCCAAGTTGGGGAGAAAAACACTTTAAGAATGCCCTTACTACTGACTCATTTTCAAATTGAAAGGGGCTCCATTCTTCCCACTGCCCTAAAATATAAAAATGGAGCAAGAGTTACAAACCCCAGAAGCAGTGACAGGTACTGTAGGCTGATTCAACATTTAGCTGCTTACTGCCCCCCATGCAATACATATATCCAATAATGTGTTACATGTTACAATCCCATAGTTTTTTTTCTTTATTCTTTGGAGTTCAACTACATATGTTATACCCTAACCCAGAGGCTCCCAATGGAATCAAAATATCCCCCCAAATAAACACCCCCAAAAAATGAAAAACACAGAATACACTCCAAAATGGTGAATAGGGCTTTGCAGAAAACACAGAAGCTGGAGAGACAAAATTGCTATGGAGACACAGTAAAAGAATGGGGATAAACATTGGGGGACCATCGGGAGCCAAGTGCGCATGGGGCAGGGCCATTTGCACTTTAAAACAGCAGATTTTCATTGTGGAATGCGCAAATTTGCACAAGCAGACGCTATTTGTGCTTCTCCCGTGTGCTTGCCATTTGGTGTGCTTCACTTGTTCGCCCCGTGTGTGTACCAGCCATGAAATATGTGTCTAAGCGCATGCAGAAACATTGGCGCTCCATCTGAGCGTTTTTCCGCACCGTCCATGAATCAACCCTTAAGACTCCTTCAGTTATGACCAAGTAATAAGTTACCTTGGAGCCTTTCTCAAGCTTTTATGTAGATTTCTAGCCTTGAGAAACCCTACTCCATATACTTTGGAATAACTGTACATGGAATTTTAGGGATTTACCAGGCACCATGCTGTTACCTTAAAAAATTGGTACTTGAATTGCAGCATTTAAGAGTTTTTGTGGGCACCAAATACAGGGATAACACAGGGGGTATAACTCAAAGGGTTTATTTTTTTTCACAAATCCAGAAACATGGGGGACCATCGTGAGCAGTTAAGTGCTTAGCAAGCCAAATGCGCATGGGGCAGGATATTTGCGCTTCAAAACACCAGATTTTCTATCACAAATTTGCACTAGAAGACGCTATTTGCGCTTCTTTTGTGCACTTGCCATTTGGTGCTTTTTACACGTGTGCCTGGGCTACGCACACAGCCATAGATCATGCACCTAGGCATGTGCGGAATCGTGTGCTCTGCCTGAACGTTTTTTGCACACCAATCATAAATCAACCCTTATGACTCTTTCAGTTATGAACAGGTAATAAGATACCTTTGAGCCTTTCTCAAGCTTTTATGTAGATTTCTAGCCTTGAAATCTTAGGGATTTACCAGGCACCATGCTGTTATCCTAATAAAGTAGAACTTGAATTGCAGCATTCAAGAGGTTTTACACCATCCGTACTAACTGTGATGCTTCTATTCCACTGCAACCAGTTGAATATCTCTAAAAGAGGCCCGCATTTATCCCCAGACCCTACAGAGATATATGCATGCTGGTGGTTTTCATTAAATTCCAGAATAGAGGCTAGTAGACAGCACTTACCTGATTGGCAACTTCTCCAGGATCAATGATCACTAATGACTTGGACTGGCTCAGTCGGTCATGTTGAGAATTTGGGCTCTTTACTCGCATTTGTACTCCCCCGGGGTCCATTGTATATGAAGGTGACCCATCTGTGGTATCGCAAGTTGCCTTAAAGTGAAACATACGAGAATTAATGATTAATGCAAATGATAACCAACCAAGATTAACAACCTATTGTACAGTACATGTGGTGGCTACTGCCAAGTGCAGCCATGTTATGTTTTTTTGCCCATGTGACTATGTGTGACACCTGTGGGCACCAAACACAGGAATAACACAGGGGTGTAACTCAAGGGTTTATTTTTTTTCCACAAATCCAACTTATGTATAAAATACTTACCTAGCTTGAATATCCTACTCATTCAACTCACAATCCCCAATAGTACCTTTTCATACACTTATCTAATAGGGAGGCATCACTTCTGTCAGTATAGGTATATACTTAACCCGGACCTTCACCATGATTTATTGAAAAGCCCAAACCCTTAAAAAACGATTCCCCAGCATCTAAAGTTAATATATTTTACGTTTTTATTCACTTACTTATTATTCTTTCCCCCACCGGGCTGCGAATCTGTTCAGGACTTTAAGATACGGGCGCCGCCATCTTGCCTCAGAAGCATCACACTTACTGAGGAGAGGAGGGCGGGATAAAGTACAGGGGGCGTGTTATAGCTGTGTTTTGCTCAGACAGAGCAGAGCTGGGGTCAGGAAAAGGTAAGCAATCCCAGAATGCAGTATAAAAAATGTATATATACAGCCCTGAAGCTGTATACCAGGCTCAGCGACAGCAACTTTATCACCACAGGTGCTCTTCGTGTCAATTCAGTGACATCACCACCACCTTCTTATATATAACGTACCAGATTCAATCCTGGTTTTTAGCACATCTGATTCCACTTAATGGCTCCACTTTTTCTCCTTTTGCTGCATTTAATGCTTATCTATTCGGGTACTTGGATGGTCACCTTCTTATAATATGCTCTTATTAACCAATAAAATCCAATTTCCACAAAGGTAATATAACAACTTTCTCCGGGCTTATTAAAACACATGTAAAAGACAAAAAGCACAAAAGCGCTCCAATAGCGTAAGTATGTTCCACACAAGGGGATTCAAATAAATGGCCGCTGGCCCCTTAAAAAGCCGCTCACCAGATGTTTAAAACAGACATGCATTAAGCATAAAGCTGTAAAAGGACGGGCGTCATCTAAGACTTTCCTGCATAGTACGCGCACACCAGCGGCGCTGCTCGTCCAAACACACGTGACTATCCTTAGCTCCCTCCCAGAATGCAGAGCAGCACAGTCAGAAGGCACTTCCTGTTTGCAGGCTGCCTGATGTTCCATGAGCCGCCATCTTGGATCTTTAAAGGCTCATAACATGCAGTAGATGCAGGTAGGATGATTTTTAATGTGGACAATCTGTATGTACAGGGTGTGGGAAACATATAAGATAGACTCTTATTCAGAGTGAAGGACCGCTTTAAAAAGGTTGTGTCAGTTTGCAAAAATGAGGTTTTTAAGCGACTTTAAAGTTTAACAAATTTGGTCTTGTTTGCAATACTTCCTGGGGTTGGGCACGGGGGCACCGGGAAATAATTCATTGAATATGCATAAGGTTGGTCTGTAAGACAACCCCTATGCAAAATACAGGTGTGATCATGTTAACAAGCCTGTAGCAAGACAATTCTTACCTCCAGTGGTGTAACAAATGTGATGGGGCTCTGGTATGAACAGTAAATGGGGCCCTCTCAAGGCTCATATTGTTTTTCTCTGTATTTTAAGTCAGCTGGATGCTGCTAAACAACTAAATACTGAAACAGCAGAGATAAATCGGGCTTGCTTTCTCTAAATGATGCCAAGTGAGAACAAATATGATAAATAAGATAGAGGAGTAACAATGATGGGGCCCCCTGACCTCCTGGGACCTGGTGTGGTTGCACCCCCTATAGTTATGCTGTTGCTTACCTCTGCCCCTTCATCCAGCGCTGAGGGCCTCTCGCCCTCCAGTGCGTCAGCTACACTTCTGCCAATTAATTACTAGAGTTAAATTTAAAGGGGAACAACCGTCTGCTGCCTCTTTGTGGGGCATCCCAATTCATGAAACACATAGGCCCTTATTTAACAAGGGATAGCGACAGCTAGCGACTGGTGAGCGGCCGGTAATGAGGGGCCCCGCCATGAGAACGCCGGCTCCCCACCACAATCACACATTTATCAAGCCAATCCTGCTTAGCGACTGAGATAGCGCCATATAGCCACTCATTCATCATTATTCCAGCCTCAGCCCACAGCGCCAGCGTCCGACCTTGAACAGCGACAGGTATGACCTCTCGCTACCTGGCGCTCTCCAATGCATTTCAATGGAACAATCTTTAAATCATCATAATTAATTCGTTTTTTTTTTTTTAAATGTGAAAAATTCTGTGACCACTTCTGCCATTTTAAATAATTTTTTTAAGTTAAAAAAAAAAAATTTACAGAATTGATATTACAGGTCTGATATTAATGTATTCATATTACAAAATTATTTAAAAAACTTGCTTTTTTTGGTTTCCAAAAATATGGTGGTTTGGGGGTTAAAAAACTACTTTTAACCCATCGCCGGCAGCGCTCTGGGGTTTAAACATGCATTTTACAGCGCAAGAATTTTTTGAGCCTAATTTGTTAATGAATATACTGGGAGCCGGTCGCTCTGACCAGTCGCTATCATGTGCTCCCATACAGCGCGGAACCTGTCAAATAGCGACTCCTCACCCAATATTCAACATTACGGCAAACCGACTGAGTTGCTATCAACAACCGAACAACAGCCAAGCACAGCGACTACTAGCGGGCGCTCTGAAAATGCCGCTACAGTCGCTCAACTGTCGCTACCTGCTGCTATTAATGAATCGGCCTCCCCGACTCACGTAGCTGGCAATCCCATGCCGCATCCCCGCCCCCCACGTCTGTCCGAGACACTTATCCATGCCAGGCATTTCTGAACGGCTAGCATGGGTATGTGGAGGAGCAGCCAGTGGCTCATGCATCAGTCAGCTTTTCTTGCCACTGATCTGATTGGCGGCCTTGGGATTGCCACAACGGTGAGTTTATGGGTCATCTGGGAAATTTCACATAGTAAGGCATACTAAATCAGGAAGCCCTGAAGAGGAAGAACAAAAACAAAAAAATGATACTCGGATTCTACTGCTGCAACCAACATTTTCCAAAAATGTTTCTGAACTTTATCAGAACAAAACCGGGCATGAATTATGAGCCCTATTTAGGAAGTAAGCTCTTTAGCATCATTTTGCTGGCATTCCGCTCCTTTTTGAGCACTGGCATCTATTAATATTTTTGCAGCTGCTATTTTGACAAGTGTAAATCACAGCGCCCAATGATAATTATTTAGCTTGGATTGTGTCACTTTAGCCCATTATGGGAGCCCCTGCCCCACCCAGCATGTTATGGAGGATTTTGCCACTCCGCATATTATGGGGGGAGCCTGCCACTCAGCAAGTGCTGGAGGGCGTTCTGCACACTGCCTGTTATGGAGGGGCGTGGATACTGGGCCTGACACACCGCAGAAGGGTCGGTGGGACCAGAAAAGTCCACGGCCATTTATTAACCCCAGTCCGCCCCTGGATGTTGTGGAACAAATTACACATTGGTAAAAAAAAAAAGTCCTGAAAAATGATTTTACAAGATCTAGGTCCTGCATTTCCATTATTGACAGGTCACAATGCAAGCTCTGTACAAATAAATGTGTGTAATGTTAATTGTAAGCATAAAACTGTTCAATACAGTTCTGCTCATTGTGCTCTAGGGGTTCTTAACCTTCAGCGCCACTATAAACTAACGCAGCATAATCAAGAGCTTCGGTCATGGCAAACTACTGTATATGGCGCTAGTGACAAAACATCTGCACTGCATGTTTTTTGTTTGGTAAATTGGGCACTGGAAAATGTTGCGGGCGGTCCTGGCTGGGCGCTGCGCAGAACTTGTATAAGCCTATGTGCTAGGGACCCCTAGCGCCGACTGGGAGCGCCACATTTGTAGTCTATTTTTTATTTTTTGGGGGAAGGCAGCAGTTTTTCAATGTAGGAAACCAGGAATTTCAGTGGGGACACTTAAACCGGACCAGCACTCGATATTACTTTAACGGGTGTTGGTCCCGCTCTTCAGATAGCAAGAAGCTCGGGGGGCGGCATCCAGAATGCTGAACAGGTCGTGTAGAATACTCACCTTCATTACGAGCCAGTGCTGGGAAAGGAGTCCCGCGACTGGCTACCGGGCAGCCACAGGGACCGTAGTCACATACTCTGTGCCGGCTGCCGGCAAGACCTGCCCATGTGACTGCCCGGCTGCCAATGGCAGGGCTCCTTTCCCGGCTGTGGCTCGTAATGAAGGTGAGTATTTTGTGCGATCTGTTCAGTTAGGTGTGTGGGGGCTCTAGTGTTTTGGATGTCCCCCCCCCTGAGCTTCTTGCTATCTGCAGAGAGTGGGACCAACACCCGTTAAAGTAATAAAAGGTGTTGGTCCGGTTTAAATTACTTGACACACATTTTGCATGGTCCAAATCGCAAATTTGCAGCACAACCCAAAAGTGCAAAAATGCCTACTAAAAGATTTACAAACAGACCAGGGATCCTATGACACATGCAGCAGTCCCCCCCCTCCAAAGAGAAAAAGACCCAAAAGTATATAATCAACCTAGCACATTGAAATCTATGGGATAAGGCCACACAGTGTTTGGTGAATGCCTGGTCTTATGTGGCACTGATGATAGATGGGACACTACCTGGCACTATGAGAAGCTATGGATTTTGACCTTTATATATACACCTTTTGCACTGGAACCTGACATTCACATGATGTTCATTGAGGCCTCAGATACAGTATTTTGTTCAACTTTAAAATAATAGTCCTGCCAAGTAACTTGGTGGTTGTCTGGCACCCGCCTACTTACAGGAATGTCAGATTGAGTCCCTTGTGCCACCCTTGTGCAGGTGTGTGCTGCTCAGGAATGCCTGCTTTGCCATTCTGGGTGGGGGAAGGGTAGTTCTGGGTGGGGGAAGGGGCAGAAGCAGTTATAGTGGATTGAGCTCTCATTGGCTGTGCTTGGTGGTTTATGGCTGCCGATTGACAACTCTGCACGCACCCATCACTGTAGTGTTACTGATGGCGGATTTGCTGCTCTAGACTCTCAAACCTGCCCTGTGGTGGCTTTAGCTGCCCAGGCATGGGGGGCCTCCACAGCCGCTGATAGCTTTGTTGCTGGCCCTGTGGCCCGTCAGACCAAAGACTGGAAAGCACCCTGGTTAGTCAAAATCCTGGGTGTTGGCCCACTTTAATAATTATAATGCAGGTGTAATGTCCCACAACATGTGTTTCATTTTAGCTCCTCCCTTCTTTCCTTCAGCCATTTTCAGTCTGCATCCAAGCTACACCTTCTGCTCCCTCCTGCAGTCTACATTCACATATTAGGCCCCAGTTAATCCCCAGAAATCTTACCTATCCCCTTAGCTCCCTAGTGAAATCAAGTGCTGCAATTGGCTGCTGAGGTCACTTGGTCTGCATGCCCCCCTGCACTAGGAACAACACTAATCTTGTAAAATGTTTTTGTTTAAAGTGGGTGAAAACCCGCTCAGTATAGCCCTAGAATCTAAAAAGACTCCAGGGCTGGCCGCTAGCCTGCTCTCAGGACATCCTATACCGTGTATAGCGTGTATATACGGTCGCACCCCCCTCATAATCTGGCCCTGGCGGCTAGCATAAAGCACATAAGGTGCATCAGTTTTTTTTACTTCAAGGGATCGTAAATTAAAAAAGCTGATTCCGCACACCTGTACAAGTAAAAGACAGTAATAATGGCCACAATAAAAAAACTATCTTTAACCTCCTGTTTTCACTATTCTAAATTGTGATTCACCCCTGTTCCCAATTTGTTTTGCTAGTCTGAGCATGCTGTGGTATCTGCCACTACAGAAGTGACCCTGCCCTTTACATCGGCAGAAATGCTTCTTTCACACATGGCTAAATTGTGTAAATTTCCTTCCTGATTTATTTATATCAAGTTCCATCCTTCCTGAACCTCCCAGTGCTGCCCACACATGGACAGCGAGGGTCACGGAATCCAGATGCCAAGCAATCTATTGACCTCTAAACTACCAGCACCATCTGTCCTTTTTTCATAGAATATTTTACCCAATAGTACAGTTTTCTAAATCTGATTTTTATATATTAGGCAGATCAGGAAACATTAGTTACATTCCAAAAACCCATACTAGCCAATTACCTTTCAACTTTTTATTCTGTTGATGGGTTGATATGGTCGGGAAAATTAGAAGCCTTATTTAAGGAGCATCAGCACCACACAGCACAATTTTTTGGCCTCAGCAGCACTCAGCATCCGATTTAAAAAAGAAAAAAAGAAGCGCCAAAGCAGCCCCCAGGTAGCGTCTTATTGAACACTAGCGTCGAAAAGGTTGCAGCTTCGGGGGCTCTGGTTGAAGCAGGACCAGATGAAACCTGGCACTGAAGGGAAATATCCCATAGAGCACAATGGGATCACAACTGGATTAAAGTGTTAAATGCTTATAATTAATATTAAATACATTTGTACAGAACTTGCTTTGTGACTTGTTAAAGTGGACCAACACCCGATGCTGATCGGGCCGGGAATCTATAAGATTCCCAGGCCGATCAGCATCAGGCCTGCGGGGCACCCCGATCGGAGGTGCCCCGCTGTGTGAAACCCCCCAGAAAGCCCCGAAATTCCTACCTGCTCCTCGATCCAGCAGCACATGCGCGAGCCACCGCCGCAGCTCGCGCATCCCTCTAGCAGGGCGACCATTCACAAACGGCCGGCGCGCGGGAGCGCTCCCTGTAAGAGTGACACGCAGGAGGCGGCGGGCGTGCTAGCTTGTCCGACGACGGACCTCGCTTGTCCGTCGGCGGGGATTGGCTGCAGCGGTCATGTGGGAGCGGGGACAGGTGAGTTTTTGGGGCTTTCTGGGGGGTTTCACACAGCGGGGCACCCCCGATCGGGGTGCCCCACCGAAGTGAACCGAAACCCAGGATAGTCAAAATCCTGGGTGTTGGTCCACTTTAATAATTATAATGCAGGTGTAATGTCCCACAACATGTGTTTCATTTTAGCTCCTCCCTTCTTTCCCTCAGCCATTTTCAGTTTGCATCCAAGCTACACCTTCGGCTCCCTCCTGCAGTCTACATTCACATATTAGGCCCCAGTTAAGCCCCAGAAATCTTACCTTTCCCCTTAGCTCCCTAGTGAAATCAAGTGCTGCAATTGGCTGCTGAGGTCACTTGGTCTGCATGCCCCCCTGCACTAGGAACAACACCAATCTTCTAAAATGTTTCTGTTTAAAGTGTGTGAAAACCCGCTCAGTATAGCCCTAGAATCTAAAAAGACTCCAGGGCTGGCCGCTAGCCTGCTCTCAGGGCATCCTATACCGTGTATAGCATGTATACGGTCGCCGGTAAACTCACTTTTTCCGGTGGGTCCCGCAGCGCTGTGATTGCCAGTCCCCGGATTCCCTGTGGTCGGGGGCACGCCTGCGCCCAACCTTTCTGAATGGCTGGTATAGGAGCGCTCGCACCTGAGCAGAGAGCCAGGGATGCAGCCAATCGACTGCCAAGCATCGCTGCGGCACCTTTGAGATTAGCCAATCAGTGAACTCGAAAGTGCCACTGGCCGTAGCTTAGGCAGCGGAAAAACACTGTTTTCTTTAAAAGTGGAACAAAACCTACCCTGCAGTCTATGAGACTCCAGGGCAGGCATACTCGCTCCCCCTGGGGCATCCAGATTCGGGATGTCCCACTGTGTAAAACCCCCAAGGTCGCTCCAATCCCTTTAGCAAGGTTTGTGCCTACACCAGGCATTTGTGAATAGTGAAGGGTAGCAGGGGATGCGGCCGCCACTTACTGGACGAGAGGCTGCGCATGTGCCGTAGGACCGGGGAAGGGTGAGTGATATCGGGTGACCTGGGGAGTTTCACACAGCTGGGCATCCCCAATTGTGGTGCCCCGGGGCAAGGACTAAAACCCAGGATAGTCAAAATCCTGGGTTTTGGTCCACTTTGAAAACCGGGTCTCCACCGAGCTGACAGCAGTGCCCGGCTATCAAGTAAGCTGAATTAAAGATGCTGCCGCTCACATCCAGCATGGACCAAGCAAAAAAACAAGCTCATTTAACCAGGGCCGGATTCCGATCGAGGCGCAAGAGGCTTGAGCCCCGGGGCCTCCACCACTTGCCCTGCAAAGGGGGCCTCCACCAACCTTAGAGTTATGGTCTGGTAAAGGAGGCTTTTCAGTCTTTGGTCTGACGGCAGCAAATTCGCTGCAAAAAACGCCACAGTGATGGGTGCGTGCAGAGCTGTCACTGCACATAAGCCACCAAGCACAGCTGCTGGCAGCTCAATGCAGGGAACTGTTATCTGCTGGACCAGCTGGGTGACTAAACTACCTCCCACCCAGAATGGCAAAGCAGGAGTTCCCGAGCAAAGCAGGAGTTCCCAAGTAGCATGCACCCGCACAAGGGACTTAATCTGACGTTCCAGTAAGTGGGCGGGGGCCAACCAACCACAAATCAGTTACTTGGCTGGACTATTATTTCAAATGAAATAAGAAAAACTGCATCTGGGGCCTCCACCAGATTTTGTGCCCATTGGCCTCCACCACACTTAATTCGGCCCTGCATTTAACCCTTTGCCTAAAATGTCCCTTAAAGAGGAACATCTAAAAGACTCCAGGGCCTCCCGAGTTCCAGTCCTGGGGGAATCCAGAATTGGGATGCCCCGCTGTGTGAACCCCCAACCCCCTGGAACACTCACCCTCTCCCGGAGCCCTTGCTGCATCTGTGTGTTTTCCGGGCGCATCCCAGCTCACCCCTAGCCATGCGTGCACCTGCGCCTGACCTTCCTGAATGGGTGAAGCGGTCATGCCACGGCTGCCAGGTGAGCGGGGTATGCAGCTGCCAGCACCACTCGGCTCCCTTCTGCTTAGCTGTCCTCGGCACCGAAGGGAGCTGAGTGGCAGCGAGCGCGTTGATTGGCTGAGCAAGCCACTCAGCGCACTCCTCCTCGCCCCATTCTGCCTCATGGGAGCAAAAGGAAGGTGAGTGAAACGGGGCAACCTAGGGGGATACACACTGTGGGGCATCCCATTTCGGGATACAACTGCAGAGAGGAACAACAATTCATGTGTGTTCTAAATCTGGGGTTGTGGAGTTGGGGCCTTCCAGGATAATCGGGATAGTCGAAATTGTGTAATATTAAAAATCCATATAAACACGTCAGCTAATGAGAGGAGGGGTCACTTCATCAGAACTGAATAAAACTCCCGCCAAGCTTGTGGTTTAATCTCTCCTGGTAGGAATAAAATCCAGGGGTGACAGTTTTAGTATATCAGGAGTGGCAGAGCCTGTCACCCGGATTTCCTCTTCCTTCCATTAAAATAAGAAAAACAAGCCTGGTTGGATATCTCTTGATGCCGGGTGTATAAGTGACCTGGCCTCCCGCCACCCAGCATTTTTATATGGATTTTTATCATTGGGCCATTCCTTTAACTGCTCCTAGTTATTCCCCTTAGTTTGCTTATAGCACCTCAACTAACCGATCCAGAACATGGCACTGCATGCATCCCAATACAGACCACACACTCCAAGCAACCCACCTGGCCCTGCACAATCCCTTACTAACCCTGAACAACACACCCGGATTAATGCTTCTGGCCCTGCACAATCCCTTACTAACCCTGAACAACACACCCGGATTAATGCTTCTGGCCCTGCACAATCCCTTACTAACCCTGAACAACACACCCGGATTAATGCTTCTGGCCCTGCACAATCCCTTACTAACCCTGAACAACACACCCGGATTAATGCTTCTGCCACTGCACACTCCCTTACTAACCCTGAACAAGACACCCGGATTAATGCTTCTGCCACTGCACAATCCCTTACTAACCCTGAACAACACACCCGGATTAATGCTTCTGGCCCTGCACAATCCCTTACTAACCCTGAACAACACACCCGGATTAATGCTTCTGGCCCTACACAATCCCTTACTAACCCTGAACACACCCTGATTAATGCTTCTGGCCCTGCACAATCCCTTACTAACCCTGAACAACACACCCGGATTAATGCTTCTGGCCCTGCACAACCCCTTACTAACCCTGAACAACACACCCGGATTAATGCTTCTGGCCCTGCACAATCCCTTACTAACCCTGAACAACACACCCGGATTAATGCTTCTGCCACTGCACAATCCCTTACTAACCCTGAACAACACACCCGGATTAATGCTTCTGGCCCTGCACAATCCCTTACTAACCCTGAACAACACACCCGGATTAATGCTTCTGGCCCTGCACAATCCCTTACTAACCCTGAACAACACACCCGGATTAATGCTTCTGCCACTGCACAATCCCTTACTAACCCTGAACAACACACCCAGATTAATGCTTCTGCCACTGCACAATCCCTTACTAACCCTGAACAACACACCCGGATTAATGCTTCTGGCCCTGCACAATCCCTTACTAACCCTGAACAACACACCCGGATTAATGCTTCTGCCACTGCACAATCCCTTACTAACCCTGAACAACACACCCGGATTAATGCTTCTGCCACTGCACACTCCTTGACTAACCTAAAATCATACCTGACCAATCCACCCAATGCTACATACCACCTGACTAAGCTACCTGGCCCTGCACACCCTGACTAAACTAGAATGAACCATACACCCTGACTAACCCTCCATGTTCTACATATCACCTGACTAATCCAGAGATGCACACCCTGATTAATATTCCTGGTACTGTACATCCTGGTCTACAGCAGGGAATTTCAGGAATCAGTCCCTCTCAGCTCCCATGACCCCATCCTCCTCTGGGTGACTATAAACACCAGCAGGCCTATAGTCAGGAAATTCCCAGAAATCAGTCACTATCAGACACACCACAGCTGATTGGCTGAGCCTTCCTCCTCGGTTACTTCACATGGTGCTTATTAAACTGGACCTTCAGCACCATTTAATGAAAAACCCTTAAAAAAAAACTATTCCCCAGCATCTAAAATTAAAGCAGACCAACAGACAAAAATGACTTAAACCAGACACAACAAATAGTGCTCATAAACATCCCTCCCCAGGGCAAAATTAATTTACCTTTCACTAATTCTTGCTGTGGTAAATGATGGTGGCTCATGCAAACAGGAAGTGCTGTCAGTTATGTTAGTTGGGAGAGGAAGCTCCAAAATGGCCGCTACCTTTCTTTTCCAACTGTACCAGGCTGTTGGTTTGCATGTAAGGTTGTTGGTTAAATACATTTAAGTTTTTAGTCACATACATATTGTTCTTTCTCCCATTGGGCTTCAACTCTGTTCAGGACTTGGGCGCTGCCATATTAGAAACATAGAAACATAGAAGGTTGACGGCAGAAGGAGACCATATGGTCCATCTAGTCTGCCCTTATGTATATACTGTATGTACTCTTTATCTTAGGATAGATGTGTGCTTATCCCAGGCATGTTTAAATTCAGTGACTGTTTATTTTTCAACTACCTCTACTGGAAGTTTGTTCCAAGCATCTACTACTCTTTCTGTGAAATAATATTTTCTAATATTGCTCCTGATCTTCCCCCCAACTAGCTTCAGGTTGTGCCCCCTTGTTCTATCATTAAGTTTCTTCTTAAAAACACTTCCCTCCTGAACCTTATTCAATCCTTTCACATATTGCCTCAGAAGCATCACATACTGAGGAGAGGGGACAAAAGTGCAGGGGGAAGGTTATAGCTGTGCTTAGCACAGACAGAGCAGAGCTGGGGTCAGGAAAGGGACAGCAATCCCAGAATGCAGAGCGGCATAGTCAGACACTTCCTGTTTGCAGGCAGCCTGAGACTCCACGTGCTGCCATCTTGGATGTTAAAAGGCTAAAAAAAAACTCAATAGGTTAATGTGGGCAGTCTGTATGTACAGGGTGGGGAAACATGTAAGACTCTTACTCAAGATGAAGGTCCAGTTTAACTGGAAATGCAAAAACTCAGGGCAGCTCAGTACACAGTGCTGAGCTGTGAGGTGCAGTGTAGCGGCTGTACTACATGCTACCCTTCACTGCACCATTGTTTCTTGTCCCTCTGAATGGCAGCAGCTAATGGTGTAACTAAATGTGATGGGGCTCTGGTTCGAACATTAAATGGGGCCCTTTCAAGCCTCATACAGTAAACCTTTTTTCTGTGTTTTAACGCAAATGGATGCAGCTAGGCAACTAAAACTGAAACAGCAGAGACACATGGCGCTTCCTTTCTCTAAATGATGCCAAGTATGCACAAATAGGCTAAATAAGATGAATGAGCAACAATGGTGGGACCCCCACTGACCCTTTGGGCCCCAGTGCAATCGAACCACCCATAGTTACGCCCCTAGCCACAGCAAAAATAGGAGGAAGATATGGTGGTTTAGGAAGGAGCTCCGGGTGCAGTCTCTGAGACTGCCCACAAGGTATCAGTGAGTATGGTCTTTTCATACCTCCCAAGTGTCCCTGATTTGGAGGGACTGTCCCTCTTTTGAGTCCATGCCCCCCTGTCCCTCGTTGTTCTTCTTTGCCCCCTCAATGAGGGGGTGTGTAATGCCTCATCGAGGGGGCATGGTTTAATTTAACAATTGTCTTTCTTTCCCACCCTGAAAAGTTGGTAGGTATGGTCTTTTTACTGCACAGCAAGGCAGCGCAGGTAAAGTGCAATGCAAGCCTTTACCTGTGGTGTCTACAAATCTCTATGGGCTGCGTTGCAGTTGCAAGATGTGGTAGGGCCCATTTAGGCCCTTATTTATGAAGGAATAGTGACAGGTAGCGACTGGTGAGCGACTGGTAATGACGGGCACCGCCACGAGAACGCCGGCTCCCCACCACAATCACACATTTATCAAACCAATCCTGCTTAGCGACTGAGATAGCGACTGAGATAGCGCCATATAGCGACTCATTCATCATTATTCCAGTCTCAGCCCACAGCGCCAGCGTCCGACCTTGAACAGCGACAGGTATGACCTCTCGCTACCTGGCGCTCTCCAATGCATTTCAATGGAACAATCTTTAAATATTAATAATTAATTGTTATTAATGTTTTTTTTTTTTTTTTTAAATGTGAAAAATTCTGTGACCACTTCTGCCATGTTAGATAATTTTTTTTAGGTAAAAAAAAAAAAAAAAATTGTGCAGAATTGATATTACAGGTCTGATATTATTGTATTCATATTACTAAATTCTTAAAATTTTTTTTTTTTTGGTTTCCAAAAATATGGTGGTTTGGGGGTTAAAAAACTACTTTTAACACATCGCCGCCAGCGCTCTGGGGTTTAAACATGCGTTTCACAGCGCGAGAATTTTTTGAGCTTGATTTTTTGATGAATGTGGTGGGAGCCGGTCGCTCTGACCAGTCGCTATCATGCGCACTCATACATCGCGGAACCTGTCAAATAGCAACTCGTCACCCCGTATTCAACATTACTGCACAACGACTCAGTCGCTATCAACAACCGAACAACGGCCAAGCACAGCGACTACTAGCGGGCGCTCTGAAAATGCCGCTACAGTCGCTCAACTGTCGCTACCTGCCGCTATTAATGAATCGGCCTCTTACTTTATTGGGCCGTGTTTTCTTTCTATTTGTGACACATTGGAATATTGTGCGCAAACTGAAAGGTGTGAATGGGGCCTCCCTATCTACCCCTCTCAATGACTCTCCTCGGGTACACTTACAGTTAGCGGGAAGGTGCCTTCTGTGCAGTTGTAATTAGGGATGAGCGAATCGGTTCTAACGAACCTGAATTCGCTCCGAATTTCAGAGAAAATTCGATTCGGCACGAACCCGAATTTTTAGTGGTTCGTGCTGACCGAATTTTCCCTGAAATTAAAAAAAAAAAAATGCCGGCATGGTGGGAGCGGGGAGGCCGGCTGCGCTGTCAGCTGTCATCAGAGGGCGCGTCATCAGAGGAAGCCAGCTTCCTCTGATGACGCGTCCTCTGATGACAGCTGACAGCGCAGCCGGCCTCCCCGCTCCCACCAGAGATGAGCGATTCGCTAAAGTTTGATTCGGACGAACCCGAATTTTTTGAGAGGTTCGCTCATCTCTAGTTGTAATGTTAGTTGCAGATCACATAAGAGGCATGCCAGCTGTGATGCTGATATTGATACAGTCCAAGATATCAAATGTATCTGACAGCAGAAATCTGAGCACCATCCTCCCCAGTGTTCTCCCGAGCTTGCGTACGCTGTTGAAGTCTGATGTCTCCAGGCTCAGACTGACACACAGGGTTACCAGGGAATCCACAGTGGGCCCCTTTGGAGGACTTCATCACCAAAACCCGGACTATGTAAAGCTTATTTGTGGCAATGCAAGTGCACACTTAGGGGTTTATTCATCAAATAGCGGCAGGTAGTACGTCGTAGCGGCAAGCAGCGTCTGGTGAACCCTGGGCGCTGTACGCAATACCACATTTATGAAGGCAATTCTGGTGAGCGACTCTAACAGCGCCATGTAGAGTACAATTTATCCCTACAGGCAGCTCAGCGTATAGAGCCGGCACTCTAGCTTCCTGAGCGCCAGGTATTACCTTTCACTACCTGTTGCTCTCCCATACATTTCAATAGACGTTTCTTTTGTCTTCTGTTTAAACAGGGTTTTTTGTTTTTACATTTTTTTCCTCAAATCATTGTGTCACCTCTCCTGGGCTAGAAAGAGTCATTTTTGAAACTATTTAGATTTGTTACATTTTATTGCAGAATTGTCATTACAGGTCTGGCATTAAAGTATTAATGTCACAATGTTACAACAATGTCATTCCATGTGTTTTCGCTTTGTTACTGGTGGATATGTGTTCAAAAACAGACTTTATTCACACAGCATCTGCCGCTCTATGCTATGCTACCAGATTCGGAGCACCAACGCTGTGTGTTTTTTTGTTGAATATGGTGTGAGTCGCTGAGAGTCGGTCGCACTGAGCTGGCGCTACCTTTCGCTCCCTGCAGCGCTGTACTGGTGTTAGAATGCCCAACATACATCTCATTCATCGATGCCAGCCAGGTTACTACAGCGAATGAGGCACTCTGTTACAGCGCCCGATAGCCGATCACAGCGGCTTATCTGCTGGTGCTAGTAATGAATCAGCCTGCCCAACAATACAGCTACATAATGTTTCTGTGCACAGCAGTAAATATATGCAGGTAATACTTGTATATGAGTTTGGGGTGCGCCCCCAGAGTCAGCTACAGGTGGGTCCTAGACAAATCAAACACTGGATGTCTCTACATCATTGCAGCTCTCACATCACTAGGCCCAGGAATATACAAGTGATGACCTGGAAAATTCCACCAACTGCCGGCACACCCTTCTATACACTCTCTGTATCTGACAGTTTGGTGATTGCTTGGCCAGAAAATTCCTCTGCTTAAAACGGACCAACAGACAAAAATTACTTAAAGCGGACAAAAACACACTGAACATGTGAAATTAATTTGGCCAAATCCCCTGCTGATGCTCCCTTCTTAGGGTGTTTTCACTTTCTGAATCGTCCAGGAACACCTTTTTTTTTGCTGTCTCTTGGTGTAAGATGGCAGGCGATGACATCATTACTGCACACAACAGTGGCAATGAATGCAGGAGGCGGAGCTTTACAGCTAAACCAGACACCATTATCTGGGATTAGATTGAAGCATGGGCAAAATGTACTCCTCATAGGGGGAGCAATTCAGGGGATGCTAGTTTAAAATGTGTGTTCTGGCAATTTACATTGCTGTACATAAAAATTCATTTACCTTTTTCTAACTCCTGCTGTAGCAAATTTTAGAAACAAGATGGCGGCCACCTGCAAACAGGACGTGCTGCTGGGCTCCCTGTTACTGTGCATTGTCAGTTATGTCAGTTGAATCCAGGCAGCAGCATGGCTGAGATGCTGGGAGAGGAAGCTCCAAAATGGCCACTACCTTTCTTTTCCAATTGTGCCAGGTTGTTGGTCCAGTTTAGTTTACTACATCTGCAATGTCCCAGTACAGCATTTGCAATACTGTTCTATATGTGTCCCCTCGACATTCGGCTGTCCCTGTGACTTTGGGGTCTGTTATATTGCGTAGCTAATATTGTATAATATATCTTTGTAGTTTGCACTCAAAGAGTTAATGCAGTCACATTGTGCAGTTCCACAAACTTCATAACTCCCTATTGCTGTAACTAACTTGCTAGGGAAGGGTCATGTGACAAGTGGTGAGCCTATCACGACTGCTGAGCACCTAAGCCTGCCCTCTTCTCCATTATCTAGTCAGAATAGCTGTGATCTCTGAAGGAAGAAGATCTGTGCTTGTGCTGCTGGCTTGTCTCATGTGGCTAGTGTGGAGAAAGGGGCCAGACTAATGCTTACCAAGTCTGCTGATAAATTTACAGCATCATCTCTCATATTCCAGGTCACAGAGCCTGTCTTCAATTCAGCTCTAATCTCCAAGGTCGCAGAACCCATCTTCAATCTTGCAAGTAAGCTATTCAGCCTAAATAACAGTATAAGTCTCAGCAAGTCCTCTAGTCTGCCACACCACAGGATCGCTCCTGAACTGTACTGTCACTGTACCATCTAGACTGCCAGTAAAAGTTCAGTTGATCCTAACCTGGCCTCTGCCTGTTATTGCTGCCCAACACCTAGCAAGGGATCTCCTGGGACCTCCGGTTGATAGGGTAACCGGTGCCACCAAACCCTCCTGGCGTCACAACACCGGGCCCTCATACCATCTGGGCCTACGGACTTTAACATCTGTCCGGAACCTAGGCTTCGGCCTGCCACCCCAAAAGCCGGTGACCCACAGCTGCCTCCCAGCTTCCCTAACCTGGTCACCACACATCAACACAGCATATGCATCTTTTAGAACCACTGTGGCTAAGAGCTGCAAACTGTGGCCTCATTGCAGCCACTGGGGAGGAGGGGTCCTAAGTTTTCCTGTGTAATTTAAAGTGCTTTGGGGAAGGGGGGGGGGGAGGACTGGTGTGGAACCACCTAATAGGCAGAGATGTATACACCTACCCTCCCTCTCTCCCTCTTTTGCGCTCCTTGTGTAATTGGAAGGTCCCTATTTACTAGAGAATTATATGGGGGGGAGGGAAATACCCAGCCTTCTCCCACTCCTGGTTTCCAACTTTGTCAGAAATGGGGGGGAGGAGGCCTGGAGAACTTCCCTACTTGGGGTACCTTTTGGGTAGCAAATTGAATTTAAATATTCTTCAACATATCTGTGTACTCTGTGTAACATATGGTCATATTTTTTGGGCGATATACCATAAACCATTCAATATAGATAATACAATCGGTGACAGCCGCACTTATGCTTAAATTACATATATCTCCAGACAGATTGTATAAATAGCAAGTATTTATTGTTTGTAGCAAGTGGGTTTCTCAGTTTTGTAGCAAGTGTTGAAATACCAAATAGTCTGGTGCAGACGCGTTTCGCACTTAGCTTCTTCAGTGCACCAAGGGTACTATAACATAAACATATACATATATTGGCTTAACTTTATAACATTCCAAATGATTATGGGTACTGTAACTTAGACATATACAGGTATTGGCATGCATATGACATTTACATGTATTGGCATAACTTGGTCACTATTCAAATGATTAATTAATTATGGCAACTGGTAGACCGTTAATTGTGTGTGCACTTACATTTTCAACTATTTTCTTCCAAATATCAGTGTAGCCTTCACCGAATTTCAAATTTTTTGTCTAAATACAATAATAAGCTTTAAGTATCATTCTTGTAGTATCTAGTATAATTTAGTATAGTTTAATACTTGGTATACCCCACGTTTTCCACCAGCGCATCCTGCCTGTCCCCAGTAGACACAGGAATCACCGGACGTTAGGTGTTACAGCTGGCTCAGTTAACTTATGTAAGTACTTAATAGACCTATAACAGCCACTATAGTGTAGAATTAATTGGTAGGATAAACTATAAGCTACAATTTGGCTCTCTCAACAGATTTACTCCTAACTGACTCAATACAGCAAAAAAAGTGAGTATACCAAGTATTAAACTATACTAAATTATACTAGATACTACAAGAATGATACTTAAAGCTTATTATTGTATTTAGACAAAAAATTTGAAATTCGGTGAAGGCTACACTGATATTTGGAAGAAAATAGTTGAAAATGTAAGTGCACACACAATTAACGGTCTACCAGTTGCCATAATTAATTAATCATTTGAATAATGACCAAGTTATGCCAATACATGTAAATGTCATATGCATGCCAATACCTGTATATGTCTAAGTTACAGTACCCATAATCATTTGGAATGTTATAAAGTTAAGCCAATATATGTATATGTTTATGTTATAGTACCCTTGGTGCACTGAAGAAGCTAAGTGCGAAACGCGTCTGCACCAGACTATTTGGTATTTCAACACTTGCTACAAAACTGAGAAACCCACTTGCTACAAACAATAAATAAATACTTGCTATTTATACAATCTGTCTGGAGATATATGTAATTTAAGCATAAGTGCGGCTGTCACCGATTGTATTATCTATATTGAATGGTTTATGGTATATCGCCCAAAAAATATGACCATATGTTACACAGAGTACACAGATATGTTGAAGAATATTTAAATTCAATTTGCTACCCAAAAGGTACCCCAAGTAGGGAAGTTCTCCAGGCCTCCTCCCCCCCATTTCTGACAAAGTTGGAAACCAGGAGTGGGAGAAGGCTGGGTATTTCCCTCCCCCCCATATAATGTAAAGTGCATCTAAACTCAGAAAAGAAGCTTATTTCGTCACCTCCTACCCCCAGCCCAGTGCTACAAAAGAGCCTGTGTTTCTTTTTTCTTACCTCAGCCTTTGCCCAATATTGATAAAAAGACGAACAGGTGAATGGCAGCCATATGCTAATTCGTTCAGTTACAACTAAACTGGCACATTAGGGATGATTCAAACCTTGGGGATTTTTTTTCTCACATCTTTCCATGAGGAAACATTTTTATAATGATTTTTTTTCATTAGTGAAATGTAACACTATTTTAGTACATTGTTTAAATAATTTGCACAACTAAAAATGATGCTGAGGAAAATCAAGATCATTTTTTTTCTCACAAAAAATCATGAGAAAAAAATTCTCACAGTGCTCAACCAGCCGTAATGCCAGTTAGCTTGAAGTGATCCACATTGCTGAACTGTGTGTACTGTGACTGAACACATCTTCGCTGGGGGCAGGGCTGCTTGGCCAGGATGTAATATGGCCGACTGCATCTAGTTAGTGTTGTTATGAATATTGGGCAAAAACTTTAGTTAAAAAAGAAACACAGGCTGTTTTGGGGCACTGGGATGGGAGGTGACGACAACTGAAACTGAAACTGAGTATTTGTATAATGTGTTAATATTATCTTAAATTGTAGAATTCTATATCTTCTTTCCATAGCTGTAGCTTTGGTGGATTTCGCGTAGCCCATAGTAATGGGATTGTTTCCTTGTCCAATGACAAGGCCTGTGGACCATCTTCCAGTACTGGTAGTATTATACATGTCAATTAAATATTTAGTAAAAGCATTTAGTAGAAGCACACATCATATTGACAGCATACCTTGGTGTCATTTTTTGGCAGGACAAATCTGGGGGGTTTCCATGATCGCTCCTTACTAATAACGTGAACATAGAACTTTCTCCCAGTGTTGTCTTCATATTCCTCCCACTGGCCCAGAAGCTGGATGGGGACACCCGAGGGACTTGGCGGCTCCAGAATGACGCTTCTCCAATTTTGGTATAATCTAAAAAAAAATGATCTGTCAAAGAGACGAATATGTTTTTAGTGTATCCGTACTTTTCATCATTATTATCTTAATCAATTCAGCCTAACACACATAAGAAATATTTACTATATTATATATGGACCAAGAAGTCAGGCCAACTGGACTTTTCCAAACAATATTTTGCTAGACATCCATCATCTATTGTATCTTTCTTAAAGAGGTGTAGCCCTCACGCACCAGGTGTTCGTTGAGGACAGCAGGGAACAGGTTCTTCTGACCCCAGGGTGCTCCAAGTGTGTCTGTGTGTGTGGGGTGCTAGGGTACTATCACAGGGGAGGTTAGTACTCACCATGCAGCTTGGAAAGATGAGAACCAGTCCAGGGGAGGAAAGCAGAGTTCCTCTTTATTAATTCCAAAGGCAAACATCAAACATGGCACAGGTTCATACATCCGTTCGTTTACAGTTCTCTCTGTCCATAGGTCAGAGGTTCAGAGGTTCAATCAAAAAGGCATTACTCCCCAAGGAGAATTCTCCCCCCCCCCCCTTCTGGATCTCTCCCCTTATCTCCGTCAGAATCTGGATTCAGAATCTGGATTCACTTCTGCTCCTCTACAATTCAATATGGGACATTTGGCTTTAGCACTGGGGCTTCCCTATATAACTTCTGGCGACCTTCCAGAACATTCCATCACATGTTCGGCCACATGTCCGACACCTGATAGGCTGCTCTCTAAACTCTCCAACCAATCACTACCCTCCTGGTTATTACTTTGTTTTTACCCAGCATCATGATATGACTATTAACCCTTCATACCTTATCTTCTAGAACAATCTCTATTTAAGACTATGGCCCAATGATTGTCTATGGCCTAATACCACTAAATGAGGGTACTGCAATGTCCATGCCCTTTCATGGTTGGAAACCACAAAAGGGTTTAATGTCTTATTAACTCTATATACAAGGGGTTCTTATTAGTTAACTGACATGGTCCTAGTTATACCCAGGCCCCTACAGAGGAACATCAGACCTTTTCTGATGTTCCTCTTTAAAGTGGACCAACACCCAGGATTTTCACTATCCTGGGTGTTGGTCCACTTCCGTGGGGCACCCCGCTGTGTGAAACCCCCCCAGAAAGCCCCTAAAATCTTACCTTATCGGCGACGAACAAGCGACGGATAAGCCGCTGCCGCCGCCACCTCTCGCGCGTCCCTCTTACAGGGCGCGCGCCCGCGCCGGCCATTCGCAATCGGCCGTCGCGGGTGCGCGCCCTGCTAGAGGGACGCGCGGGAGTCGGCGGCGGCGGCTTATCCGTCGCCGATAAGGTACGTTTTTAGGGGCTTTCTGGGGGGTTTCACACAGCGGGGCATCCCGATTTCGGATGCCCCGCGGGGAGGGAGCTAATCTTATAGATTCCCGGGCTGATCAGGGGTGGGTGTTGGTCCACTTTAAACATTCCTCCCCCCTCCCTCACTGCCTTTTGGATGTTGTCTAAAACGCCAACATCCGGCAGTATTTTGGGGCCATTTCCACCTGAAAACGGCAACATCAAGAGCTGGGAGAAGTGAAGGAAGCGGGGTCTCGTGCCCCAGGTGCAGTGTGGTGCAGTACAAGACAGATCTGGAGCCGACATCCAGACTCCTGCTTACACTGCTGCACTGCCTTTATTTGTTGGATGTGTGAGCCCAATGTCCAGCGCCTGGCGACTACCTTCCTCCTCACTGCCTCATCCTCCCCTAATCCTTCCTCTCCCCTCCCCTTATCCGCCTCCGCCCACCGGCTCTCAGCTCTGTGTGGAGTGACATGACTCCCTTCACTGCGCTCCAAACTGGCTGTGGCAGCCACTGAAAGCAGCGGGATCCATTGGTAAAGAAAAAAGTGACAAGGTAAGCAGCACAGTGAGTCTGTGTCTGCATTGGCATTCAGTCTGTTTTTTAGATTGAACGAGGACTGGGATGGGTTTGACTATCCCGGTTTTGTTCCTTTCCCCCCAGTTTGGGATGCCCCACTGTGAGAAAGCCCCCAGATCATCCTGTTAACTCACCTCTTGCCAATCCTATGGCGCATACAGTGATTCATTTGCTGAATGACATATGCACGGCAAAAGGCTCTGATACGCCAAGCGTCTGTGAATGCTCCATAGGACCTGGAAGAGGTGAGTTAACAGGGCGATCTGGGGAGTTCAACATAGTGGAGCATCCCAGATTGGGATGTCCCGAGATAAGGCACCGCCCATACCCCAGCCTCGCCGCACCCCAACCTTACCCCTATCCCTCAGTGGGCCTTTGAACAATTGACTCCAATAAAAGTGGTCCCTGATGCTAAAAAGGTTGGGGACCACTGAGCTAGAGTATATGTCACACTTTACTCAAAAAAACAAAGAAACAAACACTATACTCACCTTTCACCCAGCACAGGCTATAGCTGCTAGTCCTGTGCTAACAAACTTACCATATTGCTCAATCTGAGTTCAGCGCCAGACGCTGCTCCCTCCTGCTTCGCCGAATAGTCTCAGTGACACCTGTGTGAAAAGAGGACTATGGCAAGCACACCTCCTATTCAGGAGGACTATGGCACAGCCTTCTCCATTGTTTTTTTTTTGTTTGTTTTTTTTTTTAGTTTTGAGCAAAGTATGACTTTAACGTGAGCTTTCAAGAATATCTAGTTTTCTTTATAGAATACAGAGAAAAGAGCCGCACCAACAACAATTAATCAAAGAAGTGTGCAGGCTTGGGTACCTGAATCCAACATATATACAACAAGGAGGCTTCCACACAGCCCCCAACCCCAAGACACAATCTGCACCACTCCATTTACATGATAACAATCACTTTTATTAATTCATCTAAACACTACACAGGTTAAAATACATTAAAAACTGATTATATGAACGTTCCACTAAAGGGCGCTGGTGATAATGCACAATTAACTAGGTCAGATATCAAGCATATGTCCCTATGAAAACCGACTGAATCCTAGTGTTTCAAACAACAAGTGCTGTGTGCTATATATATACAATTAATAAACAACTCTAATGATACTATAAGTGCTAAAGTGACCAAGTGCAAGAAAAATTTAAGCAGTGTAAACCTTCATATGCATAAAAGGTAAGAAAAAATGACCATACCAAGGGACACAGCAGGTTAACAAGAGCGACAACCAACCATAAATCTTACATGTGCCAGCCGTCACCGCGTCCCTCCCCCAGCCTACGCGTTACGTGACGGAACGTCGCTTCCTCAGGGCAAATGGAGAGTCCAGACACTTGCTGCCAACAGCCCTCTCCTAATTTTTCTTTTATAAGACATGATACTACACAAGAACCCAGTGTGGAGATGTCACTGTCAAGCTGTGCCAGTCTTCTGAGCTGGGTCTTAATTTCCAGTCTTTTGCAAGTTGTTTCCTTGTTTAACATCATGTCAGAAGAAGGATCACCTTAAAATATACTCAGGCTATATAATTTCTTCACTTTTTAACTTGTGCCATTTTTTCACTCTAGTGATTAAAGTGGACCTCCAGCCATAAAAATAAGGTTTAGTAATTTGTTTGCCTAAAGCCCCCTTTTGACGATCAGTGATGTATGCTATTTCAGGGGGCTTAACCCCAGGCAGATTGTTAGACCCAAGCATTTACCTGTCCGCACAGTTCACAGTATCCAAAAATCACTGCGGAAATGCAGACTGACACATTTAGGGGCCCACGCCTCATATGCCTTGTAGCGGCGTATTACTGCTCACTGTGGTCAGCGAAGCTTAAGGCCTAAGTTAACGGTTAACTCAGAGGTTCTGTCTGGCTCACTAGGAGTAGTGTGTCAATTAAGCAACTGGGGCAGCCCTGGCCTTCCAATCTCCTATTGGTCAGTGGTCACAAAAACTGTCATACTGTCTGTGATATCATCTAGCTTGTGGGGTGTTACTCTGCTTGTTTATCTCCTGTTGACCAGATTAGTTTGCTCTGCATCCCGACTACGCCTTTTCCTGACCATTTGGATACTGCGACTCCCTGATTTACAGTTTAGGCCTGTTGCTGACTTCTCTGACATCCCCTGTGTATTTGTTACAGTTTTGCCCTGTTGTACATCGATTTAAGTCCTGGGGGCAACTGTGTTTGGGCAGGTGTGTAAAGTCTTCCAGCAAACAGGGGCTTGACTATAGGTGTAGACAGTGGTGTTAGATTGGGGGTTGGCACTTGAACAAAGGCTGGTAATCAGCTGGGCATTACACAGATGTTGTGGAACAGCTGCACTCCAATTGCTGCACTGTGAAAAGCTGCACTAGAATAACATGGGAGCAGCCATCTTGCTATGACATAGCAGCTCATACTAATGCAAGACAATGTCTAATGAGAAATGTAATAAGATATAGCAGTGCAGGAAAGGGGAGAGGTCAGCAGACGATTATACTTACCGTAGGAGTGCAACATCCAGCACTGAGAGATTTTCATGAGCCATATTCACAAAAAAGAAATTGGAGTCTGCAATTCTCCGCCATGAATAATCCCTACCCCATAAAATTAAAGCCCACAGCAAAGCAAAGCGCAGGCGCTGTGTTAAATAGCGTGGTCAAAATGACAGCGCCTACAAAGCTGAGCTCAAACATCATATTCAGCAATGTAGGCGTTGTTCCCAACAACGCCAGGTAGCGACTGAGGAGGCCTGCTATAGCGAATCGCTACCGCCCGCGGTGTACGCTAGCGGCGCTCATAGCGCCATACTTCAGTCGCTCATCTGTCGCTACCTGGCGCTATTAAGGAATCGGCCTCCCCGTCTTCACAAACATCTCCTCCCGCCCCAAGGATACCACATGTGGCTCCTGAGCTACAGGTTGGAGACCCCTGCTCAAAGTCATTCAATGAGTCATGCCCCACTTATCAACTTGTTAGTGGCCCCTAGAAGTTTTTTAACCATTTAAGTTAAAATGTAAATAATGTTACTGACTCTACCTTATAATAATAATTTGCCTGATTCATTTCAATTCAATATACCGGTAGTAGTAATGCGTGAAAAAGATGAAAAATTTTAAATTCAAATGTCTCACTTAAGAAGCTTTTCTTATGGTAGCAGTTGCCAACAAGTTAATTAGTGAGGCATGACTAATTGTCAAAAATATATGTAAGGATATAAATATATGTCGGATGAGCTTCCAATTTAACAACTTCCAAGAAAGGTAAGGGGAAATTATAATTGTGAATAAAGCAAAAAGACTACAGAAGTTAAATGCACATACAATCTGTTACCTACCTACCTACCTGATGACAGCCCTACAAGTGTTTCCCCCTTTTGCCAGCAAAGCAGCCTCACATTAAATATACATTGCATGTAGAGTTTTTTTAGCTGCCTAAACTTGTGAAGATACAACAAAAATTTGTATTTAGCGATCAAAAAGCAGCCAACTTACCCGTGACAGATGATGACAGCCTGCCCCGTAACAGTCCTCAGCTACGATAAAGGAAATTGCTCTGATCACATGTAAATAACAATCAAACAGAATCTTTAACTGCCTCTAGCAAATCTACTACAGTAAAAGGAGAGAGATGTAACATTAACCACTTCCTGCTGCCTCAATTTGCATTGCCTATTTCACTTCCACATCCACCCAATTTGGATAATTTATCATTATACTGATATTTGTTTATTGGTAAATCCGTTCTAGCTGTTGCTGGATTCGGCTTTTCAAAGTTTTTTAAATCAGCCGAAATAATAATCTGGGTTATGTGTAACATAAGAAAGTAAAGGCAGACCTCTAAAATCAGCCACTTCCTGTTTTTGACATCTGAAAGATCATGAGCGGGCAGCCCAGAGAACACCAATGTTACTAAGGAGCCTCTGTACACAGTTACATCCTGATTACAAAACCTAGCCTCTCTGGTAAGAGACCGTGAAGGCATTTCAATTTACAGTAGATATATATTTGGCCATGAAAGTATTTAAACCGGACCTTCAGCACGATTTAATGAAAAGCTCAAACCATTAAAAAAAACTATTCCCCACCATCTAAAATTAATATATTTTACGTTTTAGTCACTTACTTATTATTCTTTCCCCCATTGGGCAGCAACTCTGTTCAGGACTCTAGGATACGGGCGCCGCCATCTTGACAAAGAAGCATCACACATACTGAGGAGAGGAGAGCGGGATAAAGTGCAGAGCTGGGGTTAGGGGAAGGATAACAATCCCAGAATGCAAAGTGACACTGAAAACACATCAGAAAACACTTCCTATTTGCAGGCTGCCTGATACTCCATGAGCCACCATCTTGGATGTTTAAAGGCTCATAACATGCAGTAGATGCAGGTAGGATGATTTTTAATGTGAACAATCTGTATATACAGGGTGGCAGAGACATACAATATAGGCTCTTATTCATAGTGAAGGTCCGCTTTAAATGGATTGTCCAGGTAAACAAAAACAAATCATGACCACAGGATGGGGGCAGTGCGTGAATCACAATACCCCGACCACCAAGCCAACCCACAGTCCTCTGATTTATTCAAAAATTCACAATAAACTGGATCTTTCTTTGAATTAATACAAGTGTTAATAACAATAATAACACAACAAAGAGTCCTGAGGGATGTCACAAGCGCAGTTTACCGTTGTCAATGTTCAATGTATGAACATGGAAGCCAAAATGATTCCCCCACTGTAAACCTGCTGCACTAGCCCTGGACTTAGGAGAACCTACTGTAACTCCACCTCAATCTCCATTGCACATCTCTGCCCCTAAGAATATTGCAAAAGGATACCCCACCAGCTCTGACAAGAAGAACAGCTCTACTACTAAATTAACAAAAGTATTAACTCCCCCTAGGGTCCATAACAAGGCTAGGATATTGGCAGAGAATTTGCATTCTCTGATCATAATGTGCTGGGCACATCGTGGACAGAGGTGCATTTCGAGTCCCTGGAGGGACTAGTGAGGAGGGAGAGTGTGCCCGGGTGCAGCTCCTTGCAGCATGTTTCCTAAACCCTCTACCCTGATTTAGGCACTACTCACCATTTTTTTCAGAGCTATCCATACAGGCAGCATGGAAAGGACAGGTGAGGGAGCAGCAACTGGAGCTGTAGGGGAAAACAAATGCAGTGGATAGCAGCGGGGAGGGAAGACCTGGTGGACCGCCAAGAAGCCATCTGGAGCCTGCTCATCGAGAAGACCTCCCATCCGCCAGTTGGCCCAGCCAATAATCTGCATGCCTGTCTGCTGAGATGCTGCCTGTCCATCTACTTCCCACAGAGATACCAGAGCCTTCCCGCCCAGGCCCAGCCCCAAAACCTACCTACTCATCCACCTATGTGCCTGGCCGCTGAGCCTCACAGCCCCCATCCACACACCTACCTGTCTGCCTGCCTAACCTCCTATCCACCCATCCACTCACCACCCTGCCTGCCATCTCCCTCTCCTGAACATACCCTTTCCTAAACTTCCCTGGGTGCACGTCCACAATTTGTAGGGAAATTGAAGCCCAGCCCGTTATCTGTCTGCCTAAGTGGGCACCCTCTAGGGTAGGCTGCAGGGTCGCTGGAACTAATCTCAGGACCTGCTGAGTTACATTGCCAGGGCAGGGGGAAAAAGAAGAGTATAGACTTTTTTTAATTTTGGATAGTTATTTAACCCTTCTAGTGCCAGCTACGTGAGTCTCACGTAGCTGCCTCTCCAACCGTTAAGTGCCAGCTACGTGAGACTCACGTAGCTGACTTTAGAGCCCCATAAAAAAAAAAAAACATACAGACTTACCTGACCTCTCGTGTGAAAGTGCCAGCGATTCTCTACAAGCATCACCAGTTTGATTTCCGCCCCCGGGCCTTTGATCTTCAGGAGGGGGCCCGCTTGCTTCCGTCGCCGACATCTGCAAGAAAAAAAAATGGTAAATGTCAGTACTCACCTCGCAGCGCGATCCCTCTCCCCGGGTCTTCTCTTCACCAGGGGGGGCTCCGATCCCCCCCCCCGGGCTTTCCACGCTGCTAGTGAGGACCCAGAAACTGGCCCTCACCATCCTCTTCGGGCGGCGCTGGCCACTTGTGGGAGGAGCGGGATGACGTTAAAAAGAATAAATAAAGAATTTTGTGTCTGTGTCTTTTTTTTTATTTAGCCCTTTGTGAACTAGTAAGGGGTCCATGAGACCCCTTATACCAGTTTACAAGGCTCTGGGGCTGGCAATCACCTGCGGCTAGCGGGTGACTTGCCAAAACCCCCAGCCCCCCATTACCTGCCTCCCCAACGGCCGGGGGGGGGGGGCGAAGGGCCCGGGCCACTTAGTGGCTGTGTGGGCTAGTAGCCTGCAGGGCCAGGGGCCACCAACGCTGGCCCCTGCGCCTTGTTCTACAAGCCCCCATAGCTGTTCCGGGTCGGTAATGCTGGGTAAGGGGGACCCTACGTCATTTTTTGGGGGGATTTTAAGGGTTTTTAACCCTTAAAATTCCCCCAAAAAATGGAGGTCCACCCCCCGGGAGGGGGGACCCTATGTCATTTTTTTTTTTTTTACATTAACCCCTTACAGCTATGCAAAAAAAAAAGGCCAAACAAGACATTTCATGTTGAAGCCCAGACTCTGCTGAAAAAACAATATATAATTTTCCTCGAAAATCCCCTGGAAATCCCTTCAAAAATCAAGGTTGAACATGTGTAGCGCAAAAACATGAAAAGTAGTCTGGCAACAGAGTGTGACAAAAAATCTAGGTAGGCTGGCACTTAAAGGGTTATAATACAAACTTTGGGAAAAATGAAACATTCCCTTTAATTCGAACCAAGTGGAGCCCGAGAAATCATTTGTCAGTAAACATAAAGTCTTTTTAGAATTTAGGTCTGCTCTAAAGATAGGCACTAGTTGGTTTCCACGGGTTGCTGCATATCACATATTGTTTTTTGCGTTAGTGAATAAGCCAATATCATAGCATCAAAAGACAAGTAAATATGAAGGAGACCATAAATTAAAAAGGAAATATTTATTCATTACTTTTGAAAACACATAGCGGCTATTTCGGTTGGAACAGAATATAGTAATACTTTTCTTATTTCTTTTAACAAAAAGTGAAAGCTCACAACAAATTCTTTATTTAAATACTCAAATTGATTCAAAAGTAAGAGTTGTCTGCTGGAGAAATACAATGCGTCTCCAAGTTATAAAAAATTGTAAATTAAATCATGAATTAGACCCCTAAAAGTTATAAATGGAATGTGGCTGCTGATTTGCTGGTTTCTGAATTAAGTCTATTCTTCAGTTCCATTCAGCTCTGTTTTTAGCCTAACTGCTTCTAATGATTCTCCCAGAATTTTAACAAAATTAAACACATCATGTAAAGAGTTGTAAAGCGGTACTGGCGATATCCGTAGGACATTGGGCTCCCGATAATCAAGCTGCAAATAAAAAAAAAATACTATAGGAAAATGTTATCACTTTTCGCATCAAGGATTAATATTTATATTATGCAGATAATAATTATATAAAAGCAGATACAAGCCTAGAGACTGCTAGTCAACTAAATATTAAGGCTAGAAAAATATTCAATAATTAAAGCACACTCACTTTAAAACTGACGGTATTTGGAAATGCAGTTAGGTGGCCAATCAGTAGTCAAGAAAAGTTAAACTAAAACTTTATGGAGCAGTGGCACCAGAGATATGACCAGGGCTAGAGTTACTGTCAGGACTCAGGAGACGAATGCCGCAGATGGTCTATTTGTAGAGACTGAAGAGCCATGGTAGGGCATTGCACTGCTTTTGCGTGGATTTTAGACAAAGTATGCCCCCCCCCCCCAAGTTCTGAAATATTTTACCAACAACGGTCCTTCAGTAACAATACGTTTAAATACAGTGTACCCTTCTGTCCTCCTCCACTATAAATTAATATTAATATATATATATTGACCCCTCACAGACCTGAACTCGAACACCAGTTATGAAGAGTTCAATAACTAAACACAGAGTAGGTTAATATATGAGTGCAGGGTACCATCTGATCCTATGTGGAGGAACACAGTTTAGATTATTATGTATAACACTATTAATTTCCCGCAGACACAGCCTATACTCAGGGTACCAGAAAATTATATGCAGAGGAACACAGTTGGTACATTATACAGGGCATCAATCATACATGTATGGGAAAGAAAGAACAGGTTAATGGCATACCATAACCCCTCAAACCCTCATCACCCCCATACAGACCACAATAGTTACCCCTGAAAAATCCTGTCATCAGTACTACCTTGGTCACCTCTGTACCAGGGTTCCTCCTCCTAAGGCCCTCTTTCTTACCCTCGGGCTCTCTTTCCTCATCAGTTATACTACAATATTTTTTTTTTTGATGTCCAGACATGTCCTCCCAGTTTTGCTAGCCTGAAACTTGTGAAAACCAGCTTTGCAGAGAAATCTTAGGATTTTACCCAGACACTGAAACTGGTCTTGCCTAAAATCTGGGCTGACTATACTTCACATTCGCAGATATTGCCAGAATCAGCCCTCAAACATGATTTGAAAACCTGATTTTATTAAGGTGGGGAAAGGAATGTGGACTGAAGAGCCTCTGGGCTTGTGAGAAACATCTTAGCCTGCCTGAATGACCTGACCTTTGTTTTGTAATGCAACTCATTACACACAGAAAGAGAGACAGAAATACATATATACATTACATAACATCAACACATAACAACAATATTAATTTTCCATATAGGCCCATTGTTTACACCACGTGCCCAATAGCTTCTGAATCCCACCATGTGTCCAGTCCATGACATCCTACATTCTGTGCCCATTTCCCTTATATCCAGTGGTGTTTTCTCAGATCCCTGGCATCCTACCCCATGTGTCCTTTTATGAATTTCTCAATATATGGTGTTCTGTTCAAGCAAACAAGGATTTCTTCGGCAGCAGAGTGGCTGTCTAATATGGGAAGAGAAAGTGTACAGGAGGGGGAGTGTGAAAAAGAATGCCGAAGACAGCATCAGTGATCTTTGCACTACCCCTTGACACCCCTGTCAATAACCAGCTGCTGGCACTGAAACCAGGGGCCCCTTTAGTGATGGGACCCTGGGCAAGTGACTAAGCAAGCATAGGCCCAGGCATATAGGTCTTCGCCTACCTTCTCTCATATGGGTGATGAATATTTAAATGTGCGAGGGATTGAACTTTTAAAAGGATGAAAAACAGATACAGAAGAGAAATATTAATTACTTTTTGATTTTGTTAAGGGGGGCCTGAGAAGACCTAGGCAGGAGAAGGAGAAGCTAAATGAACCAGCAGTAAGCAATCCAGAATGAGACAGACAGATGGGAGTAAGACGGTAAGCCAGAGCAGATACCGCAGCCATACCAAGGAACCTGAATATTGGTCATAGATAGTGCTAAGGTACCTGTAAAAGGTATGAAGCTTCTCTATGTCAAACCAGAAATGTAGAGACAGAAGGAATCTGGTGTGGCATGCGTGCCAACTGTAACTAGGGTACTGCTTTTAAGTGATCTACTGTACTGCTAAGCAAGTGTTGTAACCTGTGGAAAAGCATCTAATAAAGTAAGTGAAACTTTCTTAAGTGACTTGTTTAGGACAGCCTTGGCCCCACCTATGTGATGCAAGATCCCTTTGGGCCCAGAAGACACTCGCTTCCTGACTCTACCATCTAGCCAGGTAGACAAGGGTACTTACTGTATAGCCATTAAAATGGTAAGGAAAGTTGTGTAGGAAGTAAAGAATTATGGTTGGACTGCCTGTGATTTCTGAATTGTGAGGACTAGGCTTTTGTAGGAAGGCCAGCATCTAGTTTATCTGTAGAGACTAAAGAGATTATGTTGACCTGCCTAGAATACTGTAGCTGGATATTCACAGCCATGGCTTTGTTGCCTGCTATGGCTGGGCCATCTGTAGCAGTTAGAAAGTTAGGGCTAGGCTACATGTAGAGTCTAAATAGGAAGACTAAATCTGCTAAAAGACCCGTCATAGGCTCCCTGTAAGGTTTGACAGTCCCGGTATGGGCATGGGCTAGTATTCTGGCACTGGGGGGGGGTCTGTAACATCTAAGGTGCCAACTGCCAAGGCTAGGCAGTCTTTCAGGCACGGATGTACCAAAGCTGTCCTGTCTGTAAATGCTGAAAGGCTAGGGTTTGGATATTAGTAGGGCTTGAATGACAAAAGTTAAACTACCTGTAAAAGTTATAGTGTCAGGGCTGGGCTTACTATAGGCTAGAAGATGAAGTATGGGTTGCTTGTGGCTGCTGAAGGGCAAGGGCTGGACTTTATGATTTTTAAACATTCCTAAAAAAACTGTATTTATTATTTTCCCCAAATGGCTGTTGACATTGTTAATTGTAAAACGCATCAAAGACAAAGGGCAACATCACATACCGCAACTCCCCTCTTTTCCAGCTCTTTAAAAACAGCTTTTATTGGCAGCGAAAAGGCCAAGGACAATTGACAGCCCCGCTCCTCAATGCAGGAGGGCGTGATTATCTTTGCATAAGGTTTCTTGGGTTCAGCAATGTTTTCGCTGTAATAATGTCTAATTAAATACTCCAAATAGCCGGTCAGTAAAATAGACTTCTTTCTTAGGGCCTTCATGCTGGTTTGATTGAAAACCTGTATTAAAATAAAGCAAGTATTTAAATTGTAAATGTATAAACAGCACAGCCACTCTGAGTGCTTGATTTCAAGTTTATAATGATAAAATAAAGATTAAATAAAGTTTAAGAAAAGCACTATGGTCTTAAAATAAAACGCTTAAAACACTCTTGACTTTTTCCCTACTAGTGACGTCATTAGTAACATGGGGGGGATTACACAGCAGAGGAGACTACCTCAACTTGGTTTGATGCCAAGGAAGGAAGAGGGGAGACTTCTCAAATCGACAAACCATGGGTGGGGGATACAATAGTTTTGAGGAACATTTGACTTTACAGATGCATCCATGGAATGTATGAGTTGAAAACTTGACTGCCGGGGCCATCACCCAATTCCAGGAGCAGGGTGACTTGCTTTTAATCAAATCCACAGCTGCTATGCCAAGCCACAACCCTCCCCCAACAGATAATCAGGTTAGTTGTCGTATTATTAGAGTGCTCAAATTTGGCTTATGGTCATATGTTATATTTATGTTTTATTATACTTGGGTTTTTGCTTTAAAGGGGACATCCAGGCTAATAGGAACATGATACTCACCTCTTCTCCCCAGCAGCTGCTGAGTTTAGGTCCAACTGTTTGCCCTGATGAAGTTGGCCCCATGACTCACGACGCGCATGGCTCGTTGTTAGGTAGCAGGCAGTGGGATTATATATGCTAATACCATGGTTGACAGGATTTTGATTGATTGTTTAGGTGTCGGTTTGAAGTGTTTTGGATAAGGTGAGATTTGCCCATGCACTGTATTTTGTATTTAGGATTTATTATAAGTATTAAGTATTATTTATATATAGTAATATTGTGTATTGTGCGTTGTTGTAGAATAAAGATTATGTTGATGTGCCTCCCTCTTAAAGTGGACCAACACCCAGGATTTTCACTATCCTGGGTGTTAGTCCACTTCCGCGGGGCACCCCGATCGGGGGCCCCGCTGCGTGAAACCCCCCAGAAAGCCCCAAAAACTCACCTGACCCCGCTCCCACGTGACTCGCTCCACCAATCACCGCCGACGGACAAGCGAGGTCCGTCGACGGACAAGGTGAGAGCTCCCGCCTCTCGCGCGTCCCTCTTACAGGGAGCGCGCCCACGGCGGCCATTCACAAACGGCCGGCGTAGGTGTGCGCCTTGCTAGAGGGATGTGCGAGAGGCGGCGGCCCGCGCATGCGCCCTTGGAACAGGTAGGATTTGCGGGCGTCCTGGGGGGTTTCACACCGCAGGCAGGGAGCTGATTGGCCCGGGAATCTTATAGATTCCCGGGCCCATCAGCGGTGGGTGTTGGTCCACTTTAATGTACGTTTGGTCTAAACATAAATTGGGAGTAGCATCCTGTTTTGTTCTTTTGATTAGGGGATTGTGCAGGCAAGTAGCTTTGTATTAGGTTCGACTGTTTAAAATGCTTCAGGTCCCGAGATCACGTGCCCTGAAATTTCTTGGGCGCCTGTCCACAGCCCACTGGCAACATGGAGTGGGTGTGACCCTGCTCTCTGCATAACTCACACTGACTGGAGCATGCCTAAGCCATTCACTGAAATAAAAGGGGGTTTAGTCACTCTCAAAACACCCTTTCTGTAGGAGGCTATGGGAGTGCGAATGGGAGTAGGAGGCTATGGAGCTGTTTGATATGGCTTGCAACATCAACTAGTGAAACGCAGGCCTGGAAGAGCGTGAAAGTGGAATGTAGCATAAATAGGCACTGCATAGGGAAGAAGGTAATCAAGCAGATGTGGGAAAAGTGGGGGGGATAGATAGAACTGGCACCTAAAGGAAGTCTCAGTAAGAAAGGGAAGTTGTGTAAGTAAAAGGTGGGTTACTAGAATGCAATGCTGCCTAGTCACCTTCTGGTGGCATTTTTGTAGAAAAAGGGAAGCCAGCCAGCAGTCGTTTAAAATTCTTCAAGTATTTATTGTCTTGATTAAAATCAGTAATCCAACAGGTCAAAGCATTCATGAAAATGTGCATGACGGGCCCCAGCGCCAACGCGTTTCGGACAGCAAGTCCTTAATCATGACATGACCTTCTGGTGGCACCTAATCATCTAAGCAGTCACAGGTCAGGGGTAATATTAGCCAACCCCTATTATTAATTAGCTGTGCTTAAGATGGCATTGCAGACAAGAGCGCTCATCTCTACTTCTGATCCTGCTCAAGCTAATACCAGTACCCCTGGTACCTGCCGTTATTTCCATCCTCCAGCCTCCTGCTCTGTCAGTCCACCATCTTTCAACTACACACCATTGCTCAGGTATTCATCCGGTTCCTTGATCCCTGTTCTGTCCAGATCCTTACAGCCCAATACACTCTGCTCCTGTCTCTTATAAAAAAGACTGCTGCCTCATTATCCGGCACAACGGGTGTCCCACACCACTTTCTGACACTTTGTGCCCCTCACCACTCTGCAGCTGCTCCTTGGGGGGTCGATTTAGAGCCTCATGAGAAAACTCACTTATTTTTTAAAAAAAGAAAACTGCCATTCACTTTCATTGTTTACTGAGTGTAAATTTTCACCTGGTTCTGAATCAGAATCAATGAAAGTGAATAGCACTTTTCTCTTTTAAAAAGAAATTAGTTTTCTCATCAGGCTCTGAATCGACTCCCATGTCGCTCGCCTTTCTGTCGCCAGCAAGACCGCTGCCACTCGCAGTGACATGGCGGGGACTTTTATACCCCGAGGAATGAACTGATATCACTGTGAGTGACGGGGAACGTCCTCATAACCCCCATGTCCGCTCACTCCTTGGCGGGCATGCAGTGGCAGTTGTGCAGGCGACAGAGTGGCCAGGGACACAGAGCAGCAGGGAGCAGCGTGGGACACCCGCATCGGTGAATAGTGAGACAGCGGGTGAGTTTTTTTTTTTAAATATTTTTGTTTTGTGATTTGGATTTGTGCTGAATTGGTTTTTCCCTGAAATCTGGAGCGAATCGATTTGCTGATCTTTAGTAAGGGCTATAAATATGGGACTCAAAAATTCCGAGAGCTAAGGCAACCATATTTTGTATTGGTAGCATGTGTGAAATGTTACATAAGAATGCGATAATAGGGTAATGTAGTGTAAGGGCATAAGAGCGTAAACATCCTCTTTAATGGAGTTTGTGTAAAAATATAATTCAAGCAATTCCTGTCAAGTCTACATTGGAGGGGCGATGGGCTGTTCATTAAAAACTCATAATCTTAAATAAATATTTACTACATCAACACTATTTTTTATTTAGGAAAATGAAGTTCCAGAAAATGCAGGCTGCCACCTCCGCTGTGCATTCCCAGATATTTTTCCCTCGCAGCTTTAAAGTATGTTAGGATGCATTTTTGTTGATTGCATCGGGAGCTGGGACTCAGGCAGCGATGGAGAGATCCATTCTGCGGAGGTTCTACAACAGCAATTAGCATTTGGAAAGCCTAACTCGCCGTGCCAAAAAGGGTAAAACACCGCCATAAAGAGGAGAATCAGCGAGCGCCGTGCTCTCATTGTCAGCGACTCCCTGCCGCGCCTTTAATGACAGAGACACATAGCAGCCATGTAGTGACATAAGTTCATAAACTGAAAACCCCGCAGCCTCACCGTGATGAGCTAAAGCTAGGAAAAAAAAAATATGAATTTTATAGAGGCGTTTTACAGTGAGGTACTTTGGGCAAATGATCCCCCGGTGGGGAATTTTCTATCTGTACTTGGATTCCCAGGTCAAATTTGCCTAATTTAGCAGCTAAAATTCACGCGGAAAGCTTTCAGGTTTTCAGCTTAACAGCTTCTGTTGTTACAGATGAAGCATTAAGTTGTGATGTAGAAAATTATACAAACAATCAGTGCTCGGGAGTAATATGAATGGCGTCTCTCTAAATGCATTTTAAACTGAGCTTCCAGAGAGGAAAAAGCTCATTTGCTCTCTGCCGAGTGTCCTTGGAATTAGTTTTTTGACTCTTTAGAGACTCCTTAGTGGAAGGTAACAGAGAAAGCTGGGGCACGCCAATAGGTAGAGGTGGTGGTGGTGCCTTCCTCTTCATAAACATACACACAAAAGGAAAACTCTTCTTTAAAGGACAACTATCATTAAACACCCCTGAAAATGAAATAACTAGGTACTAGGTACTTAGAATAATATGCAGGACACGGATGTCTCGTTGGACCTTGCCTTTTGTGGGACCCACATTGATTTAGGCACTGGGTGCTTGAATCAAAGATTCAGGAACCTGGCGCCATTACAGCCCTCACAACTTCTCTGGGAGGGCACCCAGGCTACTCTGCCTTTTCCTTACCTACAAGGGTTTCCTTGTGGATCAAGGTTGAAGGGTTATCCAGGTCGGCACCCTAATCTTACAGCACTACAGAGTCTAGGGAGCCAATAATTAGAGGAAAGGGAGGTTGCCCAGCCCCACACGGTGGGATCTTAACTCAGCCCATTAAACAGGGGTCTTTCTTCCCGTTGCACCCGCTGGTCTCACAGCAGCTATTTGCGCAATTTCTTCTTCCTCTATCCGCAGTTCTTGCACCTCACCGCAGATGCCCCACCCCTTGTCTCATACCTGGGACGGTGGTCTCTTCTCACAAGACTTCCCTGGCATTAGATTAAAACCATTCGGGAGCTCACGGCACCTAAGGGAGACATCCTAAACTCAGGCAGTTGGGATCCCAAGGCTTTCCATACTGCCATGATCGTGGGCCTGGAGGATTAAAAGAGGGCTGTTTCCTTGGGTCCTTACCCCTACTTTAGAACCCGGTGGAAATATCTCCCATAACATGTCAATAATGCCTTATAATCACCTTTTCCCAGCTATTTCTCTCATCTCACGAGACCTCCTTGGCGTTAGATTAAAATCATGGGGGAGCCCACTGCAAGGGAGACATTTTGAGCTCGGGCAATTGGGATCCCAAAAGATGTCTATACTGCCTTATAATGCCCTTTTCCGGGCGTTTTCTTTCAAGGGAAGCATGGGCCCAACTCGGGATTTTGATCTACCTGTCGAGCCTATGGCTGGCCCCATGAAAGCAACCCAAGGGGTAGAATTTCCCTATCACTCTTTGATCTATACTCCTTCTTTGCTATCCCGCCTCCTCTCTACCTGCAGTCCCAGTTTTTTGTTAAGATTCCCCCTATTAGGGTTTAATTAAAGTGGACCAACACCCACCGGTGATCGGCCCGGGAATCTATAAGATTCCCGGGCCGATCACCTCCCTCCCCGCGGGACATCCGAGATCGGGATGTCCCGCGGGGTGAAACCCCCCCAAACTCCTTACCTTACCGCCGCCTCCCTCGCGCCCCTCTAGACGTGCACGCGCGGGAGGCGGCGGCGGAGGAGCCGCTTGTCCGCGGCTTGTCCGTCGCCGCGGACAGAGGTGAGTTCGGGGGGTTCGGGGGGGTTTCACACAGCGGGGCACCCCGATCGGGGGTGCCCCACCGAAGTGGACCAAGACCCAGGATAGTCAAAATCCTGAGTGTTGGTCCACTTTAAGATGATGCAGTGTCGTCCTTTTAGAGTTTGATTATTATTACACTATAAAAGGTTAAAAAAAAAATTCCCTCAACGTGTTTTTAAAAATTCATGTGGGAAAAAACAGAGCCAACAGAATATGATAGATGGATCTGTCTCTTCCACATTCCCTCCTCTCTCTCTATCATATGACTTTCTTTTCTATCTCTCTCTCTTCACTCTCTCTTCCACATTTCACCATTCTCCCTCTCTCTCCTATATCTTTTCTCTGTGTTTCTCCCTCTCTCTTCCTTCTCTTTCCTCCACATCCTCTCCCTTTCTTTGTATTCCACATTCTTTCCATCTCTCTATTCCACATTTTCTTTTCCTCTCTACCATATTCCCTCCTTATCATCTCATTCCCATATTCCTTTTACTCTCTTCTTCATTCTCTCCTCTCTTTCTCTCTCTCCAGCTTTTACATTACCTTCTCTCTCTTTCTTTTTCATTCCCTCCTCTCTCTCTGTTACAAATTTATCTCTTCTCTTTCTCTCTCTTCCACATTCCCTCCTCTCGTTCTCACACTTTCACATAATTTCCTCCCTTTCTTTGTCTTCCAACTGTGCCCTCTCTATTTAACATTTCCCCGTTCTCTCTCTCTCTTTCATATTTCCTCTTTGGTTTTTGCATTCATTTCCACTATCACTCCTTTTCCTCGTCTTCCACATATACCCATCCTCTTTCTCTGCCATCCATATTTCCTCCTTTGCTCTCATTTTCACATCTCCTCCTTCTCTTTTTCTTCCACATTACCTCCTCTCTCTCTCTTCCACCTACCCCTCCTTTCTCCCTCCACATACCCTCATTTTCTCCACATCATTATCTTCCATATTCTCTCCATCTCTTTATTCCACATCCCCCCTTCTCTTTCTTTCTCTTCCACATTTCATCCTCTCTCTCTCTTTCACGTCCCCTCTATTTCTTTTTCTTCCACCCCTCTCTTTTTTCCAAATTTCCCCCTTTGCATTTTATTTCTTCTTTATTTCCTCTTTTGCTCTCATTTCCACATTCCTTTCTTCTCTCTCTCTTCCACATTCCCTCTTTTTCTCCTTCTTCCTGTCTTCTACATTCCATTCACCTCTCTATTACACATTTCCCTTCTATTTCTCTTCTACATTTTTCTCCTCTCTTTCTTTCACATCCCCACCCTTTCTTTGTCTTCCATCTTAATATTTTTCTCCATTCTGCATTTCCCCATTTTCTTTGTCTCTCCTCCATATTTGGTTTTTGCTGTTATTTCCCCATTCCCTTATTTTTCTCTGCAATTCACATTGCCCTATGCCTCTTTTACACATTTCCCCATTCTCCTCCTCTGTCATCCATATTTCCTCATCCCCTCCTTTTTCTCTTCCACATTCCCTCCCCTCTCTCTCTCTTTCACCTACCCTCCCTTTCTTTCTCTCTTTCACATTCCCTCCATTTCTTTGTATTCCACCCCTCCCACATTTCACCCTTCTCTTTCTCTCTCTTCCAAATGTCCTCATTTGCACCCATCTCCACATTCCCTCATTCTCTCTTTCTTCCACACTCCCTCCTTTTTCTGTTCCACATCCCTTCCTTTTCTCTGTCTTCCACATTCCCTCCATCTCTCTATTACACTATTACACATTTCCCCCTTTTTTCTCTCTCTCTTCCATATTTCCTCCTTTGCTCTTATTTCCACATTCCTTCTCTCTTCCTCTCTCTCTTCTACTTTTCTTCCTTTGCTCTAATTTCCACAACCCCTCTTTCTCTCTCTCTCTCATTTAGAGGGCGTGGCTGTGGGCGTGATCAGGGGCTAATTACAAAAATGTTCTGCTGTTTCTGTCCCTCTTTTCTGTCCTCAAAAGTTGTGTGGAATGGTATAATACGATATTACTATTTAATATTAACAGAAATGTAAATTTAATATTCCCTGGCAGATGTCCTAAGTCCTATAATTCATATTTTGTATTCTGTAACATTTCCTTTAAAGGAAAACTCCCTTTTTGTCAGGTTTTTGGTCTTCCTTATTTTTTTCCTCTTCTGAGATGTATCATACACCTGTGTGTTAGGATTTTGCTCCCATACCTGTGATTTGCTTTGTCCAATTTTCTTATATTCCAGTGGATCTGTCTTGGTAAAGTAGCAGTGGCTTTCTTGCCCTTCAGTAAAGCTCCTAGTATCCTTTTCTCACTACAAATCCCAGTATCATTCAGCTGGGTGGGTTTATTAGCAGCTTAGGCTTAACAAAGCAGCAGCAATCACCCTTTTCGCCTGAGAACACTGCTAGTAACCCTTTAGCTTCTTGTTCACAGGACTGATTCCCCCTATGTAAAGATATTGAAATAATGCAGATGGGGTCATGTCTGTCTTGGCCAATCAGATAATGAGCAAGCCAGAGTGAGGAAGCATCTGAAATGTACAGTCCAGTTTGATGTATGTTTTATGGTAAACACATTTTCACACGTTTCTATGGAGAACGGTTTTCATGGACATGGAGTTGCAAAAACATAGAAAAGTAAAAAATGCAAAGATAAGATCAACACCCTAAGCACATCATATTGGCATAGATTGGAAACTTTTAAAAATGCCACCGAAAGTGGAATTACCCTTTAATCAATGAGTTATAGAATCCTAAATAAAGAGGGGTCATAAATTCCTTACATGCTTTCAGGTTATATAATGAAATGTCCCAATAATTACAATCAATATTTGCCTCAAAAATTACTTTTTCTGCTAACTCAGATGTGATTTATTATAGCATCCTGATTCTACCCCGTTGAGACTTCATCATCTCGATATAATAGTAATTATATTACAGCACTGGTAGGGCAGCTAGTGGCACAAATGTATAGGCATGATTGTGTATCTCTGCTGGAAGCAGCTCAAACACACACAGAGCGGTCAATAAACCATAAAACCGAGGTGAACATATGGGCTGAGGGGGATCTTTTTAAAGTAAAGGCGTGAATTTCTGAAATTGCACTAGCATCCATTTATTATTCCCCTGAATATGTAGAGGGCTTCAAGCATCAGGCTGACCTGGGAGGAAGAGGCTGGTGGTAAGTAGTGATGAGCCAGAGCGGGGTCTATCCGATTTGAAATCCCTCTGACTGGATAATCCCCAGTATCTGGCATTTGGTACTCCCAAATGTTGAATGTAATAGCTCCTGCTTCCACTTCCCTGTGAAGCACTATACAGGTCCCTTGGACCCGCTTACAGCTCACAAGCAGTTACAAGAAATTACATTTAAAAATAAAATTGAATAAAACTTACCATTTCCACGTCTTCATCCTCCTGTCCTCGGGTGCTCCCTCCTGGTGGAGCCTCTGTGAAATCCCCCCATATGATGATTTAAATCACTTGAGGGGAGGGGCATGGAGGGGATTTCCTGTAGTATCCCCCTCCATGCCCCTCCCCTCCAGTGACGTAGATAATCACAGAGGCCTCCCCAGAGGCCAGGCATTAGCTCAATAGGTCCCCATGAAGAAGGAGGAGGGGGAGGACCTCCTTACAGATGCCGGTGGGGCAACTATAAAAGCCAATCCACAGCATCAGTAGACCAGCCCCCGCCAAACCAGGAGAGAGACCCAACCTGGTGGACCTAAAGAGAGGAAGTCACCCAGGCTGAATCCGAAGCCCATTATAAATGTTGGTTGAATGTAGTTTTTTTTTTTATATTAAAGTATTTGCTGTAACAAGGTGGGTGTTGTCTGCTGATTAGCTGGTAAGGGGTCCCAAAATGCTCTATACCAGTTCAAAGGATGGGGGATGGCAAGCCCAGGAAGCCTGTAAACAGGGGCTGTTGAAGAGTCTGGTACCCATCTTCATGGGCCTGGTGAACTTCCAGCTGTGCCTTTTAGATTCCAGGACCGGCCGTTGCAGCTTTTGAGAGACTTGAAAGGACAAGTGTAATTTCTTTCAAAAAATGTATTTCCTTATATCTGTTTTGCTGTGTTCCGACATAAGAAACACACACTGGCTGGGTGATATACAGTACATGCCTGTCACCGATAATGAAATCCAAAGTTTCTCTCTCGCTTTAGCATGGCCTCTGCCCCCTCCCCTAGGAAAGTATATATCATATCTTCAGCGGGGCTGTGCCCAGCACCTCTGTTATTAATGATGCTTGCCCTGCTATCAGGCAAAAATATCACCAGGTCATTGTGTGTTTCCCATGCCAGGACACAGCAAAGAAGAAAGCAAGTGTCCCATCATGAAGGCAGGAGAAGGGAGGGCAGCATTTGATCAGAGCTTTCAGCATTATATTAAGAAGGAAGGCTCTGGTACCAAAACTGGCCAGAGATCCAACTTTCAAAGGGACAAATGCAGGATGCCTGGTCATTTTACGACTCTTTGGCCGAATGGCGGTAGTGGAATACATGGATTGAATGAGCATTAGCTCAAACACCAACATCTGTTGTGGTGGAGCTACACCTACTTATACACATAAGTAACATAGAGTGCTGTGGAAATCTGTTCCTCAGAAGCTCATAAATAAACCACACCCCAAAATCACACCGCGATCATGCACATTATCCACACACTGGCTTAAGCTGTCCCATTTTGAGGCTCTCCAAAATGTTCAGTTTACCTTTTCTACTGCAGATAGGCTTGTTTATGTTGTTTAGAAAGCAGCCCCCCCCCCCCTCCTTGTTGCTGCTCTGTGTATTGCCCAGGAATGCCGGTATACTCATATTTTCCTTGTTCCCACAGTCCATGTGTGGGCTGATCAGTTAATCAGCGGTGCTTGTTCCATTCAGATTTCCTTTGCCACCCCAACGTCAGCGGCCCCTGCCTCTGGCTGCAGGCACAGGCATTCAGAAAGAACTGCCGTGGGTGCACGCCTAGCTCGGGGTAGGCTGGGTATGCATTGGGGATGCCTCATAAAGAGGTTGTTGACCAAGCCCCCAAGAGTCTTTTAGACTTGAGGGGGTGTTGCTCCTCTTTAAACTTTGACCACATAAAGTCACACCCATCACACTTACAAGTGGTCCCCTTGTGTTCACCCTATGTCACTAATATGAACATAAAATTCCATACCTCTAAACTTGCATGCAGGGAGCACACCAATAAAATTGGAGGGTTTGACAGTCGGAATCCATCTACTCCATTGCTTAACTTTAGTTCTGGGTAAAATAAGAGAAACTTTGGTTAGCAACAGACAGGGACAAAATCTTAAATCATAGGGAGCATGGAAAAATCTCCCCGCCCCCCCCCCCCCCCCGCCAAAAGAAGAAATATCCAGCCTACTGCACACACACAGAACTACCACACAGAACACACTATCCCAATCTACAACTGTATTTTATTACAATACAATTCTAGAGGATATTGGGTTGATTTTAGTGCATTAAAGCAGCACAAACCCCATTTTTGACCGATTTCAGATGTGACGGGGTCAGGCTAGCAACCGGCTCTGGGCTCCATGTCCAATATGTAAATATTGGCAGTCACATCCTCTGCTTCTTTTGGCTGTGCACATGCTCCTGCACCACACCTGAGGATGTGGCTGCTTTCGCTGCTAATTGCCATAAACAGAGACGTGCACTGAGCATTAATACAAATGGCTCTGATTGGATGAGAGCCCATGCATGTGCCATAGGACAGGGCAAAAGTGAGTTTTTATGGGCGATCGGGGGGTCGCACCAGGGGCAGGGAACAAAACCTGGGATAGTCAAAATTCAGGATTTGATTCTGCTTTGATCATCCTGCTGTCAATAACCTTATTAGGAAAGTCCAATATGCAACAAAAAGTTCACAGAGCTACATAGGGGAAGCCAGGCTCGGGCTTCCTTAAAGTGCCTCTCCACATGCACACTAATTTTCTCCTACCTTATCCCCTTTGGAATAGTTGATAAAAAACACCTGAAAATATCTGATTGTATGTAAATACCTTAAGCATTCCTAGACAAAACCAATTTCTTTGGTTTAATGTCTGGGTTTGTGGCTGAGCTGGGAAGGGTCATGGTGCAGCTTTATGAGTCTTGAGCATACTCACACTGAGAGCACCAAGGGACAGAGTGGCTGTAGGACCATTTTTTGGCATGGTCCTGGAAGACCAAAATTGAAAAAGGGGCAAATTTTGGGGCCCTGCATGTGGAACAGGCATCAGGTGAGCATACAGGCAGGAGGTCTTGCTTGCTAATTATTGCCACTGGGTTTACAGTCCACTCAAAGCAGATGAAAACCCATTTCTGGGTCCATAGCTCTCATCCTTCGCCCCCCCCCCCCCCCTTCTGAGCAGCCGGGAGCTGCTGTTGGATTTTCCACCACCTAAGCCACAGCCAGCTGCAATTTTGAGATCAGCGATGGGGTGCAGCTAGCTGGCAGCATCCCCGGGACATTGTTCGGGCACGCACTCCCACTCCCAGCTATTCAGAAAGGCTGGGCACAGGAGCTTGCGCAGTCGCAGGGATGTGCCCACCGATGGAGATCGCCTCGTGGGAGCTGGGATTAGGTAAGATTACTGGTACCCAGGGGCTAGATTTTGGGGTGTGCCCTGGCATTAATGGCACGCAAGTAATAGCACCTCCCAGTGTTGGAATGCAGCTATACATACCCCCCAACCATCCTGATTTCCCCAGGAAAATCGTGATTTTGGCCGGTTGGTCCCGCTGCGCATGCACTGGTCCCACGCCGTCGCCGCTCTGTCCCGCGCCGTCACCGATATGTCCCACGCCATCACCCGTTACTGGCTGGAGGGTTGCCGCGGTCTCTCAGATGCCCACCGTTGCTGGCCCCGAGTGTGAGTGCTCAGCTGCATACTTGAGGCCGGTGGCAGTGGGCGCCTGAGAGGCAGTGGCAGCTGGGAGTCTGGCTTTTTTTTTTCCCTCTTTTTAAATTCCATTGGTGGTTCAGTGGGTGGGTGCAGGACTCCAGGATGGAGCCTGTTCCCGCCGTTGAGCTGTCGGTGGGCGGGACTCCAGGAAGGAGCTGAAGATCGTGCAGGACGGGGAAATTGCTTGCATTGGCGAGTGTGTATCTGTGTGTATGTGTGTCTATGTCTGTGTGTGTGTGTGTGTGTGTGTGTGTGTCTGTGTTGCCCCTAACTGGCTGTAATGAGGGATGCTCCTCACTGGCTGCAATGAAGGATGCCCCTCACTGGCTGCAATAAGGGATAAGGGATGCTCTTCACTGGCTGCAATGAGGGATGTCCCTCACTGGCTGGAATGGAGGGATGTCCCTCACTGGCTACATTGAGGGATGCCCATAACCCCTAACTGGCTGCAATGAGGGATGCCTCTAACTGGCTGTAATTAGGGATGCCCCTAACTGGCTGCATTGAGGGATACCCATCACTCGCTGTAATGAGGGATGCCCCTCACTGGCTGCAATGAGGGATGCTCCTCACTGGCTGCAATGAGGAATGCCCCTCACTGGCTGCAATGAGGGATGCCCCTCACTGGCTGCAATGAGGGATGCCCCTCACTGGCTGCAATGAGGGAAGACCCTCACTGGTTGTATTGGAGTGATGCCCCATCACTGGCTGAAATGGAGGGATGCCCCTCACTGCCCCTCTCACTACAGCCCTTCACTGTAATGTGTTTGCGGAGGCCTTGTCTGTATTATTATTATTTATTTAATTCTTAGGTGGGGTTTCCCTTTAAGGGCGTGGCTGGGGACGTGGCCGGGGTGTGGTTGGGCGTGATATGTCTTCTCGTGTCCCTCTTTACGGCTTTCAAAAGTTGAGAGGTATGCTATAGGTAGCAGGTAGAAAGATGTGATCATTGATAGATAGAGGAGAGACATCCAAGATGATGTGCATGTTTCATGAGTGACCATCTGCAGGAGACAGCTGTAAATCTTGTTTGTTTTACTTTACTGCTGGCTCCTGAGACACAGGTGATTTATTTTAGTGATCTGCTTCATCCTTATTCAAAGAAAGCAGCGCTGTATGTCCTGGTGGTGGCCTCTGTTAGTTACTACCACTAACTAGTTAGAGGCATACCGCTACCAACTCACACCATAAAGTTATCTTCTGGCTAAACAAGGAGGAAGAGTGCTGCTGTAGTAGATTATTTGCTGCCTGCCTACATCAAAGCAGATATCCAGTGTAAATTTGAATACCCCCCTCCCCCAGCACTGAGGAATATATATGTTAATCCTTGTAGGTTACAATTACATAAGTGCTATGTTAACCCTGTATAAATATCTGTGTGTGCCACTCTTCCCTATTCCCCCTCCCTGTGCACCAATTACTCTGATCCTGTTGCATTCCTCTCACTCCCCCTTCTATCTGGTGATAACCCTTAAAGTGGATCAACACCCTACAGGATCGGCCCGGGAATCTTACAGATCCAATCCCTTCCCACGGGGCATCCAACATCGGGATGCCCCGCTGTGTGAAACCCCCCAGGACGCCCCATTCACCTTACCTGCATCCCAATCCAATGGCGCATGCACGGGCCACGGCCGCATCTCATGCTTTTCTCTAGCAGGGCATGTGCCCGCGCCGGCCATTTGTGAATTCCCTGTTAGAGGGAAGCGAGAGAGGCAGCCGCCAGCGTGCTCGGAGCCGCTGAGCTATGACGACGCTTAGACGCGCATAGCTCAGCAGCTCCGAGCACTGATTGGACCGGGGTGCCCGGGGAAGTGGACCAATACCCAGGATAGTCAAAATCTTGGGTGTTGGTCCACTTTAAGTGACCTAGGAACATAAACTAAAGGGCCAAAAAAAGTAAGTTTACTTATGATAACCTGCCACGGTGATTGGGAAGGCCACTGGGACAGAGTCAGAGAGCAGGGTAAAAACTCTTCCCCCCTCCTCCTGGAATTTGCTAGGCAGATATAGAAATAATATTTGAACATCCCCTGAATTGTGATTGAACTTCGAACTCACTAGCACCCCACGAACAAATAAGTATGCATTTCTATCATTTTGCTTCTATTGTTTTCTGTCATTGTCTATTTTATTGCATTGCACCATTTTTCTGTTTTGTATGATTTTTTAGATTTCTAAAATGAAGTGGAAGCTGAAGTGCAGGAAGGACTTTGCCAACAATCATAGGCAGGGAACAGGAAGAGGCAGTCTATGCCCTCCCTGGGACATGAGGTTTTCGCTGTGAGGAAGGAATCCATCGCCCAGAAAAGTGGAGGTGCCCCCGGAAGGAAAGGGGACCACCTGGCTAGAAACAGACGTGGGCCATCAAGTTGGAGAGGGAGGTTTGTGTAATAAGGTGCTGCACTGCGCCCTAAGCCCCCTGTTGTTCTTTAGCCTTGATATTAAACTGAATGCTGCTGGTGGTTAAAGGAAAATGTGCCAAGGCAGCCTCTGGGTGGGTGTTGCATCTGCCCTGTTGGGGGAGCGAAGACTTGATTTAAAGCAGACCAAAACTCACATTTTTAACTAGCTCCCTCCCGAATTGCTTCCCCCATGAAGAGTAAATTTTGCCAATTTTAAGTGGTCCTGCTTCACTCTAATCCCAGATAATGCCTCCTGTTTTAACTGTAAAGCCCCGCCTCCTCTATTCATTGCCAATGTTGTGTATGTCAATGATGTCATTGCCATACCTATGAAATGACTAATCTCTTGCCATCTCACACCGAGGGTAAACAAGAAAAATAGTGTTCTCAGGACAATTCAAAAAGTTAAAGTATCTATTTCTATGCAGGGGCTTTGGCCAAATGTTTTTCACAAGTTCGGTGGGTTTTGGTCCGCTTTAAATAAACTTTAAATAAACTTCTAAGATGCTTTCAAAAGCCCAAAGACTCTCTCTTCTACATGCACAAACACACTGCCCAGGTCTCAATAAATAAATGTGACGTCCTGTGCCGGCCAAGGTGTGTGGGAGGGTTACATTTATGGCGCCCAGCATAGGGACCATCCGTGGGTTGTTACTCCTAGCAACCCTAAAACCAGTGTGTGCAAGACCCCTGAGAAGGAATTCAATGTATTGTACAACCTCTGTGGCTGGCATTTTTTGCTTTTCGCCAGTGGCACAGAGATTAACTGTGCAGCAGAAGCAGAGTAATGCTAAGGCCTACCGGAATAGAATGCGGGCTTGTACCTCAGTCAATCACTGGACAGAGCAACACGGTGTGCTGGGAGAAAGATGCTGGCAATGATATGGAGGAAAAGCCATTCTACATGTCTGGGTTCACCTGGATGGGCGAGGGTCCCGTGGGTGACGGGCAGGACACCACCCTGCACTCTAGTCCATTATGTGGCTGGAGGGCAGTGGAGGCTGGCAGTGATCTGTCCAAGCTGCCGAATACGGCCAAATCTGACCCCTTCTCTCATGTGCCTAGGATGCAAGGCACCCTGTTTCACATCCTGGAAGAGTCCAATGAAGGCCCCGGTGTGGCAGCAACGAGATGTCACATGTGCAAATCGACAATCCAGAGGGTCAGCGAGCCCTGATGCTGAGGGATGTCAACATGTTTACAGAGGTCTCCAACCTGTGGGCTATTGTTGGAGGCCATCTCATCAACTACTGTACCCAGTGGAATGAGGTGGTGCTCCAGGGTACTACAATGGACAGTTGTGTGGAGGTGTCCCCGAAGGGAGGGGTGAGCTTAGCCAACAGCAACAACTCACCGCGAGATGTGGATGGTCTGGCTGACTCATTTAGCGACTTGGATCTACACCCTAAGGAAACCACTGTAGGGCCAAGGACGGGAGCTCGTCAAACGTGAGTGCTGGGTAAGTGGCCGCAGGGTTGTCGAATGAGGAGACTGAACTTAGCCTGGCCTGGGGACTGTGACACTCCTGTTTGTGCTCCAAGCCCTGCAGGGGAAGGGGAGGCTGTGGCTGCAACACTTGACGAGACTGTTGCTCCAAGTATACCCAGCAGAGGGGGGACAAGCACCCCGCACTTTCAGGTCAAAACGGACACCTTCACTGTCACTGACCCTTGGTCGCTGGAGCCCACGGTATTGTGTCCCTTGGGGGCAAGGCAACTGGATAGGCATGCATGACTTGGCTAATTTCCAGAAGTTTGCTATGAAGTGGGTGGTAATGCAATATGGGTGGGACTATCCCTATGTTCCCATCAAACTGATGAGGGAAATTGAGACCCATCGTTGGGAGTGGGAGGAGGATGATATCTGGATCAAGTTACAAATTGCCATGGAGGGCTGAGCTGTTGTCTAGCACCGAATACACTCGATTCCATAGCAGAATCTGGTCTGAGTGCTTGCTGGGGTGCTGATTTTCTCTGAGGTTGGGTACAAAAATGGTGAAGTAAAAGTGTACCAAGTGGACTATGAGGCCCCGGATGGCAGGAGATACCCTTTACTCACCCCAGATATTAGGTGCGAGAGAAAGGAGCTAGTGTATTTTTCGACTTTAGTAAAAGTTATTGACCTGAACTATTTTTTTTCACAGGCAGAAGATTGGAAAATTTAACTGTTTGATGGTTACTGTTTGAAATGGTTTAAGCATAAGAATATGCAAAACATTTTTGATTTGATGTTGCACTTGAACAGTTCCTATGAGGGGGTAGTATCATGGGGGTTGTGGTAGATGTTCACTTACCCTTAAGACGAGGGCATCTTGTTCTAAAGGGAGGGGGTAAATGTAGGAGAGTAGATAATGTTTCTAGGCTGGCCACTCGCCGGCAGCAGTGGTTTGCCGTGAAGGGATCTAGGCTGGCTCCAATGAAAGGGGGGTCAGTCAGGTAGAAGTGCGGGAAGGTCTTTGGCAGGAAACATGGACCGGGTACGGGGGGGGGGCAGTCTAGGCCCGCCCTGGGACATGAGGTTTTCTGCTGCAAGGAAGGGTCTGGAGATGAACCCATTGGCCAGCAACACTAGCAAAATGAAAGTGCACCTGGGAGAAAAGGGGACCGTCTGGCTAGAAGCAGAGGAGAAGTCGTCCCTCAAATTGGAGATGGATGATTGTGGAATAAGCTACTGTCCTGTGCCCTAAGCCTCAGTTGTTCATTAGACTTGTTATTAAAGTGACTGCTGCTACTGCTGGTTAAAGGAAGATGTGCCAAGCTGGGCGAGTGTTGCATCTGCCCTGTTGTGAGAGCGGAACCTTGTTTTAAAAGATGTTTTCAAAAGAAATTGGCGCAGAAAGACTCTCTTTTCTACATGCTCACACACTGCCCAGGTCTCAGCAGATTGACCCTGGAGACATTACCTGTGAGATGTGACCTCCTGTGCCAACTTGAGCTGCGGCAGGGTTATAAACGCAAGGCTTTTTTAAAGTAAAGTATGAAATGGTCTTGACTGACCAATGTTTTCCATTTCCTTGTTTCAGAATGGAAGATGTGGTATTGCTGGCTTTACTTCTTTCTTACAAATGTTTAAATCCTGTAAATGTTTTGTTTGGCATTTATATAGAAAATGCCTGGTTCTTGGACTTCCTTGAAATTTTGAATGGAAACCAATGTAAGGATATCACCCCTGTTTTCCTTGCTTTATCAATGCTCCTACTGGAACAAGAATGACAGGTCCATTTAAAAGAACAAGGCAACAGGCATTGAAGATAGGTGTGTGGCTAATATTCATCAAAAAGGATTAGTGGTGAGCTGGTCTTCCTGGCACTCCATGTTCTGCATGACTCGATGCGCTGAGCAAACCGAGGAAGATTTCCAAAGGGTCATACAGAGTTTTTCCTTGCTGTATATGGACAATATACAAATGTATGCACATCATTTACATAAGGGATGCAGTTGGTACTGGTAAATTATCCACATCTGAATACATTTTCTACGCTCTAGAATCTAAATTAGAATAGTAGTGGAATTACTGCAAGGTGGACTTTTAAACATTATATTGTGCAGTTACTGCACCTCAGTAGAAAAAAATAAAAGGGTCAAGTTTTTCTGTTGCTCTCCAGCTTAACCTCCGCCTTCCTTTCCTGCTACCGAATTTGCAGATTGGCAGAGCTCCTGTAATTGGCTAGAAGGAGTCATTAAAGCAGTCACCAAAACGAATTGTGTTGCAAGAGGGGGATCCCGGAGGTCCACTTGCTAGGGTCTCTAAGCTATATGTTGTGATATTGACCCAATCAACGGAATTCAGATTGCTCAGCAAAACAGAATAAATACATCTTAAACTGCAGGAAAATTCCACATACGTAATACGTAATGTATACGTAATACGTAATGTAAACATACGTAATGTATAATAACTTTTAGAAAACATGTAATCTTCATCAGTGTCCAGCCTCACAAATCAGGATGTTGTATTCTTCTAATTACTTTGCCCATGGTATGACAACGCAAGCTCACAGTCCAGATAATGAAACTTATTAGCACAGTTATTATAATTAACCCCTTGTAATTTATTCTGGAGCATTTAGAGCAGTTAGATGCTGCACAAGCAGTCACGTTGCTTTCCTCACTTCTCTGTCCTGGGGATCTCTTCTAGGAGCGAATGATGGGATTACAGAGAAACATTTGCTCATATTCCCTATACAGTGCCATCTAGTGGTCTAAAAAACTCAATGTGATTTGCAAATCTAACAGAACAATATGCTTGGCAACTTAGAGGCCGATTCATCAATAGCGCCAGGTAGCGACAGATGAGCGACTGTAGCGTGATTTTTTCAGCGCCAGCCAGTATTCGCTGTGCTTGGCCGGCATTAGCTTGATGACAGCGACTCAGTCGGTGTGCGGTAATGTTGAATACGGGCTGGGGGGTCGCTGTTTCACAGGTCCAGCGTTGTATGTGAGCGCCTGACAACGAATGGCCAGAGCGAACGGCTAGCTTCATATTCATCAAAAAATCACGCTCCGAATGTGCTGTCGCTGTCCATTCCTTGTTTAAACCCTAGAGCGCTGGCGGCGATGTGTATTAACTAGTTTTTAACCCCTAAACAACCATATTTTTTTAATGTAACATTATACATGTTTTTAGAATCATTTTGTTATATGAATACATTAATCTCAGACCTGTTAGATCAATTCTGCACATATTTTTTTTTTTTTTTTTTTTGACTTAAAAATAAATCCTAACATTGCAGAGGTGGTCTCCGATTTTTTGACATAAAAAAAAAAAAATAAAAAAATAATACCAATTAATTATGATTAATTATAGCTTGCTCCATTGAAATGCATTGGACATCGCCAGGGAGCGACAGCTCATACCTGGCGCTGTGAGGGAATTTGCAGCGGCGCTGTTCGGTCCAGGCGGCTTCATGATGAATGCCGCGCTAGCCGTCGCTCTCGCCGGCGCTAGCCTCATTTTGCTTGATAAATGCGTCATTGTGACCGCCGCGGGCGTACTTGAGTCGGTAGTCGCCGTTAGCTGCCGCTACCTGGCGCTCGTCAGACACTACCTGGCGCTATCGCTTGATGAATAAGGGCATTAGGCAGATATTTGCATACACATGTACCTTGTTACATACTTCCTAGTTTTTTTAAGTGCTACTGACCCAAACAAGTGAATGTCAGCAAGTGGTAGCTATAGCTGACCCGCAAAGATTAGGCTTCCCCATGGGTCTCTACTCATTTTGTTAGGGCAGTCAGATCCCCACAGGCATTTTTCAATCAGGTCTCTGTGGACCAAGATTGCAAGGCAGTCCTGTGTTCACATTCTTTCCAAGTATAAAGAGATTGAAGTTCCAGTAAAAATTGTCAGTCTTATTTATAGTGGTGTTTTTTCCACTATTACAATGTTTGAGAGGTCTCAGCGGTAACTGAATGGCCCAGCTGTTTTAGTAATTACATCCTAAAAAAATTACTTTACCAGAGTCTCTAAACAGTACATCAGTCACACACTTTGTGTGAAGCTCTAGTTCTGCTGGTCCCTTGCAGTGCTGAACTCTGTAAGACTCTGGAGACAGGTGATTCTCTATCCCTGGGGCATCCCACTGTATGAAACGACCCGGGATCATTGGTATACTTATCTCACAAGCAATCTCATGGCGCATGTATGGGCTACATCCCTGACTTACCTAGCTGATGCACTGCCAAGCTGGAGGAAACCAGAGATGCTAGCTGCTCCCAGCTTTCCATGCCGCATAGATAGCTAATTGGATAAAAGCCTGCATATGTGCCATGGAATTGCTTTCAAGCAATCATTCAGTGATCCCAGGCGGTCTAACACAATGGGGCATTTAAAGTGGACCAAAACCCACGCCGATCGGCCCAGGAATCTATAAGATACCCCATGCCCAGAATGGCAAAGCAGGAGTTCCCGAGTAGCACAGACCAGCACAAGGGTGGCACAAGGGACTCGATCTGACGAAGGCGGGTGCCAGACAACCACCAATCAGTTACTGGACTGTAATTTTAAAGGAAAAAAAATACTGTATCTGGGGCCTCCACCATATTTTTTGCCCAGGGGCCTCCGCTACACTTAATCCGTTCCCAATTCTGGTGCTTGATGCCTCCATCTTTGATCTCCTGCACAGAGCGGCTGGCCCTGCTCTGTGTGCGGCCCTGCCCACCCATTCATTTGAATGAGCATTTGGGCACACGCACAGAGCAGCTGCAGTGTGCCAGGAACATAACAATATCCCACACGAAGCGAAGGGGTTAACCTGTGACTGGGCTCCCACTTTAAGCTCACTATATTTAGCCTAACAAAGGTCTAGCCTTGATGACTATATTGCACATTGACATATTATCTATTTAATAAATACATTTATTACAGGGTGGTAATGTTGCCACTGAACCCTAGGTGAAATAGGAAAAAAAAATATATATATATATATATATATATATAATGCTAAAAATTGGTGCCTATTCCATGCAAATGTTACCACCTGGTAGACAATGTTCAATGTTTTATACCACTACTTACGGTTTTCCATGCTGAATCTGGATTTGAACTCATGACCCCACCAGCCGACCAACCTAGAAAGGAAAAGAAATAAAAGTGATCATTATCTGCAATTACAGCCACTGCGGAATGAGCTAATTCCCGACAAATGCTAGCTACTGTATTAAGTAAACAGCTCGGCGGCTCAGTGGGCGACACACACAATGTTTTCACATTATAAGAATGACAATACAGAATTCTGATGTGATGCCATGGTGGATGAGAACGGCGAGCAGCTGACTACAGACAGGGCAGTGTAACGCATGTTGGCAAAGATTGGCAGGAGTAAATATAACACACATTTATAATTTCTTTGAATTTCAAAACATAATTTGTATAGCTTTTTTGTCCAACCAGTGAAAAATAATCAAAATCACTGTCACCAATACAAGCCAATACATGACAAGCATCTAACCTCTTAAAGGCCTGGTCTTGTTATGCTTTGAAATTAGTGATTAGAGGTCAATGGGCCTGTAAGGACAGCTATCACTGGAATAGACATGATACCCAAATATCCAAAATATCCAAATATCTTGATTGCTCCTCTGCGGAAGCGGCCATGCAGGTCACAACTGTTGCTGAGTGTGAGTGCCAGATGCAGCAGAGTCAATTTAGACAGACATTAGGGTCGATTCAAAGAAACATGTAACAGCTTGGATTTTGGTGCCGATCATCCTATTTTTCCCGTACGCTCGTGCGTTCGTATGAACTTGCGAGTGATTCTATAAGCAAATACGTTTCTATCCTAAAATGTACGTCCGTTCGTATGGCAGTTCGGGAATCAGACCTATGTCAGTTTCCATCCTGAATTTTCCGTTTCATTTCTCAGGTTGCAACATTGGTTTTGCCCTTTTTCCTTTTTTGTCTGGACGTAAATCCTTCTGATCTTGCGGCTGGGCACTACAAACTTACCTCATTAAAGTGCATTCTAAATATTTGGTCTTTTATTTTTCTTTATTTCTTTCATTTTGTAGTAACCAACCATTAATGAATGCATTTGCATAAGTAAATCTTACTTTGTTTAATTTTTAGTTAACTTGCATTTTTTACTTGTGGATTTAATTTTAATATTTTGGCTTCAAATGGTACAACTTAAAATTTTGTGTGTGGTTACCCACACCCTCTACATACAGATTGCTCTCAAATATAAAAAAACACCCAGCAACTTCTGCATGTTATGAGTCTAGAAACAGCCAAGATGGCGGGTCAAGTATTATCGGGCAGCCTGCAAACAGAAAGGGCCTTGTGACTGTGTTGCTCTGCATTCTTTGATTTCTGACCTTTCCGTGCCCCCAGCTCTGCTGTGTCTGTGCAAAATACAGCAGTAACCCACATCCTGCACTTTATCCCGCTCTCCTCTCCTCAGTAAGTGTGATGCATCTGACCAAAGATGAGCTTAAATAATTAAACAAAGCAAAGGTAAACAACTACACCAATAAATTCAATCTAAAAATATTATTCTAGTACATCAATTTAAAAATAAATAACAAAGGACATAAGTTTCTTTAATTAACGCAAATATATTGCAAAATAAAGGTTTACATGCAAAGGACTAATTAAGGTCCACATTAAAATGCTTTTATAAGGCATACATGAATCAGGTATGCATTGCCATACAATTTATGGCCTCGGCCATGCTGATACATGCAGTTCATTGGAGCTCAAGACGCGCAGACTCCTCCACATAGCCAAAAAACCTGTTCAAGAACAGCAATCCGACTGCTAAAAGGTGTCGGCAGTGGCTTTGTTTTAAAACGTATTTAGAGGTTTGAAAACTGTTCTCTGAATCACACCTAAACACATCCGATTATCCTAAGTTTTACGTTTTGATCCTAAGTTTTAGGATTTGATCCTAAGTTTTACGTTTTGATCCTAAAATTTAGGAACGAACTTCCGATGATCGTAAGAGCATATACGCATTCGTACGTAGGCTCGTGCGAGTCGGAAATGGCCAAAAAAACAGGAAAAAATGACTAACACCCACCCAAACTTACGATTCTCGATCCGAAATCAATTAACTTTTGCTCTTTGAATCGAGGGGATTGTGTAGGAACATCAGACTGGTTTTACTGGAACATGCATTGGGTAAGAGAAGGTCACCTTAACATGGTAGATTATACACAGACAGGAAAAAGAAATGGGGTTCACCTCAATCAACAGGAAATTCAAGATACTGTAGAAAATGCACAGAGAGAATGCACCAGGGTTGCTCAACCTTTTGATGAATGAGGACCACTTAAATTATATGGAACCTGGTCGCGGGCCACAATTTCTTCATTTGGAATAGCATATAACAATCACGATACCAACTGTCTACACAAACTCATATGTCCTTCCACCACACCAGTATATTCATACAGTATGTAACAATCCCCACATGCTAGCAATGCTAAGCATACAATTATTACAGGAAAACTACTTAAAAAATATTCGGCCAAACATTTTACCCAGGGGACACCACATTCCTCGAAGTCACCCCTGTCACCTTTATTTAGCAATGCACTCCTCCGATTTTACTCTCTTTACTGTATCCCTATTTAACTATCATTATATGCCAGTTCTATATACCCCTATCACTTTCCCCACAACAGGTCAGGGGCCACATTAGAGGGCCACGTGTAGTGTTATATGCGGTCTTCTAAACCCACCTGGAGGCAACAGGTACATATTGACTATCATAGATGACTATTCAAGATACAAAGTCACTGACCAAATGCAACACAAGAGTGAAATTCTTGACAAATTACAGGAATATGTAGTAACACATTTCAGAGGAAAACCTCTCATACTTCGAAGTTATAATGGAGGTGAATTCACAGGACACAAAGTAGAAGAGTACTTAAAGCTGAATGGAATAGAGCATCAAAAGGCAGTCACATACACAATAAAGCAAAATGGGGTAGCTGAAAGAAAGAACAGACACTTATTTGCAGAACAGACTATTTTCTAGAACAGTGGAGAAAACTCTGCATGAACTGTGGCACAATGAGAAGCCAAACACCTAAGAGTTTTGGGATGCAAAGAGTTCATCTACATTCCATTTCAGGTTGGGGTACAGGAGAATTTCAAAAGGCGCTGTCTGCTGCGGGGAGCTAGGGGGTGTTCTTGGCTCTATGGAGGTGGGATGGACATAATATAATATCATATGTGTTTGGGTCTGAATCCCCCACCCTCAGAAAGGCAAAGCAGTGTTAAAGCAGAACGAAACTCAGGCTTTTAACTATGCATGGTTTTGTTCTGTGCTGAATTGGGATGCCCCACTGTGTGACCCAGATTGCCTGATTCAACTCACCTCTACATGCAGAGCTCAGCAAGCGGGAGCACGAGCGGCCGGATCCCCTGCAGTGCACAGGCCAAAGATGCACTGTGAGAAACCCCTTTCCCAGTTTGCACAAAAAACAAATCCCAAATCGGGATGCCCCGGGGCCAATGAACTAAACCTGGGATAGTCAAAATCCCTGGTTTTGTTCCACTTTGAAATGTGTTTTTGGAAGCAGTTTTTACTCCCTGCAATCTGTTGCTATTGGCAACTGTACATCAAGATCTACAAGCCCCCTGTGCAGGCTCACACAATACCCTAATTGATTGTAAGCTCTTCGCCTTCTCTTTCTGTATCCTCCCTTAAACCCTAATAAATTGTAAGCTCTTGTCCTTCTGTATCCTCCCTAATAGATTGTAAGCTCTTTTCCTTCTGTATCCTCCCTAATAGATTGTAAGCTCTTTTCCTTCTGTATCCTCTCTTACACCCTAATAAATTGTAAGCTCTTCTACTTCTGTATCCTCCCTAATAGATTGTAAGCTTTTCTCCTTCTCTTTCTGTATCCTCTCTTATACCCTAATAGATTGTAAGCTCTTTTCCTTCTGTATCCTCGCTTATACCCTAATAAATTGTAAGCTCTTGTCCTTCTGTATCCTCCCTAATAGATTGTAAGCTCTTTTCCTTCTGTATCCAAGCTAATACCCTAATAGATTGTAAGATCTTCTACTTCTGTATCCTCCCTTATGCTCTAATAGATTTAAAGATCTTTTCCTTCTGTATCCTCCCTTATACCCTAATAGATTGTAACTTTATTATTAAGTAAAATCAATCAATAATATACAATATTACAAAGTTACAATAAATACATAAAACATTACTAAGCAAAAAGAAACAGGCCTAACTATTTGGCATTTAATATATAATACTCATACTTACTGTATACAATCCTATATATTACCTAACACTACTGCTGTACACAATTCAGTAGGAGGACTAAGTGACCCCGTCACCTGTGCACGTAGCCGTTCATCAAAAATCTGCCATTGTTACCAAAAATCTACAATGTGATAAAAAGTAGAAAAGCCCACCCACAGGGAAGTCATGAGGACTAAGGAGGTCTGATGTTCCTCCACACCATCATCCAGGCCCCCTCTCCCCACCTGTCCCTCTCCAGCACCCAGACCTTCTCCACCTCATGCAGGATGTCATGCACCACCACCAGGACAGGGAAGACTTTCTTCCTAATGCAGAGCTGGCACCGTGCATTCTAAGTGAAATAGCGGATCAGATAAACTGACTAGATATAAAGTGTCCAAACAAAAATCCCCTCTGTTCTTAAACGCTCCATATACCCAAAAGAGGCATTCAAGACCATAGCTAGTAAAAGGTGATTGGAGAACTCAACTGCCTGCAGCCTTAGAAGCTGAGAAGCCGAGCCCTCCTTTAAAATGTTTATGTCCAAGACCATGCCGATCCCCGCCTCAATGACTGGGGGGGGGGGGGGGTCGGTTTTAAAAAGCACCGCCACTCCACTGTATTGTTTGACCACAAGAGACCAAAAGGAGGGTGCATGCCTCCACTCCCACTTCACAGTATGAGTGTTGGCCAGACAAGCCAGCCTGGTCTCCTGCAAAAACAAAATGTCAGAATCAAACTGGCTGAGAATAAATAAGGCCATAAAATGAGCACTCACATATTTAATACTGACAATATTAATGGTTGCCACCTTTATAGGAGGGGGAACTGCCATCAGAGCCATTAGGATGAATGCCTCTTTGCCTTCCAGCAACAAGAAAAGGGGACAGTCCAGCAGCAGGCTGCAAGGCACTAGACACAGGAGGCAGGCTGGCATCAGACACATGAATCTGGGTATCATCAGTTACAGAGGAGGCTGACAGCAGAAGCATCAGTGACAGGGTACAAGCTAGCAGCAGTGGTGATACGGGTCAGATTCGGAGCAGGCAGAAGGGGGCAGGCTAGAAGTAGACATAGTAGACACAGGAGGCAGACTAGAAGGAGACAGAGAGGGCAGGCTGGCAGCAGACACACCAGAGGATGCATAAACATTTGAAGCATTTCCAGCCAGACCAAATCCTGCCGATGAAACACCCATGGTCCGGTGCCCACCAAGTGTAGCACACCCTGGACATGGCATAGGTCCTTTACACGATAAGGAGCACCAAAATCCCTACTACCACCTGACACAGCGCTCTGAGCACCCTCCGCAGGATGGCTGGCTAAAGAAGTATCATACTGAGCTAGTATCTGCTCTTCACATACCTGCTGGTGGTTGCCCTCTGGCAGGTCTCCTCCACTGCACACCAACGCTGCACACACCTGGTGAACTGCTCCAGACACAGATGTTACATTCGTCAGTTCCAGGTTTCCCAACTCTGCCACTGCCATGGCCTGAGGTGAACATGTAGCCGGTGAGTCCTCATGGCCCCGTGGTCAGCTTCCTCCTCCTCCATAGCCTGGTCTAAACTCTGCATAGCCTTAAAGCACTGCTCATTCTTGTATTTCTCTTGAAATGCACCACTGTTTTCCTTCATTGACTCTTCAACCAAACTCTCATGTTGCTTCACCTGCACCTCTAAATCTGCCAATTCCAACTTGGCAGTGCGGCGATTCAACCCTTTCACCCTGCTGACATCCGCACGCTTCTTCTTTAAGGCCAACTTTAAATTGCAGAGTTTTTCCTCCTCCTTAGCCGCAACGATCAGGTTATTGCAAACATGCTTTCAAAAAGCGAATAAATTCTCACCGGGCTGGGGCACAGTGGTGGAAATAGTGCCGCTGGTAGATTGAGTCCTAGGATCTGGTGGTTTGATATTCTTCTGGGGGTACTGCCACAACTCTCCACTGGAATTGTCCATCTTGCCTGAGGAGGCACTTCCAGGAAATACAGAGGTCGTTGCCACACTCCTACCATGCGTAAAAGTAATTAACATGGGTTGCACGGTCAGCGGAGACACCGCAAGTCCAAAAATAGCAAAGAACCAGCACCAGTACCAGTGACGTATTTAAAACAATATTAACCACTAAGATGCTGACAAAATTGCGCCTGATGTCACCAATGACATCATCAGCGCTATGTACAAACTAATACACATTCATAAATGCAAACAAAATTAAATATACATTACATATGTGGCCACCCCCCCCCCCCCCCCCGCATGTACAAGCCCCTCCAGGAAAAAATAGGGGCAGCGAGGTGCCGTCGAATCCATTGCGTGGTTAGTTGCAACCAACCCTCACAATCCAAAGCCAGAGAGGGGCGGGTGTGACGTCACGCGGCCAGGAAAATCCGCCCCGCAACAAGTGACTCACACGACAGGCACCTTCTGATAGGCATCTGCACGGTGCGAAGCTTACACTCCAACTCGGATGGAGCTGTCATTGCTCCGCTCAGGCTGAAGTGACCAGCCGCCGCCATCCGTCCCCGGGGCGGCAAGTGAACAGCCCGTCAGATTTAGATGAAATAGAAATACAGTAGCACACAAGCCTGAAAAAACATAGAAAATCACTGGAACGGACTAGACAAGAGGGAAAGGAGGGAGGAAGAAAATGAGCAGGGAGAAGAGAAATGCAAGTAGCACAAAAGGTGGAGATAACGGAACAAGAAAAATAAAGAAGAAGAAAATGAAAATAGAACCAGGGACAGGCAGACGGAAAAGAGCAATGACTACTTTAAGGGATAGGAAGGAAAAAGAAAAAGTCAAGCAAACAAGGAACGGAAAAACAAGAGGCAGGTGAAACATTAGGATAGGGCCCTATCCATGTGCACTTATGTTCCAATAAAGCCAGGTCCTGTTACACCACAATTGTCTATCTGAATTTGACTCAGAGTTCCCCAGCACTCACACTCCGTGTTCCCCTCCTTTCTAAATGCCAGCAGAGTGTTGGCATGGTGGTGCAGATGAGCCTGGCGGCCCATAGCATGGGCTTGACAAAGGACCTATGCTATAAAGAATTGTAAAGGTCTGGGCCAGGGGCCGGCTGGATGGCCCTTGAGCCCTGGAATTACAAGCCCCCATGCTTGGTTTGCCAGGTCGATAATGGTTATAGGGGGAACCCATGCATTTTTTTCTCAGGGCGGGAGTGAATTTTCAAATTGAACCCCGTTTCATCATTTTTTTTAAATGCTAGCGGGGCATCTGATAGCTGGCATCGCCGCCTGAAGACAGAGGGGGCCCTGAAAAGCCCCGAAGTAAAAAGGAGACCCGTCACAAGACTGCAGAAGACCCACCAGACTGGAGGAAGACGGCGCATGGCGGGGGGCAGAAGCAGGGTGACGGTAAGTGAGTTAAATTTTAATTATAAACGTTTGTGCCAAGTCTTTTTTTAAACATACACTTGTGGTTAACTAGTAAGGGGTCCAGGGGGCTGCTATACAAGTTCACCTGGGTCAGGAGCAGGCAGGTAACATTCTGGTACAATGACAGATTTCCCGCACCCCCATTTGAGACATCGGGGTGCAGAAAAGCCCGGTGCCCATTAGTGTGGGCATGGGGTTCTCCCAGGGGCCCTGGGTTACAAGCCTTTGGGGGAGACCCAACGTTTTTTTACATATAAAGAACATAGACTAAAAATAGAATCCCGCTGTCTTTCCCTGCTTAAAGGAGCACTATCGCAAAATTGTGTTATATTAAAAATCCATATAAACACGCCAGCTAATGAGAGTAGTCACTTATATACTTATACACCTTAAAGTGGACCAAAACCCACCCTGGAGTCTATGAGACTTCAGGGCAGACATACTCGCTCCCCCGGAGCATCCAGATTAGGAAAACTCACCTTCATTTCCGATCCAACGGCACATGCGGCCGCATCCCCATTATCCCTTTAGCAGGGCACATGCCTGTCCAGGCATTTGTGAATGGCCGCTGTGGGCATGCTCCCTGTAAAGGTTAGCACGGGATGGGGATGACTGGATGAGAGGCTGTGTATGCGTCATAGGTCCGAGGAAGGGTGAGTGAGATTGGGCGACCTGAGGGGTTTCACACAACGGGGCCTCCCCAATCGGGGTGCCCAGGGGGACAAAGGCCAAAACCCAGGATAGATGTATAAGTGACCTCGCCTCCTGCTATCCAGCATGTTTATTTGGAATTTTATCATTGGGCCATTTTTCACGATAGTGCTCTCTCAAATGAATGCCATTTACAGGAGCACTATAGCAAAATTGTGTAATACTAAAAATCCATATGATGTGCAGATAGTGCAGGAAGTGGGAGGGAGTTAGTGGCGACTGTGCTGATGCCATTATAGCACGCGTAGCAATACAGAAACTGATCGCTCCCTGCAGCTTCACTGGCTACCCCTGGCCGCTCTTACTGATCCTGGCTGTGGCTCCTCCGGCTGCTGCACTTTTACAGCCTTTGCGCCCACTGACGAGTGTTGCTAGCCCTGGGGGCGGGGGGGGGGGGCAGGCACTCCTCCGCTGTCCAGTAGTAGCCTCTCGGCCAGCCTGGTGCTCTGCATTCGCCTACCTTGCTAATGCTGACAACGCTGCTGCAACCCTTGGCATGAGTCTGCTCGGCAGCTCGGGCCCAGCTCTGGCTCCACTATTGCAACCGCTGCTTCTGGCCTCCATCTGCTTCCACTGACGGCACAATCATCTCACCTGCCATCATCATCTCATCCGCCGCTTCCACCAGGGTTCCCTGCTGCAATCACCTGCGTTCTTGCTGCAAACCCCCTCTCCAGGATCAACAGCACCAGGAGCCAAGCACAAGGTTGTTCCGAAACCTAGGATGGTAACCCGCACGATTTTGGGGGGAAAGGGGAGGAAGCAGATTGGGAAAACTGAATATGTTTACACAGAGCTTCTACATATAATCTTTACCTAATAGGTATTTTAGAAAGTTTCCAGCCGAATTAATGCTACATTAATCTACACTTTAATGTGTTTTTTTTCTACTCCTTAAAACTTGTATTTAAACTTCTTGATTACTGAATGCTCGAAAGAGCTCCAGCATACAGTCCCTACTAAGCACCTATAGGCGGTTTTAAGCTGAATTAATGCTGCATTAAGCTGTACTAAAGGGTGAGGGGGAAAAGAGAAAAGGAAAAACATATTGAAAGAGGAAAAAGAAAGAAACTTGGCTCATTATTTGAAATAACAGGGCCAATTACTAAGAATACAGGAAAGACATCCAGTAATCGAAGCAAGTGTCCCTGTCCTGCCTTTATTCCCGCTACAATAGGGATCGGAGAGACCAGAACCTCTCCAAAATGGCTAGATCAAACATCCCGCAGAAGGACGAGCAGACTGGGAGGCCGATTCATTAATAGCGGCAGGTAGCGACAGTTGAGCGACTGTAGCGGCATTTTCAGAGCGCCCGCTAGTAGTCGCTGTGCTTGGCCGTTATTCGGTAGTTGATAGCGACTCAGTCGGTTTGCCGTAATGTTGAATATTGGGTGAAGAGTCGCTATTTGACAGGTTCCGCGCTGTATGGGAGCGCATGATAGCGACTGGCCCTAGCGACCGGCTCCCGCCATATTCATTAAAAAATCACGCTCAAAAAATTATCGAGCTGTAAAATGCATGTTTAAATCCCAGAGTGCTGACGGCGATGGGTTAAAAGTAGTTTTTTAACCCCCAAACAACCATATTTTTGGAAACCAAAAAAAACAAGTTTTTTACATAATTTAGTAATATGAATACATTAATATCAGACCTGTAATATCAATTCTGTACAATTTTTTTTTAATTTTTTTTACCTTAAAAAAATTATCTAAAATGGCAGAAGTGGTCACAGAATTTTTCACATTAAAAAAAAAAAACAAAAACAATTAATAACAATTAATTATGAATATTTAAAGATTGTTCCATTGAAATGCATTGGAGAGCGCCAGGTAGCGAGAGGTCATACCTGTCGCTGTTCGAGGTCGGACGCTGGCGCTGTGGGCTGAGGCTGGAATAATGATGAATGAGTCGCTATATGGCGCTATCTCAGTCGCTAAGCAGGATCGGCTTGATAAATGTGTGATTGTGGTGGGGAGCCGGCGTTCTCGTGGCGGGGCCCGTCATTACCGGTCGCTCACCAGTCGCTACCTGTCGCTATTTCTTCATAAATAAGGGCCTCAATCAATATCAAACTCACAGTCAGATGCCACAACAACGGGAGAATGCTCGATCTAAAAGCAGTTCATTACCTGATATGTCTAGGCCTAGCTGCGTAGAATGCCTGCCAAACACTCCTTAACAGGGAAAATTGACAAACGAACAGGTAGGTGCGATGTTGCCGGGTGATATAACTGCACATTTTAAATTAATCTCCCGAGCCCATGCAGCTTACACCCTGAGCAAACAGTCAGGTGAAAAATCAAAAAGCACAGATTGTTCATTAAAAGCAGCTCAGGAAGATCAAAGCCAGGATACAGACTCTTTACTTATTAACACTTCTATTGTATCCCCAGACCCAATAATACCAAGGGTCATTATGGAACAAAACAATTTTACTGAAACATTTACTGCATTGTTTAATAACCTCACTAGCGAAATGAAGAAAATGCTGACTGAGTCTGTTCAAACTGCAGTTAAAAAGGCAATTAGCCATGAATTGATCGAAATGAAAGGGGCCATACAAGGGTAGAATCCCTAGAGGAAGATGTGTTAAGGTAGCCCAAGACAGTAATTCATTGTATAAGATGGAAATGTGACGCCAAAAGGCCCTAACAGATTTGACCTGTAAAGTTACCGATTTAGGCCCTTATTTAAGAAGGGATAGCGTCAGGTAGTGGCTGGTTAATGACAGGTAGCGACAGATAGCGACTGGTGAACGCCGGGCACGGCACGCAATTACACATTTATCAAGCAGAATCTGTTTAGCGACTGGAATAGCGCCATGTAGCGTCTGATTCATCATTTTCACAGCCTCAGCGAACAGCGCCAGCGTTCAGCCTTGCACAGCGCCAGGTATGACCTCTCGCTACCTGACGCTCTCCCATACATTTCAATGGACGATCCTTTTCTTCTCTTTAAACGGGTTTTTTTTTTTTTCTTCAAAAAAATCACAAATAATTCTGTGACCTCTTCTGGCATTGAAAAAGCAGTTTTTTCATAATTTTTTCATTTTTTAAATATTTCCTCAAAAATGACATTACAGGTCTAGCATTAAAGTGTTCATGTTACAATGTTGTTACAATGTAATTCCATATGTTTTCGCTTTGTTACTAGTTGATAGATGCAGAAAAACAGACTTTAAACACACCGCCTCCTGCGCTCTGGGCTTCAAACAAATATTTTTCAGCGCCAGAGATTTGTGAGGCTGTTTTTTTGCTGAATATGGTGTGAGTCGGTTGCTATGAGCAGTCGCTAACATGCGCTCCTCACAATGTATTCAACATTACTGAACAGCGACTGAGTCGCTATAAAGTAGCGACTCACGGCCGAGCACTGCGACTACTAGCGGGCGCTCTGAAAATGCCTGCTACAGACGCTCATCTGTCGCTACCTGCCGCTAATGATGAATCAGCCTGCCCGAGGATTGTAGTCCCTGTAATAATATCAAAATTAAAGGGAAAGTGGCATCTATCCAACAAGAAAAATGAAGGGACTTTACACAATGATTATTCAGGCTCCTTTCTGGCAAAATATCCCCAATCAAAATCGCTAGAAGACATTGGCTCTGACCAAATCAAAACAGTCGATGCACGTCGAGAAGATATTCTATGCTATGTACCCGATTCTGCACAATAAAAAATCATGATGTACAAAACATAACATAAAAAATCATTTAATTTCGAGGGCATGAGCAATGAACTATTTAACGATTTATCGCCTAGTACTCTGAAGCCATTCACAAATTTACTCAGCTAAAGGCAAATTGGATAAAATAGAACATTTCCTTTTGGATTGAGCAACATCCTTAATGGGAAATCATATTTTTTAAAGGAAGGTGACAAGGTCCTTTCTTTCACCAACGCGATCGGCCTCCCAAACCTAGGCCCTTATTTATGAAGGAATAGCGACAGGTAGCGCCTGGTGAACGACCGGTAAGGACGGGCACCGCCACGAGAACGCCGGCTCCCCACCACAATCACACATTTATCAAGCCGATCCTGCTTAGCGACTGAGATAGCGCCAGATAGCCACTCATTCATCATTATTCCAGCCTCATCCCACAGCGCCAGCGTCCGACCTTGAACAGGGCCAGGTATGACCTCTCGCTACCTGGCGCTCTCCAATGCATTTCAATAGAACAATCTTTAAATATTCATAATCAATTGTTATTAATTTTTTTTTTTTTTTAATGTGAAAAATTCTGTGACCACTTCTGCCATGTTAGATATTTTTTTTAAGGTAAAAAAAAAAAAAATTGTGCAGAATTGATATTACAGGTCTGATATTATTGTATTCATATTACTAAATTCTTTAAAAATTTTTTTTTTTTTGGTTTCCAAAAATATGGTGGTTTGGGGGTTAAAAAAACTACTTTTAACACATCGCCGCCAGCGCTCTGGGGTTTAAACATGCATTTCACAGCGCGATAATTTTTTGAGCGTGATTTTTTGATGAATATGGTGGGAGCCGGTCGCTCTGACCAGTCGCTAGCATGCGCACCCATACATCACGGAACCTGTCAAATAGCGACTCGTCACCCCGTATTCAGCATTACCGCACACCGACTGAGTCGCTATCAACAACCGAACAATGGCCAAGCACAGCGACTACTAGCGGGCGCTGTGAAAATACTGCTACAGTCGCTCAACTGTCGCTACCTGCCGCAATTAATGAATCGGCCTCCCAAACCTAGAAATAAAAGAGTGGGACCAAAGCCCTTTCACACTGCCTGGGCTAAGGAAATTGAACGAAAAAGCCGGAGGGAGGTGGTAGTAAAAAGGGCGGAGGAGTGAGAAAAGCAAACAAGGAGAGAGTGAGAGTTTTATTTCTCTTTTTTTTCTCCACTCTCAATTCTCTTTGAGACAAAGCTGGCCACATGTGTAGAGGTGGCCCAAAAAAAGAAGGAACATTGTTTGAAACTTTTACAAGCACCATTGGATAACTTATCCCTCTCAAAATCGTCCCAAATACAAAAAAGCTAAAGAACTCTTTTTTAAAAAATGGGAAACACAATTAAGTTCAAAACTGTTTCCAAGAGAATGGGAATGTTTTTTCAAAACTCAATCCAGGAGAAAAATAGCCACCCCGCCTGTTTAATCTGAAATATGCTATCAGACAATACTTTACTATGGATTATAATTAGAGGCCGATTCATTAATAGCGGCAGGTAGCGACAGTTGAGCGACTGTAGCGGTATTTTCACAGCACCCGCTAGTAGTCGCTGTGCTTGGCCGTTGTTCGGTAGTTGATAGCGATTCAGTCGGTTTGCCGTAATGTTGAATATTTTTTTTTTTTTTTTTTTTCTTTAAAAAAATATCTAACATTGCAGAAGTGGTCACAGAATTTTTGACAGTTAAAAAAAAAAAAAAAAAAAAAAACATAAACTCAATTAATTATGAATATTTAAAGATTGCTCCATTGAAATGCATTGGAGAGCGCCAGGGAGCGACAGGTCATACCTGGTGCTGTGATGGGATTAGCAGCGGCGCTGTTCGTTGCAGTCGGCTACATGATGAATCCCGCGCTAGCTGACGCTCTCGCCGGCGCTAGCCTCATTTAGCGTGATAAATGCGTCATTGTGACCGCCGCCGGGCGTACTTGAGTCGGTAGCCACCGTTAGCTGGCGGTACCTGGCGCTCGTCAGACACTACCTGGCGCTAGCCCTTGATAAATAAGGCCGTAGGGCTCAGAATCACAGAAATTTGTATGCTTTGCGGGATTTTTAATTTGGAAAAATTGTACGTATAGTTAGGTAAGAGAATATGATCAAAGTGGTCGGATGCCAGTGTGGCATTAGTTAATGGCCTGTTGGTTGTCTCAAAAAGACTCACTGTAATTCTGGTCATGCCTAGTAGTGTGATTGAGCAATCACTGGTCATTCTATTCAAAGGTGGAGGTTATATGACGGGCAGGCTGATTCATCACTAACGCCAGGTAGCGACAGATGAGCGTCTGTAGCAGGCATTTTCAGAGCACCCGCTAGTAGTCGCAGTGCTCGGCCGTGAGTCGCTAGTTTATAGCGACTCAGTCGCTGTGCAGTAATGTTGAATACATTGTGAGGAGTCGCTATTTGACCGGTACAGCGCTGTATGGGAGCGCATGTTAGCGACTGCTCATAGCGACCGACACACCATATTCAAGAAAAGAAAAGCCTCACACAACTCTGACGCAGAAAAATGCTTCTCTGAAGCCCAGAGCGCAGGAGGCGGTGTGTTTAAAGTCTGTTTTTCAGCATCTATCAACTAGTAACAAAGCGAAAACATATGGAATTACATTGTAACAACATTGTAACATGAACACGTTAACGCCAGACCTGTAATGTCATTTCTGACGAAATATATAAAAAAATTAAAAAAATTAGAAAAACTGCTTTTTCAATGTCAGAAGAGGTCACAGAATTTTGATTGTGATTATTAAAAAAAAAACAAAACAAAAACCCCGTTTAAAGAGAAGAAAAGGTTCGTCCATTGAAATGTATGGGAGAGCGACAGGTAGCAAGAGGTCATACCTGGCGCTGTGCAAGGCTGAACGCCGGTTCGCTGAGGCTGTGAAAATGATGAATCAGACGCTACATGACGCTATCCCAGTCGCTAAACAGATTCTGCTTGATAAATGTGTAATTGCGTGCCGTGTCCGGTGTTCACCAGTCGCGACCTCTCATTAACCAGCCACTACCTGACGCTATCCCTTCTTAAATAAGGGCCTATGTATTGGATTCCCAGTCATGTGACTGGCAGGCACGGCACAGTGCGACAGGCTGTTGGGTGAAGTAATGGTGAACAGAACTGTGAAGAGGGAAGGGAGGCTGGAGTCTAAACCAAATTTTAGGTGTACTTGTAAATTAAAGTACACAGCATTCTCTTGCTGTCCACATTGTTCTACCATCAGGTCCACCATTAGTGTTCAACATTGTTTTTGTCTCATCATACATACGCTGGCTTGATAGTTTGGGAATGTTTCTCATGAATGAATGCTCCAGCCAGTCCGCCTGCTCCAGAGTTCAGGTACTGTAAATACAACCAAAAGAAAACTATTAGCTCTCTAAACTTGGATAAAAGCTTCAAAGTTTCCTCCAAATGGGTCGCCATTGAGTTATTTTACATACCAATTGCTCAGCAGCCTAAACACCCATTGCAGTGGCAACGCAAAAGGCTCGCTGTAGGCAAATCTAATATAAAAGTCATTTTGGCTGTTCGTCAACTTCTTAGATTGTAAGCTCACATGACTTTTGTGTTTCTTTTAAATTTACAAAAGAAATACAAAAAGTTTAAAGTGGACCAACACCCACCGGTGATCGGCCCGGGAATCTATAAGATTCCCGGGCCGATCACCTCCCTCCCCGCGGGACATCCGAGATCGGGATGTCCCGCGGGGTGAAACCCCCCCAAACACCCCAAACTCCTTACCTTAGTTTCGGCGGCGGCCGGCCGCCACCGCCTCCCTCGTGCCCCTCTAGACGTGCGCGCGCCCGCGCCGGCCGCCTGTGAATGGCCGGCGCGGGCACGCACGCGTCAAGAGGGACGCGCGGGAGGCGGCGGCGGAGGAGCCGCTTGTCCGCAGCTTGTCCGTCGCCGCGGGGAGAGGTGAGTTCGGGGGGTTCGGGGGGGTTTCACACAGCGGGGCACCCCGATCGGGGGTGCCCCACCGAAGTGGACCAAGACCCAGGATAGTCAAAATCCTGGGTGTTGGTCCACTTTAACAAGCTCTAAAGGCTCATACTAAAATTAAAGTATGCAAAATATGGTTCCCAGAACAACCAAAGCGCACCCTAAATGTACACGCCGCACACTATGGGTCAACTATTAAGTTCTTTATTCTAATCAGCGCACACTAATTACATATAACACATACGTTTAAAAACATAATTAAAACTGGATATGACAGGCTCCTAATAGTAATTATACATCAATCTCAATGTTCCCTATACCAGTAATTAAAGATTATAGAAAGAAAGTATCAATATAAAATGCTACTGATGAAGTAGTGGGGCTCGCCACTACGCAACGCGTCAGTGGGACTGTTGGATGTTGGCCCCATGGAATTTGGTGATATGATTTATTGATCTTTTTTCCTATTAGTTCCCATGCTACCAGTGCTTACTTGCACATATTGGCCCTTTGCTTGGTAGATATTGTTCACATTGTAACGTGTTGTTTCATCTCTGTTTTTTATGCTTATTAACTTTTCAAATATATTGATTAATAGTTTGTTTAGGTGGTCCAATAGGACCTTCACTAACAATATTATGAATTAAGCTCATGTTATATTGCACTAATCACCTTATATGCACTTGTCACTTTATTTTGCGATTGTATAATAGTAGCACTTTATATTGATACTTTCTTTCTATAATCTTTAATTACTGGTATAGGGAACATTGAGATTGATGTATAATTACTATTAGGAGCCTGTCATATCCAGTTTTAATTATGTTTTTAAACGTATGTGTTATATGTAATTAATGTGCGCTGATTAGAATAAAGAACTTAATATTTGACCCATAGTGTGCGGCGTGTACATTTAGGGTGCGCTTTGGTTGTTCTGGGAAGCATATTTTGCATGCATGAAATTTATCCCTGAGTGGGTGCGCACCCTGAGCCAGCACCTTCTGCATAAATTATAGCGGTGCAGGTCCGCCTCTTTATCTTCTAAAATGAAAGTATCCTGTGCAGCCACTCCATCTGAACACACCTAGGACGGGTCATGTTGATGAGCTGTCCAAACTTTTTACACGTTTTTATTTTATAGTTTAAAAAAGTGCCACCTCTTCCCCCAGGGCTACTAGCCCCACCCACCAAACACTGGATCTAGAAGTAGAAGTACCAATGGGGTAATTAGGCAGGGGCATAGAAAAGCCACCCAACACATGCCGGGCAGGTTGCTTGCCGACCCCGCTATCCTTTTCACTGTTATAGCAGGGCGTTACTGAAAAATGCTCCTTTACTCACGGGCAGGCTGATTCATCACTAACGCCAGGTAGCGACAGATGAGCGTCTGTAGCAGGCATTTTCAGAGCGTCCGCTAGTAGTCACTGTGCTCAGCCGTGGGTCGCTACTTTATAGCGACTCAGTCGCTGTTCAGTAATGTTGAATACATTGTGAGGAGCCGCTATTTGACAAGTACAACGCTGTATGGGAGCGCATGTTAGCGACTGCTCATAGCGACCGACTCACGCCATATTCAGCAAAAAAACTGCCTCACAAATCTCTGGCGCTGAAAAATACTTGTTTGAAGCTCAGAGCGCAGGAGGCGGTGTGTTTAAAGTCTGTTTTTCAGCATCTATCCACTAGTAACAAAGCGAAAACATATGGAATTACATTGTAACAACATTGTAACATGAACACTTTAATGGCAGACCTGTAATGTCATTTCTGAAGAAATATATAAAAAATGAAAAATTTGTGAAAAAACTGCTATTTCAATGCCAGAAGAGGTCACAGAATTATTTGTGATTTTTTGAAAAAGAAAAACAAAAACCCTGTTTAAAGAGAAGAAAAGAATCGTCCATTGAAATGTATGGGAGAGCGTCAGGTAGCGAGAGGTCATACCTGGCGCTGTGCAAGGCTGAACGCTGGCGCTGTTCGCTGAGGCTGTGAAAATGATAAATCAGACGCTACATGGCGCTATCCCAGTCGCTAAACAGATTCTGCTTGATAAATGTGTAATTGCGTGCCGTGTCCGGCGTTCACCAGTCGCTACCTGTCGCTACCTGTCATTAACCAGCCACTACCTGACGCTATCTCTTTTTAAATAAGGGCCCAAGCTGCTGCATTTGGATCTCAGTTGTCTGAGCGGCTAATCCCGGTCCTACGAAGCATGCGTGGCCGCTTGTCCAATCAGTGCGCTCGGATTCATTCGAGCTCCTTCGTCCAGGAGCTCATCTAATGCGAGCGGATCTGAGCGGATCAGGGAGCACGTCCCGCTAGAGGGATAGCGGGGATTTGGCTGCTGCTTGCGCATGCGCTGTTGGACCAGGAATGATGGTGAGTTTTCAGGTGACCTGGGGCATCCCAATTCTGGGGCAGCGAGTATATCTCATAGACTTTAGTTTTGGTCCTCTTTTAGGGAGCACATGCATGTAACCTTTTATGGTTGTAGCAAAGTGTTTCAAAACATTTGATCAGCCAAGATCAACTCTGTGCAGAGAACTACCGTAATAAAAGCCTCATCATAATTAATTGGCTTGTGGCAATCAATGTTCCCAAATATGGAACTATTTAATAAGTGTGCCTGCTTTCTCGGATAACAGATGTTGCTTTTTGAGTTCTCTAGGGAGCCCCCCTTCTCCAGCATCCTTGGCTTTTTCACTATTTTACATTGTGAGCAAGAATGTGAATACAGAGAGAGAAAAGAAAGATAGATACATAGTGTACATACAGTACACAGGCTAATATGTAACACCTACCTTATAGGTGCACCAGCTGGCAAAATCCACACCCCAGTCATGTAGGTGAAGCTCAGCGTTACCAACAGCATGAGCCAAATCAAAGCCGACAAAACATCCCTGCAAGATAAAACTGCTCTGTTCAGCATTTCACAGGAACTCAATACAGCGCAGTTTATTTTTAATCTACAAATTATATGAAGCTGCAGTTTGGTAAAACAACACAAGAGGGCGCCATTGAAATACTTTTGAAATATTTGTATTACGAAATGAAAAGAAAAATCATAACACAGCTAATGCTGTTATTATTTCACTGCTACAACTATTACTATTACTAATAATAATAATCATGTTTGCCTTTTTTTTATTATCATCATCTCAAAGGCATAGCTTGAGGGCGGAGCAGTAACCACACTGGGGCCCATGAAGTCAGGGGCTTACCATAAATTCTTCACTTACTTGACCATGATGCCTAGCTATGTGCCCACTATGCAATATGGATTTTTTGTTCAAATAATGTTATAAAAATTATTTTGTACCAGGGATTCTAAATATATATATATATATATATATATATATATATATATATTATACTATTGTACAGTATATACAGTAAATTACATTATAATAGGATATAATAATATTCATTTAAAGCTACAAATAACATAAACATTATAATTATTATTATTATTATTAATAATAATAATAATAATAATAATAATAATAATAATAACAATAATAATAATACTAATAATAATAATAATAAATCATCATCGCTATTTTTAAATAGGCTCACCCCCACCCCCTTATGTTGTGCCCACTATGCACAACTACAGTATGGGCAGGGGAAAAACTTGAGGGGGTGTCCAGAAGGTCAGGGGGGCCCCATAATTGTTGCTCCTCCACCTTATTTATCAGATTTGTGCTCTCTTGCCATCATTTAGAAAAAAAAGGAAGCAGCATGTGTCTCTGCTGTTTCCGTCTTTAGTTGTCCCGCTGCATCCAACTGAGTTAAAAGTCAGAAAAGAGTTTACCTTGAGGCTGATTCATTAATAGCGGCAGGTAGCGACAGTTGAGTGACTGTAGCGGCATTTTCAGAGCGCCCGCTAGTAGTCGCTGTGCTTGGCCGTTGTTCGGTAGTTGATAGCGACTCAGTCGGTTTGCCGTTATGTTGAATACAAGGTTACGAGTCGCTATTTGACAGGTTCCGCGCTGTATGGGAGCGCATGATAGCGATTGGTCAGAGCGACCGGCTTCCACCATATTCATTAAAAAATCAAGCTCAAAAAATTCTCGCGCTGTGAAATGCATGTTTAAATCCCAGAGCGCTGGCGGCGATGGGTTAAAAGTAGTTTTTTAACCCCCAAACAACCATATTTTTGGAAACCAAAAAAAAAAAGTTTTTAAAATAATTTAGTAATATGAATACATTAATATCAGACCTGTAATATCAATTCTGTACAATTTTTTTTTTTAATTTTTTTTCCCTTAAAAATCTAAAATGGCAGAAGTGGTCACAGAATTTTTCACATTTAAAAAAAAAAAAAAAAAACATTAATAACAATTAATTATGAATATTTAAAGATTGTTCCATTGAAATGCATTGGAGAGCGCCAGGTAGCGAGAGGTCATACCTGTCGCTGTTCAAGGTCGGACGCTGGCGCTGTGGGCTGAGGCTGGAATAATGATGAATGAGTCGCTATATGGCGCTATCTCAGTCGCTAAGCAGGATCGGCTTGATAAATGTGTGATTGTGATGGGGAGCCGGCGTTCTCGTGGCGGGGCCCGTCATTACCGGCCGCTCACCAGTCGCTACCTGTTGCTATTCCTTCATAAATAAGGGCCTTTATGAGCTGCGAAAGTGCCTCGTCACATTTACATGAATATGGGTCAATGTGATAATGCAGTTCCAAGATATAACATTTCTTTTTATACTGCATACTTTTAAATATTTTTTGTAAGAATCAGATTCCCAGCCTGTGGGACATCCTAATTTGGAATGCCCCCAATGTGTGAAATGAATCATTTGCCAAGAATCTCCCTCCCATGGTGCATGGCCACCTAACCCCCCCCCCCCCCCCGCAGCGACCATATCTGCAAGGCTGGAGCCTTGTGTAAGCACTGTGGGATCGCTGGTAAGGCTGGCAAAACCAGGGAATTTCACAAGGCAGGGCATCCTAAATATTTGGGATGCTCCACAGGCATAGATTAAAGTCTGAGATACAGTAAAATCCTGGGTTTTTGTCCTTTTTAAACCAGGCAGGGTTATATACATAAAAGAACAAAACTGTAACAGGAACGAAGATTCTGTCCCATGAGCCTTCAGTCTATAGAAACAATTAATGGCCTTCGGAGGCCCTGGAGTCTTTTAGACTCATCCACACACCACGAATTGGGATGCACCGCTGTGTGAAACCTCCAAGATCGCCCCATTCACCTCGAAATGTGCACATACCCGGGTCTTTCTAAATGGCAGGTGCGGGCAGCGAGGCGCAAGCAGGGGATGTGGCCGGCACTGCTCGGCTTCCTTCAGCTCCTTAATTGCTAGGATAGCCAAATGAAGCCGAGCAAAACCGAGCTTACGGATCAGCTGAGCGATAGTGAAGATCCTGGTGGTAGGTGGTGTTGACCAGCATTAAATAAGGATCTCTTATACCCCCAGAGTATCTTGATTCCGGATTCCCACAGGTCACCCAGTAAAACTCACCTTTCTCCGGTCCAACAGCACATGTGTCCAATCAGAGGCAGGGGCATACATACCATAGAGGCAGCGGAGGCAGCTGCCCCCCAGGCCCATGGCAGAAGGGGGCCTGGTGCAAGCTGCCTCCACCGCCTCTATAGCCTTAACAGAATAAACCAAGTTGCTGGTGCACACTTACTAGTTTTGCGTGGGTGCCAGGTCAGCGGTGGCTCCGCTGTGAATCCAATTTGTACAAATGACCAGCACTCCGTTCTATAATTCCACCAAGTGTATCATAGAAAGACAAATGTGGTATGAAACATCCATCACAAAGTGTCCAAAGTCCATATTAGGTCAAATGGTAAGCAAAGCCCTGAGTTCCAACGTTTTGGGGGAGCAGCCCCCTTCATCAGAGACTGTTTGTCTGTCCCTGATGAAGGGGGCTGCTCCCCCGAAACGTTGGAACTCAGGACACTGCTTACCATTTGACCTAATATGGACTTTGGACACTTTGTGATGGATGTTTCATACCACATTTGTCTTTCTGGTGAATTATATAATGGAGTGCTGGTCATTTGTACAAATCGCCTCTATAGCCTGTACACGGCCTGGCGCTGGGGGCAGCCAAGCAGGTTGAAGAAGCAATATGCGGGGTCGCCATGCTGCCTCCTTACTCCACCCCCCCATACCCACCTTTGCAGCCATGCTGCTTTCTTCCTCCAATGGCACAATCTGGCCCCGCCCCTGTGCATCCCCCAACCACACCACCAGCAGATGTGCGATTATGTATGGGTGGTGAGTGTCCACCTCGCCCCTGCTATGGGGACCCATCAGAGTTATGTATGTCACTGATCAGACTCGGCTAGGGGCATAACCCCTAGCCTGTAATGAGTTGTGTGCCCACGTTGGCTATTCACAAATGCCTGGTGTGGGCCTGGTTTAAGGTAAAGCTTACAGAGGCCACAGCTCACGCATGTGCCATTAGTTTGAGGGAAATGTAGGTTTCACAGGGAATTTGGGGGGTCACACAGGGGGGTATCCTGAATCTGGATGCCCAAGTGTGTGGGGGGGGGAGAATCAGGTGGCCCTGGAGTTTTATAGACTTGCATTATTTCTATACAGCTCTGGTAGGCCACAAAATGCTTTCCTCTACAGGGCCCAAGGTACTCCAGTCCAGCACTGGAAGGCTATCCTTCCTGTCTAGAATTTCTGGCAGGTATTGAAGGATATTACTCAGAAGCCTCCTCCTGTCTGGATCACACTTAATATAACCAAACTGCAGGCAGGGCATGCTGAGGCTTGTAGTCCATGAGGACAAAATGAGATTGTGAAAGGATGAATAAAGGCCTAGAGGGGTCATACAAATATGAAATGCTGACATTCTGGAATCAGAGTGGCACTGAATGTTGTTTTTGCATCTTCACCGGAGTTGGGCTGGCCATAGGGGACACCGGGCAAATGCCCGGTAGGCCGCTACCTTCCCTGCACTGGCACCTACACCGATAGTTTACTGGCTCCGGCAATGCTTCTTGCTATGGGCTGGGTGAATGGGAGCCGCCGACAGCCTGCAGCAGCTTCCATTGCCCGGCCCGCCACAAGAAGCATTGCAGTAAAGCTGGAATTAAAGTACGAGGCAGCAGGCCGCTAGTGCAGGAGGGGCAGTGGGCGGCAGGTGGCCAGGGCGGGGGTGCTGGTGCAGTGTGCGGCAGGCAGGCAGTACGGGAGAGATGGCCTGTCTATGAAGGCCAGGCGTTGCATAGAATGTGCATGAGAGTCCTGCCTCTGCTGGAACTCTTATGCTGATTCTGTTTTGCCGTCTGGCCGTAAAAAGCCGGTGCATGGAGCATCAGGCGGCCAGCTTCGACCAAGAACAGGTGATCGGGGGAACTGGGAGGGGTGCTTTGCCAGCTATGGGGTGATTTGGGGGGAATGCTCTGCCACACTGCTGGTTATGGGGTGATTTTGGGGGATTCTTTGCTGTACTGCTGGTTATGGAATGCTTTGGGGGGATTCTCTGCCATACTGCCAGTTATGGGGTTATTTGTGGGGGTTCTTTGCCATACTGTCTTTTATGGGGGGATTTGGGGGAATGCTCTGCTGCACTGCTGGTTATAAAGTGATTTTGGAGGATTCTTTGCTGCACTGCTGGTTATGGGGTGATTTGGCGGGTTTCTCTGCTGCACTGCTGGTTATGGGGTGATTTGGGGGGTTCTCTGCCAGACTGCTTGTTATGGGGTGATTTGGGGGGTTCTCTGCTGCACTGCTGGTTATGGGGTGATTTGGGGGGTTCTCTTCTGGTTATGGGGTGATTTGGGGGGTTCTCTGCTGTACTGCTGGTTATGGGGTGATTTGGGGGGTTCTCTGCTGTACTGCTTGTTATGGGGTGATTTGGGGGGTTCTCTGCTGGTTATGGGGTGATTTGGGGGGTTCTCTGCTGTACTGCTGGTTATGGGGTGATTTGGGGGGTTCTCTGCTGGTTATGGGGTGATTTGGGGGGTTCTCTGCTGTACTGCTGGTTATGGGGTGATTTGGGGGGTTCTCTGCTGTACTGCTGGTTATGGGGTGATTTGGGGGGTTCTCTGCTGGTTATGGGGTGATTTGGGGGGTTCTGTGCTGCACTGCTGGTTATGGGGTGATTTGGGGGGTTCTGTGCTGCACTGCTGGTTATGGCGTGATTTGGGGAGTTCTCTGCCAGTCTGCCTGTAATGGGTTGATTTGGGGCGTTCTCTGCTGCACTGCTAATTATGGGTTGATTTGAGGAGGTTCTCTGACAGACTGCCTGTTATGGGGTGATTTGGGGGGGTTATCTGCTGCACTGCTGGTTATGGGGTGATTTGAGGAGGATCTCTGCCAGACTGCCTGTAATGGGGTGATTTGGGGGGTTCTCTGCAGCAATGCTGGTTATGGGGTGATTTGGGGGTTCTCTGCCAGACTGCCTGTTATGGGGTGATTTGGGGGGTTATCTGCTGCACTGCTGGTTATGGGGTGATTTGAAGGGTTCTCTGCCAGACTGCCTGTTATGGGGTGATTTGGGGGGTTATCTGCTGCACTGCTGGTTATGGGGTGATTTGAAGGGTTCTCTGCCAGACTGCCTGTTATGGGGTGATTTGGGGGGTTCTCTGCAGCAATGCTGGTTATGGGGTGATTTGGGGGTTCTCTGCCAGACTGCCTGTTATGGGGTGATTTGGGGGGTTATCTGCTGCACTGCTGGTTATGGGGTGATTTGAAGGGTTCTCTGCCAGACTGCCTGTAATGGGGTGATTTGGGGGGTTCTCTGCAGCAATGCTGGTTATGGGGTGATTTGGGGGTTCTCTGCCAGACTGCCTGTTATGGGGTGATTTGGGGGGTTATCTGCTGCACTGCTGGTTATGGGGTGATTTGAAGGGTTCTCTGCCAGACTGCCTGTTATGGGGTGATTTGGGGGGTTATCTGCTGCACTGCTGGTTATGGGGTGATTTGAAGGGTTCTCTGCCAGACTGCCTGTTATGGGGTGATTTGGGGGGTTCTCTGCAGCAATGCTGGTTATGGGGTGATTTGGGGGTTCTCTGCCAGACTGCCTGTTATGGGGTGATTTGGGGGGTTATCTGCTGCACTGCTGGTTATGGGGTGATTTGAAGGGTTCTCTGCCAGACTGCCTGTAATGGGGTGATTTGGGGGGTTCTCTGCAGCAATGCTGGTTATGGGGTGATTTGGGGGTTCTCTGCCAGACTGCCTGTTATGGGGTGATTTGGGGGGTTATCTGCTGCACTGCTGGCTATGGGGTGATTTGGTGGAATGCTCTGCCATACTGCCTGTTGTGGGGTGATTTGGGATATTCTGCACACTGCCCATTATTGGAGGTGGGGGGGGTATTATATGGGGCCAGACACACTGCAGAAGGGCCGGTGTGACCAAAAAAGTCCTGGGCCATTATTTAACCCCAGTCCGCCCCTGGTTATCACTACACACAGACAGCTGTCGCCCCATCCCATGGCACGCCCATGCATAACTTAGACCTGCCTCCTGACTCAAATGAAGCTGAAACAGGAAGTGGAAATGTTAAACACCTAAAATTAAACATTGCTATATAGCAAACCACACATTATGATTGTTTTAGTTCTTTAAAAGCTTTTTGTCAGAATGATTTACTGAAATTGTTATTGTGTTAATGCCGACCCTCCTTTTCATTCAGGAAAACATATGGAGGTGAGTGCCATTAATTCCTTTTCTTCTTCAGCATTATATGGCTACCCGTATGTTTAATGCCATACTGCTCCTCTGGCTGCCATGTGCTTTTTTCAATCTTGGGTTTGGCAGGACAACACTATGACACAGAGCCGAGTATTCCAGAAAATTAAGGATTACATAGTTTTAAAGGGACACTGTAATCAAGGCGTCACTATCTCATTTAGGTTTGGCAACAAATGGCAACCAATCAGGTGAATCCAGGGGTGACAGGTTTAGTCTATCCTAGGTGACAGTACCTGTCAGAAACGAGCCGGGCTGGATATTCAGAATACAACAGAATATAAATCACTGGCTAGACAGTCCCCTGTCTGAGTAACATGGGAAGTACTGCATACCATCCAACTTTTCAGGATGGGAAAGACAATTGTTATATTAAGCCACGTCAAAGAAGGACAGAGAACAACAAGGGGCAGGTGGACATGGACTCAAAAGAGGGACAGTCCCTCAAAATCACTTGGAAGGTATGGTGCTGTGTTACACAGGACTTTGGAATAAAGAGATTTTAGGATACTGATAGCCTCAAGATGAGTGGACAGGCAGGCAGTAAGGGATACAAGCAGGATGCTCGGCTGCATAGCTCGAGGCATCACCAGTAGAAAGAGGGAGGTTGTGAAGGTGTTGTATAGAGCCCTGGTGAGGCCACAGCTAGAATACTGTGTGCAGTTCTAAAATGGAACAGATCCAAAGGCCGGCAACAAAAAAGGTAGAAATATTTAAAGAGGAAAACACAAAGAATTTTCACTGACCCATGTGTTCTTCTTCTGAGGGGCATCCCAGTTTGGGAGTGAGAATTTGGAGTTTTTTGTACATCAGGGTCAGCACAACATGCCCAATGTTCTTTAAAGCGGACCAAACCCCACTGACCTTGGCAAATAAAGTTAGCCACAGACCCTGCAGATACTCCCCTCTTAGGGGGTAGAATTGGAACATTTCTTGTCCTGGTGTGTTTCTGTCCTTTTCTGCTAGCCCACCCTCATTTGCATGTCTCCCTGTTATCAGTTCCAATCCCTGGTCATATATTGCGCCGTGGCTTTACCTTGAGAAGACTGGATGGAGTGCCTTAGAGGTTTCATCAATGTGAGATGGCAGATGATCCGTCATTGGATAGACCTGCCACCTGCCACTCCCAACATCAGCAATGACTCAAAGAGGTGGGCCTTAAACTGGCGGCATTAGCGGGGAGCAGAGTGAAGTAGGAGCATCGGAAATTGCCAAAAGGATCTTAAAGAGGAACATGGGAGGCCCTGGAGTCCAAAAGGCCATCTGAGTTCCAATCAGCCGGCTCTTTCTTGCCCGAGTCTGCATAGTGGAAGCAACAAGAAGGTGAGTGACCTAGGGGCATACACACAGCTGAGAAGAACAACACCACGAAACGCGTAAAAATCAAGCGAGTTGTTTTTCTATAATGGAGAGAGAAATTCAGGGGATGCTAGTTAAAAATCTTTCAAAGGCATTTTTGAAAGTGTATATTGTTTTGTGTGTCAATAGGATAAACCAATAGGATAGGAACTAAGGTTATCTAATTTGTGAAAGTAGTTTTCACTCCCTGCAATCTGTTGCTATTGGCAGCTGAACACCAAGTCTGTACTTGGGGTTAATGTTGTCCTATACCCAGAAAGGAAGTTTATGACATCACCTTCTATCCCCAGCCCAGAACTCCAGAACAACCTGTGTTTCTTTTTTTTATCAAAGCCTTTGCCCAATATTCATAAAAACACTAACAGGAAACAATGTGATGTTTGAATATCGGCCATTTGTCTCTACAGCCGTGCAGAAGCACCCCCTGGAGCTCTCTAGTGATGAATCAGTTACACACAGCCCAGCCTTATCAATTATAATAACTGCAATACATCTGAAAGCACTACAAGCTAAACTGCCATATACACCTCATCTGGCAATTTAGCTCATAACTGAATGTAACCTCGCTGGAAAGCACCTGCGGTCGCTACTGCATGGCCAGAGAGCCATCAGACTGCATCCTGTTATTGTTTTTATGAATACTGGGCTTTAGTATAAAAAAAATTAGGCTGTTTTGGGGCACTGGGCTGGGGATAGAAGGTGACGACATAAACATACTTTCTGGGATCACTTTAAGAGAAACTTCTGTGAATCTTATTTCACTAAAGGAGTAGTAGAGATGGTGTGAAAATACACAGTAACTGCCTATTCTATCCTAGAATAAAGAGAACCTGCACACATAGGGACAGACTAGACAGACTATGTGGCCTCCTTTTGCTGCCAACCTATGTCTCTATAATAATTTCAGTTTTTCCCAATATACATGCGTACATTCATTATTTTACAGAAAGAAAGATAAAAGAAATACAAAGACAAAGTGCCAAACGCACAATGCAGAATAAGCAGAAGACAGACAAAGATATTGATATGGATGGCACAGCAGCGAGGCAACTAGCATTTGTCTAAATAAAGTCAATAGGGTAAACATTAATTCAATGATAGAACACGCAAGTATAGATCAACAGAACATAAATACAAAGGGAAGGTCAGTATTGGCAGCACAATGGGTTTTCAGTTTTATTGTCCGCACTGTGAAGCTGTTCCCAGATGTTTTGGGCATGGCCACTAGATGGCGCTGCTCTCTCATGGAATAGGCAGAGGCTGATGAAGGAGAGGCTGTTTAAAAAGGATTTAGCAGTGAAATAATGACTCATTTCCTAAGCATCCCGCGCGTCCCTGAGATATTTTATAAACTGAGGAGTGAATATCTCAGACAAAATATTATCATTAAAGTACTGGATACCTGGAAAATGGTGACACATGGCCACGCATCGTGTCTAACTGCTGGTTTGTGCCCACGCGTATCTGATGGCATTTTGTATGGACATGTTATGGACGTGTTAAATGAATGAACTATATTAATTAGATACTTTATGTGCTAAATATATAAATATAACCACCCCAGGGCGTAACTAAAGTGACCAGGCCTTGACGCAGACATTAAATGGGGCTCTGTCATGACTCACACAGTAACCCTTTCCTGCCATTTTACCTGGATTGGATACTATTAGGCCCTTATATAAGAAGGGATAGCGTCAGGTAGTGGCTGGTTAATGAGAGGTAGCGACAGGTAGCGACTGGTGAACGCCGGACATGGCACGCAATTACACATTTATCAAGCAGAATCTGTTTAGCGACTGGGATAGCGCCATGTAGCATCCGATTCATCATTTTCACAGCCTCAGCGAACAGCGCCGGCGTTCAGCCTTGCACAGCGCCAGGTATGACCTCTCGCTACCTGACGCTCTCCCATACATTTCAATGGACGATCCTTTTCTTCTCTTTAAACTGTTCTATTTTTTTTTTCAAAAAAATCACAAATAATTCTTTGACCTCTTCTGGCATTGAAATAGCAGTTTTTTCATAATTTTTTAAATTTTTATATATTTCCTAAGAAATGACATTACAGGTCTGGCATTAAAGTGTTCATGTTACAATGTTGTTACAATGTAATTCCATGTGTTTTCGCTTTGTTACTAGTTGATAGATGCTTGAAAACAGACTTTAAACACACCGCCTCCTGCGCTCTGGGCTTCAAACAAGAATTTTTCAGCGCCAGAGATTTGTGAGGCTGTTTTTTTGCTGAATATGGTGTGAGTCGGTCGCTATGAGCAGTCGCTACCATGCGCTCCCATACAGCGCTGTACTGGTCAAATAGCGACTCCTCACAATGTATTCAACATTACTGAACAGCGACTGAGTTGCTATAAAGTAGGACGAGCACTGCGACTACTAGCGGGCGCTCTGAAAATGCCTGCTACAGACGCTCATCTGTCGCTACCTGCCGCTAATGATGAATCAGCCTCCCCGTCTATAACCAGCCCTGCATGTAAAAGCAGAATCTTCTGTGGCCCTGGGGCACATTTTGTCTGAATTGTGATGGCCCCTGTTCAGTACATAGTGGATTTGTCCCCGAACTGAGAACAGACTTTTCCCTCCACATTAGCATCACCCTCGCTCTCCAGCATGAAATGTAGACTTGCAAAATAAGGCAAACAACTTGACTGTCTGCCATTTATGATAATGGGAATTTTGCTTAACTTTCATTTGTGAAATGTTATGTGCTCAGTGCGCCGGGCCCCTGTCCCCCCCGGCTGCTGTGATGGAGCACGATGTGAGCGGAGAACATGAAGCAATTACTGATAAATGGCCATCCAGTGCACCTACATCCCTCCACCCAACTCCCTACTCTCACTCCTCGAGTCACATGGCCAACCATACTGAAGAGCTGAAACAAAAGCTGCCATGCTGGCTTAGGGTTACTGTAGGCAATTACTTAAATAAAATCAATTGTTACACATTTTCTAAACTTAAACATTGCAAACAGATACAACATGACAAGAGGGAGTCTTACTTATAAATCAAGAATGCAAAATAGTTGGGTGGTGGGGGGGCAGATTTTTAAATGTACCGTCCAACAGTACCTCACAGTGCAGAACTGATGGACTCTGTCTGACTTATCAGTAATGCAATTGCTCAGATGAGTGTAGATGCTTTTACCCAATGTGCAATGCTTTGGGCAGAGATTACCGGTAGTTAATGCTACTGTTTTCCACAGGCTAGTTCAGGAGACCGTTAAAGATTAACAAAACCCTACGCGGTCAGCCCCAAAGTCTAAAAAACTCCAGGGCTGGAAACTGGCTGTGTGATCCCCCTTCCCCCCGGGTCATCAGAGGTTCCCTCTGCATTTTACGAATGTAAACAATCACGAACAAGAGTCGCTGCATCCCCAGCATCTCTTTCAGACAGGCTGGGAGGGGAGCGCGCTCCATACTGGGGATGCAGATGCTCTATCTCCTGATCTAAACAGAACCACATTGGCTCTGACCGGACGAGAGCCATGGCGTGTGCTTGTATGGGCGATCTGGAGGGTTTATAAAGCGGGGCATCCTAAGCACATTGTTGTAACACTTTTTCCATCTTCACTGTATTAGCTTCTGTGAAAGCAGCAAATTTTGTGCTTATAAATAGATATATATATATATATATTTATACATATATGAGATCCCCTAATGAAGTCACAAAAATGAAATGCGTCAGGACCTGGAACTTGCAAAGATCTTTCAATTTGGAATGTCTATCTAGAATAAAGGGACTGCTCTTCCTTAAGTTATTTTTTATTTGTAATACTGCTTATACGTAGAAGATTAAAGAGGACCCAACCATTTATACCTGGCTATACCTAGATTGCAGGGCCACTTGATTCCCTCCCACTGGGGCATCCAGATACATGATGAGCTGCTGTTTAAACCCCCCAGGTCGCACGCTAAACTCGCCTTCTCCCCCTGATTCAATAGCGCATGCATGAGCAGCGAACACCGCCTGCTATACTTTTAACAGGGAGCATGGCAGGCATTTGTGTATGGCCAGTATGGGTACACTCCATGTTAGAAGGTAGCGAGGATGTGGCCGTCGGCACACTCTGGTCTGCTTGGCTAGACTCTTAGACCAAATGATGTGAGCAGATCCAAGCGTGCTGATTGGAGGAGAGGCCGCACGCGCACCGTAGGATCAGGGACTGGGCAACCTGCGAGGTTTCACACAGCGGGGCATCCCAGATAGGAGTGCCCAGGGGGCAAAGACCAAAACCCAGGATAGTCAAAATTCAGGGTTTTGGTCCATTTTAAGAAGCTTTAGTGAATCACTCCGGACGTGTTTCATCAGTTTAAACCAATTTCCTCATAGCAGTTGAAACCCTGAAATCACCCATTCACTTGCCTTAATTCATGTGACCACAGTGCATGCACAAACTCCCCTCCAATTAGAATGAATTGCTGATCTATTTTGAATGTATGGATCACTAGGGCCGCCTCGAACTGGCAGCGTCACTAGCCATACACACATGCTGGTGGGGGTGCGTGCATTGGATGGGGGAGTGCTGGGTATGCGCTGTGGAATCAAATCCTGAGGCAAGTATATGGTAAAACCAGAGGATTTCCCACTACAGGGCATCCCAAACTGTGAGGTCCTTGTGGAGGGTTTTTACCTAATCCTGGATTTTTTGAGACTTTAGGCCAGGGCAGACAGGGCTATGTTCTACTTTAAGATGAATACCTTCTCCAGTAGTTTTCCAATGAGGTATATTTTCTAAATAAAAAATGTAAAAAAACTAAGGTGTGGAGAAATCTTAACATAAAGAGGCGTTCTCCAATTAGGCAAAGAGGTTCTCCAATGATGTGTAGTCATTCGCAGTACTCTTTAATTGTACTGGTTCTTGGATTAAGCACTTTCCACTTGCAGTGAGTTTATCTGGGAGAGCGGCGATTACACGCTGAGCTTAGTACATCAGGGAGGGTTAGGCTGCAGATAATTCACTGACATCGCAACACACAAAGCCGCAGTTATCCTATCTACAGCGGTGAACAATAAGAGCCTATTTGTAATTAATCTTGTCAAATCCCCCATTGCTAATCCTCCAATCACTAAGATCATGGCGAGTTTTTAGTATAGAAATATACTGTGGCTTCAGTCTGCGGTCGCAGTCCCATGAATATTAGCAAGGTTGGGCACAGACAGGCAGAGGATCTTGGGGATGAGAGAATGATTGATCGTCATGTCATAGTGATTGTCAAACATTTTGGAAAATCTTTTTGCGGGAACCTGAGGCAGACTGGACATAAGGAGCACAGGAAGAATTCCCGGTGCCAGAATTTCCTCCCATTTCCTCCCCCCCCCCCCCCCCGCTTTGCATTTCTTTTTACAGCTTCTTATTAATACATAAACTCCAGGGGCTGGGCTGCAAAAACTGACTAATCCTCAGCAACTAATGTACTTAAAGAGGACGAAAACCCACCCTGGACTCTAAGAGACTCCAAGAAGGCATACTCACTGGGGCACCCCGATTGGGAGTTCCCCCGATGGGGAACCCCTCCAGGTCGCCCAAAAACTCACCTTCGTTCCCGGTCCAATGGCCCATGCGCAAGCAGCAGTTGCACCCCTGCAATCCCTTTAGCTGGGCGCTTGCCCACATCAGGCATTTGTGAATGGCCGGCGTGGGCACGCTTCCTGTTAGAGGGTAGCGGGGTATGCGGCTGCCAGTATGCTTGGATTAGACAAGCTCCTGGACGAAGGGGCTCAAGTGGATCTGAGCGCGCTGATTGGATGAGCAGACACGCATGCATGGTAGGACCAGGATGAGGTGAGTTTGTTCAGGTGACCTGGAGAGTTTCACACAGCGAGACCGATCAGGGCGCCCCGGGGGCAAGGACCAAAACCCAGGATATCAAAAATACTAGGTTTTAGTCCACTTTAAAGAGGAACAGCACAAAGGAATTTCACTTTCCTGTGTTGTTTCTCCATGCAGGGGTATCCCGAATTGGTGTGTATTCCCTCAGATCGCCCGATCAACTCCAGTCTCTCCCACAGTGCAGGCTAGAGCTGAAAGCGAGAACGCTGGTTGGCTGAGTGGCCCACTCACCAAATCAGCGTGCTCGCTGTCACTCGGCTCCCATTCAGTGCCGCTGATGGCTAAGCACCCGAGCAGTGCTGAAGGAAGCCGAGTGCTCCGCCAGCTGCACCTCCCACTTACCTTGCAGCTGTGGTGTGCCTGTGCCGCTCATTCACAAAGGCTGGTGTGAGCACAGCTAGATGTGTGCGGGGATGCGGCCACAGCACGGAGACGCGGCTAGGGATCGGGAGAAGGTGAGTGGGCACCTGGGGGGTTTCACACTGTGAGACATGTCAATTCGGGAAGCCCCAAGGACAGAAACTCGGACAGCCCAGGAGTCTTTTAGGGCCTTTGAAGTTCCACTTTAAAGTGGATTTCCAGTACAAAAAAAATGTATGGTCAATTTCTCCTCTAAGCTGATCAGTGGTATAAGCTGTTTGGAAGGGCTTAGCCCCATGTAGATGTTGTAGAAAGGTTACACTCTGACATTACATGGGAGCGGCCATATTACTACACACCTAACATTCCTGTTGACACAGGAGCATATAAACTGGGAGCTGTGACAACAGCAATTCACAGCAAACTGAGATAGAGATGCCTCAGAAATACAGGAAGCTTGTCTATTATTCTACACACACACACACACACACACACACACACACACACACACACTGAATAAACAGCTGCTGGAGGAATTCTGTGTGAAGGGAAAGCTGTTAGGTTGCTTAAAGTTATGTCAATCCTGTGGCAGCCACAGAGCATTCAGACAGTGATCTAATGATTTAAAATGTATCTAGGAGCAGCTTATGGTTTTCTACTTCTGGCTAGAAAAAAGGGATGATTGCACAGAGATTTGGGGCAACTTTGTCATTTTGTGAGTTTTTCAGAAGCAGAGATCTCAGGTGAAAATCAAAATGGGGTTAGACCCTCTCAAATAGCTTATGTCACTGAATACCAGAGGCGAGCTTAAGGACGAGCACTTTACTAAGCTTTAATTTGTTGAGGTCAGCTTTAATTCAGCAGCTTACGTGGATGAATGCTCTTCATGGCAGGTACGCAAACAATTAGTTTTTGCACTTGGCCTGGACAATCCCTTAAAAGGTGTCTATAACCATCCTTGACCATGAAATGCCCCAGTAATGCTATAGCCTCAGGTTGCTGACTGGCTAGGAAACACATTGGATGCTGGGTTCAGAGTGGCCACAAATTCCTGGGCTGATATTTACCCTCAGCCTTCTCCTGGCCACCACATAGAGCTCCTCTTGTGGGCTGAGGTGACTACTTCAGGGCAGTTTCTAGCCATAGTAGGTAGCCCCACACCACACCAGCCCCACAGACTCCCAGACTCAATCATTTATATGCAGTGAACAAGTGGATCTCTCTAAGACATAAATTCAATTAATCGTCCATCTGAAAGGCTGGGCACAGAGCGTGCCTCAGCAAAAAAGAAGCCAGGGATGCGACTTTGAGCCACAAAGGTATTGTGGGAGCCAGGGCCAGCTCCAGGTTTATGTGGGCCCATGGGCGGCATGGTCTCAGTGGGCCCCTTTGTTATGAAGAGTCGAGTCACATCACTGAGGGACATCCCAAATCTAGTTTTGGTCTATTTTGAAGTACACCAAACCCCTTTAAACCTGACCTCGGAGTCTAAACGAATCTAGATTCTCCAGATTTTGGATGCCTATATGTGGACCCCCCCCCCTCCCCCGTTTGTTCATTACTTTCCTCGAAGTGGCAAATGCACTGTGTATCACTAATATGAGTTAATGGCCAAACCAGTTCTTTCACAAACAAGGACATTCAAAATTGAGATGCCCCTGTAAAGCAGACCAAAACCCAGTGGTGGGACTTGGTTCACTTCCTATCAACAGCAAACCTGATCCCACCCCCCCACCACCTCCTCGTGAACTTGACAGGAGAAAAGAAAAAGAAACCTTACTTACCTCTCCTTGTTTCCGTCTGCTGCTTGATCGCCCGCAGTCCTCTGGCGCGCCTGTCAGCTGGCGAGGAGGCCCATTCCTCTCCCCCCAGCAGATACAGCACAGGCAGCAGCGGAAGTTGCACCGCCACCTCAGTCAGTGCTGGCTCGTTGCGAGGAGATGTGGGCACCAGCTGTGGCGGTGACCTCCCAATCCGCCTTTGACAAGCACCATCGCATACCCCAAAGGCTGGCCCTGTCTGTGGACCCTCCTGGAGGCTGGGAGCCCCTGGCAGCTGCCCCGCCTTGCCGGGTGGGAGCCCTGGTAAAGAGTTCTGCGGACGTGCCAGGGGGATGTGACATACATTGGGGAATCCCGATTTCAGATGCCTCTGGGGAAGGCTAGGGGCCGCCAACAGTGGCTTTTGTTTCGCTTTGAATAGCAAGTCTATTCACCCCCTAACCGCCACCCTTTCACCCTGGGGCTAAGATAGGGCAGGGGTTAAAAAAAAAAATCCCTTACCTCACCCAAATCCAGCACCATTTTCCCAGGCCTGTGCGGCTGGGTTACAGACAGCGTACAAATTGGCATCCCCCCTTATGTACACACTCCCAGTCACTTAAATGGATGGGCGGGAGTGGGCATAAAGCCGCTTTGTGCTTCCTGTCCAAAATGGCAGCAACCATGACCTGGAGCTCTGGTCCGCGGGTCAGGTAAGGTTTTTTTCTTCGTGTAAGGGGGCGACAGGACTTCCCTTTTGATATGCAGGCTCTGTGTGTATCCTCCCATAAGTCCCCAAATATAAATACGTAATGTGCATGGATTTTTACCTCCCCAAAATAAATGTGTACATTCCAGGCACCAATCCCCCCCCCCCCCCCCCCCCACTCACAAGGTGAATATGGATTTCCTCGAAAGCCCACGATAAATGTAATAAGCAGAGTCAATCTTAGGCCCTCTTCCCCTTTTTTTCAACAAGCCTTTTTTTCACTATGGCAGTAATGCAGTAAATATGGCTCTAGAGCAGGGGTACTCAACCACTTCTTGTAAAGGTCCATTTACAGACATCTGGTGATAGGTGAAGGCCCGGGCAGGGGGCTGTCACGGAGGATGAATAGTTAAAAATCAGCGCACGGGTGGGGGCACCCCAAGAATCCCATTGGGCAATGGGGAAAACAGGGAGGCCAGGAATGGATGGGGCAGAGAGACTGGGCTGGATGGGGCAGGGCTGAGGGGACAGGGATGGATGGAGCAGAGAGACTGGGCTGGATGGGGCAGGGCTGAGGGGACAGGGATGGATGGAGCAGAGAGACTGGGCTGGATGGGGCAGGGCTGAAGGGAAAGGAATGGATGGAGCAGAGAGACTGGGCTGGATGGGGCAGGGCTGAAGGGAAAGGAATGGATGGAGCAGAGAGACTGGGCTGGATGGGGCAGGGCTGAAGGGAAAGGAATGGATGGAGCAGAGAGACTGGGCTGGATGGGGCAGGGCTGAGGGGACAGGGATAGAATGGATGGAGCAGAGAGACTGGGCTGGATGGGGCAGGGCTGAGGGGACAGGGATGGATGGAGCAGAGAGACCTGGCTGGATGGGGCAGGGCTGAGGGGACAGGGATAGAATGGATGGAGCAGAGAGACTGGGCTGGATGGGGCAGGGCTGAGGGGACAGGGATGGATGGAGCAGAGAGACTGGGCTGGGTGGGGCAGGGCTGAGGGGACAGGGATGGATGGAGCAGAGAGACTAGGCTGGATGGGGCAGGGCTGAAGGGAAAGGAATGGATGGAGCAGAGAGACTGGGCTGGATGGGGCAGGGCTGAAGGGAAAGGAATAGATGGAGCAGAGAGACTGGGCTGGATGGGGCAGGGCTGAGGGGTACAGGGATGGATGGAGCAGAGAGACTGGGCTGGATGGGGCAGGGCTGAGGGGAAAGGCATGGATGGAGCAGAGAGACTGGGCTGGATGGGGCAGGGCTGAGGGGACAGGAATGGATGGAGCAGAGAGACTGGGCTGGATGGGGCAGGGCTGAGGGGACAGGAATGGATGGAGCAGAGAGACTGGGCTGGATGGGGCAGGGCTGAGGGGACAGGAATGGATGGAGCAGAGAGACTGGGCTGGATGGGGCAGGGCTGAGGGGACAGGGATGGATGGAGCAGAGAGACTGGGCTGGATGGGGCAGGGCTGAGGGGACAGGGATGGATGGAGCAGAGAGACTGGGCTGGATGGGGCAGGGCTGAGGGGACAGGAATGGATGGAGCAGAGAGACTGGGCTGGATGGGGCAGGGCTGAGGGGACAGGGATGGATGGAGCAGAGAGACTGGGCTGGATGGGGCAGAGCTGAGGGGACAGGGATGGATGGAGCAGAGAGACTGGGCTGGATGGGGCAGGGCTTAGGGGACAGGAATGGATGGAGCAGAGAGACTGGGTTGGATGGGGCAGGGTGAGGGGACAGGAATGGATGGAGCAGAGAGACGGCTGGATGGGGCAGGGCTGAGGGGACAGGGATGGATGGAGCAGAGAGACTGAGAAACAAGGTTTTTGTGTACCTTGCAATGCCACTTTCCATCCAAACAGACAGGGCCGTATCTGCCATAAGGCACAGCAAGGCACGTGCCTCGGGCAGATACATTCCTATAGGGCGGCCTTGTTTGTCTTTTTTGAAGAAAAAAAAATATATATGATGAGTTTGTAGAGGGAGGGAGAGTGTGTGTGTATGGGGCACTTGCATGGCAGCACTTTTTTTCCTGTTCGGTCACTGGGCTCTTTGCGCATGCCCACGTGGGCGAACTTGCCCCCGCAACTAACAAGTAAATCTGGCCAGTCCTTCCCCAGGGGCATCCCGATTTGGAATGCCCTGGGGGGAAGACCAGAGACCAGCCCCCACAATACCCATAGACACTCACCTCTTCCCGGTCCAAAGGTGTATGCGCAGGCTCTGGTCCAATGAGAGCCGGCCACTGTCAGTAGGTAATTCAGCAGGTGGCTCTCATTAGAATCTCATTAGAATCAATGGGGATCCCAGCCTGTTGTATTACGCAGTGACGGTGAGCGGCTTTCATTGGGTAAGGCAAGTGTTTACTGGACTTTTGGGGGCTATACACAGCGGGGTATCTTGAACTGGGATGCCCCGCTGTGTAACCCCCCCCCCCCCCCCCAGAAGCCCCATTTCATTCACCTTGTCCCAGAGCCCTCACCACATCTGGGAAAAGCGGCCACATCCTGGCTCACCTCTGCACGCAACCGCGCTTGGCCTTTCCGAACGGGTGCACCACCCACCTGCCCATCACACACACAACGGCTAGGAGGTGAGTGGGGGATGTGGCCAGATACGCACTCTGCTCCCTTCGACTGCTTAGCTGTCAGTGGCGCCAAAGGGAGCCAAGTGAAAGCGAGTGTTGTCTGATACATAACCTCTTTTTCTGCTCTCTCTCTTGCTTACTACACCCCTCTCTCTTTCATATTATTTCTTCTATTTGCTCTTCTAATTCCTTTCTTCCCACACTCTCTCCTTCTCACGTCCCCTTTTTTATTTTCCATTCTTCTGCTGTACTGCTTCCTCTGTCTTCCTTAGTCACATTCTCAGACTCTCTTTCACTTTTCCCCTTCTCCTCCCCCATTTTCTTCTTTCCCCACCTTCATGTCCATCGCTATCCTGCGTTCTCCATCTCTCCTCACATTCTCACTCCCTTAAACTGGACCAACACCCAGGATTTTCACTATCCTGGGTTTTGGTCCACTTCCACGGGGCACCCGGATCGGGGTGTGTACAACCCCCCAGAACGCCCGACCGCGTTTTCGCGCCTCCCTCTAACAGGGAGCGCGCCAGCGCCGGCCATTCACAAATAGCCAGTGCGGGCATGCGCCCTGCTAGCGCGAGATGCGGCCTGCCCATGCGCCGTCAGACCGGGAGTAAGGTAAGGTTAGAGGGCGTCCTGGAGGGTTTCACACAGCGGGGCATCCAAAATCAGGGTGTGAAACCCTCCAGGACGCCCAGGGAGGGATCGGATTGGCCTGGGAATCTTATAGATTCCCGGGCCGATCAAGGAGGGTGTTGGTCCACTTTAAGCTGCTTTCCATCCCCCTCATTTCTCCAAACTTTGTCCTTCTACTTTCCCTCAATCTTCTTCCACCCCCTCACTTTCACTTCTCTATCTCTCATCCATTAGTCCTTTTTCTCATTCCTTTTTTTCCACCCTCTCTTCTTTTTTTTTACATATCATTTCCTCTCTCTCCCTCTCATACCCCCCAATCTTTTTCTCTTTTACACCATGGCCCCCTTTGGGGTGTGTGAGCTCTGCAGTCACACAGGGTTCCATCCTGATCTCTCTCTGAGCACCAGGACATTCAGCTTGCCTTTTTTCTTCTGTTTTCCCTTGTCTTGCTTTCTTTACATTCCCCTTTAACCATCTCTTTTCCCCTTCTTCCCGCTCTAATTTTTACATCCCCTCCTACGTTGGTTCTTTTTTTTATTCCCAAATCCCCTTCTGCTTTTATTTACACTTTCTATTTCTCTTCCACATTCTTTCTATCCTTCTCTCATCACCTTTCTTCACTCTCTTATTTAACCTTCTCTACGTCCTCCTTTGTTTTTCCACATTCACTCCTCTTTTTCTACATTTTTCTGCTCATCTTTTATTACCCATTTCCTTCACCTCTCCTTTACACATTTTGTCCATCTCTTTCTCTTGTCACCCCCCCCCCCCCCCCCCCCACACACACACACACCATTTTTCACCTTTTCTATGTCTTCCTCTCTTTTCCACATTCCCTCTTGCTCTTTCTCTTCCCACCTTCCTTTCATTTTTTGTATGTATCCCTCTTTTTGCTGTTTTTACACCTCTCTCTTTTCTACCTTACTTTAGACTTTCTTTCTTTTTCTGTGCACCATACACCTTATTGTTTTGTTGCTGCTTTCTATTTTTTCTCTTCTCAAGGTGAATATATGTGTGAGTTTGGGGCAGTCATCCTAACATCTTGTACAGGCTGACCTTTACCAAAGGCTGGCCCTGCTTTTTACATCTCTTTTACTTTGGGCCTTATTTATCACGGGCTAGCGCCAGGTAGTGTCTGACGAGCGCCAGGTACTGCCAGCTATCGGCGGCTACCGACTCAAGTACGCCCGGCGGCGGTCACAATGATGCATTTATCAAGCAAAATGAGGCTAGCGCCGGCGACAGCGACGGCTAGCGCGGCATTCATCATGAAGCTGCCTGGACCGAACAGCGCCGCTGCAAATTCCTTCACAGCGCCAGGTATGAGCTGTCGCTCCCTGGCGATGTCCAATGCATTTCAATGGAGCAATCTATAATTAATCATAATTAATTGGTATAAATTTTTTTTTTTTTTTTTTTTAATGTCAAAAATTCGGAGACCACTGTTAGGATTTATTTTTAAGTTAAAAAAAAAATAAAAAAAAATTTGTGCAGAATTGATCTAACAGGTCTGAGATTAATGTATTCATATGACAAAATTATTCTAAAAACATGTATAATGTTACAATCAAAAAATATGGTTGTTTAGGGGTTAAAAACTAGTTAATACACATCGCCGCCAGCGCACTGGGGTTTAAACAAGGAATGGACAGCGACAGCAAATTCGGAGCGTGATTTTTTAATGAATATGAAGCAAGCCGTTCGCTCTGGCCATTCGTTGTCAGGCGCTCACATACAACGCTGAACCTGTGAAACAGCGACCCCTAAGCCCGTATTCAACATTACCGCACACCGACTGAGTCGCTGTCATCAAGCTAACGCCGGCCAAGCACAGTGAATACTGGCTGGCGCTGTAAAAATCACGTTACAGTCGCTCATCTGTCGCTACCTGGCGCTATTAATGAATCGGCCTCCTAGTCTCATCTGTTTCTCTCTCCAGCTTCTCTATCCCCTTTCTCCTAATTTCTTTTTACTTGTCTCTGTCACCTCCCTTGCTTTTTCACAGTGCTCTTCTACCATTTTGTTTTTGAGCCCTTTTTCCTAAGACATTTACTTTGGTATTGTAAAGCAGATCTACCTGACACACACATTTATGCTGTAATCTTTCTCCCACCACCATCACCACTGCCCCGCTGTGTGGAACCCGCTGGGGCACAACTAAACACTCACCTTTCCCTGCTCCAGCAGCGCATGCACGGGCTCTCATCCATTGAGTGCCCTCAGCCGTGACTGTCATTCAGCAAACAGCTCTTATTGAGTAGAATAGGGATTGTGTGTTACTGCATCCCTGACGGCGTGTCTGCTCCCCATCCACAACAATGAGACCAGCTTGGCAAATGACCTAGTCACAGCTGACAGCTCTCACAAGACCCCACACATGTGCATCATTGAAACGAGGAAGAGGTGAGTGGAAAATGTTTTTCTTGGGGCTTTCACACAACGGGGCATCTGAATTCAGGGTGCCCCAAGGGACCAGAACAAAACCTGGGAAAATCTAGTTCCTGGGTTTTGTTTATGGTGTGGGGTGGGGTGACCAAAAAAGTGTCTAGGGCAGCACAAATCCAAAATACGGCCCTGCATACAGTATATTTCGTATTGCAGTGCTAGGTGCCAGGGAGTCATGACACTGGCAGATAGACGGAGAGGCTGATTTATTAATAGCGACATGTAGCGCCAGTTGAGCGACTGTAGCGGTATTTTCACAGCGCCCGCTAGTAGTCGCTGTGCTTGGCCGTTGTTCGGTTGTTGACAGCGACTCAGTCGGTGTGGCGTAATGTTGAATACAAGGTTACGAGTCGCTATTTGACAGATTCCGCGATGTATGGGTGCGCATGATAGCGACTGGTCAGAGCGACCGGCTTCCACCATATTCATCAAAAAATCACGCTCAAAAAATTCAAGCGCTGTGGAATGCATGTTTAAACCCCAGAGCGCTGGAGGCGATGTGTTAAAAGTAGTTTTTTAACCCCCAAACCACCATATTTTTGGAAACCAAAAAAAAAAAAGTTTTAAAAATAATTTAGTAATATGAATACATTAATATCAGACCTGTAATATCAATTCTGCACAAATTTTTTATTTTTTTTCCCTTAAAAAATTATCTAAAATGTCAGAGGTGGTCACAGAATTTTTCACATTTAAAAAAAAAAAAAAAAAAAAAAACATTAATAACAATTAATTATTAATATTTAAAGATTGTTCCATTGAAATGCATTGGAGAGCGCCAGGTAGCGAAAGGTCATACCTGTCGCTGTTCAAGGTCGGACGCTGGCACTGTGGGCTGAGGCTGGAATAATGATGAATGAGTCGCTATATGGCGCTATCTCAGTCGCTAAGCAGGATCGGCTTGATAAATGTGTGATTGTGGTGGGGAGCCGGCGTTCTCGTGGCGGGGCCCGTCATTGCCGGCCGCTCACCAGTCACTACCTGTCGCTATTCCTTCATAAATAAGGGCCTAAGCACTACATCGCTGATCAAGTAAAGGGGGCAGCTCTGAGCACGGTAAAACAGAAGCAACTGAGTGCAGGACTCTCAGGGCAAGGGTCTGGGAAATATGGCACCACATTTGGACCACATTCGGACCCCGGTCCGCCAGTTGAGTATAGCTGCTCTAGAGAGACCTGCAGATAAAAAGTTTGTATAGCTTTCATGCAGGGCTGTTGAGAGGAGAGGGTAGGTGTTAAGAGGAGGCCTGTCCAGCATTATCAGGCTTCCTGCCCGGGTTTAGGTCAGTTTTAAGGATTTTTGTCAGCCTTTTTGTATCAGTTGTGCCATCAGATGCCAGAATGTGCCATTTGTCGGCTCTGCACCGAGGATCCTGCAAGGAATTAATACATTGAGCTGTTTTGTAATCCAGGTCAATGAAGCGGCATAACGTTGACTCGGGGGCGCCAGGGTCAAGTCACCAAAGGCCAATCATAAGGAATAAGGCTGAGCATTTTGTCCATAGCCTGTCTGGTGCCGGCTGATGAGCTGCACAGCACTGCGCTCAGCACCGCGGGGAGCCGCCTGCTGACAGAATCGCATTTCCATGGAAGCAGATGGCTTATCCTGACTGCAATAATACTGCTTGTCAGTAGAAACGCGCTCTGGTTTAACCCCTCAGCGCCTGACACGCAGACAACCGCAACTTAATTAGAGGGGGCTCCAGGGTGCACAACTATGGCTGTGTGACACAAAAAAACACATTCATGAGGCCATTTTGTTAATGTTGCTTCAAATGTGCAAAACATACAAGCCACCAATATTAACCTTTGGAGTACTGGCTGTTCAATAATAATTTGAAATATGTTTGTGTGCTAGCGACTTTTTTCGATCTGACACTCACCCCCGCCAATTCAGCAACCTGAAACCTAAGAAACTGCTTATGCCCATGTTAGGATTTTTTTGCAGCATAGAGACAAACAAAATCAGTGTGAATAAATGCCCGGAGAGGTGGGCAGCCCTAACCACGAACACTTCAGTCATGTCCCTGCTGGGAATCAAACCTGCAATCATCTATCCACATGACTGATTTCCTACCACAATGTCATGACTTCCCCTTGTATCTACAAGAGGCATAGTTAGAGGTGAGCAGGGATGCAGACATGGTGCTGAGATGTGAGTATTCCTGGAACAGGTAAGTGGATTTGGCGGTGCAGGGAATTTCACACAGCGAGGCATTCCTATTCCAAATGCCCCAAGCAGTACAACTCAGACAGCCTCTGAAGTTCCTCTTTAAAGTGGACCACAGAGGCATGCTCGCTCCGGATTCTGGATGTCCCATTGTGTGAAACCCCCCAGGTCACCCAGAAACTCACCTTCTTTACCGGACCAATGGCGCATGCGCAAGCACTGGCCGCATCCCCGCTATCCCTTTAGCAGGGTGCGCGCCTGTGCCAGGCATTTATTAATGGCAAGAGCGGGCACACTCCCTGTTAAAGGTTAGTGGGGGATGCAACTGCCAGCTCGCTCGCTTTGGACAAGCTCTTGATGAAGGGGCTGGAGCAGATCTGAGCGCGCTGACTGTACGAGAGACTGCACATGCAGCTTTGGACCGAGGATGAGTGAGATCAGGCGGCCTGGGGGGTGTCACACAGCAGGGCATCCCCGATAGGGGTGCCCGGGGGCAAAGATCAAAACCCACTTTAAAGTGGACTTCCAGTTAAGAAAATAACGTTTAGTAATTCACTACCCTAAATCTGGTGGCTTAACTATCTCTTTTAAAAGGGGTAATGGAGTTGGGGGGTTACGTTTAGAGTAGTGTAGTGTAGAGAGGTGTTTCGCTTTTAGGGACAGTAGCATTGATGCTTTAAGGTTGCTGCCTCCAGAACTCATGGAGGGCGGACTTCGGTAGAAGCCAAGCAGTGAAGGTGGGCACCTTCTGGATAGTACTATGTGCCAGGGACCTACTTGTCTTATTGAAGTTTCCCCAATAAAGAGGGGGCACCCCATTAACCCCTCACGTATGATTTCTTGTTCCTACACTTGAGGACCTAAAGCCGCACCACCATACAGCTAAGATTTCCTCGGGGGAACAGAGTGAGTACTGGAACACCCTTGCTCCCCTGATACCAGAGAACTCCTGGAAGCGGTATCCTTTCCCCTCAGCTACTGGGGCATCAAGAAAACCATTCCTGGAGTGTTTGTTACAAAACCCCCTTTGACGATCTGTGCCATATGCTGTTTGAGAGGCATTAACCCCGTGCAGATGTTGTGGCATAGCTGTGTTCCTAGAATCACATGGGAGCGTAGTTGAGCTGGGAGCTTCCTTATGATCAGCCCAACCAGCCAGAGAGACGTTATCTATTTCCACACAGAATGTTATAAGGAGATACAACCCATGCAGCTAGCTGCATTGATCAGCAAGGTTGCAGTATTTCAGTGTGATATTGTTTCTCCACACAATGCAGGCTTTCAGCAGTTTGGGAAACAAAACAAACAGAGAGATATTGACCTCAGAAAAGGGATCAGCATGTCTGTCATGTTACCCACACTCACACACCAGCTGCTGGAGTAGATGAGATGAACTATGTATCAATGTAAGTCAATGACTTTGCTTGTGGGTATGTGTTTTTCTGAAGCAAGGCTTTCAGAATTTTGGCAAGATGTTCACTACATTGCAATATAAGAGCATAGAATCTGCCTGCTATTCCACAACATCTGCATGGCGTTAAGCCCCCCAAATAGCTTACATCAGTGATTGGGGGGGTTAAGGGAAAAATGAGCATTGACACCCAATCAGACCAGCTGCCTAAATAATCTTTTTTGGAACCAAATCTGATTCTCAGTGCATTTCAGTATGGAACAGGACTTACCTTTTTTTGTCCAGCCTCAGTTATTTTCGGGATATCGAACAACTGCCCCGTATAATACTGCACTCCACTGAATAAAATAAGTGCTATGGAGTCACCCTCCTTCTCAATCACTGACAGAATGTCTTCTGTTCTTAATGTGTCTTCTCCCTAAGGATAAAAAAAAAAGATTTACATATTTAACATTAAAAAATGTAAAAGAAAAATAAAGAGGACCAACCGAGTAGCCCCAAAAATGGGGCCAATTATACATTTACCAGAATAAGTAGCTCCCAGACCTTATTTAAAGCAAGGAATTGTGTTTTACTGTTAGACCCATCAGACTCCCTTTGTTGATGCACCATTTAAAATCAATGCATACCCCTTCAACCTGCTCTGTGTACCCCGTGGGATAAGCGTACTGCAGGTTGAAAAAGCATTATCTAGAAATCTCAAAACTGAGGACTGACAGCATATAATCTGACACATGCCATGCAGATGGCTTGCTGACCTCCCTATCCTTTGAACTACTGTAGTTTATGGGTCCTTAAAGTGGAGCAAAACCCGCCCTAGAGTCTTTGAGACTTTAGAGTCTTTGAGACTCCAGGGCAGGCTTACTCCTTCCCCCAGAGCATCCCGAACTGGGATGTCCCGCTGTGTGAAACCCCCCAGGATGCCCGATAATCTTACTTCCATCAAGCCAACAGCGAATCGCTTGTCTCCGTAATCGGCTGTGTGCGGCCCCGCCTGCCACACCGGAATGCCTGTGCATGGCGACACACAGCTGAAGGGAGACGAATGATGCCGTATGCCACTCGAAGGGTGGCTAGGATTCCATTCAGCCTTTCTAGCTTCACATTAATATGCAAGATGGGAGAAGCTGATTGGACAAGCAGCTGCGCCTGTGTATTTTGGGGGGGGGTTCACACAGCTGGGCACCATGAACCACGGTGCCCCAGGGGGAAGGACCTGAGTTTTGGTCCACTTTTAAGACCCATGGAAGAGCACCAGACTGGAGCAAAAGTACATAGGGGATGATAGGCCACCATAGTCAGAGGTCAGCCATTCGGTCTTCAGGCCCTAGATATACTGTACCAGCCCCTATGCCTGCTTCACCAAGCTAGTGGCCATAATGAAGGCGGGGGCACTTCATTTCAATAGCAAAAAAAATGAGAAAAAATGTAATCATTTGTTTGACCAATTTTGCTTCCCATAGACTTTAATATTATTAGGCATTCAAGTATTTATAAAATGCTGAATACTAGGGAATATTCAGGAGCTTTCTGGTTCCCTGTTCTACTGGCATGGTTTGGTTTGTGGCAGATTGAGAGAAATTGGACATAAAGATAGGGATTAGTACTGTAAAAGACAGGTGGAAGTTACTACTGGTTGATCAAAAGCTTCCTAAATCTAGGTCCTGGAAGCCCCAATTACCTGCACCCCTCTGGGGAGGAGGGGGGAGCATTTTACCCAACTTGATGTTCTTCCAGGAGCCAGGGCGTAACAATCTGGCCTGTCAGTATCAGGCTGCCTGTACCCTTTTGAATAATGAAGAAATTGAGCTGCAGTAGAGTGAAGCACAAACAGCCCACTACATATAATGCTGTCTTAACACCTTCTCAGAAGGGATATATTAATTTCTAGTTCAAACCATAAAAGTTCAATCAGCACCTACATTCCATAAGTGAGCTCCTTGACCAAATACAGAACTTAATTATCAGTGAAAAATGTAAAAAAGTCCAGCTGATTTGACCTCTTTCTACATTTACACCATGACACCATGACCATGACTGTTCGACTCTGGAGAACCGAAAGTCCTAACATAATTAAGCATAGCACTGCCCACTGTTAATTAGAAGAGCTCTCCTTACCTGGTATGCTGTATGTCACCAGCAGCATCTGCGGCAAAGGCGGCAATGTGAAGCATTTACGCTCCGATAGACTAATTAGCTGATGGGTTGGGAATATTTATTCTATCTTAATGGGGCTGTGAAAGGTTTGAGGAGGTTAGCCTTTAAAGAAATGGCTTTCCTTCTGCTGTGCATTCTTTTTAAGGACAATATAACCTTCTAAAATGCTAATAAGAGATAGCAACATTTTTTTTTTCTGGAAAATGTGATTTAATGAATGGTCTTTGCTGCACATGGGACTATGATTCAGGTACATTAAGTCGTCTGATTGGTCATAGACATAGGAATACCTAGGCAATTCTACTGCAATTTAATCAGATGAAGAAGAACCGGGAATTTACCGCATACCGTACTCTTTTATAGTTATGATTGAAATGTAAAATCTCTAGAACTAGTAGTGTAAAAACTAAAGTTATCCGAAACAAAAGAGGTTTCAGGGCCCACACGTGTAACAATACAATTACATGCACTCAATCTTTAGCACAAACATTTGGATTACCACGTTTAGCCAGCATTTGAGTTAAAGGTTAGAGTCACAGATACATTTAGGAAAAGAAGTCAAACGTAGGTCAGAAAAATATGGGGAGACACACGTGAGGCTAATGTCAGTTAGCAAAGTCTCAGGCAGAAAGATTAGAACCATCCTGCCCCTTTGTATCTTGGAGTAGAGCTGCTGTTTGTACCTTTACATTACTGAATGAAGAAGAATGAAACCAGAAAAGATAGGACACGAAAAAAGATAGAGAAAAACATTCAAGAAGAGAGGTGAAGACACTTCCATTGTAAAATAGGTAAAGAGGAAGGGCCTAGAATGATTAAAGTGGCACAAACCAATACTTCTGCAATCAGCTATTTGCCGTTTTCCTTTGGTAATTGGTTTATATAATGTTTCTGTTTGATTTCTCTTACTTCTCTTCCTTCTTATGACAACCAATCTTGAAAACAATAGATGGTGTAAATACTTTGACAAAGGTATTGACAGCGACAGCAACCCCTGCAAAACACTTATCTCTTAACATATGCAAGAAAGAGTGGATTCCCCACTAAGGCATAGGGTGCTCATTTTAGGGGTGCAGATGATGGTTTTCTATACAAACATGACTAATAGAATGAAGAGCAAAGTCAGAACAAATAAACATCAAATCCTTATAAATGGTGGGGGGGGGGGGCTGTAGGAGCTCCATCAGCGGAAAGTTTACAACTCATAGCCAGAAATGGAGACATCTGTAAAGCCATTAATTAACTCCCAGGGGGCAAGCGTTACATGAACACCAGCCTGAAGACGCCTACATTGTCTAGCTGCTTGCTTCATTTTAGACAAATACTTCAAAAATAAGTTAGTGATAGTAAAACATGAAAGTAAATTTGAATATAAGTTTAATAGGAACAAACCTCACGAGGATGTGCCAACAGCATGCTCGTCTCAATGTCAAGTCCATGTAACTTTATCTGTGACTCCACCGCGTACTGTAAAAGATGATTATGATTAGATGAGAAGGTTTAAAAATCAAATCCAAATCATCAGTTGTCCTTATGTGGCCCACTGCATAAACCAGAATAACACCCTGAAAGTCAATTTTCTGTATCTGGATAGTGCACTTTATCGAGATTGCCACCCACAAAAAAAAATATTTCCTGTGCTAGCGGTGGCCCCTGTGTGCTCAGTGGCTGGCAATATGGAAGCACAGATTAGCACCTGACCGATCGGCACGCTCTTGCTGGTTCTCGAAGTGCTGGCACATTGAGAGGGCCCGCGCACCAGGCCTGCCTCCCCTTCCACCTGGGAATGCACAGTCAGATCTTTCAGAGCCAGTGAGTGCTACTGGATTGCCGGACAAAGTGGCTTCCGCTTTGCTGGTCACTGAGGGGCGCCATTAGCAGAGGAAATATTAGGTTTTTAAGAAAACAAAAAAGTTGAGGATTTTTTCTACCAGCAATCTGGATCGTGTGAGTGCGCTGTCCAGATAAAGAAAATATAAGATATAAGAAAATGTACTTTCAGGGCATTGTTCCAGTTATAGAAAAAATTCTGTATATACTATACACATTGTAAACTGCACATGCATTATTTCCAAACTGCCCACCTCCAATTAATTTGTGCTGTCACTGAGAGAGCGTATTAAAATTTATACGCATGTTGTGTTTTTTAACTTTACTTGGGGTAAATTGGTGAGGGGTCCAGCGTAGCCCTATACCAGTTCACAGGGTCAGAGGACCAGCATGCCTGCCTTGCACTGGCAGGTAACATGCCGCTATCCTGTCCAATTTCCTGCACCCCCTCCTGGTTCACCTCCAGGGGTGCTTACGGCAACAGACCCCTACTAAAGGGCATCAGGGCTGGTATCCAAGCAGGGCCAGAGGCAGGGGTCTGGTTCCCTTCGTTAGTGCCGTAAGCATCGGCTTAGCAGCCCCTATGCCTTGGTTAATTAGCTTTGGGAGGAGGTTTCAACTAATAAAAAAAAGGTCTGAATGACATTTTCACAGACACCCAGAGTGTCCAAGTCAGCCTGGATTTCTTACTCTGCATATGGTTCTATAGAGGCTTGGTAGCGCCTTCTCCAATAAGCCCCCTTTTTCTATCGCCCCTGGTGCCATTTAACTAGAGACTTGTGGGGTCCACTAACAAGTATAATGGCAGCTGTATGAAAGTAGCCTCCCTGGGTGTAGAAGTGGTGGGTGTAGAATGTGGTACACACATTAGGACCATCTCAAGGCAATATATAGTCAATTTACATTGTCAGTAAAGACCAAACACCTATCGCGGTTTGGAAACAGAATTCAGTAAAAGTGCAAGTCTAAATCCCCTCCTATAAAGTGTGCTTGTTTTCTCTATTGAGAGTCAGATATTACCCTACGCCATCCTGGATTAATGGCCTTGCTTTGTTTTGGGCTTGTTCACTGTAAAAAGATGATTATCACCATGGTTGGGACTTTGAGTGTACATTAATGGCTAATTAATGGCTCGTGAGAAGCGCTGCTTACATGGTCGGAGGGAAAAGCCTTGGCTTCAAGCAAAATCTTGTGGCGAGCCTTTGTGGGCTTGTAAAAGGATAGCTGTAAAACAAAGAGGAGTCAAAGCATTACTACCTGAATGGAGCATCATGGAGAGCTTCTTTTATCCCATAACCACTCTAATGACTTAAAAGGACTCTTGAAAAATAAGAGGTATTCATTCACACAGGTTTCTTTAGAGATGGTGTGAGGGCTCATCAGTCATTTATCCATCTTCTGGAATATTCATTGCTATTTATAACTACTTTTTTTAAATGAATGCAGTTTTACATATTTTTGCATTCCTGATTACGTCGCATATAATAGTTACAACATCACGTCCATCTCATAGGTAACATTCACTCTGGTCTAAATCCATACTGTACATGGCTGCTGCAAATCCCTAATGGGGGATTTGTTAAAAATCACATCTATATGTCAATCAGTAGTCACCATACAAAGAACAGGCAAAATAGCATATACCGTATATACTCGAGTATAAGCCGAGTTTTTCAGCCCACTTTTTGGGCTGAAAAAAGCCGCCTCGGCTTATACTCGAGTCAGTGGCCGCTCTCACACACACTGACACTTACTGGCTGTTGCGCGCAGGTTGGTGGGAGGCGTCCATTGTTTCTATTGGACGCCGAACACATGGGGCACGCCCACCAACCGGCGCGCAACAACCAGGAAGTTCCTGCGCGCGTTTGTGAGAGCGGCGGCGGCGGAGGCAGTGGTGGCGGCAGAGGGAACGGAGGTGGCCAGCGCGCGTTTGTGAGCGGCGGCGGAGGGAGTCGCGGCGGCAGAGGGAACGGAGGTGGCCAGCGCGCAACAAGTAAGTGTGGGGGGGACCACTGGGTTTTTTTTATTTTTAATTGTTGTTAACTGTTAATGATGCCAAGTGAGCACACATATGATATCCAGGGCCAACCTGAGGAGAAGAAAAGATGGAAAAAAGAGTAATACTTCCAGAAGTTGGAACAAGAGATGGACAGAATGTGGAAAAGAGAATTTAAAAAGTAGTAAAGTAGTAAAGAGTGAATTTAGAAAAGGGAGAGAGGGGTAATGAGGAAACATGAAGGAAGAGAAGATGACAGAAACCTATGTGTGACGGCTTGGCCCCTAGTTTGAATTGGGCCCCAGCGCAAACCAGCCTGGAGGGGGGGGGGGTGGGGGAGGCACTCTAATTTATAAGCAACACCAGCAGTAATAGTGTGGCAACCTGCATGTATCAGGTCAGAGTGGCCATTATTAGGGCCACCTAGCCGGGCCCCCTTTTCATCCGTTGGACCCCTATACCTGAGTCCCTAATGGCTGCTGTCATCACATCCACAGCCTGCATTTCCCACCCTAGGCTTATACTCGAGTCAATAACTTTTTCCATTTTTTTGTGGTAAAATTAGGTGCCTCGGCTTATATTCGGGTCGACCTATACTCGAGTATATACGGTAGTATAGTATAAACATTCTTTCAATACAAAGTTCTGAAATGATATAGGGTAATCTTTCTCTTTCCTGGAGTTATTTCACATTGGGTGCTATTTTATTCCATGAGTGTGTGATCACTCCACCACACAGAGAAACTGCTTACCATAGGGTTTCTTATCAAAGGCCTTTAGACTGTAAGCTTGCAAGGGCAGGGCTCTCCTTCCTATTGTCTCCTGTGCTCACAACACCTGGTTTGAACCTTGTGGCATCTAGTTTTGTATTGTTCCCTGTACTATTTGTCTGTAATCATACCTTGTAAAACGCTCCGGAAGATGATGGCGCTATATAAATAAGCAATAATAATAAAAGGCTCATAAAATCTCCCAGTAGCATATATCTCACGGCCAGGGGCGGACTGGGGTTAAAAAATGGCTCAGGACTTTTCTGGTCACACTGGCCCTTCTGCAGTGTGTCTGGCCCAGTATTTGTGCCTCTCCCCATAACACACTGAGTGCCCCCCCCATAACATGCTAAGAGGCAGAACCCCAAAAACACGTCGAGAGGCAGAACCCCCCCATAACATGCTGAGAGTAAATAATGAGAATGAATGTGTTGTAAATATCTGAAAATCAAACCAATTTATTGCACTTTACAGTGGGTAAGTATTTATCTACAGTGCATAAACACTTTAATTAATTACTGGCATTTAGGCTACATTAACACTTGTCCGGTAGCACTTGCAGCCTGTATTTTACAGCAGGAATTGCATTTTGCATTCGCATTTATTGTCCGCGTTTTTATTTGCGTCCACGTCTGTGTGTAATAATATTTCTATTTCAAGGGTTGCGTTTGCGGCCAAGGCGCAGCAGGCAGAACTTTTTGTGGCTGCATTTTCCCCCTCTCTGCTGCACTAGAAAGGTGTGAAAGGGGCCATAGAGGTGCCATTGATAAACATTTTTTGCAGTACCACTGCCTCTGCCGTGAACACAGAAACGCATGCGGTACCACACAGGTGTGAACGAGGGCTAAAGGTTTTTTACAGGTAATGGCTGGTTTCAAACACTACCAAACTGTTCTTTTAAACCAAACTTAAAGTGGACCAACACCCAGGATTTTGACTATCCTGGGTTTTGGTCCACTTAGGGGGGGCACCCCGATTGGGGGTGCCCCGCTGTGTGAAACTCCCCAGAAAGCCCCAAAAACTCAACTGTCCCCGCTCCCACGTGACCGCGCCGTCCAATCCCCGCCGACGGACAAGCGGGAGGCAGCGACGGACAAGACAGCGCCCAGCCCAAATAAGAAGTGAAAGTGGCCATTTGGCCACTTAGGCCCTTATTTAAGAAGGGATAGCGTCAGGTAGTGGCTGGTTAATGAGAGGTAGTGACAGGTAGCGACTGGTGAACGCCGGACACGGCACGCAATTACACATTTATCAAGCAAAATCTGTTTAGCGACTGGGATAGCGCCATGTAGCGTCTGATTCATCATTTTCACAGCCTCAGTGAACAGCGCCGGCGTTCAGCCTTGCACAGCGCCAGGTATGACCTCTCGCTACCTGTCGCTCTCCCATACATTTCAATGGATGAACCTTTTCTTCTCTTTAAACAGGGTTTTTTTTTTCCAAAAAATCACAAATAATTCTGTGACCTCTTCTGGCATTGAGAAAGCATTTTTTTTTTAATTTTTTTCATTTTTTATATATTTCCTCAGAAATGACATTACAGGTCTGCCATTAAAGTGTTCATGTTACAATGTTGTTACAATGTAATTCCATATGTTTTCGCTTTGTTACTAGTGGATAGATGCTGAAAAACAGACGTTAAGCACTCCGCCTCCTGCGCTCCGGGCTTCAAACAAGCATTTTTCAGCGCCAGAGATTTGTGAGGATGTTTTTTTGCTGAATATGGTGTGAGTCATCGCTATGAGCAGTCGCTAACATGCGCTCCCATACAGCGCTGTACTGGTCAAATAGCGACTCCTCACAATGTATTCAACATTACTGAACAGCGAGTGAGTCGATATAAACTAGCGACTCACGGCCAAGCACTGCGACTACTAGCGGGCGCTCTGAAAATGCCTGCTAGAGGCGCTGATCTGTCGCTACCTGCCGCTAATGATGAATCAGCATGTTAGTCAGTAAGGCTGATTGCTGACAGTACAAAGAGAATCAGCTACCAAAAACTCTGACTCTCATGTTTGAATTCATACATTAAGGGTATTATTTAAGAAACGCTAAAGCCACGTAGTACCAGCATCAGGTGAACGTCAGAGGCAGTATCTGAAAACCATATATATGAAAGTCAATCTGGTCTCTAATAGCGTCATGTAGCGCCGAATGTATTACTAGTGGCGGCTCAGTGTAAAGCGCCGATGCTGTATGTTCAGCACCTGTTGGTCAGTAGTGTTATCCCATACATTTCAATGGTGTTTTTTTTGCTTGTTTATGCAGTGTTTCATTTAAATTTTTTCTCAATTTTAGGATCAAATCATTGTGTGACATCTCCTGCCCAGCAACCAAACACTTATATTGTTGTATTTTGATTTTTTTTTTTGTATGTGCAGATCTGCCATTATAGTAATATTGTAGCGTCCCCTTGGGCAGCTTTCCCTCTGGGGGCTACATATGCATTGATTCAGGGAGAGCGCTTCTACAGCACCCTCCAGACATCACATTTATCAATGCAAAACAGGATACTACAGCGTCACTTGTCCGCCCGCTACGCTAGGTTATAGCGCCAGACACCCTCTTGCAGCGTCCACTAGCAGACGCTCTAAGCGCCACCACATGGCAATGGCAATACGTGGTACTAGTCTTAAAGTGGACCAACACCCGGGGGTGATCGGCCCGGGAATCCGGGCCGATCACCTCCCTCACATCCCGATCTCGGATGCCCCGCGGGGGGAAACCCCCCCCCCCCCAAAAGCCCCAAAAAACCTTACCTTATCGGCGACGGATCAGCTGCCGCCGCCTCCCGTGCTCCCCTCTAGCAGTGCGGCTTGTCCATCGCTTGTCCGTCGCCGAAAAGGTAAGTTTTTTGGGGCTTTTGGGGGGGTTTCATACAGCGGGGCATCCTGATCTCGGATGCCCCGCTGAAGTGGACCAACACCCAGGATAGTGAAAATCCTGGGTGTTGGTCCACTTTAAATCAGCCCCTTAGATAACCCTTGCCTCTGGTCACAAGGCTTCTATATCAGTTAGCTAGACCAAAATAAATGGCATGCAAAAGCACCGGGTTGTCAACATAATATTAGCTTAAGATTAAAACAGAAGCATAGTAACTGCAATGCTACAAGGGAGGTGAAAATTGCTGCAGGCACCTCACAATGCCTACTTTTTATTCTGTCATTTTAAGCATGGTTGACTATGCAGTTTGACAGCATTGTTGAAGCTACAGGTTTTCCATTACTAAATCGACAAACTGTGATTTATTACTGCCGCGTGTGAAATACCATCATGATCTGCGAGACGTTTCAGCATCTATTTCTTCAAAATAAAATAGATAAGCCAGTGCTGCTTTGCCTGAGCAGGAATAAACACAGCTATTGGTGGGAAGGGGTGTTTGATTTTGGCGATAAGGTTTCCTGAAATCCTGTATCCAGCAACACGTAGCCCTTTTATCTTTAGTTCTCAAAAAGCTCATAAAAGGATTGAGCAAATCTACTGAATAAGTAGACGACCTCCTTCAACACACAGAGTCAAAACCTCGGCATAGGAAAATGAGGATTTACACTGGATTCTACGCTAAGCTAAGCAGCCTTTGAAAAATGTAAACCTGGGACGATTATTGTTTCGTATTTGCTTCGGCTGCTTGGAAGAAAACAATTTCTGGAGAAAGGGAAAATAATGTTTCTCAGTGAGAACTTGCATAGCAGATAAGGCAAATCTGCAATTGAAAGTAGCGCAAGCAGCGCTGGGGAGAAAAGACTCACCATCTGAAGATGCAAATTAACTGTCAGTCCATTCATTAATGCCACCTCTCCACTGTTGGCACCTGCAAAATAACATTAAAGAAATCGAAGCAATTTACTCTTTTTGACCAATAATTTCTGTTAACATATAAAGAAAAAGTCTTTTGCTGCAACGAAAAAAAAAGAAAAAAAAGGAAATGTGATTTTAATGTGTCACTAAAGTACACCATGGAGCCTATTTATTCCTCTCATTTGGCAATTAGGATAAAAAAGATAATAAAGCAGTTGCGTTTGTAGCAAAGCGGAGCCTGATTTATGGCCGTCATTATGTTCCAGCTGAATCTGTAACAAGCGGCCATGCGGTTCAGAACACGAGCACAAACGGGAGCTTGAAAGAGAAAAGGACCAACCAGGAGTCAGAATATATAAATATGCAATTGCATTAGATGTAATCACTTCTCCTTAGCAATTCCAAGGCGATGTATTCCGAGGTGATACAGAATATTCACACTAGGTTGACCATTGTTATATCGAAGAGCAGCAAATGTCTGGGGCAAACAACAATAAACCACTGATAGAGAGAATCTTTGCTTTAACTGCAATAAATGATATAATGGACTTGCAAGCAATTTTGTCATTTAACTGGGGCCCAGACTCCCACACACTGTGAATAAATGGAAACCTGTGTGCACCTTGGAAAAACATCGGGCAAAACATTGTTTTCAAAGAGAAAATAGGTTTTAAGATAATGTGAGGGTTACTAAAGTTTAAAGAACTTCACAATCCAATGTCTTAGTTGTAGAAGCTCTTCAATCCTTTCTGCAGTATCTGTATTGTGGATGTGGGTCTTTTCAATAACTAACCTAGATAACTGAGCATATTGCTTGGTTTAAGGGGAAAGTTGCTATTATCTCACTGGGCCTGTTTTTACTATATGTCTAAGAATGAATAAACCCCCACCGGCCCCTCCATCCCACTGTGTTAAGCCAGATTTGGGCAGGTACTTTGCATGGAAGCTGATGGGACCTTGAGGGACAGGCCACACTGTTACTGGGATTGGGCAATTGGCCTATCACTCAAGTTGTTTGCAATGACTGGGATTTGTAATGGATGCAATGCTTCCTTTGTAGCCTTCTTTCCTTCTTCTGGACAAACACCTCCTCCTATTTTTCCACCTATAGTCCAGGGGTGGAGACCTCAGCAAGAACAGCCATGTAATTCCCTTTGTAATCAAGTGCAGTTTCGACTGAGGGATGCCCCTCCCTTTATTCAAGCATAGACAAACAGTTCATCCTTGCTTCCATGCCACCTTCCGATCACAGTTCAGGTCTGCCTTAAGTCCCCGACTTGAGCTGCTCATGGGTGGGTGGCTGGACCCACACCTCTAGTACCCCTCTCTGGGTGCCCAGCTCCTCCTCTACATTAGGCTGCTCTCACCAGGGACCACTTCCTACGCCCGGACATCAGAGATCCTTATTTCCACCACTCTCAGCTCAAGCTGGCTGGAACTTGCTGGATACATCCACCTCCACTGGGTCCCTCTTATACCCTCTGCCACTAACCAATCAGCAGAGTGAGCTGTATTACAGTTAACCCCTGTGTGCAAGGAGGCATTTCTCTTAAATTACCTATTCCATTCCTTAGCCTATGGAGGCATCTAGTGGTCTCCTGAAGTAATTACAACTAAACTACTGTAACTACTAAATCTATAGTCTAATCTAATCCACCCCACCCAGGGTATCCCAGGGCATCCCCCCATTCTCTGGGGACCCCTAGCAAGGGGATTATCCTGTTACAGGATAACTCTAGCTTTTCCTCCTTCTTGTCAACACCTTCCTTTTCACAAGTCCTAAGGGTACCTGTTCCAGCGAGCAAACAGTATGGATGGTGTCACTGAAGACACACACATCATGGATCTCTGGCTACTCTGAGACCGAGGCATTCAAGCTCCATAGAGTGCCTGTTTTTCACATGCGCAATCTAAAGTTCCCAGAGCCTCTGCAGCATACATATATATTATACATATATATTATATAATGCAATATAGAATGTCTGTAATTAGCTATGATCAATTTTAGTTGTATTAATTGTTTGTTATTATTCATTTTATTAATATTTCATTATTATATATTAGATATATTTCATAAGTCTTTATTGTTAAACACTGTGGTTTATATTTTATATTTCAGTTTTTTTAAATGGTAGTGTAATATTTTTTCTTTTACTAAAACATTCAAGGCACTGTAAGGCATATATATCCATGAGATCTAATGTCCGTGTAAGGAGAAAAATGAACACACTCTGCAGATTGATCAGGGTGTTTTCTTACTGTTAGAGGAGCAATGTTAATATATTCTGGACTTGGGCAGTTGTGAAGGCTGTTGTAGTATCGTAAAGGGCACACAACAATTCTGACAGAAGATTAATATGCCCTTATGATGAGGGCTGATGGATGGGGCATGCCATATTCAGAAAAAAAAGTGAATAGAAAATCAAGGGACTGGGAATGTTTTTAAAGCATCTTAAAAGTAAAGCACCACGGACTATGTGTTTTAAAGTAGACCTAAAGTCACCGTGACCTGCAGCGCATTCCTCATCCCCTGAGCATCCTGATTTGCCTACTAATTGCTCCCTGGGAAGGCCCAAAATATTGTCATTAGTTTTTCTCTAGTCATTATGGAGTGAGAGTGTACAGCACAAGGAATGCAGTACATAAGGACAGGGTCGCGGGGCAAAATGGGCTCTAACCCAGGGGCCCCCACCACTTTGGGGCTCCGGCCCCACCACCTACTGCAGTTGCATTTTCTGTGTGCACATTGTGGCTGGCTGTCTGCCTGGGACTTCTATTGCCAGGATGCTTTGTTTCAGACACAGCCAGATAAGGTATACTGTATGCTGCTGGCTTCTGCACACTGATTGCCTTGCCAACCCACGATGGGCCTGGCTCCACAGCAGCATAACAGGATCCCCACTGCAAAAAAAAAAAAAAAATACTATTGGGGGTCCCCACCAGATGTTTTTTACCCAGGGACCGCCTTTCACATTTAATCCGGTCCTACATACATGTGTATACTAAATAAAGCCCAATCTGGGCATTCTAATGGGGCATTCAGAAAACTTACATCACTAACTTGGATGCCTGGAGTGTAGGGAATAAAGAGACCCATACAGGGTCACTTTTAAGAATACAAACATTGTATGGTACCGTTGATTGTGGCTTATGTAAATAAGCATTGATTATCCGATGTACACCTTTTTAATGTAGAAAGGTATTGGCCCTACTGTACTTGAAAATAATTACTTTGATTTGTATTGGTTTGGGTTTTTTTTATTGCAATGTGTACTGTTTTCCTACTCTAAAGCTTTTTAAGCAAACTTTGCCTTTCGCCGGGGGGGCATCCCAAATACTAGCATAAATATTTGAAGAGTACCTGTCTACTAACTGGTTGCATTTTGTAAAGAAAGTCACATTGTCAAATTGCCAACAGCCAGTGCCTTTCACCGGGGTGGAGGGGGCATCCCAAATACTAGTACGTGTCTTTTAAGAGTACCTGCCTACTTACCTTTTGCCTTTTGTATAAAAAATTCTGGTTTTCAAGTTTAAAGCACCCATTGCCTTCCACCGGGGGCCATTGACAGTGCTACCACTTATCTTTTAAGAGTACCTGCCTACTTACCTTTTGCCTTTTGTATAAAAAAAAGTCTGGTTTTCAAGTTTAAAGCAGCCATTGCCTTTCAACGGGGGCCATTGTCAGTGCTACCACTTATCTTTTAAGTGTACCTGCCTACTTACCCTTTGCCTTTTGAATAAAAAAGTCTGGTTTTCAAGTTTAAAGTACCCATTTCCTTTCACTGGGGGCCATTGTCAGTGCTACCACTTATCTTTTAAATGTACCTGCCTACTTACCCTTTGCCTTTTTTTTAAAAAAAGTCTGGTTTTCAAGTTTAAAGCAGCCATTGCCTTTCACTGGGGGGGGGGGGGGGGGGGGGGGCATCCCGAATACTAGCATTTTTACCTTTTTTACATTTTGAACAAAAACCAAAAACAATGTTTTAAAACTGCCTGTGGTGCATTTAACTCTGACCAGGGGCATCCTGTGTAAGACCATCTGACAGTGTCTTTTTGTATTAGCTTTTAGCTACAGTGTCTGTCTATTTTGATCTAACTTTTCTACACACCTGCTGTTACAAAAATACTGTTCTAGGTGTAGTGTATGTATTGTTTTCCCCTCCTAAACGCAGTAAAACTGTCAGGCAGAGATGTGCCAGGATGTGCACCGAGGAGAGACCTAGATTCATCAGGCAGAGGTCGCAGCAGACTAGGGGCGAGTGGCAGCAGGAGTCGCGGTAAGAGGCCTGATCTCCCGGTATCTGCTAGCGGTCGTGTCTCGACCAGCAACGCATCTGCCGTCATCGATTGGTTAATGCGGTCATCCACCTCATCACAAGTGACATCTGACATCCCCAGTCAACAGTCGGTAGGTTCCTCGGACACAACCCTGAGTTGGCATGGCCCGGGAGCAGCCCCTGTTTTCTATTGCCTCTGTCCTATGCCGCTGTATCTTATGCTTTGGGTTCAGCTCCACTATTCAGTGAGGACGATGTGTTAGAGGAAAGTCAGCAGCTACTGCCCTGCCAAGAAATGGAGAAGACATCCGCCGCTTCTTTCGCTAGGCAGACAAACACTGAGGAGGAGAGTGGCGTGGGAGGTAGTGTGGTGAGCATTCCGTCTCCTGCAGCACACGCTGTCGTGGAAACCAAGGAGGACACAGGTGTCGTTCAGACACAACTCGATGATGATGATGATGATGAATCCGATCGTACTCGGGAGCCCGGTGCAGAAGGGGCTTCATCATCATCAGGAGAAGAGGGTCCCAGGTTGCCCCAGAGTCAGAAGCTGATGCAGCAAGGTGGTAGTAGGGTTGGCAGTCAGCATGGTGGCAGAACTGGGATGTCTGGAGCCACACGTGGCCGTGGGCGGGGTAGACCACCTGCTGTGCGGCAGGCTGCCTTCCCGGGAGGTAGTGGAGCAGGGGTTCCTGGAGTTGGCAGCAGTAGCAGTGAATTAGTGCGGACTGTTGGTGGGAAAATTAGCTACTCTGCAGTGTGGCACTTTTTCATCAAGCATCCGCAGGAGGGTAACCTGGCCACATGCAAGATGTGTAGACAGAAGGTTAAGCGTGGCCAGGGCCCCAATGTTGGTACCATGGCCCTGCGGCAACGCATGCAGCATCACCATAAAGCGGGGTCCAGCCTGCTGCGTCAGCCAGTGCCACGCCGCTTCCAATTTCACCCAGCCAAGGCTCCAGCAACTCAGCCGAAGGTAGCTGTGCATCATACCCATCCTCTGCCGCTCCAGATGCTCCTGCTCTTCCTACTAAAAGTCAGTCATCCCACTAGCAATTCATCAGCGAAGCCATGTCCAAGAGAAAACAGTATGTGCCCACTCATCCTATGGCGCAGAAGCTAAATGTGCTCCTGTCCAAGTCAGAGAGCTGATGGCTAGTGCCGAGCCGAGGTGGAGAGTCCCAAGCTGTCATTTCTTTGCAAAGAAGGCAGTACCAGCCCTGCACAAATTTGTTGAGCAGAAGGTGGGCCAGTCCTTGAGCCTGTCGGTGTGCACCAAAGTGCATGGCAGCGCCGACATCTGGAGCTGTAACTACGGTCAGGGACAATACATGTCCTTTACAGCCCACTGGGTGAACGTGTTACCTGCACAGCAACTTGGACAGGTCACACCGCTTCGGCCTCCACGCTCCCAGGCCGTTTTGCCTGTCACAGTGTGCGACTCCGCCTCCACATCCTCCGCCGTCTCCTCAGCCTCCACTGTATGGTCAATTCTCAATGCCCCTCCAGCCTACAATGTGTGCAGGGCACGGCGGTGTCAAGCTGTGCTTCACATGGTTTGCCTTGGCAAACTGAGTCACACAGGGGAGGAGCTCCTGAAATTCATTCATCAAGAAATCAAAACATGGCTTACTCCATGAAAACTGCAAATGGGAACCATGGTGACTGACAATGGGAGTAACATCTTGTCTGCGCTGCGACAAGGAAGCCTGAGCCATGCATCCTGTATGGCACAAGTGTTCAACCTAGTTGTCAAGTGTTTTCTGAAGTCTTCCCCCCATCTGCAAGACATCCTAACAACGGGAAGGAAACTTTGTATGCACTTCAGCCACTCCTACACCGCCAAGCACACCCTTCTTGAGCTACAGCGTCAGAACGGTATCCCCCAACATTGTCTGATTTGCGATGTTTCCACCCGTTGAAATTCCACCCTACATATGTTAGATCGACTATACAAACAGAGAAAAGCCATCAATGATTTCTTGATGATTCAAGCAGATAGAGGGACTCGCCCTGTGTAACTTTAATGTAAACCAGTGGCAGCTCATACGTGACACCTGCCATTTGCTCAGGCCCTTTGAGGAAGCCACTTTATTTGTCAGGATTACGGTATGAATGAGTGATTCCGCTGCTCCATGTAATACAACACATGTTGGAAACCATGGCTTGTCAGGGCACTGGAGACATGGCGCATACATTTCCCGGCCACATAAACCCCGTGGGAGCTGAGGAGGAGGAGCAGAGTGAAGCACAGTTTAGTTTTGGCAAAATGGGCAGTTTATCTAGTCATCTGACAGGAGAAGAGGATCAGGAGCAGCCAGAGGAGCTTGAGGGTTGTGAGGAAGGCGAGACAGAGGACCCAGACACACTATGGCAGTATGCAGTGGAGATGGAGACAGGTAGTCCCTCCAAGTCACTTGCCCAAATGGCACGATGCATGCTCACGTGCTTGCGTAGTGACCGCAGAATTGTCTCCATTTTTCAGCTGGATGACTTCTGGCTCTCCACCTTATTGGACCCTCACTACCAGCACAAAATGGGGGCATTTTTTACACCCACTGAGAGGGAGGACAAACTGACCTACTACAAAGACATTCTACGTAGTCAGTTGGCCGATGCCTATCTGCGCCATGGTCCATACTCAATATATGAGCTTCTAATACTGATGCCAACTCCAATGTGTTTTTCAGGCAATATATGGGCTTTCTATGCTGCTGCCAACTCCACTGTGTGTCTTTCAGGCAATATATGGGCTCCTAATGCTGCTGCCAAATCCGAGGTGTATTTCAAGCAATATATGGGCTCCTTAGGCTGCTGCCAACTCCAATGTGTTTTTCAGGCAATATATGGGCTCCTAATGCTGCTGATGCTGCCAACTCCTGGGTGTGTTTTTCAGGCAATATATGGGCTCCTAATGCTGCTGCCAACTCCAATGTGTTTTTCAGGCAATATATGGGCTCCTAATGCTGCTGATGTTGCCAACTCCTGGGTGTGTCTTTCAGGCAATATATGGGCTCCTAATGCTGCTGCCAAATCCAGGGTGTTTCTTTCAGGCAATATATGGGCTCCCTATGCTGCTGCCAAATTCAGGGTGTGTTTTTCAGGCAATATATGGGCTCCCCATGCTGCTGCCAACTCCAGAGTGTGTTTTTCAGGCAATATAGGGGCTCCTAATGCTGCTGCCAATTCCTGTGTGTGTCTTTGAGGCAATATATGGGCTCCTAATGCTGCTGCCAACTCCAATGTGTTTTTCAGGCAATATATGAGCTCCTAATACTGCTGCCAACTCCAATGTGTCTTTCAGGCAATATATGAGCTCCTAATGCTGCTGCTGCTGCCAACTCATGGGTGTGTCTTTCAGGCAATATATGGGCTCCTAAGGCTGCTGCCAACTCCTGTGTGTGTCTTTCAGGCAATATATGGGCTCCCTATGCTGCTGCCAACTCATGGGTGTGTCTTTCAGGCACTATATGGGTTCCTTATGCTGCTACCAACTCCAGTGTCTCTTTCAGGCAATATATGGGCTCCTAATGCTGCTGCCAACTCCAGGGTGTGTTTTTCGGGCAATAAATGGGCTCCCTATGCTGCTGCCAAGTCCAGAGTGTGTCTTTCAGGCAATATATAAGCTCATCATGCTGATGCCATCTCAAGGCTCTGTAATTCTGCTGCTCTGAGACGCCTCTGATCTGCATGTCATACTTCTTTACAATATTATTTCACTAACCCAGCATGCATCCTATGCCTGTTACAGCCAGGCAAAATGTTCTGCAACCCTATGGAGGCTCTCATAAGCCCAGAAATAGCAGTTTTTAATAGCGATTCATCGCGAATAAATTCGGACCGAAGCAAATTTTTCCGGAAAATTCGGCAAATCGGCCGAATCAAATTTTTCAAAAGTTTGCTCATCTCTAGTAGCCACCCTCCCACCCTCTCCTTGTGCTCAGGCAGGACAGGAGGTTACAAAAAATTAAATGCCTTACCCCGACGAAAATTTAGCACCATTACCCCACTTCTTCGGTCTTGGGCACAGCCATCTTGTAGAGCAGTGTGCCTGTACTGGTCTGTCACTCAAGTCCAACTGTCATTTGGGTCTATGGCTCAGAGGGGATGATTGCAGTACTCAGGTGAGTTGATTTATTATTTTAATACCCAAGTTAGGCTTAGCACAAGGAGAGGGAGCAGTAGCTGCTGAGTTACAAAAGGCTAGGTGTTCCATTTTAAAGAATACAGATACAGAAGACTCAGGACAAAGTTCGGTAAATTTAAATTTTACAATTTACATTTAGAATGTTACATGATATGCTTTCCATCAGGCTAAATGAATTACATTGGACTTTATACTGTATACTATACCGTGACCAAGCAGAGGATCTCAAACTCTTGTTAAAAGCAGTTGAACATAGATTAGAACACATTTAAAAGTACGCAGTTGATAATATTTCTTGCTACTTACCTGCCCCTCAGCCATATCAATCCAGCATAGCCCCTTGCCTGCAGCTCACCCTTTTCCTAGCCTGCCTGCTTTGTCATATTTGGAATCAAGGATGTGCACTGAAGCTGGCCTATCAAGGTTAATAAACCAGAACTAGGTGTAAGGCTCACTAGTTAGCAGGTCCAGATTAGTAATGCCCAATCTTTGGTGCTATCTTTACCTTTAGACAAGCCTCCATTTGCCAGAATACAAGCAGGCCTCACCGGACATGGTTGCCTCCAGGTCTTACAAGCACAAACGTTATCGACTAAGGGCTGGACCTGCAGGTGGGTACGCTTTCCCCGCCTCCTGCATTGGTGGGGTGTTTGTCCCTCCCCTTCCTCCCTTGTGCTCTCCCCTCTCCCCCCCACAGGAAGGAGGGGCGGGATCTCACGTCTTGTCGCCGGAGATTGTTTATTAGATCACAGGTGTGGTGGGCGGGGGGACGTCAATTTTAGACAGTCCCCCCTAGCTCCACGTGTCTGTGTTTTATTAGGATCCTTCATAGTTACAACCAGTGACCCACAAGGAGGGAGCAGCTATCCATCACAAGAGCCCCTGCCAGTAGAACCTGTGAGTAATAGGTGTTTTTAACAGGCTTATCTTAGGCCCAATGTATAGGATTGTAGGTGACCCTAAGAGGGAGTCAACTGTATTATTGCTTTATAATTACTCACATTACAGATACGTGGGTTATGCAGCCATTCAGCACATGTTGCCTGATTTTGCACTGAGAAGGAGGATGTAAATAGTAGTCTATAAGATTGTCTCTTCTGGTGTTCCTTTCTGTATAAGATCTCCAGGTAAACCATTTTTTGATTTATGTAGAAGTAGGATATATACACAAAATGTTTAATTACTTTTATATAATATATATAATGGATGTTTTTTCTCTTTGTGGTGGGCACATGTTTTTTTTTTTTTCTGAACAGAAAACAGTCTTTATAGGCAAATTGCACGCTATGACTAAGGAACCAAATGGGCATCTGATGTTGAAAAAGCCCTGAAGTGGGCGAAACTAGTTCATCTATAGCCCTAAAAATAGTCTTGGTCCCCTATATGGGTGCCACTATGAACTGCCTATGCTGCATATTGTTATTGGTTTTTAACTTTGTATAAGTGTTTTATATGTGATTATTGTTGTACAAATGAGTATCAAGTCTTTTATAAAATAACAATTGATTGTAAACTTGTGGCTGGTGCCTGTGGCAGGTGGCCACACTTAAAGGCATTTCAGCAAATGTGTGTTATATCTGTTTAATAAAATTAGTTATGAACGATTAACACTTAATGAACATTTGTAATACTGGATAAAACAGGCGTGGTTAGTCTCAAAGGTGTTTCTTCTTCTCCTATATGGGGGTGAGCCTAGCCCCCAACCAAACTTTTTCACTATCATAACACCTTGAGACTATACCAGCCGACTGGGTAACTTTATATATCTCAGTTAGTTGAGGTGTGGTCTCCACACAGGAGGAAGGCGAACTACCCGATCAGGGGGCTTCTAGTCGCCTCCTTCCTGTGAGTTCTCCTACGATTGGGTGCGCATAAACTGGAGTTCACGGGAGGTCAGATGAAGCAGTGCACACATGCGCAGTGCACACAATCCACAGGAAGTCAGTGCAGGCTTCAATGCAGAGGGATAACCAGAGGCAAGATCAGAGGGCAGGTGGAAGGTCAACACCACCAAAGAAGGATTGAAGTACTAAAGGGGGCCAGCAGAGACAAGGTCAGAAAATCCAGGGTCAACAGCACTAACACCCAAAGCACAAGCTGTCACTGGCACTAATGACAGGGACTGAGGAACCTTTATAGGGGAAGGTTTGTGGGGATTGGCTGGGGCAACTTTGGGCTATTGGCCCAGCAATAACACCAGGGCTGATTAACCCACACTGATTCAGGACTGAGAGCCCATACACAACATTGGGGCTCATTGCCCTGCACTGCCTGTAGCACCGCCGGAGGCTTTGTGTACACGTGTGCGGGTACACGAGCGGAGATGCCGGGGATGCCGAAGGAGGAGGCAGCGCACAACCCTGCTCGAGCCGGTACCCGAGACTAACTGTCGACCAGGCAACAGTCAGCTCAGTGCACTGCCTGAAGACACCACTGGAGTAAGGACATGGTGACTGAACCATTGTGACACTAGGTGTATTATGAATACCAAAATATTTCAATGGTTTCAAACTTATGATAAGTGTTGGGTTCGTTTTAATTGATTGATTCAGGAAGGAGAACGAGTATGGCAGCCCACTGTACATGTGAGGCAGGCAATAGAGGGGGGTGTTAGAAAAGGAATAAGTGAATTCTCGCAGTGGCTCTGGGTGAGCTGCATGTTGGAGGCTACCCCAGCCTAGCTGGCCACAAAGCAATGTGACCCACTGGGAACTTATCCCTATGGCCTGTCTGTCCCTGCTCAAAGAAAAAGAAGACAGAAAGAACAGGGTGCAACTTAACTGGTAATACATTATATACCATGTAATAAAAATACTGGGCTTGCGACCTGCAATCAGTCACAGGAGCTCTGCCTACTACATTTGTCCCCCGCAGCTGGTACTAATCAGTGATCACTAACTCACCTGATCGCTGGATACGAGCCCGCGCCGTAGCTCTTGCTTCCTGCGTCGCCTCAGGCTTGAGAATACCTGTGACCAGAAGGTCTCAGACAGACCTGAAATATGGAGGGATGCTGTGGAACAGGCTGTAATGTAACTCTGACATGTCCTACTGAAGTGTAACATCTGAAGTATATGTATGTGTAAGCTGAATAGAATTGGAATAAAGAAGCCTTATGTTTATTTTATCTAATATCGGTTCTAGCACTCTGAATAGTATGCATATGACTCTTACTGTATATGATGTAAGATGGGACCATAGGTTTATTGCTGCAGTAGGGCCTCCACAGCCTTCTGTGATGCATCCATTTCTGAGTTTCAAAAAGTAGGTTGGGTAACAGCAACAAATAATTACCGGTAGGTTTAAACAGATCCATCGTTCTAAATAACGTTGCTTTACTGCACTTGCCGAAAGCAAGAATTATTTGATCTCACTCATAGAAGATGAGTATTAGAGAAATAATAATGGCTGGGAACAGGAGTGGGTTAGGCAAAGTGCTGTATAAATCACCTGCTCCCATTCTAATGAATAGCTCTGCAATCACTGTCATTTAAATGCATTTTGCATATTAGTGTTATTATCCTTATGCGTCTGTTGTGAGATGCTCAGCTTCAATCTTTATTTCCAAGACTCTTTGACAATGTAGTATTTGCAGTGCAGGCAGCCCCCCCCCCCCCCCCCCCCCCCGAAGGGCAGAGAAGTTGTTCAACTTGTTTTTTCTTCATTCATTTTATTCTTTTTTATTAAAGTGTATGCACAGGGAAGTGTATGCACTTCCCTGGTGCAATAGTTTGATATACTTTCTGCTTCCTGAAGACCCTCACTATATATATATATATTATAAAGGAGATCACAGGTGCACACCATAGACATGAAAGTATGTAACACATGAATTGGATTTAGGTAAACAAAGAAATAAGATCTGGATATTCAGATACATATTGTAATACAGAGGTGAACACTATTGCAGGGTAGGCTGTCCCTCCACCTACACTATCAGAATCACTGATGCGTATGTGATTCTGACTGTTGGGGTCTATAGGGTTTTAGACTGTGGGGCATCCCTAATCAAGATGCTCCCTAGTGGACCGATTCCTGTGATTTTGACTATCCCTAACTGATTTAGGATGCCCTGCTGTGTCAAAACCCCTGCCACTGTCATTTACCCCCTACTGTGTCATCTACCCCCTGCTGCAGTCATCTACCCCATGTAATTGTCATCTACCCCATGCCGCTGTCATCTACCCCATGCTGCTGTCATCTACCCACTGCTGCTGTCATCTACCCACTGCTGCTGTCCTCTACCAACTGCTGCTGTCCTCTACCCACTGCTGCTGTCCTCTACTATCTTCGCCTGTCGCTGTCTTCTAGTACTCACCTAACCTCTCCACCACTGCTGCTGTCCTCCACTGCTCATCCAACCCCTCCACCTCCTGTCACTGTCCTCTACTTCTCACCTAACCCCATCTATCCCCCTCTCCTCCTCCACTTACCTAAACCTCTAAACCCCCTGCCACTGTCCTCTACCACTCCACTTACCAAATTCCTCCACACAGTGCTGTTGTCCTCCACTACTCACCTAACCCTTTCACCCCTGCTGCTGTCCTCCATCACTAACTTAACTCCTCCACCCTCTGCCACTGTCCTCTACCACTCACCTAAGCCTTCAACAGTCCTCTACTACTCACCTAGCCCCTCTACCCCCTGTCACTATCCTCTACTGCTCACCTAACCCCTCCACTGTCATCTACTGCTCACCTAACCTATCCACAGTCCTCTGCTGCTCACCTACTCACTCCACTATCCTCTACTGCTCATCTAACCCCTCTACCCCTGTCACTGTCCTCTACTGCTCACTTAACCCCTCCCCCGGCAACTGGTCTGCACTTCTGACCTAGCCTAGCAGAAGGCTCAGCAGCAGCAGAGTAGGAGGACCATACAGCAAGTATCAGAGGGCAATTTGCAGCAAAGAAGGCTGGGAGACTGACAACAAGGATCTTAAAGTGGTGGTGAGTACTGAGAGACTGAGCCACAATGCAGTGCAACACCATTTCCGGTTCCCCCCTCAAATAAAGCACCAGGAGAAGTAGGTATGAATTTTTGCACTGCAGGGCTCACAGCTGGCAGAAGAGGGAGGGTTAAAGAGGAACAATCACCAGGATATTTACTATCCTTGAGATTTTGCCTCTCTCTAGTGGGGCATCCCAATATAAATGTTTACCTTGTTAGTGATTCCATGGTGCATGCACATGCCTCCTTCAATCAGTGGCTAGAGCTCCATTCAAATTTACTAAGCCGCTCTGCCAGAGCTGACATCAGAGTGGCTTAGTAAAGCTGAATAGAGCATGAGAAGCTGGCTGCTCCCCTTTGGCTTTGTACAGCCATGACAACCATTCAGAAATGCCTGGCATGGGTGCGGGCTTCAGCCAAAGGGAATCACAGCGCAGAGATGACAGAAATGACAGCGCAGCCCACACATGCATCTTGGGAACCTTGTGGCGGTGGGTATACTAGGCATATTACACAGGGGCGCCCCAATTTGGGATAGGGAATCAGCAGGCCTGGGAGTCTTTAAGCACCCTGTGGACCAGGACCTCCCCTTACCCAAAGCTTGTTGAAACCTAAGATGCACCTAACATGCCCCCCCTTCAGACACTTGTAAGCCTGACATTAGGTAGATACTTACCTTTTCCTTTCATGATTTGTCTACAAGATAACTATAGAGTTCCAGGTCCTCTTAGAGTTGGGGGTTAGGAGCAGGGGCATAACTTAAAAGGGTGCAGGGGGTGCGACCAGTATAGCTCTAGCATAGCAGAAAGAGTTACCTTAGACACCTGAGCCAGCACTGTAGTTCAGAGGAAGGTTAGAGGAAAGGAAAAGATCGTAATGTGCTCTGACAAACATCCACGGTTAATAGGAAACCCTAACTCTAATGTGATAGGGGAAGTTTATAAAAAGGGCTAGCACCCATCATTAGCTAATTCTAAATGTATTAGTTGGAGTGGATGGACATTTGGTGCAGGAGGGAGACATCAACAAGAGGCAGTGGAATACAGCCAGACTGTGCCAACTTGTCAAGGTACTTGGAGAGGCAAGCCTCAGACCCAGGTCAAGGCCAAAGCTACTACTACGGGGATAGGAAACTGCTGCCAATGCATAGATGGCCATTGTATGCTTGCGCACACATAAGAATTCACCCTCGGCATTTAACCTATCAGTGCTGTGAGTGTACACATGCCCTAATTATGGCACCCAGGGAGCAGTTGGCAGGTTAGGTGCCTTGCTCAAGAGCACTTCAGTCATGTCCCAGGATTCGAACCTGCCACCCTGCGGTCACAAGTATGCTCCCCTTACCACTAGGCCACAACTGACCAGTCCTGTGTTCTGTGGTTTGCAAATATGGATTACAATGATGAAGTGTACCTGTTGACTGCTGAAATTGACGCACTATCTACTGATAAAGTGATTACTGAGACTTTCTCCTGTGTAAAATGTGTGTACCCTGCCAGTGTCCCAAAGCCTGTCCGTATTCCAACCCCACATCGCTCCCATGAAGCCCTCACAGCCAGAGCAACCTCCATGCCTGAGTGTCATCCTTTTAGGCCCATGTGTGCTACAGTGACTTTTAATACTTACAGAGCTGCTAAGAAAAAACTCCACTAAACGAGAGCATAAGAATCCACCCCTTTTTATGACCCTGAGTCAAACCTTTAAAGAAAAACAACACCAGTGTTTTTCACTCTCACGGATCCAACAGAGCAAGCACGGGTTGCCAGCCAATCAGTGTTCGTGCTTCATTCATAACCTTAGCCGACCTGACGTCAGATCTGATATTAGATCGGCTAGGGAAGATGAATGAAGGGTGCGCTGCTGCCAGCATCCCTGTTCCTCTGCTTATCTGTGCCTGTCATTCAAAAATGCCTGCCTGAGCTAAAAGTAAAGTGCGGATGTGGCACGGGCTATGGGCTTGCCAAGTAGGTATAAAGGGCAGGGCAGTGTGTATCTTAAATTGGGAGTCCTGAGATGAGGAATTCCTCTTTAAATAAACAGAGACCCTCTGTGTGTAATCAATGGAAAATGATTATAGCGAATTCTTAGTGCCTGATCTGTTCACAGTGCTGGTTTTAGAAACTGACATATACGGGCAGATGCCAGGGCCCCTGCACCTTCCCATAGTAAACAGGTCATTCCCTACCCCCTGGTGGCAATGAATCTCTGAAATGATAGGGGCAGATACTGTGGCAGGGGTGGATATAGTCCCACACAGACAAATTGCTGAGGGTATAGCATTGCAAGGACGGAACATGGGTGGGAGAGTCTTGGATAAAGAGGGGATGGGTGTTAGAAAAGGAATAAATAATATCTGGTAAAGGTGAGGTGAGTTGCAAGCTGGAGCTGGCTCTGAAGAAAAATCAGCAAAAAAATCAGCAATTCTTCCAATATCCCTATGACCAGTCTGTACATAGCAAAAGAAAACTGTAATAACAGAAAACACAGTAATTTTATCAGCTAGATGGACTATAATAACAATGTAATGCTAAATTATTGGCTAGCCCCGTGGTGTCAAACTTTGTAGGTGCAGGAGCCTTATTTTATTGACCTGGTCCCCTTAATCTAGCGCTGGTAGTTTGCTTTGTTTCTTAAGTCATAATATATTGGCTTATAGAATCTTATAGATTCCAGGACAGCTGTCTGTGGGTTTTGGTCCACTTTAAGCAAAGACTCCCCTCCCAGCTGGTACAGTACAGTGGTTTGTGACTTCATGAGCAGATGGACCTCACTTCCAACTCCCAGAAATAACTTGAAAATGAAAAGCTGATCCTTCACTTTTATGATTAATTAAACAAATAGCACTTTCTCGGGGATGGCCCAAAACAGTGATTGAAATCATCCATCATTGGCCAGAATTAGATTTCTATTAAGTCTTCTCCCAAGCTATTCAAATGCTGACAATACTAATCCTGCTCAAATACTGTAGGTTAGTAGCCAAGAAATGAAATTTTAAAAATGTAGGCAACATTCTTAATGCACAACATCTAATAGTTTCTTTTTTTATTCCTTTCCTACTGTTTTCTTTTTAAATTATGTGCAACTATAAAAATGAAATGAGGCATTTAATCTAATGTAATGTTATTTTAAAGTGTTTCCATATGTTCAGGGCTTGCTCGGGAAAGTCTCACATCACATCACCATTTAGCTCCTCTGGCCACCCATTAGTGCTCTGCCATTGATCACCCTGCAACCCCCACCTCCTGCTGCTGCTGCTGGTTGTGCTGTGGTCCTTGTTGCCTTCTTCACAGTCACCAATCACCATTGAGTCCTTGCTGCTTTCTCCACTGCTTCCAATTGTCCTTTGGTCCCCATCGCCATCTCTTCTGCCACCGACTACCACCCAGTCCTCATCAGCTACTCATCTAATTTGTTGCAGATCATTCTCTGGTCCTTGCTACTTTTCACATTGAAACTAAGGCCCTTATTCATCAAGCGATAGCGCCAGGTAGTGTCTGACGAGCGCCAGGTAGCGGCAGCTAACGGCGACTACCGACTCGAGTACGCCCGGCGGCGGTCACAATGACGCATTTATCAAGCAAAATGAGGCTAGCGCCGGCGAGAGCGACGGCTAGCGCGGCATTCATCATGAAGCCGCCTGGACCGAACAGCGCCGCTGCAAATTCCCTCACAGCGCCAGGTATGAGCTGTCGCTCCCTGGCGATGTCCAATGCATTTCAATGGAGCAATCTATAATTAATCATAATTAATTGGTATTTTTTTTTTTTTTATTTTTTTAATGTCCAAAAATCGGAGACCACTTCTGCAATGTTAGGATTTATTTTTAAGTAAAAAAAAAAAAAAAAAAATATGTGCAGAATTGATCTAACAGGTCTGAGATTAATGTATTCATATTACAAAATGATTCTAAAAACATGTATAATGTTACATTCAAAAAATATGGTTGTTTAGGGGTTAAAAACTAGTTAATACACATCGCCGCCAGCGCTCTGGGGTTTAAACAAGGAATGGACAGCGACAGCACATTCGGAGCGTGATTTGTTGATGAATATGAAGCTAGCCGTTCGCTCTGGCCATTCGTTGTCAGGCGCTCACATACAACGCTGGACCTGTGAAACAGCGACCCCCCAGCCCGTATTCAACATTACCGCACACCGACTGAGTCGCTGTCATCAAGCTAATGCCGGCCAAGCACAGCGAATACTGGCTGGCGCTGAAAAAATCACGCTACAGTCGCTCATCTGTCGCTACCTGGCGCTATTGATGAATCGGCCTCTAATTGTGCTTCAGTCCTCTAGTGTCTTCTCCACTGCCAATGATTATCCTTTAGTCCTTGCTCTGCTGCCATTGGGGCCTTGATGCAGAGTACCATTCTGTGTTTGCTATTAAATTAATCCTTGCTTCTCCAAACTGGCAAGACTCCCAGGTCCCCTGCCCCGTGAATGGGATGAACCAGTGAATCATCCAGCAATCCAGTTTGAGACTGAATAGTACCCTGAAGGCACCAGGAAGCCTGGTGCTTGGCCAGGTATTCTGGGTACCTTCACCGTTCCTGTCTCAAATATTTTTATTGCCTGGTTTCATCTAATCTAGGCTTTGGGTAGAATTTTGTTTTCAGTCTTGGTTACTGGCCCGTTGAATAATTAAAAATTCTAGTAGCTTTAGCTTATTATTTTGGAAGTGATCCGTGCCTGTTAGTCTCCTGCACTTTATCTTGGGCCCTTATTTAACAAGGGGTAGCGACAGGTAGCGTCTGGTGAGCGGCCGGTAATGACGGGCCCCGCCACGAGAACGCCAGCTCCCCACCACAATCACACATTTATCAAGCCAATCCTGCTTAGCGACTGAGATAGCGCCATATAGCCACTCATTCATCATTATTCCAGCCTCAGCCCACAGCGCCAGCGTCCGACCTTGAACAGCGACAGGTATGACCTCTCGCTACCTGGCGCTCTCCAATGCATTTCAATGGAACAATCTTTAAATATTCATAATTATGATTTTTTTTTTTTTTAATGTGAAAAATTCTGTGACTACTTCTGCCATTTTAGATAATTTTTTTAAGGTAAAAAAACAGAATTGATATTACAGGTCTGATATTAATGTATTCATATTACAAAATTATTTTAAAAACTTGTTTTTTTTTGGTTTCCAAAAATATGGTTGTTTGGGGGTTAAAAAACTACTTTTAACCCATCGCCTCCAGCGCTCTGGGGTTTAAACATGCATTTTACAGCGCGAGAATTTTTTGAGCGTGATTTGTTAATGAATATGGTGGGAGCCGGTCGCTATGGCCAGTCGCTATCATGCGCTCCCATACAGCGCGGAACCTGTCAAATAGCGACTCCTCACCCAATATTCAACATTACGGCAAACCGACTGAGTCGCTATCAACTACCGAACAACGGCCAAGCACAGCGACTACTAGCGGGCGCTCTGAAAATGCCGCTACAGTCGCTCAACTGTCGCTACCTGCCGCTATTAATGAATCGGCCTCTAAGGTCACATCTCTTGCTAGGCTTCAGACCCTGCTTCGAACACCTATTTTATCAACAGCAGATCTTTACCTGCTCATCTACAACCTTCAGGTGCTGTTACAAGATGGGACGATCTATAGGCATTTCATCCCAACACAGGTTCTTTACTTAAACTGGACCTTCACCAGGAATAAGAGCCTATCTTGTATGCTTACCCCGCCCCGTACATACAGATTGCCACATTAAAAATCATCCTACCTGCACCTACTGCATTTTTCGAGCCTTTTAACATCCAAAATGGCAGCTTGTGGTGTCTCGGGCTGCCTGCAGACAGGAAGTGCCTTCTAACTGTGCCGCTCTGCACTCTGGGATTGCTGTCCTCTTTTGGAACTCAGCTCTGCTCTGTCTGTGCAAAGCACAGCTATAACCCACCCCCCTGTACTTTTCACCCACCTCCTCTCCTCAATATGTGATGCTTCTAAGGCAAGATGGCGGCACCGGTATCCTAGAGTTGCAGCCCAGTGGGGGAAAGAATAATAAGTAAGCGACTACAAATTTAAAATACATTATTTTAGATGCTGGGGAATAGTTTTTTAAGGATTTGGGTTTTTCATGAAATGATGCTGAAGGTCCAGTTTAAGCATTTTCAATCAAAGTCTCCTGTTTTTAAATTAAAACCCAGCTACACAAATAGAGTACACATATAGTTTCCATAAAAGTGTTATTAAATTGTCTGACAACCAGGAAACTAATATATTTTTTTATCTGCAGTCAACCCATCATTCTGTAACTTAATAGCTTAAAAGCAAAATGTCCTTCTCATTAATGTTGGGACAAGCAAAAAGCTGATTACAATGTCAATAGAAACACAAGTATGGAACTTACCAACAATTTTTGCCATGAGGTCCACTATACATTCATCAGCCAGTGCCCAAGGACGTTTCCCCATAAAATGACCATGAACGCCCCTGCAAGGAAATAATCAGTTATTGTTCACATAACTTTACACAAACAGTTTTTAGGGAAAACTCTAAGCCAAGATTATACTTTAGCTTTAAAGAATAACCCTTATGCCATGTCACAATTGAACATTCATTTGACAAAAAAATATTGATCCCCACAAAGACCAATGTTTTTTAAAAGGACTGTAAACCCAAACCCAATAATAAACCAGCAATCAGCTTACCTAATGCCTGTCTCATGTGCTTCTCCTCTATTTGCAGCAGCGCCAGGTAGAAGCTTAAGCAGGGCTCCAGAGCTTGCCCTCATTTTAGGCCCTTATTTAACAAGGGATAGCGGCAGGTAGCGAATGGTGAGCGAACGGTAATGACGCTCACCGCCACGAGAACGCCGGCTCCCCTCCGCAATCACACATTTATGAAGCCGATCCTGCTTAGCGACTGACAGAGCGCCAGATAGCGAATCATTCATCATTATTCCAGCCTCACCCCACAGCGCCAGCGAGCGACCTTGAACAGCGACAGGTATGACCTCTCGCTAACTGGCGCTCTCCAATGCATTTCAATGGAGCAATCTTTAAATATTCATAATTAATTGCTATTAATTTTTTTTTTTTTTTTTAATGTCAAAAATTCTGTGACCACTTCTGCAATGTTAGATATTTTTTTTAAGCTAAAAAAAAAAAAAAAAAATTTGTGCAGAATTGATATTACAGGTCTGATATTAATGTATTCATATTACAAAATGTTTTGAAAAACATGTTTTTTTTTTTTCTAAAAATATGGTTGTTTGGGGGTTAAAAAACTACTTTTAACCCATCGCCGCCAGTGCTCTGGGGTTTAAACAAGCATTTCACAGCGCGAGAATTTTTGGAGCGTGATTTGTTAATGAATATGCTGGGAGCCGTTCGCTATGGCCGTTCGCTGTCATGCGCTCCCATACAGCGCGGAACCTGTCAAACAGCGACTCATAACCCCGTATTCAACATTACCACACACCGACTGAGTCGCTGTTAACAGCCGAACAACGGGCAAGCACAGCGAATACTAGCGGGCGCTGTGAAAATAACGCTACTGTAGCTCATCTGTCGCTACCTGGCGCTATTAATGAATCAGCCTGCCAGTTTTATTTCTCCAGGACCATGCCAAAAATGGGTCTACTCGGTCCCTTGGTTGTCTCTTAAGCGTGAGCGAGCATGGCAAGCCACAGTGGTCCCACAGCAGGATGTGACCACAGCAGACTCATAAGGTAGGGGAAGTTAGTGTTTGCCTGGAGTGGGACTTTAATTTTAAAATGGACCAAAACCCAGTATTTTGACTATTCTGGGTTTTGGTCCTGATCGGGGATGCTCAGCTGTGGGAAGCCCCTCAGATCACCGATTCTCACGCACACATCCCCGGTCCTACATCACATGACACAGCCTCTCGTCCAAGTTACTTGGATCCCCTCCCATGGCTTCATCCAGGCCCAAGATCCAAGCGTACTGGTGGCTGCATCCTCTTCTACCCTTTAACAGGGAGCGTGCCCGAGCCGGCCATTCACAAATGCCTGGTGAGGGCATGCTCCCTGCTAAAGGGATAGCTGGGATGTGGCCGCTGTTTGTGGATGCGCCATTGGACAGGAAAGAAGGTGAGTTTCCAGGTGACCTTGGGGTTTTACACAGCAGGGCATCTAGATGCCCTGGGGGGGAGCGAGTATGCCTGCCCTGGAGTCTCAGACTGCAGGGTGGGTTTTGGTCTACTTTAAGCAAATGGATTTCTGCACAAGTATAATGCATAGAAAAGTAAAGCAGAACTGAAACAACTGACCAACATTATTTTTTTTTTTTTACATGTCCGCTATTGGTTTCTTGGGCAACTGCATCATTTTATTTCCAACTTCTCTTGCATTGATATTAATGAATCTGGGATAATATGACTTTTTATTTGCAGAAAAATAACCATTTTACTCTAAGAGGAAATCATCTTTAAGAAAACAGGCACAAAAAGAAGAACACAGCCTTTCTGTCTATAAACAGCAATGAATAGACCTACTCTGACCACCACCACCGACACCACTTTAACAGCAAAGTAAATGGCATATATGCCTTTTATAACAATGGGCTTTTAGAATAGGGCTGCCGACACTCAGCAGAACGCGTTATTCTAATCAGCCTGGATAATGGTGTTTTTGCTGTTGGCACTGATCTCGCTATGTCCTATCATATTTGCTGTCTGCTGGAAGATGTTATGCAGATACGGTGCTCTCACACTATGGCGGCCTTTTTTTGAATGCTGAAATAATTACCATTGACATGGCAGAAGAAAGTTTTAGGACTCAAGAAGTATGTTCCATTTTTTAACTTAACTCCTACAAATCATGGGGGGGGGGGGAGTCAAAGCAAAATATTCCTAGGAGAAGAAAATAGATTTTAAGGAAAAGGAAAGAGGCTGACACCTCCCAGAGGAACAGAGAAAAAGGCTAAAAAGTCCTCTTAAACTGGTCTTCAGCATCATTTAATGAAAAGTCCAAACCCTTAAAAAACTATCCCCCAGCATCTAAACTTGAAGGCTGATTTATTACCAGCGCCACGTATCGCCATGTGAGCGTCTGTATAGCGGAGCTTAGAGCGACCACTAGTAGATGCTGTAAGCTGGTGTCAGGCACTATAACCTGTCACAGCAAATTTTCTAGTGGCTGTCGCACTCTTACTCATATGTATCCCATGTCGGGTGGGTGCGCGGTCCGCGGAGACACCGCCAAAGTCCAAGAATTTTGTAAGGAACCAGCGCTTCAATGCAAAGGTAAAAGTAAATGAGCTTATATTTGTAATTCAAACACCATAAATGGTGCAAAACAAGGATTGGTTTCTGGTCGACGTTTCGGGTGCACTGTGGCCCCCTTCCTCAGGACCAACCACATCTGTTCTGGTTGTATGTGGTTGGTCCTGAGGAACGAAACGAAACGTCGACCAGAAACCAATCCTTGTTTTGCACGATTTATGGTGTTTGAATTACAAATATAAGCTCATTTACTTTTACCTTTTGATAGGGTTAAACAGTAAAGCTGTTAACCTGACTGCAATTAACATGAACACTTTTGAGCAAACAAGCATCTGGTGATTTTCTGAAGAATGTCTATTATCTGTACTTTATTGTGTGAACACCACTTCTTCTCTTCAAGGTTTTAGCCTTCACAACATTATTAGCCAAAATACAGCTTGTGACGCCATAACTCATATCATCCCAAGAAATGTTTTCATATTTTGTACTTTTCCCAGTTCATGACTTGGGAGAGTGTCAGATAAACAATAAAATTACAAGAAAAGGTCAGACACTCCCTACGGGGTGTATACTGGGAAAGGGGCGTGTCAGATGACCAATGAAAATGATCCAATGTATAAGCAATATGTTAGTTACGCCTACTTTGCTTGTAGTATATTAGCAGCTGGAAATAAACAAAAGGGCACATTTGCTTCAGATGCCCTTTGAGTCTTTACTACACAGCGGTCTCTGTGTCTTATTCACTCTTAGAATGATTTGGACTCTGACAACAGAAGTAGAAGCCGTGCCCACTTAGGGTACGGACCTAACACTTTGCATTGGAGTGCTGGTTCCTTACAAAATTCTCAGGCACTATAACCTAGCTTAGCGGGCGGGCAAATGGTGCTGTACTATCCTGTCCAGCATTGATAAATGTGATGTGTGGTGGGCGCTGTAGAAAAGCTGTCCCTGATTCACTATAGAGCCAATCGCGAACACTAGGTGGTGTCCCAAGGTCATAGCGCCCAAGGCTACGCTACATCTAACAGGACAGCGCTGCAGCAACCGATAGCTAGCACCAGTTAAACCAGACCTTCACCATAATTAATGGAAAAGCCCAAACCCTTAAAAAATAATTCCCCAGCATCTAAAAATTAATCTATTTTTACGTTTTTAGTCACTAGTTATTATTCTTTCCCCCACTGGGTTGCAACTCTGTTCAGGACTTTAGGATACGGGCGCCGCCATCTTGACTCAGAAACATCACATTCTGAGGAGAGGAGAGCAGGATAAAGTACAGGGGGGGGCAGGTTATAGCTGTGCTTTGCTCAGACAGAGCAGAGCTGGGGTCAGAAAAAGGTCAGCAATCCCAGAATGCAGAGCAGCACAGTCAGAAGGCACTTCCTGTTTGCAGGCTGCCTGATGCTCCATGAGCCGCCATCTTGGAGGTTTTAAGGCTCATAACATGCGGGAGATGCAAAAAAGAGGAAAACTGAACCTGCACCGCTATATGTGGGCAAAGTAGGTGCTAGCACCGGGCTGTTTATGTATACTACCAAGAAATATATTTGTGGATTACCAGATGACCACAAACAACAAAACTGCCCAAATGAAATGTGCTGCACACTATGAAGGTTTAAATTGACATATGGTAATTTATTTGATCAAATCCTACATACAAAGACAATACATACATCTAAAAACACAATTAAAAAGCCCCAAATGTTTGGGGGGGGGGATGGCTATCAGGTGGTTAGTATCTATATATGTATCATCATCAAGTTCCCTCACACATATTCGTCTAAAAAATTCATGATAAAAGGGTGAAAGTTAATAAACCATAAAAAATAATACAAAATCTAAGAAAATATGGTGTAATTCATATATGTACAGCAAATTATCAAAAGGTAAGTGACCTGTGCAATCAAAGTGACAAGTGTAGTTTTCCTTATTTAAAGTGGCAAGTGCTATTGCCGTCCCAAGATGCTGGGAGATATTGCAAAACCCGTTATTAACAGTGAGTTTAGAAAGACAACATATATATACAAAAATATACAAAATATGCTGGGAACTAATAGTCTGCTGTGGTATGCCGTTATTAATACATCACCGTATGATGAACCCCATCCGACAAAGTATACACACGACGCGTTGCGTGGTGAACCTCCTCACCACTTCATCAGGTAAGTTATGTGCCCCTAACACTCACCTTTTATTCTCCCGATCTCCAATCACGTCCATGCCTGACGAGGGCGCGGATGCACGCACCCGCGCACCCGTCCGAGCCTCAAGGAGCTCGCAGGGGCCACGCCGCACGTACTTCCTGCTTCCCTCGGGTTGGAATGCGGGAGATGCAGCTAGGATGATTTTTAATGTGAGCAATCTGTATGTACAGGGTGTGGGAAACTAAACAGGGTGTGTATAAAATAAACTCTTATTCAGAGTGAAGGACCGCTTTAAGTGCGTCTGGCACTCGGCGCTGAAGTCGTATTCAAGAAGAAACTACACACAACCAGCGCCGGCGCTCTAAAACTGGGTAGTCTAGCATAGAGCGCCAGACACTGTGTGATAAATGTTTGTTTCTCAACACATACACACCAGTACCAGAGCGAAAACACATGGATCTTTACAATGTTTTAACACTGTGACGATGATACTGCAATGTCAGACCTGCACATACAATTCTGCATAATGAATTAAATAAAAAAACAATGAAAGTGTTTGTTTGCAGAGCAGAGTGCAGAGGCCACACAATGATTTGAGCCAAAATGTCTAAGTTTACTATAGCAAAACGCTATTTAAACACAACCGAATGAAACACCATTGAAATGTATGGCAGAGTGCAACTGAGCGACAGGTACTACATGGCGCCCTGGAGCGTCGGCGCTTTACACTGAGCCGCCGCTAGTAATACATGTGACGCTACATGGTGCTGTTAAAGGGGCTCACCAAATTTGCTTTCTTATATGCAGTTTTCACATACAGCGCCCAGCTTTCACCCGCTGCTACGTGCCGCTACATGGCACTACCTGGTGCTAGCGTTTCTTAAATAACCCCCTTACTATATTTAACCCTTTCGCTGCCAGCCTACCTGCAGCTTTTGTCACCCTCTGTTGCCAGACCATGTTTCACTATTTTGCGCTACACATGTTCAACTGTGATTTTTGAAAGGATTTCTAGGTATTTTCCAGGAAAATGATATATTGTTTTTTTCACATGAAATGTCTTGTTTGTAATTTTTAGGTGTATTCTCAATATTTTTGGGTGAAATATGTGAAAAAAAATAAAAATAATTTTTTTTTTAACAATTTGTAGTGTTTTTTTTTGTAATAAAAAACGTTTGTCAATAAAATCTTATTGCGTGTGAAATTCCAATTTGTCCCGGTTACAGCGATACCACATATGTATAGATAGACACCCTTTCCTGCCCAGGAGACTCCCCCAAACTGAAATAGCGCTTTAGGGGATTTTCAGATAAAATACAACTATGCTATGCAATATGTGCACCTTGCAGTTTTACCAGAAAAACAACCCTTTACATTTGAAATACCCCCAACAAACTATATATTCTCTGGAAGTACACACCCCAAGCTTTCTAGGTGTACCAGGAGTGTTGTTGTGCCCCTAGTTTTCTGGAGGTAATTCCTTAATGTATTCTTTGGTTGCAAAGAGTTTCCCTAAAAAAAGGATAAAAAAGCAGAATCTAAGCCACATTTTCCTAAAAAAAACTATATACAAACAAGAAAAAACAAGTTTAATCTGAAAAAGCAACATGCCCCGAACAGAACAACACCCAACGTGCATAGGTTCTGTCAAGGGAAGAGTTGCCAAACACCCCAAAGTAAAGCATGTGCGTAACGGTAATTTTACTTGAAAATTTCAGCTCTGCAGACAAAGAACGCACCTTGCGATTTTTCAACCAAAACAACCCTTTACATTTGGAATATCTCCCATAAACCATAAATTCCCTGAAAGTACACATGTTAAGCTTTCTAAGCGTACCCAGCTTGTTGTAGTGGGCTCATCTTTCTGGAATTAATCCCTCAAAGAATTCTTTGGTTGCGTAGAGTTTCCCTAAAAAATTTATAAAAAAGCTGAATAAAAAACACCTTTTCCTAAAATATAAATATGCAAACCAGAAAAAACAAGCTAAGTCTGAAAGCGCAAGGTCCCCCGAACAGAACAATACCCAACATGCACAGGTACTATTAACCCTTTTAATTGCCAGCCTACTTGAGATTTTTCCCCATTTTGCACCATGTTTTGTGCCATTTTTGCTGGAATTTTCAGGAAAATTATATTTATATTTTTTTGCAGCAGAGTTTAGGCTTTAACATGAAATGTCTTGTTTGTAAATTCTATTTTGTTTTTTACAATATTATTAAGTAAAATAAATAAATAAATAAAAACATTTTAGAAAATTGACTTATTGCATGTGAAAGCCCCATTTCTACCGGTTAGAACGGTACCACATATTTATCGGTAGCCCCCCGTTCCTGCCCAGGAGACCCCCCTAACTGAAACAAGTACTTTATAACATTTTATAACATTTACAAATAAAATACAAATACCATCCACACAACAAAGGGTTAAATCGAGAAACAAGGGGGGGATTTTTAAGGGTTAAAAACCCTTAAAAATCCAAAAAAATTTACATGGGATCCCCCTTACCCAAAGTAACCAGCCCGGGACCAGCTATGCAGGGCTTATAGAAACAGGGCACAGGGGCCAGCTTTTGTAGCCCCTGGCCCTGCAGGCTACAAGCCTGCATAGCCCGTGGGCCCGGGCTCTTCTGCCCCCCCCCCGGTCTTTGGGGAGGCAGGTAATGGGGGTGCCAGGGGTTAATGGCAAGTCACCCGCTAGTCACAGGTGACTGTCACTCTGCGAGAGCCCAGGTGAAGACAGAGGAGAAACGGGCTGTGTCCCGGCCCCGCCGCTGCGATTGCTGCCAGAGACAGCGCCTGCCGCTCCACCGCCTGCTGCCTCTTCCTGGGCACGGACGAACACCCAGGTCAGGGCAGCGTGTGGGCGTGGCCTTCACAACTTGGTGCAGGCCACGCCCACCTGCTGCCCTGACCTGGGTGCTCGCGTGAGGCAGCAGATGGAGGAGTGGCGGGCACTGTCTCTGGCCTGAAAAGACAGCGATCGCAGCGGCAGGGCCGTGACACAGCCCGCCGCTGCTTCTTACGGCCAGCTCCGTGAATCTGGTGGGCGTGGCCTGCGCCGACCTGATTCACGGAGCCTGCCGCTCAGCAAAGCTATGTCAGCGGGCAGGTGAGTTTTATTTATTTTTTATTAACTTATGCTGCACTGCCAATGGAGGGAGGGATGCCACACAGCCTATACTAAGGGGCGGAGGGAGGGATGCCACACAGCCTATACTAATGGGGGAAGGGGGGAAGCCACACAGCCTATGCCAATGGGGGGAGAGGGATGCCACACAGCCTATACTAATCGGGGGAGAGGGGGATGCCACACAGCCTATACTAATGGGGGGAGGGATGCCACACAGCCTATACTAAGGGGGGGAGGGAGGGATGCCACACAGCCTATACTAAGGGGGGGAGGGAGGGATGCCACGCAGCCTATTCTAATGGGGGGAGAGGGGGATGCCACACAGCCTATACTAATAGGGGGGAGGGGGGGTGCCACACAGCCTATACTAATGGGGGGACAGGGGGATGCCACACAGCCTATGGAAATGGGGGGAGAGGGGGATGTCACACAGCATATGGAAATGAGGGGGATGCCACACAGCCTATGGAAATGAGGGGAGGGGATGCCAGACTGCCAATGCAAATGGGGGGCACATTGCCTATATGGGGAATAGGAGGGGGGAATGCCACACTGCCTATATGGGAATGGGGATGCCACACTGGGTATACGGGGAATGGGAGGGGGGAGAATGCCACACTGCCTATATGGGAATGGGAGGGGGGAGGCCACACTGGGTATACGGGGAATGGGAGGGGGGAGAATGCCACACTGCCTATATGGGAATAGGAGGGGGGATGCCACACTGGGTATACGGGGAATGGGAGGGGGGAGAATGCCACACTGCCTATATTGGGAATGGGAGGGGAGAGAATGCCACACTGCCTATATGGGAATGGGAGGGGGGATGCCACCCTGGGTATACAGGGAATGGGAGGGGGAGAATGCCACATTGCCTATATTGGGAATGGGAAGGGGGAGAATGCCACACTGGGTATATGGGAATGGGAGGGGGGAGAATGCCACACTGCCTATATTGGGAATGGAAGGGGGGAGAATGCCACACTGGGTATACAGGGAATGGGATGGGGGCATGCTACACTATCTATGCAATGGGGGCATCCCACATGGCCTATGGGAATGGGATAGGGGAATACCTCACTGTCTGTAATGGTGTGTTTTTGGTTTAAAATATTTTTTTTCTTATTTTCCTCCCCCAAATCCTCAGGTGCGTCTTATGGGCAGGTGCGTCTTATAGGGCGAAAAATACAGTATTTAAGATCATTCTTAAATTAAATTAATAAGGCTTCAGATAAAATAATGGCCTGAACCAAGAACTTGAAACATTTGTGACTTACAGTACCCTAATACTTAAGAATTTTAGATATGATACACATGTTACAATCATATATTGAGGTGGGAGATTTGAGTCCTAGGCCTCAGGGACCAGCTAGGTGACAATGCCACTGGGAATCAAACCTGCATTTCCTCCATTCAGAATAATGACAAAAAATTTGATCTGTGAGATTTTTCTGAATGGCCCCATGAAGGTCAGAAACACGTAGCTGCTGTAAGTACATAGCCCGCTCCACTCCACTCCACTCTATACCCCCCCGCCCACAGCAGCAAAGGGCCCCCTGCACTTGTCCCTGAGTTATAAGTTATCTAGTCCTGTAGATGCTAGTAGCCCGCGTGGGGGGTTATACAAAAAAAAGCTGATGACATGCATCTTACCACTATTAGGTGGACTGGACTGAATCTGGGTCAACTTTAACTATGGTTCAGATCCTGAGCCCTTCACTACATACAATACACAGGATATTATGGGTCAGATGTGACAGAGATGCAGCAAATCTACATTGATACTAGAGTACAATACCTTAGTGAGGGATCAATCTAAAGGGTAGGGATGGAGATGAAAGGTTGGGTACTGGTTATTGTACAGGGATCAGGGGCGGGTTTATCATTTCTGGGGCCTCATGCAAGGTTGTTTCTGGGAGCCCTAATCAGAGACAAATTTTAGCAAAATACAATATTAATGCACCATTTAGGAGATGTAGCCATGGCCTGCTCATGTGCTGTGGTAGCTGGAGCGAACCCAGAGGGTTTTACACAGAGGGGCATCCTACTAGGCCCTACTAGGGGCCGCCCAACTTCTAATCCCTGTGGCATCCCAAACTAGGATGCCCCACTGTGTGAAACCACATTGAATGACCTCACCCACTTACCAAACCTAGTTCATTTCTGGGGTCCTCCGAGGAAACTCAATCTTGGGTCCCCTCGAGAGAATATTATTCCTGGGGCACAAGAGGAAGTAATTATTGGGGCCCATCAGACAAGGGCATGCCTGGGGACCCCCAGAGAAAATCATTCTTGGGCCCCACCAAGAGAATTGAATCTTGAGTCCCCTCAAGAGAATATTATTCTTGGGGCCTACCAGAGGAAATCATTCTTGGTGCCCGTCAGAGGAAGTCAGTCTTGGGGCCCACCAAAGGATATCTTTTTTACGCCCCACCAGGGGAAATTATTTTCTTGGGGGCTCATCCTTCAGCTATATGGAAATAATGCAAGATGACTCCTAATTATGTATTTGTGCAAGTTACACTGTATATAAGTTTAATGTTTATGTGTTAAATAACAAAAGTGACTAAATAACAACCCACAGAGCCCCCAAGGCAAACCTGATGGGGGCACAATGTCTGGGACTTATTGGGGGATCCCTTGATGCTCTAGTAGGCCGGTCTGAAACTGCTGAGCATCTCCTGCATATTTTCAGATAACAGGCAACTAAGGTATTTAGCTTTTATAGAGAAAAATAATGGCAGCCCTTCCCTATTCCCTTTTGACAGGTTTCCTTTAACTAATTCATTGTTGATTTCTATCATTATTTTTAGTATTGATCCATCAGACCTATTCCAATGTTATAAATGATTAAAAGCCAAATGTGACTTTAAAAAAAAAACGCTTAATGAGTGCTGACTTTGCGGCAACTTTCTCTGTTAGCGAGCTCAATATTGTCCATCTAATTACCGTGGTGATAGGGAATGCCGGGGGCTGGGAGGTGGTGGGGAGTGCTAAGTGCCTCCACTAATGGGTAGAAGCACTTCAGGCTGGTGATGGCTCTAATCGTCCTCGCACCCTTTGTACATAAATTCTGCACATCATTCCGGGAATCTATTTGGTCATCACTGGCGACCTTGTCATTGGGATGAGCGTTACGGAACACCAAATGTTCGCCATGTAAAAGGTTAGTGAAGATGGCTTCTTTCCTGTGTCATTTTATGTAACAAAATAAAGGCAGTAGAAATTAATTTGAACTTATTCTCAGAAAATACTGCTGAGCAGTTTGGTTCACCCAATAAGACTGGGAGGCTGATTCATTAATAGCGACAGATAGCGACAGATAGCGACTGTTGAGTGACTGTAGCGGTATTTTGACAGCGACCGCTAGTAGTCGCTGTGCTTGGCCATTGTTCGGTGGATGATAGCGACTCAGTCGGTGTGCCGTAATGTTGAATACAAGATGCTGAGTCGCTATTTGACAGGTTCGCTGTTGTATGGGAGCGCATGATAGCGACTGGACATAGCGACCGGCACTCACCATATTCATTAAAAAATCAGCCTTAAAAATTCCTAGCGCTGTGAAATGCATGTTTAAATCCCAGAGCGCAGTAGGCGATGTGTTAAAAGTAGTTTTTTAACCCCCTAACCACCCAAAAAAAAATGGAATGATTTTGAAATAATATTCAAGCCTGAATAGTTTAAAATCAGACCTGTAATATCAATTCTGCAAAAAAAAAAAATTTTTTTTTTAAATCCCCAAAAAATACATTTTCAAAGGAAGAAGTGTTCACAGATTTTTTTTTTTTAATTAAAAAAAATATATATATTAAAAAATAATTATTAATTAAAATACATTCTGCCATTGAAATGCATTGGAGAGCGCCAGGTAGCGAGAGGTCATACCTGTCGCTGTTCAAGGATGTTCGCTGGCGCTGTGGGATGAGGCTGGGATAATGATGAATGAGTTGCTAGGTGGCGCTATCTCAGTCGCTAAGCAGTATCGGCTTGATAAATGTGTGATTGTGGAGGGGAGCTGGCGTTCTAGTTGCGGTACCTGGCTTTACTGGCCGGCTCCCCAGTCGCTATCTGTTGCTATTCCTTGATAAATAAGGCCCTGAGACTACAGACTACGACTTCCTGCCAAGAGATTTGCCAAATGGGCCCTGATTCAATACACTAGTCTTAAAATATCTCCTAAAAAAAGAACCACATTCCTTTCATTTAACTGATGTCCCGTTCTGTAATAAAAATAAATTGGCAAGCCTGGACAAAAAAACCTCTCGAGCAACGGGCTTGATCCCATGGAGTCCTGCGGGCCACAGCTCGCCGATGTCAAAGCTGTTGGCTCCAAATCAGCGCAGGACTGCTGGTGTGGGGTCATGTGACATGCCCCTGCTACTAATCAATGCAGGGGCCTGCTTCCACTGACTGTAGGGACGTCACTAAGGCCAGACAAGGAATGTGCTGTCAGCACAGGAGCATGCAGATTGGGAGGTAAAAGAACTTTTTTTTTCTCCGGTCTGGATTTTAAACCGGACCATTACCAAGAATAAGAGCCTATGTTATATATTCCCCCCACCCTGTACATACAGATTGCCCACATTAAAAATCATCCTACCTGCATCTACTGCATTTTCTGAGCCTTTAAACATCCAAGATGGCAGCACATGGAATCTCAGGCTGCCTGCAGACAGGAAGGTCTTCTGACTATGCCGCTCTGCATTCTGGGATAGCAGTCCTTTTCCTGACCCCAGCTCTGCTCTGTCCGCCCCCTCACTTTTGCCCCCTCTCCTCTCCTCAGTATGTGATGGTTCTGAGGCATGAAGGTGCCCATATCCTAGAGTCCTGAACAGAGTTGAAGCCCAGTGGGGGAAGGAATAAAAAGTTACAAAAATGTAAAATATGTTAATTTTAGATGTTGGGAAATAGTTTTTTATGAATTTGGGATTTTCATTAAATGATGCTGAAGGTCCGGTTTAAAAGAGGACTATCGCAAAAAATAGACCAATGATTAAAATCCACATAAATATGCTGGGTTTGCGGGAGGGGGTTCACTTATACACCCGGCATCAAGAGATATCCTGCCAAGCTTGTTTTTTTATTTTAAAAAAAGGACGAGGAAATCAGGGGGGACAGGCTCAGGTGTATAAGTGACCCCTCCTCTCATTTATATGGATTTTTAACATCACACAATTTCACAATAGTGCTCCTGTAAGGTGTGATTTAAGAAAGAGAAGAAGTAGATACATGATTTACATGTGGAGCGCCCAGGAGGTTCTGTAGGTGGTATGGCGCAGATGGGAGTAGTTTCTGCAATCCCCATCAGCCAAAGTAGTGAACATGAGGATGTGTTAAAGTGCAGTGCTAACTGATGCAAGAAATACATTAGAAAGTAGAAGAAAAAGGAATCATCGTATCTGTCTCATTGTATCTTACAGCCGCCTGGACTGTTACTATTGCCGTCTCTGATTTTAGTGCAGAAAACTGCAAGGATTTAAGCACACTATAACCCTCCTCCCCCTCAATCCCAGTCACTGCAAAGTAATTTGAATAATTAATAACAATGACCACGCTAGAATGAATTTAATATTACACAGCTGCATGAATTTGGTTTTGGCAGAAAAGTACCCTTATGTATTTATTGACCTGTTGTATGGTCAGAAGTAGCTATGCTGAAATTGTGCTAATACAAATATTATTTACTATAATTAAAGGAGCAGTATCGCAAATTTTTCTTGGTGACTTATATTTAAATGGTACTTTGAATGTAGGTAAGTGGAGTAAGAATTACAAATGTAGAAAAAAATGATGTGTGTGTTGAGCAGCTGGAGACCAATAGCTCATGTTTATGTCTGCTGAGTGTCGGGTCCTGACACTCTGGCCTGTTCCATGCTGAGGAGAGGGGTGAAACAATGTATCAAAGTATCAGCTCTTCAGTGCTGGCAGCCGTCAAGCATAAGATAACAACATTGCAACATTGCCTGGCCAGAACTTATATATCTAAAACAGAGACAAAAGCTCTAGAAGTCATTTAGCTGATTTTGACAGTTTTCCCTTCATGTTGGCTCTGCTGCAGAATCTTTCAGTTTATCATTTTCTCTTTCATATTCTTATTTTTCATTTTTCCATATGATATTTCTCTCAGCTTTGTGTGTTTTGAGCAAAGCCCAACCCAGGATTTTCACTATCTGGAGTTTTGCTTTGTGCCCCTAGGGGCATCCCGCCTTGGGATGCCCTGATATGTGAAATCCCCAAGTTCGCCTGTGAAAACGTACCTTTCCCTGTCCCACAGCGCATGCGCGGGCTCTCATCCAATCAGCTCTGTTTGCACGCAGATGGGGAGCCTGAGCAGTAACCTTCCTGGCCGCCCCGCCTGTCTAAATGACTATCTGCGTGAGTGAGCCAGAAAAATGGGGGGATCTATGGTTATCCAGGGGTCGTTTCACACAGTGGGGCATCCCGATTTAGAATGCCCAAGGGGCAAGGTCAATGGCTGGGTTTTATAGACTTCAGGGTCGGCCACTCAGGGTTTTGTTCCACTTTAATACCTTTAGATTTTCCTGCACAGTTATTCAAAGAAGAATTTCAGTCGTTTTCAGTCAGTTTAGTTTATTTTGTATAGATTTTACACATTTGAGTCACCTGGTCTCATAACAAAAGCAGCACCTCACACACACACAGCCGTTACCACTGATTACAGTGTCAGCCTCTGAGGTAAAGTGTTGCTAGGAGACCAGTGGGCTAAATGAAGCAGCTCACTAAATACAAGCCAGCAGATCCCCCTATTCAGCAAATGGACTGAGCCATTGTCATTATACAATTTAAAAGAAAGGCAGATATTTTTTCCTTTTTCTATCGCCAGATTATTTATACACATGTTATAAGCTATTGTGTGGCTATTTAATTATTTATCTTTTTTAATTTTTTTAATATATATATTATCTCAAATAGATAAGCACACGCTTATAGTACATACGTACATCTTGGCCCACTTGTCCAGTTCTTCGTCAATATAAAGTTTAACATTCTTTGGCTGAAGTCCAAGCGAATTTCCACAGAAATATACACAGGCGTCTTCCTCATTAACAAGTGATTTATCAACTGAAATACATTAAAAATGTAAGTATGGTGCAACAATATAACCACTCTAAGGCTAAGCATCATGGGGGTTATTAGTAAGGGGAACTCTGGTGATGGTTTTGTGGCCCTGAGCGAAATAAAGATTGTGGCCCTAAATGCAGGAACACCTGTGCTTATAGGGCCCAGAACATCATAACATCCTCATCCAGCAACACTAAATAAAGCAGCCCTTACCTTATTAAGCAATATTTAATTATATTCATTATTCTAGCCACCCCAAACTAGCAACATAGGTCCTGATTTATCAAGCAATTCTGCCAGAGAATGCTAAATCAGTGGAAATTTAGTACTGCAAAATATAATTTATAATTGTTTCATGTTGCTACACTGCTCGAGTTTTAATAATTGTGTTTCTTGCAGTGAAGCAGCATGCACCAGTGTAAAAAATATATAACTGTTATTTTGCACCACTTATTCTCACCTATGTGGTATTGTCTGGCAGAATTGCTTGATAAATCAGGCCTATAATATATGAATAAAATAAATTACCCTTTTTTATTTCCAATTGCTACGCAGAAACATTAAATCAATTAAATAATATAAAGTTAAAAAGTTAGATGGGGCCCTAAGCAGAAGCATAGCTTCCGCTCCAAAGAAGGAACCTTGAAAACCTTGAGATTTTTAGGGAAACATTTTGAGAGTTGGACTTTTACCCGTTGCTTTAAAACAAATCTCTTTGTTGCCGAGCAAACATTACCTAATTGCTCTCTCCATTATGGTTCATAGAGAGCACTGCTTATTCAATGGTCTGTCCAGGCATGTAAAAAAGCCATACTCGCCTGATCTGTCCTAGTTCCGCAGTCCATTTTCTATTCACAAGTGGCCATCAGGAGGAACAGCCACCTCCTGCCATCAGTCACAATGACTTCAGCATGCCCACTTCAATCGTTGTCATGCCAAGCCTCGGCACACCCATTGCAGTGAATGTAGTGGGTGTGCTGCAATCACTGACTGACGGTTGGGGGGGTTGAGGTCGCCCGATACGTTTCTAACAGTGGGACTAGGACAGATCAGCTATGGTGGAGAAGAGACAAGCATGGCTTTGTCAGTTTACTTGACTGTACAGAACCTTAAAGAAAAAGATAGAGAAGCAGGGCCAGTGGTCTCCGTCCATGTGGGGCATCTCTATTTGGGAAACCCCAAAATGTGAACCCCCCATTTGACGTAAATCTTACCTTTCCTGGTGATCCCACAGGACTTGTGCAGACCTCAGCGGCATCCCCTGCTTCCCTCCAGATGCTGTGTGTTCCCACACTAGACCTATCTGTTCGGATGATGCCACAGCCAGAGGGAAGTGGCTGAAAGGGTTGCATACCACTCTCTTTTCAATCAGCAGTCTATGTTGTCCATTAGTTTGCATGGAATAAAATGCTGATTGCAGGAGAGCTTACAAATGCGCTTTGGGATCACAGACGAGTTAAACAGACCTGGGGGATTTCACACCTCCCTGGGATAAGGAACAAAACTCAGGATAGTCAAAATATTGGGTTCTGTTTCACTTTAAAAGTTAACTCATTCATGCATCAACAGTGATCATAGCACTAAACACAATATTTCATTGTTTAATTATATAAAAATCCCCATTGCTTTTTATCTGCCTACTGGTCACCCTATTCCTTAGAACCACAGCCAAAAGGAGGTCATAGCCACATGATAGTAGAGGTAGATCACCTTAATAATTTTAGTCATGTAGCTACATTATTCTCCATTGGACTACTAGCAGTGAGCATGGCCAGGACCGGTCTTTATATACCCCATATCCAAGGTGACAAAACGGTCACTGGTGGCTGCTTGGCCAGTTATATGAACCTTTTTGGTAAAACAGGACAAGGGTCTCCTTTTCTAGTTTGGTGGGAGGAAGTCCAAAAAAAGGCCGACTTGGGCCTTAAATTTGATCTACTAACCTAGATTTTCCTAGGTACCTTCAGGCACAAGGCTAGCACCTGGGTGATCAGTAGTTCTCTATTTGAAAATGTATCCTATGGACATGGCTGGCTTGAAGATGTATAGAAGCTAGTAGGCTCAACACCTTTACAATGTATCGTTACATCGCCATCAGCCTTGCTGCTACAATGGGTCTACTGGCAATAGGGAGACCCGGAGAATTCCTCGTGGACCGCATGGCTTTGGGGCAGTCGGAATGCTGCTTCTAACACCCACATTCAATCCCTGCCCTCTTATTCTCCATCTCTGCCCCCTGTACTGTGTCCCACTGTACATACAAGTCAAGGAACCTAGCCCATGCTATATCTCCAGCATCATGGCTGGATAGCGGGCCTTGGCAGGGATGTCTCAGGCTGGCTATGGGCAGGTAAAATCCTTGTTGGAACTCCCAATGTTGGATGAAGAGTGCACCACACAAAAGTTTAGGAATCCAGCACATTGGTCATCTTTAAATTTGCGCCTTTAGGTAAATTCAGCCTTGAACCCACCCTACAGAGCAATCTGACTGGGTATTTTTTGGAAGACATTTTTCATTCCTGTTCTTTTACTTTAAGCACAAGCTGCAGTCTGGAGAATATTTGAATTGAATTTCACGTTATGCTAAAATGTAGCAGGATCAGAGCCAAACGCTCCAGAATAATGATGGGCCTTACTGGTTGGCAAATCCTTTTTCAGTGGAATGTGAAAACATTGTTTTAGATGCCTCAATTCATCTTCACTGTCTAAGTGGAGAGCGAGCTTCTCGTCAACCACGTCGCAGCCCAGCTCAGCCGCTAGCTCCTCTAATACTGTTACAGGTGACACATGAGGAGCTGAATTCATGTTGATGGAGGGGGAGATTGCCCGGACTGAGTAATGCTGAAGCTGACCTGAAATGAAGAAAATGTTCAAATCAAACAAAAACATCTTGTCTATAAGAAATCCATTTCTATCATTTGTAATAATAGCAGCTGCCTTTTAATGTCACAAATCATTATCTGCAGAAAAGAATAACTGGGATCAGTAAACACCATAAAATATTTAGCAACGATCTAACGCCAAGGTGGAAAATAGAGCAGGATAAAGAGGACAGAAAAATCAATCCTATAAGAATTAGACAAGATCTGAAAGACCACCTAAAGGATTCTTGTTACAGCTGTAGACCCCAACGGAGTGGGGTGGCCCTCTTTTCAAAGCTTTAGGGCATTAGAAATTGGGCAATAGCTTTTGAAGGCTAGGTTTATTTTAAAGAGGAACAAGACCTTCACGGATTTTGTTCCATTCCAGAGGCATCCTCAAATGCCCCTGTGTGAAAGCCCACAGATTCACAGGCTATTCACTCACCTTATCCTCCTTCCAGCAGCACATGTGAAGGCTCTCGTCCAATGAGAGCCATCTGCCTCGACTATGTCATTTGCCAAACGGCTGTCATTGAATGCAATGGGGAGCGTGCGCTACCCCTCCCCCCCCCCCAGTGCATAGATGCATGGGATGTGGCAGCACAACAATGAGAGCCGTCTGCTGAATGACGTGGAGGCTGATTCATTATTAACGGCAGGTATCGGCAGATGAGCGTCTGTATAACAGCACTTAGAGCAACCGCTAGTAGATGCTGTAAGCGGGTATCGGGCGCTGTAACGGCCGCTCAGTCGCTGTAGTAAGCTGGCCGGCATTGATGAATAAGATGTATGTTGGGCGCTCCAGTACAGCGCTGCAGCGAACGAAAGGTAGCGCCAGCTCAGTGCGACCGACTCTCAGCGACTCACACCATATTTAACAAAAAAACAGACTCACACAGCGTAGGTGCTCTGGATGTAGTCGCTATAGCATAGAGCGCCAGACGCTGTGTGATTAAAGTCAGTTTATGAACACATATCCACCAGTAACAAAGTGAAAACACATGGAATTATATTGTTGTAACATTGTGACATTAATACTTTAATCCCAGACCTGTAAATACAGTTCTGCATAAAAAACCAAAAAATCTAAAATGTTTTCAAAATGACTTTTTTAGGCCAGGAGAGGTCATACAATTATTTGAGAGAAAAAAAAACAAAAAAAAAAACAAAACCCCTGTTTAAACAGAAGAAAAGGAATGTCCATTGAAATGTATGGGAGAGAGCGACGGGTAGCGACAGGTAATACCTGGCGTTTTGGAAGCTAGAGCTCTGCCGCTATACGCTGAGCCACCTGTAATGATACATCGGACACTACATGGCGCTGCTAGAGTCGCTCACCAGAATCACCTTCATAAATGTGGTTTTGCGTACAGCGCCCGGCGTTCATCAGGCGCTGCCTGCCTCTACGAAGCACTACCTGGCGCTAGACCTTCATGAATAAACCCCATAGTCATAGCCGATGGCACTCAATGGACAAGAGCCTTCACATGTGCCGTTGGAGCAGGGAAAGGTGAGTGTTTACAGGTGCCCCGTTTCACACAGTGTGGACATCATTTGGGATGCCCCAGGGGAAGACCAGCGGCTAGACCTGACCTGAGTGGGTTTTGATTTCAAGAATACCCAGCCTCCTCTTCGTTAGATATGCTGTTAAAGTGGATCAAAATCCTAATAACCCAGCCCGGGGGTAAAAATACCATACCTTCCAGATATACCTACCTTTCAGGGTGGGAAAGAGGGACAATGTTTAAACTAAGCCACACAGCCCCCCAAATTGAAGGATGGATAGGAGATGAGGTTACAACAATATAAACATTTTGAACAGGCAAATACATCATTTTTTGTTGCAGATTTGCCTGTTACACCTCAAAGAGGGACAAATGAGGTCAACGAGGGGCAGGGGGGCGGGTAGGCCGATTTATTAATAGCGCCATGTAGCGACAGATAAGCGACAGTAGCGTGATTTTCACAGCGCCCGCTAGTATTCGCTGTGCTTGGCCGTTGTTCGGCTGTTGACAGCGACTCAGTCGGTGTGCGGTAATGTTGAATACGGGGTTAGGAGTCGCTGTTTGACTGGTTCCGCGCTGTATGGGAGCGCATGACAGCGAATGGCCATAGCGAACGGCTCCCAGCATATTCATTAACAAATCACGCTCAAAAAATTCTCGCGCTGTGAAATGCTTGTTTAAACCCCAGAGCGCTGGCGGCGATGGGTTAAAAGTAGTTTTTTAACCCCCAAACAACCATATTTTTGTTTAAAAAAAATAAACATGTTTTTATAAACATTTTGTTATATGAATACATTAATATCAGACCTGTAATATCAATTCTGCACAAATTTCTTTTTAATTTTATTACCTTAAAAAAAAAACTAACATTGCAGAAGTGGTCACAGAATTTTTGACATTTAAAAAAAAAAACAAAAAAAAAAAAACATTAATATCAATTAATTATGAATATTTAAAGATTTCTCCATTGAAATGCATTGGAGAGCGCCAGGTAGCGAGAGGTCATACCTGGCGCTGTGATGGGATTAGCAGCGGCGCTGTTCGCTGAAGTCTGCAACATGATGAATCCCGCGCTAGCTGACGCTCTCGCCGGCGCTAGCCTCATTTAGCGTGATAAATGCGTAATTGTGTTCGCAGCCTGGCGTTCTGGAATCGGTAGCCTCCGATAGCTGGCGCTACCTGGCGCTAGTGAGACACTACCTGGCGCTATCCCTTGATAAATAAGGCCCATGGACTCAAAAGAGGGACAGCCCCTCCAAATCAAGGACACTTGGGAGGTATGTAAATATCCCTCCCTATGGTGGTAAGCATACAGAGCCTGGCAGAAAGACATATTTATCGCTTCTGCTGACTGAAGAGAAGCCGACAAGGGACCCGAAGAGATGCTGAAGCAGTGAGAGCACACTGTCCGGCTCTGGATAATGATAGCAGAGGTAAGTACAGTGCAATGTTTAGAACAATAAAATGTTTTCATGTGGCGTGCTTTTTTTCACTTTTACTAACTTGAACTAGTAAGGGTTCCAGGGGACCCCTATCTTAATTCAACGGGTGGGAGGGGGCACTACCTGTTTCCCCAAAGTCTATGTGGGTATGGAAGAGTTCGGAGTCCATCAGCATAGGCCTGGTATTCACCCCTGGGGGAGCTGAGGGGCACAGGGGCTAGTATCCTGGCATGGCTGGAGGCCTGCCATGCGGCCTTCGGACCATGGGGATCCCAGCTCCGGTTCCTGGTGGGGGACATCATTTTTAAAAAAATGAAAAACAAAGGCACAAATTCATGTAAAATCTGAATTTTTACTTGCGTTGCAGGCAATAGAATTCTATGGTGCATATGGGCTTGATGCGTCTGTGGTTGCATCCAGGTGCAGATTTCTGCTTTTTCCTTCCCCCTGCTGCATCAAGGAGGTGTAAAAGAGGCCATAGAGGGACTATTGCAGCATTTTGCTTCCAATGGCACAAATACATGCATTACCGGACAGGTGTGGACGAGGGCTCTTCACACATCTCTTCAGACGAATCAGACTCGCCATCTGGCTCCAAACCCTTAAAGTGGACCAAAACCCAGCGCAATCAGCCTATATATTCCCGGGCCAATCAATTCCCATCCAAAATCAGGATGCCCCGCTGTGTCAAACCCCCCAGGTCGCCCCGTTCACTTACCTTGCTTCCCGGTTCAACAGCGCATGCGCGTTGGCCGCGTGCGTGCCCGCGGCAGACATTTGTGAAGCACAGGCACACTCCCTGTTAGAGGGAAGTTGGGGATGCGGCCACCAGCGCACTCGGAGCCGCTGGCCTTAGACACTGGCTTAGACGGCGTGACGTCAGCGGCTCCGAGCACGCTGATTGAACGAGTGGCCACGCATGCGCCATAGGACCGGGAAGAGGTGAGTTGCGTACGGAAATCTAGGGGGTATCACACAGCAGGGCACCAACAATCGGGGCGCCCGGGGGAAAGGACCAGAACCCAGGATAGTCAAAATCCCGGGTTTTGATCCACTTTAAGGGGAGATGATGTTTGGATTATGCAAAAAGAGGTCACTTGTTTGTGCAGCCATTTAGCGTTTAATCTCATAGTCCACGGAATAGAATAAGCCTCACTGTCAGCTTTCCAGTTGGGATTCCTAGTACCTTGTTACTGCCAATTTTATAAAAAAATGCATCGCCCTTTAGCAAGGGGATCCTGCGGTTGTTGTCTTTCATAATTAAATAGCAATTCATATTGAAAAAAAAAGACATGTGACACCAATATTTTGGTCCAAGGGAGGTAAAATGAAATCCTATAACCAGAAATCCAGCCCCCAATGCCCCTCTTACTAGAGTCTCTCCTACACTGGGAGCAGTGTTTCTAAATTCTGTCCCCCTCTGCAATGATTGGCTGACTAGGCCATCAATCATGGCCAGAGCGGATAATCTCCCAGGCCCATCATCCCCCCCCCAAGCCACACACTAACCTAGCTGCACCCTCCCGCTGTAGACCGACTGTGCATCTTCACACCCAAGCAGGGGTCAATGGCTAAGCCAAAGCATGCACTGTGGGATCGTGCTGAAGGTAAGATTTGTGGTGATCATGGGGGTTTCACAGGAATCAAAGTAAGGACAGCTACAGTACAATTGTAGCCATATTTCCTGTCTCTCATGACCTAAAAAGCAGTCCATGTACAGTAATAGAAAATTGTCCTACAGTAGCATCACATGGACCAGAATGGTGACAATGATATGGAAATCTTCAGTTGAGGCATTCCCTGCCTTCTTATGCCTTGAAGAGGAACAAAACTCAAGAGACCTTTTTTGGGTTTCGTACCATCCTGATTTGGGATGCCCAACTGTGTGTATCCCCCAGGATCTCTCGGAAAGTCATATTCTCCTTGTTCCTACGGAGTATGTGCAGGCTGCTCAGCCAATCAACAGCGTTTGTTCCATTCAGATTTCCCTTGCCACTCTGTGCTCACAATGGCAAAAAATCAGAATGGAGGGAACAGCTGATTAGAAAAACCTGGTGTGGGTGTGCACCTAGCTAGAGGTATTGCAGCAGTTGGTTTCAAGCAGAAGGGCATCCCGATTCAGGATGCCACATAAAAAGGTAGACCAACCCCCCAAGAGTCTTATAGACTCGAAGGGGGTAGTTGTTCCTCTTTACGGTTAGATTCCTTTGATGAAGACACATGCAGCAAAGTAAGCTAAACTATCATGAGCATTTTGACCCTGATTCAATAAACCTATCCACTGAGCCTGCAGCGCATGCGTGGCCGGTGGCGGCATCTCTTGCGTTTTTCTCTCTTGCTCCCACCGAAACTGAATGGCTAGCATGGCAAGCACCACCGAGGGCCCACATCCACCATTAATATGTTCGCTCAAAGAAGCTGATTGGAGTCGAGCTGTTTCTACACCAAGGGAACAGAGGAGGTGTGTAGGTTGAGGTGGTCATGCAGCAGGGCATCCTAAATCGGAAAAGTGAAAATCCTGGGTTTTGTTCCACTTTATTTTTCTGTGTGCACCTGCATCAGCTATGCAGAAAAGTCTGGCACTGGTATGTGCTGAAGAGTGGCGGTGCGGCCAGAGGTGTGTTCTCCATTCAGTCTTGCTTACTGCTCTAAATGGCAAAACAAAAGCTGAATGGAAGGCATGCTGGTGGGAGCAGCCCTCACGTGCGCCGTGGGAACAAACAAATGGTCAGTTTACATGGCTATTTGGAGGGATGCACATTTTGGCCCACTCCAAATGGGGATGCTCAAAGCAGGAGCAACAACACCAAATATAGTGTAAATCCACAGTTTTGGTCCTCTTTAATGGGGAGGCTGATTCATTACTAGCGCCAGGTATCGGCAGATGAGCATCTGCATAGTGGCGCTCAGAGCGACCGCTAGTAGATGCTGTAAGCGGGTATCACACGCTGTAACAGAGTGCCTCAGTTGCTGTGGTAACCTAGCCGGCATTGATAAATGAGATGTATGTTGGGCGCTCTAACACCAGTACAGCGTTGCAGCGAGCGAAAGGTAGCGCCAGCTCAGTGTGACGACTTTCAGCGACTCACACCATATTCAACAAAAAACAGACTCACAGAGCACCAGACGCTGTGTGATTAAAGTCTGTTTTTGAACACATATCCACCAGTAACAAAGCGAAAACACATGGAATGCCAGACCTGTAATGACAATTCTGCATAAAAATATAAAAAATCAAAAAAGTTTTCAAATATGACTTTATCTAGGCCAGGAGAGGTGACGCAATTATTTGAGAGAAAAAAATAAATAAAAACAAAAAACCCTGTTTAAACAGAAGAAAAGGAACGTCCATTGAAATGTATGGGATAGCGGCAGGTAGCGACAGGTAATACCTGGCGCTCTGGAAGCTAGAGCGCCAGCACTATACGCTGAGCCGCCTGTAATGATGAATCGGACGCTACATGGCGCTGTTAGATTCGCTCACCAGATTCGCTTTCATAAATGTGGTATTGCGTACAGCGCCCGGCGTTCACCAGACGCTGCCTGCCGCTACGAGGCAATAACTGCCGCTATCCCTTGATGAATAACCCCCTTAATTTCAGGGGCAAAAGATTTATTGAATAATGACCCCAATTAATGATTAAGAGAGAAAGAGAGAGAGAGAGAGAGAGAGAGAGAAAACATATGAGATAAATGGCCTTATTTAACAAGGGATAGCGACTGGTGAGCGGCCGGTAATGACGGGCCCCGCCACGAGAACGCCAGCTCCCCACCACAATCACACATTTATCAAGCCAATCCTGCTTAGCGACTGAGATAGCGCCAGATAGTCATTCATCATTATTCCAGCCTCAGCCCACAGCGCCAGCGTCCGACCTTGAACAGCGACAGGTATGACCTCTCGCTACCTGGCGCTCTCCAATGCATTTCAATGGAACAATCTTAATATTAATAATTAATTGTTATTAATGTTTTTTTTTTTTGTTTCAATGTGAAAAAGTCTGTGACCACTTCTGCCATGTTAGATAATTTTTTTAAGGTAAAAAAAAAAAAAAACAAATTGTGCAGAATTGATATTACAGGTCTGATATTAATGTATTCATATTACTAAATTCTTAAAATATATATATATTTTTTTTTGGTTTCCAAAAATATGGTGGTTTGGTGGTTAAAAACCTACTTTTAACACATCGCCGCCAGCGCTCTGGGGTTTAAACATGCATTTCACAGCGCTTGAATTTTTTGAGCGTGATTTTTTGATGAATATGGTGGGAGCCGGTCGCTCTGACCAGTCGCTATCATGCGCTCCCATACAGCGCGGAACCTGTCAAATAGCGACTCGTCACCTTGTATTCAACATTACTGCACACCGACTGAGTCGCTATCAACAACCGAACAACGGCCAAGCACAGCGACTACTAGCGGGCGCTGTGAAAATACTGCTACAGTCGCTCAACTGTCGCTACCTGCCGCTATTAATTAATCGGCCTGAAAGAAAGATAGAGAGAAATAGAGAGCGAGCAAAAAAAAAATAAATAGTATAGTGTATTGTATATGAGAATATTCCTTACTTACTTCTATTATGATAGAATGATGAGAATGAGAGAGGCAGAGAGAGCATGAGAGAGTGAAAGAGAGAATGAGCAATCAAGAGAAAAGAGAGAGAGAGCATGTGAACTAGAGAGAGAAAATAAGAGAGAGAGGAATAGTAAGCAAAATAAATTAGTACAGTGTAATGCAAATATGCTCAACCTGTGACCCTTTGAGCCATCTGATGTGGCCCCTGACCTGCCATAGGGAATGTGGGAGGGTTACATAGAACTGGCATGTAAAAGTAAATAGAGGCTCAGTAAGTATGAGAGGTGGCAAGAAGATCAATATAGGAGGGGCACATTGCCAAACAGAGGTAGCAGCGAGCGGTGGCTTAGAAGAACTTGGTGACACTGATAGTGCAACATCACTCCTAGGTGACACATCTAACACCAAAAGAAGATAAATGTTTTTTTTTGTATATTTAATTGTATGTTTAATATTGGTGGGTGTTTAGATGGGTTGAGTATTGGAGTACAGTTACATTTTGGGGTTGGGGGGATGGGTTATAAATATGTGACCCATATTGGGAGACAATCAGCATGTGTATTGGTAGCATTGTTACATATTAATGTATCAAAGGGGGTGGTGTGGTAGAAGGACCTACAAGTAAAACAATAATTGGTGGCATTTATGGAGACAGTTTTGGTGTAGAAAATCTTTGTTAAGCTATTTAAAATGAAAAATGCTGAGACATGCTGAGCTGATATATTGTGGAATTCATCACCACCAGTTTTCAAATCGCTTATACAGCCCGCACTCCTCAAAGTTGAGCACCCCTGGACTAATGTATATGAGAATATTCTGTACTTACCTTTTGATGCTCAACATTAAATTGGACCAAAACCCAGGATTTTGACTATCCTGGGTTTTGGTCTCACTCACCCTTCATTGGTCCTACGGTGCAAGCGCAGCCCCTCATCCAATCAGCTCTTGGATCCGCTCCTGCCCCTTCATCCAAGAGCTCATTTAAAGCGAGCAGATCCGGGCGCTGCATCCCCCCGCTACACTTTAACAGGGAGCATGCCCACACCGGGCATCCACAAATGCCTGGTGTGGGCAGGGCCGTATTTTGTGTTCATGGCGCCCTAGGCACTTTAAGTGTTTGCGCCCCCTTTTTTTAAGTTAGGTCACGGTAGATATTTAGAGGGACTGTCCCTCTTTTGAGTCCATGTCCCCCTGTCCCTTGTTGTTTTCATTTGTCCCTCTTAGAGGTGTAACCTGCAGATCTGCATCAAGAAATGATTCATTTGCCTATTCAAAGTGTTTCTGTTGTTGTAACTGTTACATCCTATCCATCCCTCAATGAGGGGGCGTGGCCTAATTTACAAAATGTCCCTCTTTCCCACGCTGAAAAGTCGGGAGGCATGCAATGGGCTAGATGCAGAGTATGTTTGTGGAGGAGGGAGAGGGCACAAAGGGGAAAATGCATTGAAGCAGGGAAGCATGTTCCATCTTTTACTGCATTCTGACATACAGGAATCACATGACCAAAGCAGTGGAGGGGAGATGCCGTGGCCTGTGTTCAACCCATTGCACCCCCCGTCACACAAATACACTCATCCTTCTGTGGCTGGGGGGGGGGGGGGCTGCTTGTTAGGAGGCATTAATGTTTAGGATATGAGAGCTGTCATTTTATTTTGCTTCCTACAGTAGTAGGGGCAGCGCCCCTCCTTCCATGTTGCCACCCTAGGCACGTGCCTAGGGTTGCCTAATGGTAAATACAGCCCTGGGTGTGGGCATGCTCCCTGCTAAAGACATAGCGGACTATTGACACAGCGGGGAATCCTGAATCTGAATGCCCTGGGGGAAGCGAGTATGCCTGCCCTGGAGTCTCATAGACACCAGGGTCGATTTTGGTCCAGAGAGACAGAGAGAGAGAGTCTTTACGGCCAAAACCCCCAACATGCCTCCCAGAAGCTCACTGTTTACCAGTCACTGCAGAGAGACATCGCCATGGCACCATACTTAGAGATGCTACACCACCCCAAACACAGGTAGACCCTGATCTGCTATTGAGTGCCCACAGTCTGGAGATGGAGAAGGGATGGTACAGGCTAACATACAAGCCACTTCCTGTTACACTGCATCAAATACCACTTCCATATATGAGAGAGTAAACTTCACATCCTGCTGGGGGAAGAGGAGACCACCCTGGAAATAGCTGCCCAAAGTGTCTCCACATGCCATCAGCTGAAACTCCATGGACTGTCATACCCCTATACTGCCCCATGCCTTACCTCTTTAAAGTGGACCAACACCCAGGATTTTGACTATCCTGGGTTTTGGTCCACTTCGGTGGGGCACCCCGATCGGGGGTGCCCCGCTGTGTGAAATCCCCCAGAATGCCCGTAAACACTCACCTCCCCACGCACCTACGCGGGCGCTCGTCCAATTAGAGAGCTCAGAGCCGCTGTGGTATGCACGTACAAGCGGCGTCCAACCACAGCGGTTCTGATCGCTGGAGCCCGCGTCTCGCGCTTCCTTCTAACAGGGAGCGCGCCGGCCATTCACAAACGGCCGGCGCGGGTGCATGCCCTGCTAGAGGGAAGCGTGAGATGCGGCCGCTGCCCATGCATGCACCGTTGTAACGGGGTTGAGGTAAGGTTTGCGGGCGTCCTGGGGGGTTTCACCCCGCGGGACATCCCGATTTCGGATGCCCCGCGGGGAGGGATCTGATCGGCCTGGGAATCTTATAGATTCCCGGGCCGATCCCCCCTGGGTGTTGGTCCACTTTAATGCCCCCTGTACATCTCTACCTGCCACCAACTATGATAACCTTATATATATACCTTATCATAACCTTATACTGCCCCATAATACCCCCAGACTCCTTATTCATGCATAACTCCACCTTTTACTGCCCCCTATACCTCACAAGCTGAGAAAAACACAGGACACCATGGATTTTTGGACCCCCCAATCCTGCCCTTTCAAACCCACATCCACCCCCTTTAATTCCCACATACACCCCCACCGCCATATCCAATATTCTCTTTTATTTGAATTGAATGAGAGAGAGAGAGAGAGAGAGAGAGAGAAAGAGAAAGTGAAAGAGAGAAAGAGAAAGAAATTAGTACAGTGATTGTATGTGAGAGTATTCTGCACTTACCTTTTGATGATAAACGTGGTTGTCGACAAAGTAGAGCAAGTTTCTCATGCATATAATATGTACATCTGTGAGATTTTAAACTCAACTGTGGACAGGAGCTGCCCTGGACATCACGCCCCCTTTGTCAGCAAATAACTAGCAGGTAGCAAAGGTTGCTGCTCTCTGAGTGAGTAAACACACATGGGGGGTTAGCTGCTGCCTGAAAACAGCCTATTACTGTACCTGCCACTAAGGTAAGTCACTTTTCACGTTGGGAGACATACAGATCAAGATCAATTGTTATAAAAGATAAGCAATAGAATGACACCGAATTGTAAATATTCATAAATTTTCACAGCTTAAAGCCCCTTTTTTCCATTTTACACCAAACCTTGTCATATGCCCAGGACCGGACTGGCCCACCAGGTTGCCAGGAAATCCTCTGGTTGGCCCCTAATCCAAAAAGCTCCATCTGTTCCAGGTGCCCAGATTTACATGGAGCAAATAACCCTAGCACTCTTGTCTATTTAGGGGCTTGAGAACAAAATGTTCAGCAAGTAGTTTATACCTACCAACTTTTCAGGGTGACAAAGAGGGACAATCGTTAAATTAAGATGGATAGGAGTTAGATTGTAACAGTTACAACTATATAAACATTTTGAATATGTATATGAATCATTTATTGATGCAGATCTGCATGCTAAACCTCCTAGAGAGACCAATGAGACAGGGGGACATAGACTGAAAATAGGGACAGTCCCTCCAATAATAAAAATAATTGACAAGTAAGAGGTATGGTTAGTTTCCGCCCTCTATAAAGCTCTAACCCCGCCCCCTTTACTTTATCCTGCTCTCCTCAGTATGTGATGCTTCTGAGTCAAGATGGCGATGGCCGAGTCCTGAACAGACTTGCAGCCCAGTTGGGGAAAGAATAAAATGTAAGTGACTAAAAACGTAAAAATATATTACTTTTAGATGCTGAGGAATAGTTTTTAAGAGTTTGGGCTTTTCATTAAATCATGCTGAAGTTCTGGTTTAAGGAGGCCACTAGAGGCCTCCATAGGCTATAAGAAATATAGTAAATAGTGTAAGAGGCTCATTTGATTGTGCGAATCCATTGGCTTCTCCCGGCCCTCTATTAGTTGGTTAACTTGTGAGGCCTAGTGTAATTACTCTCACTTCCCTAGCGGGTTATTGGGGCATTCTATATATCGTTAATCCCTATCGGCCTATTGTGCCGCTATAATCACCATATGGAGGCATCTCAGGATAATGTAACCGGGGTTCCTTCGGGACAAGCCCGGCTGTGTGTAGCGTGTGGGGAGTCTCATGTTGACGCTGACAAGGCGTGAGTGGCTGGGCCAGCACCTCGTTTCACTTCACCTACCCCCCCCAAGCTTAAATCTCACTCCTATTGAGTTGCATACAAGTGGGGATTCTCAGCCTGATGTGTCTTCTAGACTGGCTAGTGTTGAGAAGTTAATTGCTAATACCTTGGCGCGTAAGGCCCCTGCAAAAAAGCGGCACTTAACGCCTGATGTCACTCTTTTCCCTATGGAAACTGATGAGTAGAGATGAGCGAACTGGTTCGGACGAACCGGAATTCGCTCCGAATTTCAGGAAATATTCGATTCGGCACGAACCCGAATATTTTGTGGTTCGTGCCGATCGAATTTTTCCTGAAATTAAAAAAAAAAAATGCCGGCATGGTGACAGCGGAGCCGGCCGGCGGGCCGGTAAAGCCGGCCGGCCCGCTCCCACCATGCCGGCATTTAAAAAACAAAAACAAAAAAAAAAAAGCATTTTTGCCGGCATGGTGGGAGCATTTTTGCCGGCACGCTCTGATGACGCGCCCTCAGATGACAGCTGAGAGCGGCGCCGGCCTCCACGCTCCGGACCTGCAGGTAAGTGTTTGCTTTTTTTTGAAATGCCGGCATGGTGGGAGCGGGCCGGCCGGTTCCGCTGACAGCGGAGCGGGCCGGCCCGCTCCCACCATGCCGGCAAAAATGCTTTTTTTTTTTTTTTTTTTTTTTTTAAATGCCGGCATGGTGGGAGCGGGCCGGCCGGCCCGCTCCCACCATGCCGGCATTTATGATGGGGAACTTCGTAAAAGTTCGATTCGGCCGAACCCGAATTTCTTTGTGAAATTCGGCGAATCGGCCGAATCGAACTTTTCAAAAGTTCGCTCATCTCTACTGATGAGTTTTGGCATCTTTGTGGCTATACCCCCTCGGACGAAGGGGAGCTATTCTCCGACTCAGGGTCATCTGATGAGAGGCCCAGGGGTCATGACGATTCTGGCTCTGACCCCTGGGCCCCGGATGATACTGATAGATTGCTGACCCAGATTTTTGAGGTTCTGTCCATTTCTCCCCCTGTTGCGGCTCCCAGGCAAAGGGGGGAGCTGTTCCATACCGCTAAGTCATGCTTGGAGTTTCCTGAGCAAGAACATTTCAATAACCTTGTGCTCAAGGAATGGGAGCGTCCCAGTAGACTTCCCGGTGTACCTAAGAGTTGGGATAGGAAGTATCCCTTTCCTGCTGATGTGGTAAAGTGTTGGTCATCCCCTTCCGAAGTGGATGCCCCGGTTCTAGGGTTATCTAACACCTCTGTCATGCACTCCCCTGACTCTACTACCCTGAGGAATGCTGAGGACCGGCGCATTGACCAGCTGGCGTCCCATGCCTTTGCATGTGTGGGGACGGCGCTGCGCCCCGTTTGTGCCTCGGCCATTACTGCTGTGGCCATTAGGACCCTGCTAAGAAGTATACTTGATAGTGCCCCTGATGATTTGCCTTGTGAGGTGTTTAATTCACTCTCCAGTTGTGATGTATTTGTAAATTTTGTCCTCTCTGCCTTGGATGACACCATTAGAATGTGTGCCAGGACATCTGCCCTTGTGGTGGCTATACCCTGCTCGGTTTGGCTACGCCAGTGGGCTGCTGACAATGCTGCCAAGAAGGCCCTCACTGGTTTTCCCTTCAAAGGACTACGCCTGTTTGGGGACCGCCTGGACCTTTTTGCTAAGGGAGGCAGGTTACCCCAGCGCAGGCGGCAGTCTCGGCCCTTTCTGGGTCAGGGCTCCTTCTTCTCCCCCTACCGTGGTGCTAGACAAGGGAGGGGGGTTTCCTTTACTGGGGCCCTGGGAGACTTCTGGGGTAAGGGCAGAGGACGTGGATGTCCTGGCTCCTCCTGGGGCCCCAAGATTAAATCTTCTCCCAAGCCCCCTCAGGCATTATGGGGCGCCCTCACCCATCCGGGTGGGGGGACGGCTTCAGCACTTTGCTCACGTCTGGAGGCTTCATGTCTCAGACCGGTGGATTCAGGAGGTAGTGTCCTCCGGTTACAAGATAGAGTTTGCTGCCTAGCCGCCCCCAAGATTCATCAGATCCCGGATTCCTCAGGACCCTGTGTCAGCTCAGGAGTTAGTGCAGGCAGTGCAAGGCCTCCTAAAGCTGGGGGTCATCTGCAAGGTCCTTTAAGAGAAAAAGGCAAGGGCTTCTATTCCAACCTATTCACAGTACCCAAAAAAGATGGGTCACTCAGGCCCATTCTGGACTTGAAGATCCTCAACAAATTTGTCAGGAGCAGATGCTTTCGCATAAAACTCTGCGCTCTGCCATCAGTTCCCTGCGCCCAGGGGATTTCATGACTTCTGTGGACATCAAAGATGCTTACCTTCATATTCCTGTATTTCCAGGTCATCAAAGGTTCCTCAGGTTCGCTCTGGAGGATCAACACTACCAGTTTGTGGCATTGCCCTTTGGCCTCACCTCAGCTCCCAGGGTGTTCAACAAGGTGCTGGCTGGAGTGATGTCTCTGCTCAGGTTTCAGGGCGTCCGCATGCTGCCTTATCTGGACGACATTCTCATCAACTCCCAATCTCTACATCAGGCAGAATTGGATACCCAGCTGGTGGTGTCCACACTGGAGTCATTTGGATGGGTGATCAACCACCCCAAGTCTTCGCTGTCCCCGTCCTTGGTGACTCCATTCCTAGGAATGAATCTGGATACAGATCAGGCAAGGATTTTCCTTCCTCAACAGAAGGTGGACAGTCTGATTGCACAGGTCCAGTTCCTGCTATCTTGTCATCATCCCTCCATCAGGCAGGGAATGCAGCTGGAGGGCCTGATGGTGGCATGCTTCGAGGCGGTCTCTTATGCTCAGTTCCACTTGAGGCCTCTGCAACTCCACCTCTTGTCAGTGTGGGACAAGGATCCAGCGTCCCTGGACAGGGTCTATGTGCTTTCCCCCCTGGTCAGGAGGTCCCTCTCGTGGTGGATGGACTCAAGGAACCTGTTGGGGGGCAGATCCTTTCTGACCCCTTCCTGGGAGACGGTCACCACGGATGCCAGTCTGTCAGGTTGGGGGGGTTTCTGGAAGTCCCTGCGGTTCCAGGGGAGGTGGGGCCCTCAGGAGGCCCACACACCTATCAACGTCTTGGAGCTGCAGGCGATCAGGTTAGTTCTTGCTCAGTTGACTCCTCACCTTCGGGCCCTGCCTGTTCAGGTGCGCTCGGACAACCAGATGGCGGTTGCCTACATCAATCATCAGGGAGGGACCCGGAGCAAGAGGGCCCTCTAGGAAGTGTCTCTGATCCTGACCTGGGCGGAGACCAATGTTCCCTGCATATCAGCTGTGTACATCCCGGGGGTGGAAAATCTCCTGGCAGACTCTCTGAGCAGGGGGACCTCTCGCCAGGGAGAATGGTCCCTATGCAGCAGGGTGTTCCAATCTCTGTGTCACCGTTGGGGCCAACCAGATGTGGATCTGTTTGTGTCCCATCACAATCACAAGCTACCGGCCTTTGTCTCCCTGTCCTAGGATCCTCTGGCCTTGACCACGGATGCTCTAGCAATGTCATGGCAGGACTTTCAGTTTCTGTATGTCTTCCCTCCATTCCCCCTTCCTGGGCAGGGTTCTGCGCAAGATTGCTCTGGAGGGGGTGCCAGCAATTCTGGTGGCCCCCAGGTGGCCAAGAAGAGTGTGGTTCGCAGACGTGCTGGCAGTAGATCAGTACGCTCTGCCCATGGTGCCAGATCTGCTCACTCAGGGCTCCCTACGCCATCCCAATTTTCAAACTCTGGCTTTGACGGCCTGGCTGCTAGGAAGAAGTCTTCTTCTTCCATTTATTACAGGGTTTGGCGTGCCTACATTGACTGGTGTGAGTCTAAGGCCCTTATTTATCACGGGCTAGCGCCAGGTAGTGTCTGACGAGCGCCAGGTAGCGGCAGCTAACGGCGACTACCGACTCAAGTACGCCCGGCGGCGCTCACAATGACGCATTTATCAAGCAAAATGAGGCTAGCGCCGGCGAGAGCGTTGGCTAGCGCGGCATTCATCATGAAGCCGCCTGGACCGAACAGCGCCGCTGCAAATTCCCTCACAGCGCCAGGTATGAGCTGTCGCTCCCTGGCGATGTCCGATGCATTTCAATGGAGCAATCTATAATTAATCATAATTAATTGGTATTATTTTTTTTTTTTTTTTTAATGTCAAAAATTCAGAGACCACTTCTGCAATGTTAGGATTTATTTTTAAGTAAAAAAAAAATGTAAAAAAAATTTGTGCAGAATTGATCTAACAGGTCTGAGATTAATGTATTCATATTACAAAATGATTCTAACAACATGTATAATGTTACATTCAAAAAATATGGTTGTTTAGGGGTTAAAAACTAGTTAATACCCATCGCCGCCAGCGCTCTGGGGTTTAAACAAGGAATGGACAGCGACAGCACATTCGGAGCGTGATTTGTTAATGAATATGAAGCTAGCCGTTCGCTCTGGCCATTCGTTGTCAGGCGCTCACATACAACGCTGAACCTGTGAAACAGCGACCCCCCAGCCCGTATTCAACATTACCGCACGCCGACTGAGTCGCTGTCATCAAGCTAACGCCGGCCAAGCACAGCGAATACTGGCTGGCGCTGAAAAAATCACGCTACAGTCGCTCATCTGTCGCTACCTGGCGCTATTAATGAATCGGCCTCTAAGTCTTTTCCCTGTCGTGTGTTCTCTATTCCCAGGATTCTGGAGTTCCTACAGCATGGGTTGGAGATGGGGCTCCAACTCAGTACTCTGAAGGGTCAGGTTTCTGCCCTGGCTGTTTTCTTCCAGAAGTCCTTTGCTCAGCATCCTCTGATCAGAACTTTTTTCCAGGGGGTGACTCATGTGCGTCCCCCACGTAAGCCTATGGTGCCTGTTTGGGATTTGAACTTGGTTTTGTCAGCCTTGCAGGGTGCTCCTTTTGAACCTGTGCAGGATGCTACCCTGATCATTCTTACTCTCAAAGTTGTCTTTCTGGTGGCACCTCTGTTAGGCGTGCGTCTAAGTTGGCGGCGCTTTCCATTCAGCCCCCCTACTATGAGAGACACCAGGACAAGGTGGTGTTTCGATTCAAGCCAGATTTTCTGCCTAAGGTAGTGTCTGCTTTTCATTTGAATCAGGACATTAGGGTTGATTCAGAGCCCCTTTCTCACCTTTTTTTGCGTTAATATTTCCATTCTCGTTCATTTTTTCCCCTCGTCTGATTCAGCAAAGCCTTTTTTCTGTGGGAACTTTAGTGTGAAATGTTTTCATTTTGCATGATTTTTTGTTTGGTAGCAAGACCTCCATAAAATTATGAGAAAGGGGCTCTGAATCAACCCTATTTTTCTTCCTTCATTGTACCCTAATCCTAGTAATGCTAAGGAGAGAGTTTTGCATTCTTTGGATGTGGTTAGGTGTCTGAAGTACTATCTGGTGGCTACTGCACCTTTCAGAAAAACTGATGCTCTTTTTGTGGTCCCTTCTGGTCCTAGGAAGGGTTTGGCTCCTGCCAAGTCTACTATCAGCAAATGGATTCGTCATGCTGTGATTCAGGCCTACTCTGCTAAGGGGAAGAATCCTGCCTTCCGCCTTACTGCTCATTCCACTCGTGCTATTGGTGCCTCTTGGGCTTTTCAGCACCAGGCTTCTGTTGAACAAAGTTATACAAGGTTGATGTTAGGGCCTCAGCTGATGCTGTTTTTTGGCTGCAAGGTTTTGCAGACGGCAGTGGTTTAAACTGTCTGCTGTTACCTTTTTGGGGATCCCACCATACTTTATGGACACTGCTATTGGATGTCCCGATAGTATTGTATCTGGAGCAGGACATACTGTATACTAAGAATAATACAATTCTGTGATTACTCACCTGTAGAATTGGTATTATGAGTATACAGTACGTCCTGCTCCACCCCACCCTTGGTTTTTGCATTATCTTGGATCCCCTGTATGGTGATTGTTATCATTGTTTTAGTTACTAGTTTGGGTTGTTTTTAATTCTCCCGGCTTCTCGTTACCTGCTTTTGAATGCTGGGGATTTGTGGGAGGTCCCTGGGTATTTGAGGGGCCAGGAGGAGCCTATTTTCGATGTCTCCGCAGTCCAGCGCCACCTGGCGGAGTAATACCGCTAGTAAGTATTGTATCTGGAGCCGGACGTACTGTATACTCATAATACCAATTCTACAGGTAAGTAATCACATAATTGTATTTTTATCAGCTCTATTCCCTGTCACTCTATATGCACCAGACCATTTTGCTTGTGCCTACCAAGGAATTTGACCTCCGCATTTAACATGTCTTTGCAGTGAGAACAAGCACAAACCAGTGAACACACCAGTGCTACACTAGGGTGAACACACACTAGGGTGCTCAGAGTGGTGGCCTTCCCAAACCATTGCTCAAGAGCAAATCATTAAAGTCTCAGCCTGCTCGTAAGCTTTAATCAGCCCCTGGGTAGGTTTGGATGTCAATTAACAGGTATAATTGTTTTGGAAACACTAGGTTGATCTGGATAGCCTTGTGCCCCAGTTTTACCCCTGATCTTAGTAGGCAAAGTCCCTACTAGAGGGTTTGGATATGTCCTTGTTTTTATAGTTATTTTTATGCATATATTTTTGGTGCAGTTCAAACTCTACGTGAGCATTTTGCATACAGTAGCTTGTCAGGTCCTTTTCCTCTACTGCCTTAGCACAACACAGCAACGCAACCACAGATTGATCTTTGTGATGTGACTAAGTCTTACAATTTTCAGTAAATGACCACAAATCAATTTCTCAGGAAAGCAGAGCAGCCCTCCCTTTCCATACTGTACATACATCTTACAGAAGCACAACCACAAACTAACCCTCTCTATACTATGCCACATCCCAACAGAGACATTATTATAAAATGCAACCCAAACTTCCAACCCTCTTGGCAATGGTCATTTCTAGTAAACTGCAAAGCAAACTTATGTGTATCAGGTAACTTGAAAATGAAGGCAACTAAAACTTGTAAGATCTCATGTGGTTAAAAGGCGAATCTTCTTTTGTGGGGGTTTCCCATTAGACAGCAGATCAAACTAATCTACTGGTATTAAGTGCTACAGCCTACCTGTTAGTGGTCCCCATATATCTACCGTTGTGTTTGGGGCCCAGTGTTTGCTGGTGCCCATTAGATGTGTGTGGCAGAGTATGAGGAACATGACCAGGCAAGGGTGCACAAAGAGACTGGAAGGTATGGGCGTATACTCTACACACATAACTGTCTACACGTCATAACTGTCAGAGCTCATAGAGTTACCAGTCCCTAACAAAACTGATAGATGCAGAAGCAGTAGATGGGTCTGTTCTGGGGTGTTTCCCTTTAAAGTCCTTATCTGGGCAAAGAAAAAAAAGCCCTTTTTTATTTTCTCCCCTGCAGCAATTCCTTGGTGTACGATCTTGGAGAATGGATCATTTTTTGTTTGCGTCCCCTGCCACCTTCAAAAGTTGGGAGCTCAATGTGACAGTCCTGAAAGCCCCCCCGACCCTGTTACAGTGTGGAAGTTACTGTGATGCCAACAAGGCACATAGTCTCATTCACCAGTTTGCTAACAAACATTGAACAAATTGGGCTGGCTGCTTTCTTCTTTGCTCCAACTGTCCCTTTAATTGACATAAAACTCACAATGGGGGAGTTAAAGTTTTTTTTTTTAAGTTTGGTTTCTTTAAAAAGTACGGTAAATGAAAAAAGATGTCAGTGAAAGTTTACATGTGAATCATTCTTGAACTCCCTCCTTTGTCCGGAACACACCTCATTTTATTTCATGCAATATTTTGGAATAAAGTATAAAACAAGGTTAATATGAAAATATTTTAAAGCAAGTTGATCAAATAAAGACCTAAACGTCCTTTAACCCCATAACATCCACATCATGTTCAGTCATACACAGAGCATTCAGGAAGATATTAGTCACAGATGGTAGCCAAATAAGGAATAAGCAGGGGTCCAGTAGACATACTCCAAACAAAGCTGCAACAAACACAGAGAAGCAGATATGAGGATAAGACATGGATTGCAGGAGGACAAACAGATACCTTCATTAAAGTTGCATGTGTGAAAGTAGATACATGTTCTTGCATTCACCAGTGTAATTTTTTGTATGAAGTCCCTTTGGGGGGTAAACTGCCCTTACTGGCAGAGGAATGGTAATGGACGAGGCACACAGGTTCAGGGGCATACATTTAGGTTGTGTAATACTGTAGATCACAGTCTATGGACACATACCTGGTAGTACTGGGTGCAGTGTGGAAGCTGAGGGTAAATCCTGAGCTTGCACGGAGCAGCCCAATTGAGGGCCACTTGACAGAAGCTGCCTGAAACCTGGGATCAATTCCGACTTGTAGCAGTACAGTAGAAGTCAGTACAGCTGACAGTGTTGTTTGATAGGGGTGCGTGGTTAAACATGCTGGATCAGCAACAGATGAGAAGATCCGAATATATCGGGCAGGCAACTAGGCAAGTAGTTAAAAGGTGGTCGGGTAGGCATGGCTGGCAACAGGTAAGTAAATCATATGTGGTGGTGCAGGCAGAGAGATCAGATGTTGTCAGGGAGGCAGGCAGATTCAGAAACAGACAGGGGTTAATGAAAGTCCAGGAAAGGGTCAGCAACAGGCAAGCAAAAGATAAAAATCAGAGTTCAGACAGAGGTGTTGACAACAGGCCTAGCCTAGGTTTAACCAGAAGCCAAGCAGTTGTTGGCAATTGACAACGTAGTATGTATGCTGGCAATTCGGTCAGTGGTGTGCTATTGATTAGAAGAAGCTTTTAAAAAGCCCACTTTCTAGCAAAGCAGGGTTCTGCAGGTTGAGCATCACCAGAGGTAAGGAGTGAAGCCACCTAGTTGCTAGGCAACATCACTGCCCAGCGTGGCATGGATCGAGAAGCTGCGGGCAGGCAAGGTAAGCGATCCCCGGCCCCCAATGCTGCCATAACAGGTTTTTCTTAAACCACTGGGACAAGTTTTATTAGTGACAGCATTATGACAAAAGCATTATTTTTTGATTTTCAGCTCCAGGAGCCACCTGGAGAAGCCCGCTTAGCCCCGCTCCCTTTAACTCACCGGATGGAGCTCACCCGTGGTCTGGTGGCGACCAGGGCTGCCCCTCATAGTCTGTATGAGGGACATAGGGGGTGCTGGAAGAGGTGTTCCTATACCTGGTGCATATGGAAAATGAGAAGGATAGAGAGAAGAAAACCACCAAAAGAAAAATCTAAAGAAACCAGGCCTGTTGACACTTGTGGCTCAGCATTACCGGATTCTTGACAAAATGCTTTATGTCTGCAGATTAAGATAGGGGAGGAGTCTGTGGCCTTGGGAAACGAAATGGCTTCAGTTTATGAAGTTTTTAAAAACTTCCATACCGACCATACCTCCCACACAGACACAAACTACCCAGGACATGAGGCTTGGTATATCGTTGATAGGTCGTTTCCCTGACCAGTCCTTATTCCCCTGGATCCACCCCCTTGGTGGCAGGTTCAGAAGTAGCTGAAAGTGAGGGTGAACTTACTTCAGAAGACTCCCTAAACGAGTGTCTCCCAGTAGAGGATGGTATTGGAGGATCCCTCAAGTTCGTCCAAACCTCTACCTGAGGAATAACCAGCGTTATAGGATAATATTTATGACACGTGGGGTATTAAGGAGAAGGAAAAACCCCTGTCCTTTCAGAAATCTAAGTACAGAAGATTACATATAGAAAAGAGATCCAAGAATTTTCCAGTCTATTCTGCACTGAAAGATTTAATTAATGCTGCATGGACAAATCCAGAGAAAAAGTTTTTCCTAACCCAATTTCAGACCAGGCAGCAGAACCAGCATAGAGGTTGGACACAGACAAGGACACAGAGAAAGGGTAGCTTGCTTTGCAACTGGCCAGCTCTCAGTCAGACAAGTGGGAGGAAGGCTCACCCTGTTTGTAGCCGCATGGCGGGCAATCTCCCATAGCCAATTCATGCTAAATCCTCTGGAAGAGAGTATCAGAGTTTCTATCTCCCCCTCCTTCTTCATTCCTGGTAACCAAGTTACCCAGAGAGTTGGAAAGAAAGAAGGTCTTTCCAGTTGTACTTAAAAAGAGAGTAATAGAAACAGTAGCAGACCACAACAGGGGTCGGGGTTTTTGGTACCAGTAAACCACCCAAGGGGAACAAGTACTTAAGGGCACCAGCTATCTGCTAACCATAAAAACACTAATAATTCATCAAAAATAGATTTATTAATCCATAACTGTACCGACCTGCACCTCAGTGTGATAAGCTTTCTCACCCCTGCTGGAAGGATCCTGGGGTGGGAAAGCTTATCACACTGAGGTGCAGGTCGGTCTTGTCGGCCTGGCATTATATCTGCACATGTAGTGCACATATTTACTTAGCACTCAGCACTTTATCTTCCATTGCACTATAGCACTTTGGTTCAGGACATGATGAATTTTTTTAGAGATTTCTTTTTACTCTGTACATATATTGTTTAGGTAGGTAGCATTTCTATAGGGTCACTCCTGCTGGATGATAATTATATGTTTGTGGATTTTAAATGTTGGTGATTGTTTTGTATGTTGTATGTTGATGTTTTATACAGTTATGGATTAATAAATCTATTTTTGATGAATTATTAGTGTTTTTTATGGTTAGCAGATAGCTGGTGCCCTTAAGTACTTGTTCCCCTTGGGTGGTTTACTGGTACCACCGATTCTGTTTGCTCATTGGTAGATATTGGGGGTATTTCTGTGGCACAGCAGGTCTGCTTTAGTATTATTTTGGGTGGTGCTGGACAAATAGAACTTTTTGTGCAAATTGTTTGAGGGATCGGGTTTTTATTATCACTTTTTTTGGTACAAAAGCCCTCTCTGGTAAATACCGAATGATCCTTAATAGAGATGAGCGACTAGTGAAATATTCGAAATTTCGAATTTCGATTCGAATAGACCGCGTTACTCGACTACTCGACCGATTATCGAATCCCATTATAGTCTATGGGAAAAAAATGCTCGCCACTTGGAAATCTCAATTCGACCACTTGGAGGTCACCAAGTCCACCCTGAAACATCAGAAAATGATGCCAACACTGCTGGAATGCAACTGGGACAGCAGGGGAAGCATGTCTGGGTGCATATAACGCGCCCAAGTCGCACTATTACGCCACTATCACAGCCTCTCAACAATACACTCCAAACACAATATAACAGTGTTTTGTTGGCACAGAGGACACAAAACAGTAGTGCCAAATATAGAAGGTTTTTTTTAGGAGAACACCTGGCTATACAGCCGTATACTGCCAGAAGGTGAAATGGTGCCTATACACACCGGGTATATAACAGTGTTTTGTTGGCACAGAGGACACAAAACAGTAGTGCCAAATATAGAAGGTTTTTTTTAGGAGAACACCTGGCTATACAGCCGTATACTGCCAGAAGGTGAAATGGTGCCTATACGCACCGGGTATATAACAGGGTTTTGTTGGCACAGAGGACACAAAACAGTAGTGCCAAATATATATATATTTTTTAGGAGAACACATGGCTATACAGCCGTATACTGCCAGAAGGTGAAATGGTGCCTATACGCTCCGGGTATATAACAGGGTTTTGTTGGCACAGAGGACACAAAACAGTAGTGCCAAATATATATATATTTTTTAGGAGAACACCTGGCTATACAGCCATATATTGCCAGAAGGTGAAATGGTGCCTATACGCACCGGGTATATAACAGGGTTTTGTTGGCACAGAGGACACAAAACAGTAGTGCCAAATATAGAAGGTTTTTTTTAGGAGAACACCTGGCTATACAGCCGTATACTGCCAGAAGGTGAAATGGTGCCTATACGCACCGGGTATATAACAGGGTTTTGTTGGCACAGAGGACACAAAACAGTAGTGCCAAATATAGAAGGTTTTTTTTAGGAGAACACCTGGCTATACAGCCGTATACTGCCAGAAGGTGAAATGGTGCCTATACGCACCGGGTATATAACAGGGTTTTGTTGGCACAGAGGACACAAAACAGTAGTGCCAAATATATATATATTTTTTAGGAGAACACCTGGCTATACAGCCGTATACTGCCAGAAGGTGAAATGGTGCCTATACGCACTGGGTATATAACAGGGTTTTGTTGGCACAGAGGACACAAAACAGTAGTGCCAAATATAGTTTTGTATATAGGTGCTAATACACCACTGAAGTCTTTCTGTCCCTATTCCAGCAGCAGCTACCCCTCACTAAAGCAGCCGTTGTGTGCAGTGTGTATATAGCTAGAATGAGCTATATACCGTTCAGCATAGTAGCCCTAATAAGGGCTCTCAATGACTCTCTTGTCTTCTGGTAGCTGGTATATATGGTGGTAAATGCGATATTCTGAGCTTCTGGGGCCTTGCCTGCCTACATACAACTACAGCCTGTCTTTCCCTGCTCTTAGCGTCTATCCCTCACTAAGTTCAAGCTGCTAATGCTGACGAAGAGGAAGTGCTGAGTTTTGTAGATTCGAGGTCACATGGTTTTTCCAGCCAATGCGTCTAGACGCCGTTCTCGCGATGCCAGCGTCCTCCCAGGACCTGTCCCACCCCCCCTGCATGGTGATTGGTGTAAAAAACGCGCCAGGGAAGGTGGGAGGGGAAACGAATTGTAAGTGCGCCATCGCCGCTGTACTCGATCGAAATCGAGTATGACGAATAGCGTAGTATTCGATTGAATACCGACTCGGTCGAATACTACTCGCTCATCTCTAATCCTTAACCTAAAAAGATTAAACCTGTACATAAAGTACAAGAGATTGAGAATGGAGTCTGTTCCGTGAGAAGCGTCCTGGTAAAAGAAGCCTTTATGGTCAATCTGGATTTCCAGGATGCTTACCTTCATGTTCCAGTGTTCTCCTTCCATTGCAAATACCTAAGGTTTCCAATAAAACTAGAACAAGAGATCCATCATTTTCAGTACAGGGCTTTGCCCTTTGGTCTTTCCTTGGTCCCATGCACCAAGATTGTGGCGGAGCCTAGGGCACTCCTAAGACAGGGCGGAATAACGATTATTCCGTACCTAGACGATCTCTTGCTCTTGAACAAATCTTGGTAGGCTCTTTAAGTAGATCCGGAAAGGACACAGGTTCTGCTTGAATCCCTAGGTTGGATTATCAACCTTGAGTAGTAGAGTCCCAAGCCAACGCTGCAGGTTTCTGGGATACCAGAAGAAAAGATATCCAGAACAGTTACTGCACTCTGGTTCTTCCTCATGAACCCTCTAGTAACTCTGAGAGAAATCATGAGATTATTAGGGTTCATGACAGCTGCAATTCCTGCAGTTCTTTGGACGCAGCTGCACAGGAGAAATCTGCAGCAGTTCCTTTTCTCCCGGTGGAACTGAAATCAGGAGTCACTGGATCAGTTTGTTAGATTGTAGGAAGACACTCTGCAAAGTCTCCACTGGTGGTCAAATCCAAAGGTTTTAAAAAGCGGAGGACCATGGAGCCAAAAAAATCCAGTGACAATTACAATGGATGCCAGTGCATGGGGATGGGGGACCCATCTGCAGGAATACCAGACTTAGGGTCAGTGGTCCCCACATGGCCCAGAAGTCGCCAAACTACCGAGAACTGATGGAAATAATACTAGCACTGGAAGACTTTTTGCCAGTAATAGTTGGAAAGGATGTACAGATGCATTCATACATTGCTTCCACAGTGCCATATTTAAATCATCAGAGGGGGACCACCCCTCCCTGATGAGCCTTGCAGACTCAAATTTGTTCCCGCTTCAGGATCAGGTTCCATCAATTTCTGCATTTCACTTAAAGGGAATCCTAAACAGAATTGTGGATTTCCTGTAGAGGTTCAACAGACAGAGTGGTGTTTTAACCAGGATGTCTTTATCCAGTTAGTACCTTGGTGGGGTTTTCCACAAATAGCTCGGACAGATATAGGTAGACAATTGGTTAAGTGTGGGGCTGGCACTAAATAGAGGCACTCGCATAAATGCCAGAAAGACAAATGCATTTATTGGTATAAAACACTGTATAAATCCCATAAATCAAGACCAATAAAACCACACAATATCGTGTTTGCAAAAATGTACGCCCCCCATACTCCCATGCACACAACACATACGTTTTCACTCATCCACAAAAATGCACATGGCCAGCCATTTTTCCAAGTATGCTCAGTACTCTGTATCGTATCCACCGTTGTTTGGACAAGGAAGCTTCACATATAAAAGTTCCCCTGATGCAATGTGCTGCAAACACTGCCATGCTCAGTCTAATGGAGGGGAAATCCCGGGAAGAGGGTGCCCAGTGTCACAGTGACAATGCTTGTAAGAATGAGAGCCTCCAACTCCTTGGCACAATGGCTCAGATCAATTTGCACTCATTCTATTCCATTATGGTACTTAGCTGAGGGCAGCCCATCCACAGTGTTGAGCCGTAAAACAATGGGGGCACAGCATCAGTAATAGTGGAAGTCTCCAATCCTTAATAACTTGCCATGTGCATACATTAAACATATAAAGTGCTTCAATCGTGCTGCGGTACAGGTTATATCTTATACATTCAACACTACCCAGACATCATTCAGATCTCAGACTGCAGCCTCTCTCACCACGGCTAGTAACCGGGGAAAGGTTAGTATTACACCCAAACAAATTGAGGTTCGGATGTAATACTAACATTTCCCCTTTATATGTTTAATGTATGCACATGGCAAGTTATTTTCTTGCTTGTCCTCTCCAAGGCTCGTCCTGAAGAACGAGAGATGAAAATCCCCATTAGTCTTACCGGTAACGGTATTTTCTACTTCAGGACAACCCCATTTTACCCCTCCTGTTCTTGGTATGTTTCTTGCTTAGATGCTGAATTGGAGGGGAAGGAGTAAGGCTTTTAACCTATTTTCAGTTTGTGTTTCCTCCTAGGGAGAGTGATCTCCAAGGGTCACCCTAAAGAACTTGTAGAAATACCGTAAGACTAACAGGGATTTTTTAGACCACAGCTTGGGACCTGGTGACATTTATTTTTTTTTCCACAATATTTTTATTAAAGATAGGTAATTATCACAACCAAAAACAGTTTGCATTTCAGTTTGTAAAGATCACATCCAGTTGAAGTCAATATCAGATAAGTTAGAGCTCAGGTAAGATGTTATACAAAGCATTCAACGCATTTTGAGAACAACAACAGCTGAAAATTTAAATACAGAACATAATGAGAGAATAAAGAGAATAGCCGAGGGATGAAAAAGAAGGAAAGAGGGAACGGGGTGGGTGTCCAATGTACTTTCAAGTCAAAAGGTAACACAAGGTTATAAAAAAGTGGAAGCTAAGGCACAAATAGGTGGCGATCAAAGTGTTTAGGCTGAAAGTGGGTAATCCAACCTTCCCAGGTCGCAAGGAAGGGAGAAAGATCTCCCTTCATTGAGGCAGCCATCTTTTCAAAAAGCATTACTTCATTAATACGAGGTATGAGACTTCCGCTGGAAATGGACCTACTCTTCCATGACCGAGCAATAGTCATTTTAGCAGCTGTTAGGATATGCCTCACTAGCTCAAACTGTGTTCTGGAGCAGTCGGGGGGTCTTAGATTTAGAAGAGCTAATCGGGGTGAGGGGGTCAAACGTAGGCCTGTTGCCTTAAATATAATATAAAATACCTTAGCCCAGAACTGTTTAACCAGCCTACACTCCCACCAAATATGAATGTAGGTTCCTTGCTCACGGCAGTTTCTAAAGCATTCTGCAGAGTACGTAGGGCAAAACTTGTGAACTCGCTCCGGAACCAGGTACCAACGAAGTAGAACTTTGGTATTAGTCTCTTGGGCGCCTGTGTGGAGGAATTTAGTAAATGAGTTCCTCCATACTGCCTTCCAGTCCTCACCCGAGAGGTTCATACCAAGATCCTCCGCCCATCTAGTGGTGTAGGCCGGAAGGGAATTCCCATCTGCCTCACCCAATAACTGGTATAGCATCGATACAGTCCCTTTGCCAAGAGGCTGCTTCTCACAAATGGACTCAAAGGGCGAGGAAGGTTTTGGTACTGACCCCAACTCTGATTTAGCTCCTATGTAATGAGTGATTTGCAGAAAACGAAGAAATTCTTTACCCGATATGTCCTTGAGTGATTGAAGGTCGGAGAAGGTTATCATACCCCTATGCGATAAAAAATCTTTAAATTTTGTTAAATTATGTGCCCTCCACCAGGAGAAGGCCGATGGTTCCTGGAAGGCAGGGAGGAACTCAGGATTACCAAATATGGAAAGCAAGGGAGTCTGAGGGGAGGAGAGGTTAGCTTTCAATCTATTAGTCTTCCATATTTTGAGGGAGTGGTTCAAAACAGGGTTGTCAATGCCTTTATAGGTCGACGATGGCAGCCATAATAAGTTCACTATCTCTATCGGGGAGCAGCTGGTCTGTTCGATATCAACCCACAGTGGTCTCTCCATACCCGCGTGGAGGGCAGATAGTTGGGCAATCTGGCAGGCGGAAAAATAACGTGCTAGGTTGGGAACCCCAAGGCCCCCCTGATTCTTAGATCTGTATAGTGTGCTACGGTTAACCCTCGGTTTCTGCTTCCCCCAGATAAAGGAGTTCATAGATGCCTGAAGACCCCTAATAAAGGAAGCCGGGATTGGAATTGGAAGGACCCGAAAAAAGTAAAGCATTTTCGGAAGCCAAGTCATTTTGACCGCCGTTATCCTTCCCAACCATGACAGATTTAGTCTGGTCCAGGTGACCAGAAGAGCGCGAAGATCCTTAGCCATAGCCGGGTAGTTGGTGGCGTAAAGGGAATCGTAATTTGCTGTGAGGCGAACACCCAAATATTTAATGTGATGGTCTTGCCAGGAGAAATTAAAAGAAGACTTAAGCGTGGCCACTGTACCCTCAGATAGAGAGATGTTGAGCGCTTGAGACTTCGAGGCATTAATTTGAAGGCCGGATATTCTAGTAAAATCATCTAGGGTGTGGAGAAGATTCGGGAGGGATGTTATAGGGTCAGATACCAACATTAAAATATCATCTGCAAATAAGGAAATCTTATGGTCATAGCCTCCTATCTTTATCCCCTTAATATTGATATTATTCTGCAACAGCTTGGAGAGGGGCTCAATGGCAAGAGCAAATAGTATAGGGGAAAGGGGGCAACCTTGTCTCGTGCCTCTGCCAAGGGTAAACCTATTGGAAGAATAACCCGAATATCTAATAAAAGCTCCCGGATTGGAATATAACGAGGCAATCCATGCCGTGAAGGAGGGACCCATACCCCACTTCTTCAGTATAAACTGTAGGTAGTCCCAAGCCACAGTATCGAATGCCTTGCGGACATCCAGTGTTAGTAACATGGCTCTGGAACCCTCCTTCCTGGCGTGATGAATTAAATCAATAGCCTTGCGGATATTATCCCCCACCTGACGGTGGGGAATAAATCCTGCTTGCTCTTTGGAGATTAGAGACCCTATAAACTTATTGAGTCTTGTCGCGAGGACTTTAGCGAGGAGCTTAACATCTATGTTTAATAAAGAAATGGGCCTGTGGTTGGACCAAAGAGCAGAGTCAGCATTGGGTTTGGGTATCATACAGACTGCTGCGGTGAGCGCATCCATACTCCACGAGTCTCCTCCACTAAGGGAATTAAATATGCGAGCCAGGCGTGAGGAGAGTACTTGGGAGAATTTTTTATAATAGAGGGCGGTGAAACCATCTGGGCCCGGCTGTTTCCCAATTTTTAAAGAACAAATGGCATCCTGGACTTCAGAAACCTGAACCGGCATCTCCAATGAGGCCCTGTCCTCTTCAGAGAGGGAGGGTAGTTGTAGATGGCCTAACATTTTCTCAGCAAGTTGTTCATCGAGTGCAGCCTTAGGCTTATAAAGGTCTTCAAGATGTTTACTGAATGTCGCTACCACCTTCGCAGGGTTGCTTGAAAGTGAGCCATCTAGGGTCTTAATACGTAAAGGTTTAACCCTCTGTGAGACTCCTTTAAGCCTTCTAGCCAGTGGGGTGTTAGGCTTATTACTAAGACGATACCACTTAAACCTAGATCTATTAATTTGGCGTTCGGCCTCACAGGAGAGGTACATATTAAGCTGGTCACTGGCCTGGTTCAGGGCAATCCTGTTCCGCCTAGACGGGCGGGTCTTATAGTCAGAAGAGGCTAGGTAGTATGCATCTAGTAATGTATTGAGCTGCTTCTTGTACTCAGCCTTTCGTCTGGCTGATTCTTGAATGAAATGACCTCGAAGAACGGCCTTATGGGCTTCCCAAAGCAAAACATCTGAGCTTACGGACCCTGTGTTATCTGAGTAGAAGTCCTCAATCACCTTTCGTGTGCTTTCAAGCAGGATCTCATCAGATAGCATGGGGTCGTATAATTTCCAGGATTTTTGTGGGGATCTTTGTGTAAGGGAGTTTAATTCTATCAAGACCAAGTCATGATCAGACCAGACAATTGGTACAATAGAGGAGTGGGCCAGGAGAGGCAAAGAAGAAAGCTGTAAGAAAATGTGGTCAATTCTGGTAAAGACTTTGTGTGGACAGGAATAATGGGTGTAGTCTCTTTTAGTGGGGTGAAGTTCCCTCCATGCATCAGCTAAATGGTAATAATTTAGAAGAGAGCAGAACGCCTTCCCTGAGGAGCCATCCTTCACCGCATCTACTGGACGTCCAACCGCATAACGATCTAGAGTCGGGTGCAAAATTTGGTTAGAATCCCCGGCTACTATTAAGAACCCCTTTACCAAGGGATCAAGGGTTTTCAGGAACTCCTCGAAAAAAGCGCCCTGATTCTGATTTGGAGCATAGTACGTAGCAATCGTAATTGGTTGATCCTGGATTGTACCCACAATTATGAGGAAACGACCCTGAGGGTCTCGTATTGTCTGCTCCGAGGAGAAAGCGAGTGAGCGCTTAAAGGCGATGAGGACCCCTCTCTTTTTGACGTCGGCTGAGGCCGTAAAAAAGAGGGGGTAATCAGCGCTAAGGAATTTGGGAGTATTGTTCTTGGTGAAATGGGTCTCCTGAAAGCAGATAATATCAGCGTGTAGAGCCCTCATCTGGCGAAAGGCCTTGACTCTTTTCTGGGGAACATTCAGGCCTTGCACATTGAGTGAAACCAATTTAACTGCCATAATTAAAATGTTTGAAGGCTGATACTATGATGAAGATGGACACCCAGGGACAGGACAAAGGGAAAGTTAAAAAAGTGGACAGAGGGAGAAAACTTAACAAAGACATATCGTGAGAGGCCTAATGGAGGAGAAAGTGCCTCCCAACCTGAAAGCAGAATTTCCCACTAGGGCTAACAAGGTTGAACCCCAATGGGGAATGCTATCGCAACAAGGGACCTCCTAAAAGAGGTCACAATCCAAACTGGTGGATTGGCTGACCCACAACAAGGGGTCAGTATCTAAAACTTCCCAACGCGGTGGAAGCCAACGGGTTGGGAAGCTTGGAGTGTGCAAGACATAGAACCTGGGCCTCCGGCCCGCAATACAATTAGCAAAACATTAAACAGCAACAATTTATACTATCAAGATTCTATAGAATAGGGGTGGTGGTGCTCATCTGAATATAGGATTAGAAGTTTGAAAAACTCCTTTGTTCAGCAAAGAGAGTTATAGAACCTAAGGAAAGGGTGAATTCGTAGAAATAGTGTCCGGTTAAACTTGAAACCTCAGTCAAAGTAAACTGCAAACAACACTAAACAGGAACAGAATACACACCAAGCACGATCACCTAAGGATCGAGGTGGGGAGTGAGAGCCCCAGTATAACGCACCGGAAATATCACCCGTCACCCCTCTCCAGAGGCCGGCTTACCAAACTTATGGGACAATGCAGTCACTGACTTGCTCGTAGAGGGAGTGCTTCTCCTTGGACCGCGTTTATCCTTAGACGCTGGCGAGAAGGAAAGTGCTCTCTTCTTTTGTGGAGGGGGGGTTGGTATTACAGTATGGGCTTTCAAACCCGTTGATGCCAGGATGTTCTCCAACTCTTGTGGCGTGGATGCCTCATACCTCTGGTCGGAGTAGAGAAAGGAAATTTTGAAAGGGAACCCCCATTTGTATCGGATTCCTTTGGCCTGCAGAATTTCAAGGGATGGTTTCATAGCCCGCCTCCTGCCGATAGTTTGTGGGGAGATGTCAGCAAATAGTTGGTAGTCAAAATTCTGAAATTTAAGTGAGCGTTGATCCCGCGCAGCAGCCATAATCAATTCCTTTGTACGGTAAAAATGAAATTTCACCAGAACGTCCCGCGGAAGGCCATCTGCTCTCTTCTTCTGCAAGGCCCGATGAATTCTGTCGAATTCCAATCTCTCAATTGGGACGGATGGAGCAAGCTCCTGGAAAAGGGCCGTAACTGTAGGTTGTAAGTCTGTAACGGATTCTGGGATACCCCTGATTCTGATGTTGGCTCTACGGGAACGATTCTCCATGTCCTCAAGCTTGTGATGAAGAGTGAGATTTTCGTTTCTCAGGGCTTCTACCTCCGTACCAAATGAGGACAGCTCAGAGATATACACTGACTGCTGTTGTTCAAGATCATCGACTCTTTGGCCCAGTTCTTTGATTTCCGCCGAAAGGTTGGTGGAGATCTGGGTTGTAATATTCAGGGCCCAACGTTCAAGGGCTTTCTCAAGCATGGCCTCATACCTATCTAGTGGCGGTGGGTGCGGTTTAGTAGGCGAACCATGCAGGGAGTCGTCCATCCAGGACTCATCTTCTGGCAGAAGGTCGGAGGGGACTTGAGGGTCGCCCTGGGGGGGCGTAGACGCTTCCATCCTAGATATAGAACGCGGGCAGAATTAATGCCAGGATTAGTTGGAGCCACGTAGCAAGGCCACTGAAAGTAAGACCTGCAGTACCGTCTCGTTTTGTTAATAGCTTAGACAGGTGACCAAATTAAAGGAAGGAGGCGGACCTTAACGGGAAATCAAGGGAAAGCCCACATTCATCAGGATACAAATGAGGACTTTTCTCCTTCACAAGGGCTCAGACACTAGGTAAAATCCACTTTTATATAGTAAGCAATAACAGAAAGCCCGCATATAAGAGACTGATGGTACTTGCTGTGCTTAGTGGGGACTGCTCTACAGACTGTGGAGGGGTGAGACCACTTCAATGTTGATGCGAGCTGCAACAATAGCTAGGTATGTAGACACTGAGGTATAGCCTGGGCTGAAGGGTTAATCTGTAATCCGGTGCACTTATAATATATGCTTGGCAATCATTATGGAGCCAGTTATAGATCTAATGTGGCATCATTTGAGAACAGTGAGAGGCAGTGTGGACCGTACTGCAGGAGCTCTAGCCCCCAGTTATGAGGTGCCTTCCCCCTTAATTGGTAGCTGCTCGAAGGAGGGCATTAGCAGTATCAGAAGAGGCTGGATCAAGATGGCAGGGGCTGCTCTTCTCTGCCTGCTGACTCGATTTCGGGACCTCCCCCAGAACTGGCCAGACTTCACTTGATGGGGTCCTGGGATCTGCCCCTACCAGCGGAGCCCAAAACCGCCGGTCCTGCAAGCTGTGGGGGACCGGGACACCTGGCAGCAGCTGATCCAAGATGGCGGCGTCTGCTCCTCTCTGCCTGACGCCCTGGACGTTTTCGGGACCCCCCTCGGATCGGGCCAAAACTTGGCAGATGGGGTCCTGGGGTCTGCCCCAGCTTGCGAAGCGCAAAACCGCCGGTCTCTGAGGCTGTGGGGGCCGGGAATCCAGGCTGAAGCTAAGCCCAAGATGGCGGCCGCCGCTCCTCTCCTCCTGCCGTCCAGCACCCGCTCGGGACCCACCACGGATTCAGCCGAAAGTTGGTAAGTGGGGTCCTGGGGTCTGCCCCAGCTAGTAGAGCCCGAAAACGCGTGTCACTGCAGGCTGTGGGGGGCCGGGGATCCAGGTAACAGCGGAGCGCGGATCTAGGATGTCATCCGCGCCCCGCACGCATGCGCACTCCGGGACCTGGTGACATTTAAAGGGACTGTACACCTACAGTAATGGCATTAATAAGTCAGCAAGCAGCCCACTTGCTGCCTGTCCCATATGTCTCTCCCCCATTTCCTGCAGTGCCGGGATGAAGCTGTAGCTGGGCTCCAAATTTTTCCTCCTATCAGTTTTATTTTTCCAGGACCATGCATAGGTTGGACTAACACCCACTCTGTGCCTTTGTGTGAGCATGGCAAGTCAAAGTGGTCCTGCAGCTCTCTCTGATTACAGCAGAGCATGCTCAAGACTCCTAAAATTTAAATTTAGGCAAAGAAAATAGCATTGCTTAGAATACATTAGTTACATACATATAATTGGAGCTTTTGAGATGCTTTGAAATGGTTTATTTTACACTGTTCTCATGGGGGGATAAGTTAGTGCATGCTTCAGCTTTACCCCACAGCCTGTCAAATTTCTCTACTGTCCCAAGCAGGTTGTCAGTTACTGATTGTAAGGAGGTTAAAAAAAGGAGTATTACAAAAATCAATTAAGTATATCAACATGGCCGTCTTTATTATACACAAATATGGAAGATTTCCAATTCCACAATCTGTCCATATCCTGCTAATTAGACAATTATGACTACTACTAATGACCCGGGAAGACAGGAACACAAGTGTAATTGTTTGACATAAAACCCTGGTAACAACTTTGGAGAAAGAAGTTAGTGGTGATTGTGCTCCTGTCAGGAGGGATTTGCAGTAATGAGCCTCACAGGTAATCAGTAGGAACTTGCAAGAATATTTTTTCATGATTGCTTTCCATGAGGACCTGATTAGATAAAATATGAAGTCACTTCACTAAACTGTCATGTTCCCAGCAGTTACATAAGGTCAGGTTTGCAAGAGCTTGACTAAAGCATGGTTCGTCTATTAAAGGAGCACAACCCCATTTAGCTTATCTGAGCGGTGTAAACAATTTCATGTAATTGGCCTTCGTAATTATCTGTAATTCTTTGTAAACCAAAGCCTCTCCACATCTTCCTCCTCCTGCGGGATCCATAACAAGTCGGGTGGTAAATCTGCCATTTATTACAATTATTAACCTTTCCTATTTAATGATTCGCAGCGCACAGAAAGAAAAAGGCAAAGCAGCTAGGAAATCCGTCATGAAGCAAACAGCCCGGATGAGAAGCCGCAAATGCAAAATCATATTCTCCAGACTACTGTTAGGCAACATGGTGATTAGGGCAGAGGTGTAGCTAGGCTTTCTGGCACCCGGGGCAAAAATTTAAAATGGTGCTCCCCAGCTGTGCTTAGGCCACCCTTTGGTGCCCCCCTGACCTGCTGCACCCGGGGCCTGTGCCCCCCTGCTTCCCCCTAGCTATTCCCCTGGATTAGGGTGCAGCACATGGGCACAACGACTACGAACAGGGACACATTTAACACTCCAGCCCTGCTGCACAGTTACAGAGAATTATGAAGGTCACTGCAAACAATGTCAACTTTAAGACCAGTGGTTATGGTTATGGGGGATACGATTTTTGGACATGGTTTAGGTTCAGGCTTTTAGGGAATGGGTATTGTTTGTCTCCCAATGAAAGTTTGCCATAAATAAGTAATACCTTTTGCAGAGGGAGCATAGAAATGCATTGGTTGTGTAGTGGTTAAAGAAGAACAAAACCCAAAAATGCATCCCAGTTTGTGATGACCACCAGCCCTCAGGTCTTATAGACTCGAGGGGGATGGTTGCTCCTCTTTAAGGAAGATACTAAGTTCCAGCTTCCTTGAAATCCATAAGTAAATCTGGGAATGCCCAGCACGGAGCCTGGGAAAGGCACATATTTTTAAGGTTTCACAAAGACTTCAGTCGCCTTTCACGAATAAAACAAGGATAAGAAAGCACTGTCTGGACTTCTGGGACAGTGGTTGTTCATCCAGCAAACAAAAATCAACATTAGTTCCAGAGCAACTAAAGGACGCAGTTCTCCTTCATAAGCCCAGGGCAGGTTCAAGAACCCCCGGGTTGCGGCGGTAAATGACCTTTTTTGAGCATTCACATTGTCTTAATCAGGGCCGGCTCTAGGTTTGTGGGGGCCCTTGGGTGGGCAGGAGAGTCTTAGTGGGCCCCAAAGTGTGTCACATGATGTAATGATGTAACCTTTCAGCTCCAGTGCCACAAATGTGTCACCTTCTGCTGCCAATCGTCCTCTAGTCCTTGTTGCATTCTCTGCTGCCAACAAGCACCCTTCAGCCCTTACTGCTTCCTCCGCTGCCACTAAAGACTTCATTATTGCTATCAGTTGTCACCTGGTTCTCGCCACTCCATGCCACCTTCTCCAATGTTGCTGATCCTCCCCTGTTGCTGAGGGCAGCCATGAGCAGGTCGGCACACAACACCTGGCATTCTGTGGTTCAGGTCCACTGTAAAATAATACCATGCCCAAGTGTTAGCCTAAGTGGGCCCCTGAAGATGCCAGGGGCCCCTGGCAATTACCCTGTGCTGGCTCCGGCCCTGGTCTTAATAGATACTAGTGTCGTTTAAGGGTACACAGATGTTAAATGTTCTGGCTGAAGAGGATTCTTAAATGCCTATAACATGTTGTTCAGAGGACACAGAGCCACAGCATAATAGGATTGCTTTAAGTGGAACAAAACCCACCCTGGAGTCTATGAAATTCCAGGACAGACATACTCACTTCCCCCAGGGCATCCAGACTCAGGATGTCCCGCTGTGTCAAACCCCCCAGGTCGCCTGAAAACTCACCTTCTTTCCTAGTTCAACGGCGCATGCACGAGAAGCAGCCGCATCCCCGCTATGCCTTTAACAGGGGGCGTGCCTGTGCCAGGGATTTGTGAATGGTCAACATGGGTAGCAGGGGATGAAGGGGCAGCAGTGGATCCGAACGCGCTGACTGGCCGAGAGGCTTTGTATGCACCGTAGGACTGAGGAAGGGTGAGTGAGATCGGGCAACCTGCGGGGTTTCACACAATGGGGTCCAGGGGCCCAGGGGGCAAAGACCAAAACCCAGCATAGTCAAAATCCTGTGTTTTTGTCCACTTTAAGGCTATCCCTGTTCTCATACACATGGACACATAACACTGACATTCAGCTATTGCAAGTTGGACATCATAAGACCTTATTTAGCCCACTTAGCATTGGAATTTTCCTTTTTATTGAACTATATGTCTGTAATATGTTGAAAACTCAAATGAAGACAACATTTTGGGCCTCGCTCATTGGCCGGCTGGAAAGCACATTGGGGCCAGGGAATGTTGTGATCAGATTGGGGGCTGATTTTCTGCCAGCTTTAGGACAATTTTAATGAAGCTAAAATTCTAAATTATTCAACCTATAAGTGACATGGTTAGAGTTTAAACGTTATCCATTATTTTAGGCTGAGTAGCCCGTATACATTGCCTCTCAGGCTTCATCAAGCTCAGGTCGGAAGCTCTTCATCACCAGGGACAGGTACACACATTAGGCAGAGCAAGGTGGTAAATGTTGTGATGGTATGATTGCCTTTTTATAGGTCATGAGAGGGGGAGGTAAAGTGGACCCGCGGCACCACAATGGAAAACAGAATGTATTTATTCCAAATGAGCCTAAAGTTCCCTGTAAGCTCCCAGACACATCATCCCGCTCATTTCCAACACAATTATTGTGTGATGGCCCCGCTGTAACTGGGGCAACAGCTATAGTTAAAGGAACACAGGGAAAATGACTGAAATTGTCTTGTTTGTTGTGTTGCTTTTTACCGGTTACTTGCTGAGATTTGTCTGGAACCAAAATCTAAACTTTAGTAGAGATGTCAATGCAGGAGATGGAGTTTTCAAGAGTTTAAAGAGAAAGTTTCTTTTGGGATGCACAATAACTTAGCATATAATTTATAGTTTCATCTAATTTGAGAAGTTCTAATTAGTAATGTAGCTCCCCCTATACCGGTGTGACCATAATTCATATATCTTCTGGGTGCCTATTCCATTTTTTGCCCTGACAGCCACCAAAGAAGCAGTGTTCTGTGTGTACAGGGATCACTTCTCTTTTTGGAGATCTTGGTGTACAGTCTTGTACGGTGTTTTGTCTGTACAAGGGTCACTTCTCTCTTCTTGGTGTACAGATAAATGTACAGTTTCTAATAGCAACAGATTGCAGGTAGTGAAAACTGCGTCCACAAAACACACATTTGCTAACATAGGCCCTTATTTAACAAGGGATAGCGACAGGTAGCGACTGGTGAGCGACCGGTAATGACGGGCCCTGCCACGAGAACGCTGGCTCCCCACCACAATCACACATTTATCAAGCCAATCCTGCTTAGCGACTGAGATAGCGTCAGATAGCGAATCATTCATCATTATTCCAGCCTCAGCCCACAGCGCCAGCGTCCGACCTTGAACAGCGACAGGTATGACCTCTCGCTACCTGGCGCTCTCCAATGCATTTCAATTGAACAATCTTTAAATATTCATAATGAATTCATATTAATGTTTTTTTTTTTTTTTTTTTAATGTGATAAATTCTGTGACCACTTCTGCCATGTTATATATTTTTTTTAAGCTAAAAAAAACAAAAAACAAAACTTTGTGCAGAATTGATATTACAGGTCTGATATTAATGTATTAATATTACAAAATTATTTGTAAAACTTGTTTTTTTTTGTTTCCAAAAATATGGTTGTTTGGGGGTGAAAAAACTACTTTTAACACATCGCCGCCAGCGCTCTGGGGTTTAAACATGCATTTCACAGCACGAGAATTTTTGGAGCGTGATTTTTTGATGAATATGGTGGGAGCCGGTGGCTCTGACCAGTCGCTATCATGCGCACCCATACATCGCGGAACCTGTCAAATAGCGACTCGTCACCCCGTATTCAACATTACTGCACACCGACTCTCAACTGTCGCCATCAACAACCGAACAATGGCCAAGCACAGCGACTACTAGCGAGCGCTGTGAAAATACTGCTACAGTCGCTCAACTGTCGCTACCTGCCGCTATTAATGAATTGGCCTCCCCATCAGAAAGAGAGAAATGACCACATAAGTTCCGCACAAGACATCATTAAAGTTAAGGAAAGCCAGATTGTTGTGCCATTGTCTCGGCCTACACCTTGCACTGTTCCAAACTTCAATCTGTTTCAAAAATACCCTGTAGTTCTAAAACTGGACCTTCAGCGTAACTTGAAAAGCCCAAAACTTTATAAAACTATTCCCCAGCATCTAAAACTAATATATTTTCTGTTTTTAGCCATTTGCTTTTTGTTCTTTCCCCTACTGGGCTGCAACTCTGTTCAGGACTCTAGGATATGGACGCCGCAATCTTGCCTCAGAAGCATCACATACTGAGGACAGGAGAGCAGGATAAAGTACAGGGGATGGGTTATAGCTGTGCTTTGCACAGACAGAGCAGAACTGGGGTCAGGAAAAGGACAGCAATCCCAGAATGCACAGAAGCACAGTCAGAAGACACTTCCTGTTTGCAGGCAGCCTGAGACTCCATTTGCCGCCATCTTGGATGTTTAAAATTTCATAAAATGCAGAACATGCAGGTAGGATGATTTTTAATGTGGGCAATCTATATGTACAGGGTGTGGGAAACATATAAGATAAGCTCTTATTCAGGGTGAAGGTCCGCTTTAAGTTCCTAAGTAATAGAGCATTGGAGATGCAGAGAAAAAATGAGAGACAGTGGGTGTGGCAACAGTGATGTGATGTAAGATCACTAAGTGCTTTACATATCATAGTAAAACATGTGCATTGTTGTGCCTCCAGTTATTACTGCCAGCACATAGTGTGATCAGAAAAGGGGGGTGAGAAATGTAGCTGCAAGATAAGAGCTTCTCCAGCCTAGCAGCACATAGTTTGACCAGAGATGAGGGAAGGGTTTCATAGCTGCGGAGAAAAGCAGCCAATCAGGATGTCTGGGGAGGGAGGTGGGTGTTTCCGTTCTTGGTCCACTGAAGGTTGATTGATGGACCAGATCATTGGGGTGGGGACTGAAAGCTGAATGAGGAAGTGATTGCCTCACTAAGGAGATAGACATAGCAGGAATCACATTGCTCCATCCACTTAAAAAAGATAAGCTACTGATTTTTAACTTTTGACTTGCCAATCACTTTAAATGTGGACTTTACCCAAGAGGTAGCTATAGCTTAAAGAGGAACCAAAACCTTGCTAACCCGGCTCTAGAGACAAAAGGCTCCACTGTGTGAAACCCCCGGGATCACCTGTAGGCTAACCTCAGGTCCCTGGTAGAATTCATGGCACTCCTCTGGCTGATGAGCACTCCGGCCACCAGCATATCTGGATGGTTTGCAGCCGCTGCTTGCAGCAGAGAGGGTTAGGCAGTGGCCAAATGTTTCCATTCAGAAAAGAATATGCACTGCAAGCTTTTCTGATTGGATGAGAGCCTGTGCATGTGTAATGGGAGTGTGGATTGAGGTGAGTAAACATATATTCCCAGGGGTTTTACACATAAGATCATGTGGATCAAAACCCAGGTGAGTGAAATTCCTGGGACGGGGTCTGCTTTAATTGCAGCGAGTGTGACTTTAGGAGACGAACACAAATGACTAAACAACACAAAATAGCAGTAGTCTCCCTCCCCTTGCTGTCTGACAACAAGTACTGGCATCATTACAGATATATGATCTGTACATGATGGGTGGACAATGTAGCCAGGCCAGTGGGGAAACAAGCAAGACTTGTGAGCTGCATAGCTGGAGGCATTTCCAGTAGGAAGAGTGAGGTTATGATGCTGCTCTATGGAGCGCTAGTGAGGCCACAGCTGGAATATCATTTTCTGTTCTGGAGTTCCTACCTAAAAAGACACATTTTTCAAATGGAAGGGGCCCAAAGGCAAGCAACAAAAATGGTAAAAGGACTTAAACCGGACCTTCAGCATCATGTATTGAAAAGCTCAAACCCTTAAAAACTATTCCCCAGCATCTAAAATTAATATATTTCAAGTCACTTACTTATTATTCTTTCCTCCACTGGGCTTCAACTCTGTTCAGGACTCCAAGATATGGGCACCGCCATCTTGCTTCAGAAGCATCACATACTGAGGAGAGAAGAGGGGTGAAAAGTACAGGGTGCGTGGTTATAGCTGTGCTTTTAACAGACAGTGCAGAGCTCGGGTCAGGAAAAGGACAGCAATTCCAGAATGCAGAGCGGAACAGTCACAAAACACTTCCTGCCTGCAGGAAGCGTGAGACTCCATGAGCCTCCATCTTGGATGGTAAAAGGCTCATAAAAACGCACTAGGTGCAAGTAGGATGATTTTTAATGTGAGCAATCTGTATGTAGCGGGTGGGGGAAACATACAAGATAGGCTCTCTTTTACGGTGAAGGTCCGCTTTAAAGTGGTCCACTTACTCGGGGCACCCCGATCGGGGGTGCCCCACTATGTGAACCCCCCCCCCGATCGAACTCACCTCACCCTGCTCCTATGGCACATGCGGGCACGTGCCCTGCTAGAGAGAAGCGTGAGATGCGGCCGCGGCCTGTGCGTGCGCCGTTGGATCCGGATTAAGGTAAGGTTCCTGGGAGTCCTGGGGGGTTTCACACAGCGGGGCATCCCGGGAGGGTGTTGGTCCACTTTAAACTTAATGTGATCCTATACCCAGAAAGGAAGTTCATGTTGTTTTATATATATATATATATATATATATATATATATATATATATATATATACATATATCTCTACCTACACACGTACACTATATATATATTAGAGATGCTGCCTGCTATTTGTCATATATACCTACACACAGACGCACACACACTCTATATATACATATATATATATATATATATATATATATATATATATATATTTGAGATGCTGCCCGTGTTACCACAATACACAAGTTTAGATCAGTTTTTCTGCACAAACTAAATCTTTACAGGTTTTGTGTCTTACCAGGAACGTGAATGTGAGGCGTTAACAGCCATAAACATGCCAGAGTCAGTATAGCACAGGAGAGAGGAGGAAGTAGAACAGGGGAGTAAGGGCGGAAGTAAGGGCAGGGCCGCTCTGCATTATTTCTTCCCATTATCTCCTCCAAGCGTCTGGCAGCCTCACTGTTTATGTTCCGGACACAAGCTGAGGACTTTGGAGCACTCATTTCTTGGTGTGCCAAAAGGATGTCCTCAGGGTGCTGGGCTGGTCTAATATTATTATTGTTTATATAGCGCCATCTTCTTTTGTAGCGCTGTACAAGGTATAATTATAGACAAGGTAAAATATACTCTACAGGGATCATTATAAACTAAGGGGTTTATTTAAGAAACACTAAAGCCACGTAGTGCCAGATGAGTGTCAGGTCCCATTGCGAAAGTGTGTGACACTACAAGGCCTTAGCATTTCTTACGAAGTTCAAACCAAATGTGATAACAAAAGACAATAAGATGGAGAGCCCAGCCCTTGCAAGCCTACAGTCTAATAGATCGGGGGTGGAGACAAAAAGGGGCGGGGTCACAAGTGGTAGAACTTGAGTTTGGAGGCATGTGCCTAGTGCCTAAACAAAGTTATATGTCTGCCTGAAGATTGCATTCCAGAGAAGTGGGGGAGGCACGTGAGAAGTCCTGAAGGCGGGAGTGCAAGGTGACCAAGGAGGACAGGAGAATGTCCGACGCTGAGCAGAGGTTGGCAACGCTGAATTAGAGATGAGATGTATGTAAGGGCCTGGTTGGAGGGAGCTTTGTAGGTTAGTGTTAGGAGGTGGAACTGAACTCTCTGAGAGACAGGTGACCAGTGGAGGGATTGACAGAGGAGGGCAGTGCTGGAGAAGCGAGAGGAGAGCTGGATGAGGCGAGCAGCAGTGAGTTCAGAATAGTATTTTTTTGTTTTTTCTTATATGTGTTTTATGGATGCAGTTTTTCTTAACTGCAATCTGTTGCTATTGACAACTGAAAACCAAGTCTGTACAGCAAGATCTACAAGAATTGAGCCCTGTACACACAGAACACTGCTGCTGGGCATGTGTAAGGTCACCTGAGCTCCCCACCTCAGCAGCGGCCATAGCAGCTAGATAAAAAAATACTAGGTACGTGCAGCACCTTAAAGTGGACCAAAACCCATGGTTGACGGCTCCAGCCTGGCAGCTGTGGCCTTAAAGTGGACCAACACCCTCCCCTGATTGGCCCGGGAAAAATTCTAGGTTTTGGACCACTTTCAATGGAAATTTTTGATGGCATTTGTTAAAGTGTTCATTAATGTGTGTCCAAATGATGTCCTCAAGATGCTGAACTTATCTGCTAGTTTTTTTCTTTTTTTATTTGATTGCAACTTAGTGTTTTTTTAAAAAAAAACTGTTTTCTCTAGCAGCAATACATTTATCTTAGCAACTGTACACAAACACGAACTGGTGTGTTTGGTGTATAGAGCAGAGACTTCCTGACTCTGGATTGCTAATAGTTTCATTGGCTGTGGTAGAGACGACGGTCCACATTTCAAAACTCAAAGGTTTAAGCCCTCTTACTGCTGTCTCATTTTTCATTCCTCTGTCTTGTATGGGGGGGGGGGGGCTTACCCATGAAAGTGACAGTAGGCAACAGCTATACTAAAGGGCTTTATTCAAGACCAGAAAAGCCACGCTCACTTGTGCAACACAGAACCACAGGAATATAAGGAACTTGGAAACAGCATTCTGATAAAAAAAAACCCAGGTCTGGAGGCACAATCCTAACACAAATGTTTATCTGGAATCCAAAAAAAGGAAAACGATAAGCCAAAGCTGACCCTCCCTATATTGACTGCTATTTAGGATAACTGCTATTTAGGATAAATGGAATAACTCCATAAAAAAAAAGTTTGGGAGGCCTGGTATAATGTGTTTTTGCATGTGTGCATTTAACTAACCACAAAAACAAATAAAAACTGGATCTTGGGGGATATTTTATATTGGCGCCCTCCACCTGTGCTCCGGCCCTCCTTTGGCGCCCCCTGAACTGCTGCACCCAGGGCATGTCCCCCCGCCCCCCTCAGCTGCACCTCTGCTGTACCTCTGCTGAAATCCAGCACTGGAGTCTTTTGGACATACATGGGTTCTGGTCCTCTTTAAGCTTGCTTTACTGAATAATCTGCATGACTCCTAGCGAGAGGTAAAATCAGTTAGTACAAATAAATCTACAGTAAGCTTGACTACAATAGGATATTAAATGGATTATCCACGTGTTAAAACAAATCATTGTTTGCTTATCTGCCTTGAAGAATATTCATCCTAGTCAGGGCTGTATTAAGCATTAGGCAACCCTAGGCCTGTGCCTAGGGTGGCCACTTGCAGGGGGGTGCTATGGACTGTGAACCCTTGCTGGCATCTTAATGCCCCCTCTTGTGCCCCCCTCGATCCACCGGAAGATACTGTGTGTGTGTGTGCGTGTGTCGGGGGAGTCGAGGGTGCAAGGGGTTAAATGCAGTCTGCAACCAAAGCCTCACTCAGGACCTGATTTCCATACCTCCAAGCTGTGATCATGAGCCTTTTTTTCATTAATAGACCATTTTTTTTTTTATTTCCACAGTACATCCTTGTGCACCATAAGGTGATACCGACCCCCTTCAGGTCACCCATGCTCTTTCCTGCTCTGGTTAGTCTCTCCTCTTTATTATCAATGGAATATTGTGCAATAAGTTGTTTGGGGTCATTGTAGGTTAATACCACAATGCCCCAGCAGTATCCTTTAAAATACTTTTTAATACACATTTCACTAACGCTTTTAAATTTTCTCTTCCCGCAGCATATTATGTGATGTGCCCGACTATTTCCTATATGGTCTCCAGCGTTTGGTCTCCAGCTTTCTGTTTTACTTTTGCTAATCCTTATCTGTGAACCAAGGGCTTTGATCCAACGCTTTGCATTGGAGGACTCGCCGATGCACTTTAGCTTCTTCTGATGTTCGGACTCCTGTCGCCTCCCCGCACACTGCGATTTTGTTGGGGGTATACGACAGTGGACGCTCCACTGCGCACAGCCTCCTCCACGTAGGCCTACGTCAGCCGTCGGCGAACACGGCACCGCCATGTTGTTGGCAGGAGTCATCCGCCCGTACTTGCGCCGCTGCCTCCTGTCCCGTGCATCACTTCCAGTTCCGGATGGCAGACTTGCCATCCAGCTCGAGAGTGGCTGGGATGGGCGGCAGAGACTGCCAATGACGTCAAGGTCCGGCGCCAATGCGAGCGCTGCCCTTGGCACCTATTTTACTTGCTACAAAATGAGTTGTTATACGGTGTGCTAAAACCTGTTTCTAGTAATCTGCTTATCTTCTGCTCACTAGGTTGTTTGGCACCTGACCAGCTTGCTACTAAAGAGGATGTCATTTAAGGACATCAACACTCTAACCAGACACCAGGCTGACACTCTGGCATTTAGCCAGACCCAGGTTGATAATATTATTACACATTATCCCAGGTAAGATAGTCATCTTGTCAATGACCACAAAACAATTCAAACAGATATCCAAGAAATCCATTTAATATCATCTTCATTCTGATGCCTAAATTGAGTACCTGAAATCCAAGTGGATCCCCAGGGGGTTAAGATTGGCCATTAAGCCTACCTTTTGCCAGCACAACAAAGAATTTGTGTCTGACTGGCAAAAAATTCTTAAGTGCAGTTTGGACCTCATCGCTCTTATGATCACGGGCATCCAGACTGAACTAAAACGTATTAATGATACAGTTCACACCCTGAGGGCCCAGTGGACTTCCTGTCAATACCTATAAAGCCTTCTTAGGGACTTGCAAATCCAACCTTGACCAATACAGACATAACACTATACAATTTAAACTGAGCAAATATAGAAGGGATGCTTTAGATTACCTGGAGGGACAGGTTTATTCTTGGCGTGCTCAGAGGAGAACTAGAACCCTTAATAACACCACACGTCCAACCCTAGATTCAAGGAACAAGCAGCTCCTCTTCCATATCAGGCGGTTTTTATATAGAACCAGGCCAATAAGAACAGCACCCGGCCTCACAGAAAAAAACTAAGAAAACATGGAGGGGAAGAAGGAGGTCAACGCGGCAGCAGACATCAGTCGACGGCACAAGTCTAATACAAGACCAGGAGCAGGACAACAGCAGGACAACAGCTCCACAGTAATCAATATTTCGGATCACACCTTATCAGCAGAGGAACTACATGTACTGTCAAAAGGTTTAACATTTGTACCAGCTAATATCGGTGATCCTTTTGATATACAGATTAGCTTACAGAAATTTTTCAGATCAATACGTATTAAATCTTTTTTTCCTATTATCCTACATTGGGCACACAGAGTAGTGGGGAACCAACAGACATTGATCTGAGCATGTGCAAGCCTAAGAGTGCATGGAACCCCCCTCCGACCTCACATGCACTGAAGACATTTATAAGTTTGGTTCAACGGGTTACTGAACTCCTACATTTATCCAGACACTAGAGACATCCCAATTTTTCTTTTAAAGAGAAACAAGCCCTTAGGTCGCTTAGTGAAAACTCTACTATAACCATAAAGCCAGCAGACAAGGGTGGGGCAATAGTTGTGATAAACGCCAATGACTAAAGGAACGAGATCCTAAGCCAATTAAACTATAGTACAGTCTATACCCACATTAATAAGGATCCTACCCAAGAAATTAAGACTAACATCGATGAGATTGTTACCAATGCTCTAGATACAGCAGTAATAGATGAGAAACTAGCGAAGTTCTTGAAGACTGACAATCCTTTGATACCTTTATTCTATTGTTTACCAAAGATACACAAGAGATTGCACAATCCTCCTGGCAGCCCGATAGTGGCAGGCCCTAATTCAGTTCTGTCTGACAAAGGACAGCAAAAGGATACCCTGTGTACTCACCTTCTCTAAACTCTATTGGCCTGATGCAGAGCCTCCCCCGATCTGACCTTATTTTGTTCCGTTTCTCTGAAGTCCCGTTTTCATTCCGTTTGTCTCGGGGTTCAAATGTGATTCAGAGCCGCCGTCGGGAGAGCTCCGTTACTGATCCGTTTATGTGTCTTCATTCGGAAAGTGTTTTTTCCCCTCTCGGGTGCTTTCCGTGTGGTCGTGGGTTCCGTTGCCGTTCACACGGACTTTTTTGGGTCCTTTTTAATGCGTTTCCAAACGTAGCTTCTTCCCATCTGTTTCCGTTTTCACCCCGATTCCGATTGTTTTTCCATGTATACTTACATTTCCATGGATTTCCTGTTGACAATCTGGGTCCACGCAAGCGCACATCCCTAGTCCTCCCTCAAGCTTTCCTCATACATCAAACTGACACTTTTACCAACACCAAAACTTACCTTAAACTAATATCCTTCTTCTTCTTCTTCCTCCTCCCTGTGTTTAATGCTTACCTTAATGTCTTCTCCTCCTTCTTCTTCTTCTTCTTCCTCCTCCCTGTGTTTAATGCTTACCTTAATGTCTTCTCCTCCTTCTTCTTCTTCCTCCTCCCTGTGTTTAATGCTTACCTTAATGTCTTCTCCTCCTTCTTCTTCTTCTTCCTCCTCCCTGTGTTTAATGCTTACCTTAATGTCTTCTCCTCCTTCTTCTTCTTCTTCCTCCTCCCTGTGTTTAATGCTTACCTTAATGTCTTCTCCTCCTTCTTCTTCTTCTTCCTCCTCCCTGTGTTTAATGCTTACCTTAATGTCTTCTCCTCCTTCTTCTTCTTCTTCCTCCTCCCTGTGTTTAATGCTTACCTTAATGTCTTCTCCTCCTTCTTCTTCTTCCTCTTCCCTGTGTTTAATGCTTACCTTAATGTCTTCTCCTCCTTCTTCTTCTTCCTCCTCCCTGTGTTTAATGCTTACCTTAATGTCTTCTCCTCCTTCTTCTTCTTCCTCCTCCCTGTGTTTAATGCTTACCTTAATGTCTTCTCCTCCTTCTTCTTCTTCTTCTTCCTCCTCCCTGTGTTTAATGTTTACCTTAATGTCTTCTCCTCCTTCTTCTTCTTCCTCCTCCCTGTGTTTAATGCTTACCTTAATGTCTTCTCCTTTTTCTTCTTCTTATTCTTCCTCCTCCCTGTTTTTAATGCTTACCTTAATGTCTTCTCCTCCTTCTTCTTCTTATTCTTCCTCCTCCCTGTGTTTAATGCTTACCTTAATGTCTTCTCCTCCTTCTTCTTCTTCTTCCTCCTCCCTGTATTTAATGCTTACCTTAATGTCTTCTCCTCCTACTTCTTCTTCTTCTTCTTCCTAATCCTTTTCCCATATACCTACCTTTTGTGATATGTAACTGTAAGGTCATGTTGTTCGAACGTACAGTGCCATGAAAGAGAAGACACCACACCATTTTTTTTTTGTTTTGTTTTTTTTTTTGTCAAAATTTAAAAATAAACATTCTTAAAAACGTTTAAAATTCTTTGGTGGCACCCAGGAGGCTCTGGCTCTTCCTCAAATGGGACCTTGTCTTTGATCTGTGAAGGAAAAACATAATCAGTTTAGCCTTGTAAGTCTTTATTGCTTAGCTAGGGGTTTTGCTTTGGGCCATTTTTAGGGTTAAGGTGGGCCTAAGTTAGTTAATTAATGTGTCTTGGCCCATGTTTTTGTTGTTTTGGGCAGGAGTTTTAACTACATGTATGATATTTCGAAACTACTTACAAGGCATGCGGCCAACAGTGCGTCTGGGGCGCAACCTCCTCCTCGCTGGCTCCACCCACTCGTCAGCCTGTGAAGCTGTTGGGTACAAAAACACAAGGTTATTATTGACTCTTTGTGCCTCCTGAATGTCAGATTAGTTTAGGCTTGTATGCATCGAATCACTCACCTTCCCCAGGCACCTCTGGAGGTTGTCCTTGGGCCTCCCCTGTTATTGAGGCTGTTCCTGCAACGTCATCATCTAAAAATAAAAATTGGGCACATTCGTATATGTTTTGAGTGCATGTATCTGGACATGGGTAGGTATGCCAGTCTTACCGGAGTCAGGTTGTAGCTGTGGCTGGTTGGACTCCCTGCTGTGCGACTGACCCCCTCCCCCCCTGTAGTGTCAGATCCAGTGGCTGGTCTGTGTCACTGGCAGAGGAGGGGGTGGGCGTTGGCACTGGCGTGGCACCACCTACACTTTCACCACTACCTCCAACACTGGGCTTCGTCTTCTTGTCCAGGTGGGGCGGAACCGATAACTCCATTCATGCACTGCAATATAAACACAATCATAAACACAGGCCCAGGCAAGGGCAGTGTGTTTTTTGCATGTCATGTACCAAGACTTTCCTGAGAAGTGCTTCACAAAGTACCGCCTCACCCGGGACCTATGCCTCCTTTTCAAGTCCGACCAGTGCTGGGCGATCTGTGTGAAAGTATAGGTGGTGCCAGTGTTCCTGGATATGGCGTCCACCACCGCCAGTGCCAACGTCCTCTTCTCGTAGTCGCACGGCAGGTAGTCATAACGGTTTCTCAGCATCATCTGTAATAAAAAGCACAATGGCAGAGCATTAGTGACACTACTAGATTACACACTCTCATCCACTATCTAAAGCAAGTTTCTGAGCCTCATTCCTACTCACATGGGCCTACTTAGTCTATCTGCCTCTAGGCTAGTGTGCTGCTGCGCACATGGATCAAACTAACCTGTTCTAGTAGTTGCGTTTTACCAAAAAGTTTGTCCTCACTAATATGGCCCTGCCATGGCTAATATTTGTTTATATTTGTTTATCGGCTTGTGCGCGCACATAAACGCACGCTCGCCTACTCACATCCATAATTATGTTGTCCTGCTCCTCCGTATATATTGCGGGCGACATCTTTCTCTGCCTTCCGGATCTGGTTATGACGTGCCCCCGCGGTGGCATACGCAGACGTGCACGCTGCCGAACACGCCCTCACGGGAAAACTATTTAAAGCTCAATGCACTCAGCTCTGTGTTGGTGACCATATCACTATGCCCAGGCCAAAAGGGAGCTGTAAGACCCCAAAAAGCCCAGAGCCACATACTAGCCGCACAGATAGACATCACGAACACCCACACAAGAGCAGGCACAAGAGCCGGGAGGGACATGGCCATAGTCAAAGGGTGGAGAAGCCAGCCACACAGGCTTCTCGGAAAAAACGCAGTAGCAAGGAGCCCTTGGCACAGTCGCCCCCAACTGCTAAATCAGCCAGGCCTCACAAGGGCCACAAATCTCTTCCAACCCTGCAACCTCCACCTCCTCCACCCACAAAGCATGTGGGTAAATCCAGCCACACCACCAAGGGGAAGCGTAGGTCCAAAACCACTAGCCCACCCAGGCCAACCACCCCTCCTCCTCGACACTCTGTGTCCCCAAGTACCACAAGCACAGAGTCAATAGAGAGCTCCACAGGTGACAGCTCGACAGGCACCCAGCCATTATCACCTGGCACCCCCCACACTCCATCACAGTCACCCATCAGCCCAAGAAACCTAAACTACTCCCCAGACAGCCAGCCATCAATGTCATCTGTTGCCAGGGACACCACACACCCATGTGGGCGCCAGCTGCGCCGTGGCTCACTTACAGCCCGTTTCTGTGATGTCCAAAGCATGGCTGTAGCCACTGGTGTTTGTGAGCACTATGATGACCTATTTGGGCGTTATTCCAAGTCAACCCCAAAGCAGGAGATTTAGGATAAGATTTGCCGGCAAGTGAATAGTGTTGGTTCTGTGAGGAGGGATGTAGAGCAAATTAAACGTAAATTTGGGGACCTTAAATATTATGGGAAAAAAAAAATGGACATGCGCCGCCAGCAGAGGTAAAGTCCTTTTAGAGTGTAACTGAATGTATATCCTGCTTTGTAACAGGATGTAACACTTATTAGGTGTGCTTTAATCTTCCCCAGCATGCAGACAGGGGGTGGGATCCCAACTAAAATCATCCTAACACCAGCGGAAGAGCATGTGTTGACCTATATTCACCCGGCAACCCTTCAGGGCCTGCGTGGGGGCCAAGACACAGACAGGAATGTCAGGTCTGGAGGTGAGTATCTTTTAACATTGATACTTTTTAAAGGGGACCCAAACAGTTGCATACTCCTTACTACACACTGGTCTTTGCTTACTCTCTAAAAGTACTTTCTCTCATCAAAGAACCAACTCAAGACACGCCACAAGGCCAAGCTACCCCTGCATTGTCCCGGAGGAGCACGCCACAACAGCCTTGTGTCAACACCAACCAACCTGAGTGTACGGATGAGGTAAGTCAATGGTCCACTGTGTAGACTTATGAAATTGCACTTGCAGCCATTTAAGGTTCAATAGTGGACTCACTACCTGCTACCTTTCTTTGCAGACCCTACCCAGCCCACCCATTATTGAATTAATTCGGGGTTTGGAGGAGGAGGACACAAGTCTGCTGCAGTCAAGGCCACCAGACCAAGTGGGACAACATCCAACACACCAGCCCCAGCAAGTGCAGCCCCTGATGTCCACTACCCATACCTCAGGGGCCCAAACCTCTGCTGCCGTGGACATTGGCCGTACAACAGACTCTGCGCCCAGCCAGCCACCTGCAGCCACTCAATCAGTACCAGACGCACCCACCCGTGCCAGTGGCGGAACCCAGCAACGTCGCCATATCAGCCAGAGGAGACATCTGCAGATAATTGAGGAAGCATGGCACCAGGAAAACGTGGAGTTTGCAGCTAACACACAGAGGTTTAATGAGACAGTGTGTTCACAAATCACCTCTATGTCACAACAACTAGAGGTTTTGAATCAAAATGTGTCCGGCCTGCTTGCAGAAACAAGACAACAAAGCAGGCATATGGCTGAAATGGTCCACCAATGGCAGTTAATGAATCAGAGCCTTGCTCATATTGCCGCTAGCATGCAGCAACCCCATCCATTCACTTCCACCTCCTACTCGACCTACCACTGAAGGCATGTGTTTATGTATTGATTCTGGGTAGCAGGACACAAGACTACCGTAACCCAAAACACATGCTCTTCCACCACCCCACATTAACAGGCAAAAAATTATTCAACAATGTTTGTCACATTATTTTTTGATTTTTATCTCACAAAATAAAAAAGGCACACATTGGCCAAAATGCATTAAAATTAAGCAAAAACATTGTCCACAAGCTGGGAGCGGATCGCCTGTGCCGACCCACTTTGTGTTCCAGAATAGGGAGGTGTTACATCTTCTGAAATCACTAAAGCTTCCTGAGCAAGGTCACTGTATCTTGGAACCCGGCTCCGGATGGCGAGGTTGTGCCGGACCCCACACGCCACAATTATTTTGAGGACCTTGGCGGGCTCATACTGCAAGGCACCCCCAGTCTGGTCCAGACAACGGAAGCGCATCTTCAATAAGCCAAAGGCACGTTCCACCACTGACCGAGTCCTCCTATGTGCAGTATTATACCGCTCCTGGGCCTGCGAGGATGGGTGGAGGATGGGGGTAAGTAACCATGGGAGCAATGGATAGCCAGAATCACCTGGAAAAAAAATAAATAAATAAGCACACACCCTAATACAAAATACACATGACAAATGGGCCCCTTTGCCACATATGTAGTGGCAGGCCCCATAACTAGCAGATACATAAATAGAATCCAAAATAAAAAAAACACAAAAAAAGTGTATCTAAACAAGTAACATCATGCTAATAACGAAGAGCCAAAAGTACCTTACATGCTACTTACAAACAGGGCATGTTAGGTTACTTTAAACTGCTAAGAACAGGGAACAACAGACAGAGGCCTAAGGGGAAGAGGCTCAATATTGTGCTGATTACCATTCCAGCATTAGTGAACAGGGACAATAGGTCAGCTGTGCAGTGTCAGTGCAAAGAACAGTTCTGATGAGGCAACATGCACATCCACCCAGCACGCTCCTGTACAATGACTCTGGGATGCAACATAGCTAAGAGGGGCAGGACAGAAAGGAATAGTGGAGAATCAAAATCAAACACATAGGAGGAAATACTGGTAAGTAAGTGATTGTAAACTTCTACTGTTTCATTGTAGTCTAACAGATTAGTGGGGTACAGGCACAGACCAATAAGAAAAATCATGCTGGACAGCAACAACAAATTTTAAACACATACCCAGTAGCCATCTGCCAGACAGATCTCCAGATTGAAAGCGCACAAAGAGGCTGGAGTTCCTAAAAATGTGCGAATTGTGGGTGGACCCAGGGAAGGCTGCAAAGATACTAAAAAATTGCATATCTGGGCCTGACACTGCCTGCACATTTATAGAGTGGCCCATCTTCCTGTTCCTGCAAAAGCAAAATATAAGAGGAATTAGTGGGCCCAAAAGGCAAAACAGAAGTAAAAAGATACATTCACATAAGCAACATTTCAAACCACTGGATGTTTGGTATACACAGGATGTAGGTCTGCTTTTAGCCATTGAAAAATAATCCACATTGCAAAAAAGTAAATTTATGTGCTACATTGCACACACATGCTGACCTAAACCACATACCTGAACAGATATTCCTGCGCTGCAGGCAGAATTAACGCAACGTGGGTACAATCAATGGCACCCATGACGTTGGGCATGTCGGCTATATTATAAAAGCCCAGCTTAACCGCATTCCAGGCTTCCGCTGTGTCAGGGAAAAATATATATTTTGGTGCCAGGGTAGCCATGCCATCCAAAAACTTGGTAAGGCTGCGGCTCAGCGTAGACTGGGACATCCCCACAGAGAAGGCACCCAGTCTCTGGAACGAGCCGTTTGCCAAAAACTGCAGGCAGCCAACCAATTTGGTCATACCTGCAATTGCATGCCCCTTCCTTGTGGTGCGGGCTAACCATGGCTGCAGCTGCCTATACAAGTCCTGGAGAGAAACACGGTTAAGGCGGGTGAGCTCGAATAGCTCAAGGTCATGCATGCCATCGATGTCCAGACGTGTTCGGTGCAGCCTGGTTTCTGCCATGCTCAAAAGAACCAGGCCGCGTAGCTGACGCCTTTGATGCTCGCGCACAGCAGAATGCATTTCAAAGTCACGGAGCAGAAATACGGCTTCTAAAACTGGCCGTAAGTTGAGCGCCCACACCCTCGTTATAACGGGCTGCTTTCAATCGGAAATCAAGACTCTGAATCATTAAAAAAAACGGACCTATCAACGACAAGTCCGTTTCACGGAGTCCTGCCTCTTGCGAGCCGACAATCGTAAAGGCGCATGCCGAAACACCTGAGCGCACACACGCACACAAAAAGCAACGGAGCACCCTTTCATGCCCCGATCACAGCCCAAAACCAACGGGAAAGCGTACAGGATAGCTGAACGAGGAGGCTCTGCATCAGGCCATATGTCCAGGTCCAGAGGATAGTCAGGAAGCATTGGTCCATTTTGGGCACAGACGAAAAGCTAGCTGAGACCTTCAGAGAACCACCTATAACTGCGTACAGAAGGGCAAGGAGCCTCGCTGGTTTAGGCTGATTATCACACACAGGACTCTACTACAGTCTCCAACTGCTTATCTGACATGCCATCCGCATCAGGTATATTCCCATGTGGGCACTGCGTCCAGTGTGGCTACACCTATAAGACCACTGCATTTTCACACCCTAGCTCTGGCAAAAAATATCCTATACGTAATTTCATTAATTGCCCCTCCAAAAATGAGATTTACCTTCTGAAATGTGCCTGTGGGAAGGGATATGTTGGCAAAACTAAACATAAACTGCAACAAAGAATTAGTGAACACCGGTCAGATATATGGAATGGGAAACTTGAATCCCCTTTAGCAAGACACTTTTTAGAAATGGGATATCATATCAGCCAACTGCGATTTACAGGTATTGAAGTGGTAAAATTTCCCTACAGGGGTGGTGACATAGAGAAAAAACTGCTACAACGGGAATTGTTCTGGATCATTTAGCTATGCACTAAAAGCCCGAGGGGACTCAATGAGGAAATTGACTTCTCTGTTTACTTCTAGACCTTTTTGATTTCCCTCTGTTCTTTCTCTTAAGTCTTTTTTTCATTAATAGACCATTTTTTTTATTTCCGCACTACATCCTTGTGTACCATAAGGTGATACCCTTTCAGGTCACCCATGCTCTTTCCTGCTCTGGTTAGTCTCTCCTCTTTATTATCAATGAAATGTTGTGCAATAAGTTGTTTGGGGTCATTGTGGGTTGATACCACAATGCCCCAGAAGTATCCTTTAAAATACTTTTTAAGCGGTGCATGGGAGCTCCGCACGCCATAGCGTTTGTTCAGCACCCAGGCGGCATTCAGAGACACCTCGACCCAATGACGAGGAAAGGGAAGAGCAGAGGAACATTGCAGAGGGGGTAGGAGCACTCCATCCCTTCCTTTTTCGTGGCCTGGGAGGTGAGAGAGGCCCCAGGCGCCGATTGCAAGATGGCGGCGAGCACGGAGTTGGCGGAGAGTGACAGAGGCAAGGGAGCTGAGCCTCTGTGTGACTCACCTCATCAGGAGTGGCATCAAGAGGCAGAGGGGGCCGGAGAAGTGGCCCGGCCAGCACGCAGAGGAGAGGAGGAAGATGTGCCCAGGCATGAAGAGTGGCACCTACGCGTGGTGACAGCGGAGGTACACCGGGCGGCGGACGGGCACGGGGGGAATACCCAGCGGGCCCCAGATCAGTCCCGGCCCTCGTCCCCCCACAGATACCCCAATAATGGAACATGGAGGGGGGCCCACCCCACAGACCTCGCCCGCGTGGGGTGGGACCCCAGAGAAGGAGGAGGGGGGAGGAGAGAACCTGATGTGGCAACACATGGGCGCGCAGGAGGGGGAGGTGAGTCCCAGTTATGCGAGGGGTCTGCAGGAGGCACGTGGGCGACACTGGAGGGCCCATCTAGCCCCGAATCTCCACCTCGGGACTTGGGGAGCGGGGATTTTCCCCTACAGCAGAGGGCCCCCATCTTGGGCCTTGCCGTGTTCAACATCCCCAAGCAGCATGTTATGTAGTCTCCACCACCGGCGAGCCTCGATCCCTCATCGAGAAGCCACAGGGAGTCACCCCCCCGGCAGCCCGATGGAGGAATTGTTAGATCGGGAGGAAAAGTCTGGCAAGCGGGAGAAGGAGCAAAGAGGTGCAGACCCTGCGGGGGCCTGACCAGTGTGGAGCCCTATAGATGAGGAGATGGTTGCAGTGCCGCCTCGGGAGCCGGCGAGCCCCACAAGATACGCCAGGGAGTCTATTTTTCAGCAGAACGCTTCCACAGCTGTACCAATAGATATACTGTCCTGCACCTTAGCAAAGGCTGTAAAAATCAATAATGGTGAAGCCCTGCAAGGCCTGCCAACACGTGGTGATTTTGATGTCTACATCGCTAGGTTGGAGGGCACCATAAAGAGGGAGCTGGCGGCCCTGCAGGGGGTGGTAGCAGATGTCAAACAGAGAGTACATGGAGTAGAAGCCTCGTACAGATCCTTAGAATCACAAATTACGGCGCTCTGTTTCTGGCTCAAGGCGACATGAAAAACAGTAGTCGCAGGAATAACCTTCGCCTTCGCGGGGTCCCAGAGTCGGTGGAACCGAAAGATCTGGTAGCAGCGGTCACCTCCATCTTCAATGAGCTCCTCGGCCTGCCCAATACGAATCACATAGAGCTAGATTCGGTGCACAGAGCGCTTGGACCCCGCCCTCCCGACGCAAGTAGGCCAAGGGACATTGTATGCAAGGTCCACTTCTTCAAGATCAAGGGAGATGTGCTCCGGAAGACATGGGAGAGGGGCCCAATCCAGTTCCGGGTGGCCCAGGTTATCATCCTTCAAGATCTTTTGCGGAGGACAATGCACATTCGGAGGCTCTTAAAGCCCCTGCCGGAGACCATTCAGAGGCAGGGCGCCTCATACAGATGGGGCCATCCATTCCAGCTCTTGATCCGGAGAAACAGGGGGCTCTTCGTCCTCAAGTCCCCCGGCCAGCTACCAGACTTGTTTCACTTCCTGGATGCCATCTCAGTAGATATCCCGGACTAGACGGGGCCCAACCTGGCAGTCTATAACAGACAACTGCTGCAGCCCTTCGGGGGAGCCCCCCGGGGGTGCCGGGAGGGAGGCGAGGGGGCACCGCCGGTAGACACGGGGGGCCTTGGCCGTGCCGCGACGGTCTGCTCTACCGCCCACCCCGATTTGGAAGCACTCCTGCATACTTCTGGCCCTTCCAGAGAGTATTGATGTGATGTCCCTAAAATTTAATATGTTGCCGGAAGCCCGTTGGCGCAAGTATGCAACCGGAAGGCTGGCGGGATTGACCCCTGTTTTGAAGCATGTTCTATTTAGAAGTTATATGTTAAAGATGAATTTGGGGACCCCAGGGGGCCCCCTCTGTTGTACACTTTGAGAGTTCATCATGTTGCCTGTCGGGCAGTCGTCATCCCCCCCTTGCTGGCTGCTTGGGGGGCGGGCGTGGCAGGGGGGGTCTTTGTTCGCCCCCTTGTCTTCCCCCAATCCCCACATTATACCGCTCCAATCTTCAGGACCGTGGTTCTTCTCCCTTTCCTGGCCTCTATCCTTCACCCCAACCCTTCTTTTGGCAATCAAGAGGGGTGGGGATCGGTAGTGGGTGCCAGTACAGAGCTGCAGATATTTAGTTTTGCTGTGACTGTTGTGACATGAACCGATGAAGTTGATATCTGTGAATGTCAAGGGTTTCAACTCCCCGGAGAAGAGGACGATTCTCTGGCAGCAGTTGAAGAGGCATAAGGCAAAAATCGCCTTTGGCTAGGAGACACTTTTAAAAGGTCTGCAGCCCCTCGGCTGAACAGCAGGCTGTTCCCACACGTGCCAAATGTGAAGAACCAGCACTCCAAAAGTGTTCATCAAGAATTGATTATATATTATATCTTCTCTTGTACGTGCGGTGGGTCCTGATGAAGGGGGCCCCAGCGCACCCCGAAACGTTGACTCACTTCCACTGCTGTACTTTGCTGAGATTATAGCAATACAAACTTCTTGATGAACACTTTTGGAGTGCTGGTTCTTCACATTTGGATCGTTATTTGCGGCGCCTCCGCGAACCGTGCACCCACACAATATACATAGGGTAAGAGTGCGGCTGTATTTGGATTTATTTGTTCCCACACGTGTTCACCAGCTGCACAGCAGAGGCTAAAAAGGAAGGGGTAGCAATCATGATAGCCAGGGGTGTCCCATTCACACTGCGGGAGTCCTGGGGAGATGAGTCTGGGAGGATAGTGATGGTTAAGTGTCTTCTTAGCCAAAAAGCATATGCCCTGGTGTCCATATACGCCCCCAACCAGGGACAGATCCAGTTCCTTAAGGATACATTAGATAAGGTCGAGGAATTAGCTGAGGGGGAAATAATCCTGGGGGGCGACTTTAATTTGGCAATTGAACTACTTTTAGATTCATCGGTGGGCAGATCGGCAGTATCCCAATTAGCACTGGGATCACTTAGGAAAAGGTTGCACAGGCTGCAGTTGGTGGATGCATGGCGGGTTCGGAACCCTGCAGACAGGGATTATTCCTTCTACTCAAAGGTTCATGGGACGTACTCCAGGATTGACTACCTCTGGGTATCGCATAGCTTGTTAGGCCTGACATCGGGAGGAGGGATGCTCCCGACCTGCTTCTCGGACCATGCCCCCATCTATCTAGATCTAAACCTTTTAGACAGACCCCCCCCCCTCCGCTGACGTGGAGACTTAATGAATCCCTCTTGCAAGACAAGGTGGTTGTTCAGGCCCTCAAGAAGGGCATAGAAAGTACTTTAGCAACAATGACAATGGGGAAGTGTCCCCACTAATGCTTTGGGAGGCACACAAAGGTGCGATTAGAGGGATCCTGATTAGTCAAGCATTCAGACTAAAAAGGGAAAGAATGTCCCAATTAGAGCAAGCAATCAGAGGCGACAAGAGTCCTTGGGGAGCGGACCCAGGCCTGGGAGGCTCTCAATGCCTTGCTTAGACAGAAGGCAAAGTTTGTGATAAAAAAATGTAAGCGAAGGTATTATGAACATGGGAACAAAAGTGGCACAATGCTTGCATGGGCCCTTAAACAGCAGCACGTCCAAAACTTTATAGCTGAAATTCTAGATGGCTCTCAGCAGAAGCAGCACACCCCTGAGAAAATAGTGGAGACATTCCAGTCATACTACGCCAGGTTGTATGACCTGGCCGGTGGCCTGGCGGCACGGGCACTCCCGGGGAAGATCAGAGAATATTTAGTTGGCTCAGGCATGCCATTTATCTCGGAAGAGATCACAGAGTCATTGGAAGGCCCGATTAGCATAGAATAGCTGGCTGAGGCTATTAAGCTCTCGCCACCGGAAAAGGCACCAGGGCCGGACGGGTACACAGTCAAATATTATAGATATTTTATCTCACTGTTGGGCTCCCGTATAGTGAGTGCCTGGAACACGATAACGGACCCGGAAGCCCCCGGCTCATTCTCGGGGAGGGAATTGGAGGCCCACATCTCAGTTGTCCATAAGCCGGGTAAAGACCCATTGTCCTGCAAAAGCTGCTGCCCCATTTCCCTGCTCAACACGGACCTGAAACTATATGCTAAAATCCTGGCCATTAGATTGGCCCCGGTGGTGGCACAAGTGGTGCACCTTGATCAAACGGGATTCGTGTTGGGCAGGGAGGCCAGAGACAATGTGGTATGAGCCATTAATGTGATACATAGAGCTAAAACCACCACAATCCCTACGATGCTCCTTTCCACAGAGGCGGAGAAGGCCTTTGATGGGGTGAGTTGGCCCTTTCTCCGGGGACGTAGTCAGAAACATGCAACAATCGTTCTCGTTCAAGTGGGCAAGGACCTCGATCACCTATCTCGGCACGCAGCTGCCGAGCCAGCTGTCAAACATCCTGGCCCTGAATTTCTGTCCTTTGCCGTGGAGAATCAAGGACACATTTAGAAAAGTGGGATAACCCTACCTTCCTTTGGATGGGAAGGGTTAATATCATTAAAATGTCAGTGCTCCCTAAGCTGTTGTTCCTGTTCCAGGCTCTCCCAACCCGCATTCCGATGCAATGAAATGAAGAGTGCTTTGATGGGATTTGTCTGGAAAAAGAAATGGACGGGGCTAAAGTCCCAATTACTATGTGGCCCCAAACGATCGGGTGGAATGGCACTGCCAGATGTGAAGCTGTATTGGACAGCCACCCACATTTTGTCCTGAAACAAAAAGATGGGTCCAGCTGGAGCTTGCCATGACCCCAGCCCCGCTGGAGTCTTCCGTTTGGAATAGAGCATCCTCCCTACTGGAAACTAGAGCCCATCCTACCATAGGGGTGACCCTGGGGGTGTTCAGGGATTATAGGGAATGATCAGAGATCTGTCCCGACTGGGATTCAGGATGGATGTGTGTAGGGAGCCCACGGAATTTGAGAAGATATGCCTGGGGGGGGGGGGGGGGCAACCGTACCCACACTTGATCTCCAAATTGTACTTGCTTCTGATTAATGAATGAATTACCCCTCTGGCCTTTTGGAGTGAATAGGAGATGGACCTGGGCAGACCCTTAAGAGAGAAGGAAAGGGAAAAAATAGCAACACTGGCACACAAGTCCTCGGTTGCCATCATGCTTGTAAGTGTCTTTTACTGCCTTTGCTTTGCCATCTAAATGCATGCCTAGCCCTTAAGGAAGTGCATGATCAAACGGTTGGTTTAAAAAGTGTCTCAAACTCTGTGCCAAACCGAAGTGAGGGCCCACACGTGCGAACCAACACTGAGGCCAGCTTAAAGGATTGTATTAGGCTACAAATGTGTCTGTTAATATCATTAAGTCAAATGATCAATTGTTGACAGATATTTGTATGCAGTTTTAACTAAAACCTAGCTTTATTTTGTGTTTTGTAGACCATGCTGGAGCGCAGGTACGACTACCTGCCCAACTCTTTTGAGAAGCGCACCGTTGCACTGGAGATCATTGGCAAAATCCAACATGAGACGGACACCACCTTCACCCACACGCAGATCATGCAGCATTGGTCGGACCTGAAACGGCTGCACATGCCCCGGGTGCGGCGGTTTTTCGGAATCCATTTCCCTAGTAAGTACATAGCGATTGCATGCTAGATGTAACTGATGCAGAAGGTAGGTATTTATTTTTAATTGTATTTATTTTCTAGTGCTGGAAATAGATTACCGAATCCGCTGCACCTGGAGGTGCACAGGCCGACCAGTGCTGCATGATTCTGCAGCTGGAAGTGAAGGTGGTGGATCTCCAGTGCGACGGTCCTACCCCTCCTCTGTTGGGTCCTCCGACCAGCCCCTGGACCTTTCCACAGAGGAGGGGCAGCACGGCGTGGGCAGGGAGTCGTACCCAGCGACGCATGCGGGAGCCTCTGGTATGTGACTCTTCATGTAACCACACACACATATACATGGTATTTTCACCCAAGCTGATTCCCTTAATCTGCTTTTGTAGATGCTTCTGGAGCAGGTGAAGATGCGTAGGCTGCAGCAGATCTCGCACAGGAGGCACAGGGAGAAGGTGAGTGTGACACACACATTGAAAATTACATTTGATTACTGTTGACTAAGACATTATAAGTGACCCTATTTGCCATGTCTCGACAGCCTCTACTTCACAACAGTGGCAGGGCCCAGGACGTAGGGTTGTCCCCAACGAGGCATCCGTCGGCCACCAACCAAGTAAGTTGTAATGTCATTCTTTGCAGTATGTGTTAATTGTCATGATCACCCAGATACATCAAGCCATAGTCAATGGCATTAGCAGAGTGACCTGTGCCCACTTGCTTAGATTAATTACCAGATTGACCTGTGGCCACTTGCTTAGAGTAATTACTTACCAGACTGACCTGTGGCCACTTGCTTAGAGTAATTACTTACCAGAATGACCTGTGCCCACTTCATTAGATTAATGACTTAGCAGACTGACATATGTCGTCATTATTTTGGTTGCCAACTAACAAACATTCCATCCACAGGTGAGAAACATGTATTTGGCGCCAAATAATGTTTTTTTTTAATTTTATACAGGGACCACACGGGCAAGAGTTGAAGAAATGAATAGAAGGGTCCTTGAGTTGGTGGCCAATATGCAGCTGCTGCGTGACTCGTTGGGGACAACAGAAGAAGAGTAGTGTCCTGGGTCCTGTCACTGTTACTTTGGTGTACATATTTTTACCATTTTAAAGTTTTTACAAATTTTAATGTTTTACCCAAAAATAAAAAATTTATTTTAAATTCTTTTTACACAAACCAACATGTTAAAAAAGCCAAAGAAAATGGCCGTCCAATATATAAAAAAAAACAAAAAAACAAAATCAAAGTTTCAGTGTCATTTTTTTGCACAAATACATTAACACCAAACGAAGGGTGAAATAAATATTTAGAGATGAAGATTCAGATGACCGCGAAGTGGTTTGGGTAAGTTTTAGGGGCCTAAAATGGAAGAAGAACCTAACCGCGAAGCGTTTTGGGTAAGTTTTAGGGGCCTAAAATGGAAGAAGAACCTACCACGAAGTGGTTTGAGTAAGTTTTAGGGGCCTAAAATGGAAGAAGAACCTAACCGCGAAGTGGTTTGGGTAAGTTTTAGGGGCCTAAAATGGAAGATTAACCTGACCGCGAACTGGTTTGGGTAAGTTGTAAGGGTCCAAAATGGAAGATGGAGGATAGGGCTAAGTGGCTGTGGTGAGCTTTAAGGATCCAAATAGGAAGATGGAGGATAGGGCTAAGTGGTTGTGGTGAGCTTTAAGGGTCCAAAAGGGAAGATGGAGGATAGGGCTAAGTGGTTGTGGTGAGCTTTAAGGGTCCAAAAGGGAAGATGGAGGATAGGGCTAAGTGGTTGTGGTGTGCTTTAAAGGTCCAAAAGGGAAGATGGAGGATAGGGCTAAGTGGTTGTGGTGAGCTTTAAGGGTCCAAAAGGGAAGATGGAGGATAGGGCTAAGTGGTTGTGGTGTGCTTTAAGGGTCCAAAAGTGAAGATGGAGGATAGGGCTAAGTGGTTGTGGTGAGCTTTAAGGGTCAAAAAGGGAAGATGGAGGATAGGGCTAAGTGGTTGTGGTGAGCTTTAAGGGTCCAAAAGGGAAGATGGAGGATAGTGCTAAGTGGTTTAGCTAAACATTGTAGTAGAAGTGAGGGTGGCAAATATGTAGGCGAGCACTTTAATGAGTTAAGTTTGTAGTGCGCAGGCTCAAGATCGTAAGGATCTCCGTCTGGACGATTATTTTTTGTAAAAGTGAAACAGAAACTAACGGGAAACGTAAAGGATTTGTGGGAGGAGACGATGGGAAAAGGGCTAAATCGAAAGCCTACGTTGTAACCTGAGAAAATGAAATAGAAAACTCACAATGGAAAATTACATCCTCGTACTCGTAATCTGGCATACGAACGGACGGAAACTTTACAAAGGTTTGCAATGCATGCATAGAATCGCTTGCACACTCATACGAGAGCGGGAAAATGTGAAAATAATACGAAATCGGCACTAAAACGAAAGTCTTTTTTTGTCTCTCTGAATCGAGCCTATTATCTTGGTGGCCTTGGAAGCAGCTGCTTGACATTGCATGCTATTATTTAGCCTCTGGTCTACCAGTACTCCCAGATACTTATCAACTAGTGTTTCTCCCAGTTTTACTCCCCTGAGGATATATGTGGCCTTCAGGTTGTTAGACCCCAAGTGCATGACTTTACATTTCCCCAACGTTGAACTTCATTTACCAAGGGAATGCCCAGACACTCAAAGTGTCCAAGTCAGCCTGAAGCTTGTGAACATTTTCAACAGATTGCACTGTGCTACATATCTTGGTGTCATCTGCAAAAATAGAGACAGTACTTCTAATTCCATCTTTAACGTCGTTTATAAACAAGTTGAATAAAAGTGGGCCCAGGACTGAACCCTGGGGTACACCAATTACAACCGGTAACCATTCAGAGTAGGTATCATTAACCACAACTCTCTGCACACGATCCTTCAGCCAGTTTTCAATCCAGTTACAAACTGTGTTTTCTAATCCTGAAGATCTCAATTTCCCCAATAAACGTCTATGGGGGACAGTGTCAAATGCTTTTGCAAAATCCAGAAAAACTATATCTACAGCCACCCCTTTGTCCAAGCTTCTACTCACCTCCTCATAGAAGCCAATCAGATTAGTCTGGCAGCTTCTGTCCTTAGTAGGCCGTGCAGTTTGTCACTTTTAATATTATGGATAGTTACATATTCGTGTATACAGTCCCTGAATAGCCCCTCAAGCAATTTTCGCACAATCGATGTTAAACTTACCGGTCTGTAATAGCCCGGAGAAGACCTAGAGCATTTTTAAAAAATGGGCACTTCATATGCTTTGCACCAATCTCTTGGCCTTATACCAGTTGCTAGTGAGTCTTTAAAGTGGACCAAAACCCAGGATAGTCAAAACTTTTGACTATCCTGGGTTTTGGTCCTTTCCCTGCTGTGTGAAACCCCCCAGGACGCCCGAACGGACTCACCTCTTCCTGGCCCCACGGTGCGTCTAAGAGCAGCGACTCTGACAGCCGCATCATAACAGGGAGCGTGCCCGCGCTGGCCATTCACAAATGGCTGGCACTGGCATGCGCACTGCTAGAGGGAAGTGGAGGAATGCGGCCGTCAGAAGTGGTACCGGGAAGAGGTGAGTTGGCTGCGGCCATCTGGAGGGGTTTCAAACAGCGGGGAACCCCCATCGGGATCCCTCCCGGGGAAAGGACCAAAGCCCAGGATAGTCAAAATCCTGGGTTTTGGTCCACTTTAAAGATCAAGAATAGGGATGATAAGAAAACTGAGCTGAGTTATTTAAGAACTCTTGGGTGAAATCATCTGGTCCTGCAGTCTTGCACATTTAAATTATTTAGTTTCTCTTGGATGATATCCATGTTGAGCTTGTTAAGTATTATACTTGGGCTATTGCTATCAGTGGCATCTCCTATGTTGGCTATTTGCTCCTCTATTGTGTACACAGAGCTAAAGAATACATTCAACAGCTCCGCCTTCTCTTCATCCCTAGTGACCATTTCCCCATTATCATCAATTAGAGCACCTACCTGTTCTGATTCAGTTTTCTTTGAATTTATATATTTAAAAAAAACGTTTAAGGTTTGTTTTGCTTTCTTTGGCCACATCTCTTTCATTTTGTGCTTTCGCCAACATTATTTCTTTCTTACAAGCTTTATTTACTAATTTATACTTTTCAAGAGTTACAGATGAGAGCTCAGCCTTGTAATGTTTAAATGCCTTTTTCTTTTTCTTTATTGCCTTTTTAACCACAGGTGTCGGCCATGAGAGGTTTAATTTTAGCCGCTTATATTTGTTACTCATAGGAATACATTTTGCAGCGTTGGTACTCACAATTGATTTAAAGCACTCCCATTTGGCATCTGTATCTTTATTCCTGAACAGATGCTCCCATTCTATGTCCTGGAGTGCAGCTCTGAGCCTGGGGAAGCTGGCCTTACTAAAGTGTTTTTGCCCTCCCAGACAGAAAATCTTTCTTACAGTTTATGTTAAATACAACTATATTGTGGTCACTGTTACCAAGATTTTCACGGACTGTTACTGTTCTTATCAGGTCATCATTTTTTTATATTACCAGATCTAAAAGAGCATCACCCCTAGTAGGTGTGTCCACGAACTGATTCATATAATTATCTTGTAGCAAGCTGAGGAATGCTTTCCCCCTTGTAGAAGAAGCAGAACCGTGTCTCCAGTCGATTCCTGGGTAGTTGAAGTCCCCCATCACCACCACTGTACCAGCCTGTGAAGGCCGCTCTATCTGCTTATGCAGTTGACCTTCTATTTCCACCAGTTATATTTGGGGGCCTATAGATTACACTAAATTGTATTTTAACATTGTTGCTCCGCACTTCTACCCACAAGGATTCTACATCCTCACAATCTTCTGCTAGTATCCTCTCATTAATGTATGCTTTGAATTCTTGCTTTACATACAGACACACACCGTCCCCTTTCCTTTTTGCTCTGTCTTTCCTAAAGAGAGCAAGCCCTTGAATATTGAAAGTCCAGTCATGTGTTAAATCCAGCCATGTCTCAGCCGCACCGATAACATCATATATCACATATAGTTAATATAAATATTCACATCATACATCACATATAGTTATTAAGAGATTAGACTCTTTCATGGTTTCTAGCCATGAGAGTGAATAGCGGTTGCAGTACCTTTATTAAGACACAAGATGGCAGCAGTAGGAACAGGCTATAGAAAACCATTAGGTCATAGACTTTAATGGGGAATATTCTAGAAAGGTAGGGAGATAGGGTTAACAATCAGAACAGAATGCCTAAGAAAAATAGAGTGGCAATCTAGAGGATAGTCATTGGTTAGAGGGTTTTGAAGGGAACTGTACTGTTTCGCATGTTTACGAATATGTGACGAAAGGTTTCATAAGGTAGCTAGAAGGTATATAAGGGAGCGAGACCCTGTAACAAATGTTCTATATAACTTGGATTGTTCGGAGCAGTGTTAAGAAGGAGAGAAAGAAAGCAGTGCCTGTAAAGAGTGTAAGCCCCAGTGGGAATCCTTGAGGAGGCCTTGACTGCCCACAGACAGATGTGCGGGCTACTACTTGGCTGTGAAGTAGACAGGATTTGGCTACGTACTTTGAAATACTGCATTGCTGCTTTTGGAGACGTTAATAAAGAGGAACTCTACTTGCTTGGAGTGTCATGTCTCAGTTGCATAGTGTGTACTAACCTTTCTTGTGGTAGAGCCCCCAGCACCCCACCCACACCGACACACTTAAAACACCCTGAGCCCAGAAGAACCTGTTCCCTGCCTCCCTCACCAAACACCAAGTGTGTGAGGGCAACATCCAATTTTAATTTGCAAAATGAAATGAAATGAAAGACACAACAACATCTGAAACGCGTCACACAAAGTAGACTGTCATTCTGCAGGTTGGATATCTGATTTTAATCACATTTTGCAGAATTATTATGCTGGATTGGAGATTTTAATCTTTACATAAAATACATTTTTATTTTTTATTTTTATTACTTTTTCAAATTCATTCACATTGTACTGAACAACCAGGATCAGGCTCCAGCCAAGGAGACTTTTCAAGGTGGGTAAGCGCATTGTTCTACTTTCCTATCTAACTAGCTAACTAGAAAAGGCACTAGATCTCAGCAACAGCAGCCAACTAGGATGAATGTTTTGCATGGCAGGCACACAAACAATGATACCTTACCCTGGACAATCTCTTTAACGAAAACTTTTTGTTCCATGCGGGACAAAACCTGTTATTTTGTCTATCCACGTTTTTGTGAGACGCTGTGTGAGACCTCCCAGATCGCCCATCCAAACTCACCTTTCCCCAGTCCATCAGCCCATGCATGGCCTCTCATCCAGTCAGAGCCGCAGAAACGGATGTGTCCCCATTGTGAGATCTTCTGACCTCAGAATGCATGATGGTGTGCGTGCGCACACAGCTCAAAGATGCTGAGGATGCAGGCGCCCAATGTTTACATCTGCGAGGGAGCCAGGAAGCAGGAATGTTTTACGGTCCCCCGGGGGAGTTTCATGCAGTGGGGCATCTCGATTTTGGGTGCCCCAGGCGAAGACCAGCAGCTGGTCCAGGAATATTTTAGATTCGAAGGATGGCCACGTTTGTTCCTCTTTAAGATACAAGTGGCCACTAGAGCAAGCACTAGCCAAAACAACAAATTAAAGTGCATTTGACTATCCTGGGTTTTGGTCCTTTTTCCCTGGGGCACCCCGATTGGCGGTGCCCCGCTGTGTGAAACCCCCCAGATCGCAGAGCACAACTCACCTCTTCCCGGTCCTACGGCACATGCATGGCTGCTCGTCCAATCAGGGCCCAATCTGAGGTATGAACTGCATAACAGGTGAACAGCAGGGTTTCACACAGCGGGGCATGGCGATTTAGCAGGGACAAGAGCCAAAACCTGTGATAGTGAAATCCCAGGTGTTGGGCCACTTTAAATGCAGGATTTTCATTTTGACATTGGTCCTTTATACTGGTAATAAACAGTTATCACATCATGAGAGGAAGAGCTTTTACATTTTTTCTGCTTTATAATTTTTTCATTGAGCACATCCTTGAGAGACAATAAGACATTCAAAATGTAGTATCACAAAGTCGCTGTCCTTGACAGACGTCACACTACTAAAATATGTTCAGCACCAACCAGTCTCTTTAATTGTCTGGTAATTAGAAGGGTATAGTAGACATCCTTGATGGAGGGAAATTCAGGCTATGTGGATGAATGGCTCGGGCAGACGTTGCGCCAAGCGGCAAACGATCGGCTATGTAGGGCACTCAGAGGCTAAGTAAATAGAGATGAATACGGGTCGCCTCACCTCTTGCCTAAAGAATTGCTGATTAGGAGGAATGGGCCTCCTCGCCATTTATCCAGAGTGATGATACAGTAACTGGAGGCTTTGCAGATGTTGCCAGTTCTGCTCGTTCTTGCTAATAGTGCATTTTAAAGCACTTTGATATGTTTATGTAAACCTTATCGTGACCTCTGTATTATTTATAATGCCTGCTGTTCAGAGCCGATGTCATAAATCACGGTGGGGAGCACGTTGTCCTTATGTACACATTTACTTTATGGAATGTTGAATTATTTCGCTTACATGCGGTTTGCCCTGTGATTTTCTTCCCTAAGTGCCTACTGATCGGAAAATGCCTCTAAGCACTTTTTGTTTGTCACACCACGACATAACTGCCCTATTGTTATACATTTTAAAAGACCTACAAATGTTGTCTTAAAGGAGAATTGTAGACAAAATTAACAAACCTTTGTTGGGCAAACCTGAACCGCAAAGTTCGGGTTTGTATCAAGTTCGGGTTCCCAAATCTGAACACTTCTGGCTGAAGTTTGGCATTCGGCCTGAACAAGGAAAAGCAGGTTGATGGGCTGCTGAGAAGGCCCTGGTACTTATCTACTTGTGTGTTCCCATACAACATCACAGCCCCACCTGACCACCAGGGGTCAGTGTGTTTTGCAGGGTGGGCTTGCGCATTACTGTGCAGGCGGTCATATGGGGCTGCAACATTTAATTCTAAATGAAGGAGAGTATAAGTAGGTAAGTAGCAATCCTCAGGTTCAGGCTTCTATATCTAGTATGCAGAAATGCTATGCATACTCTTGCCAACATTCAGGTGTAAACCACTAGCCCTGATTGGGTGGATGAGAAACCAAAGTCACTGCACACCCTCACTCAGGTGAAAACTGGATCCCAGGAGTCTTTGGGTCCTCTTTAGGGCCATCAAAAGATTCATAATCATAGATTCTTTTTTGAGATGCCCCTTTTATTTTGGCACACAATAGAATTTAGCACATCCCGTTGCCTGGCACTTCACAGTGTGTTTCAGTCCTCACTAGGCCTCCCCTACAGGAATCTGGGCTCGCCCATCTCAAAGCTACAAGCCCTCAGAAGTGCCTTAAACTAACCTATACTGTTAAAAGACTATAATTTGTCTTATGTGGATTTGTGATGCCCAGCCGGTGGCCCGTTATACATACTTCACCAGTGGTTCCACAGCCCAGGTGTGGCTCACCTCCAATCAGCTTTTTGGCTGCGCATGTAAGTGAGCAACTAAAAAAGCTAAATGGTAGCACTTGTCAGTCAGTGGTGGCATCCCCTGCCTCCCTCCAGGGCTGTGTACGGCATGGTCTCACACAGCCGAAGTCAGATGAAGGAGATATCGCCACCTACCTTGTCTGTAATTTCCGCCTTCTACAACATCACCGAGGATGATGGCGCTTTAAACAAATATATTAGGGGACCTAGTTCATATTATTATAAAAAGTGACCTCTAACATCACATACAGATATTTAAAAGGAGTAAAAGTTGACCTGCTTTAACACAGGATTCTTAAATGCCTATGCTTTTATAAAGAGAATTTCTGACTACTTGTTAACCAACACATTATTTATCAGGCATTAGTGGTCTTCCCATACAGTTTGGAGGCATTTATGCTTTTTAGAGAACAGAACACAAAACCTGAATCCCACATAGACTTGAATAGTTTTCTTATTCAGGTACCTGCTGAACCAGAACATTATATAAAAAAACAACAAAAATGAACTAATAAATGTCATATGTCTAACCAAGGAAAAACTGCAGAACCGTCCTAAACAGATTAAAATATGCAAATCCGCTGGACCAGGTGGCATACATTCCCATGTTTTAAGAAAATTAAGTACATCAATTGCCAGGCCTTTATTTTTAATATTTGCATGCAGCCCAGGTTTGTGAATATGGGAGCAGTCATTTCTGGTTTTGGTCGGTGGATGGACATGGTCTGTTCAGGACCTGCTCCCATTGAAAACAATAAGGTAACTGAATCCTCTAGTCCCCACTTGGACTGCCCCGTAGACTTAGCAAAAGTCCACAGAAATAGATTTTTTCTTTAAAGATTCTGTTCAAAGTTTATGTAAGAGATGCTATTCTGTATCTCAGTGAAAGTGACCCTATTACTTCTTCTAAGCATGGATTTATGAGGAATAACTCCTGCCAGACATACCAGCTTTTATGAGGTGGTAAGTTTAACACTGGATCCGGGTGAGTCATTGGACGTCCTCTTCACTTTTCTAAAGCATTTAATATTGTATCATGTAAAAGACTGGTACAAAAATTAACCTGGACTGGGGAAACACCTACATGGGTGAGTAATTGACTAATAAAATTGAAAACAGAGAAAATACTCACCATTTACTAGCGCCTCGAGGGTCTATAGTGGACCTCTTTCTCTTTAACACATATACTGACATTGGAAATGGATTAAATAGTAAAGTATTAATCTTTTCAGATGATAATAAGCTATGTAAAGTAATTAACACAAAAGAGGACAGTAGGATTAATTGGCAGTATGGGAAGCAAAATGGCAAATTAAGCTTAATACAGATAAAGCTTATGCAATTTGTGCCATGATTAAACACTAAATAAGGAAACGCTGGGAAAAACTACAATAGAAAATGACCCAGGGGTTTCAGTTAGCAATAAACTAAACTGTAGTGAACAATGCCAGGCATACCCCATGGCAAACATGATCATGGGGTGCATCAAGAGGGGGGGCATAGGTGCTCATAACAAGAGCATCAAATTACCAGTCTATATTTCAGTGGCAACACCCCATTTGGATTACTGTGTCCAGTTCTGGGCACCAGTGTATAAGAAGGACATATCAGAGCATGTTCAAAAGTGGGACACTAAATTAATACATTGAGAGGGAGGACTAGAGTGCCCTAAAATATTATCCAAATTAGGTTTATTTAGTTTGGAAAAGAGATGCTTGAGGGATGATCTAATAACTATGTATAAATATATCCGGGGTCGATACGAAGATCTGTCCCACTATCTATTTAGATTATTTTCTGTAAGGTCAATGAGATTATGGAACTCTCTGCCAGAGATGGTGGTCATGGGAAATACACTAAAAAAGTTCAAAGGAGACCTAGATGCCTTCTTTGCATGTAAAAACATTACCAGCTATGGCTACTAGACCACTGAAAGGAGATTAACTTAAAAAAACAGGATGAACTGGATGGACTAAAATCTTTTTTTTAGACACATCCCAGGTTAGTATGTTAGATCACGGCAGAACAGAGGCATGTTCCAGCAAAAACACATTTAGCAGCCAATTTGTTTAGAAGTCAATTAAAAAAACAGTGGATTTCAAAGCAATCCCATGCCCAGTAACTCAGTAATTAGCCCCCACTCCACAGTCGCCCTTATTGCCAATCCGTCCTTGTGTGCCAATGTTACCTTTTCATTTAAATCATTGAACGCCTCAATTTCTTTCCTTAAAGCCATTTACATCACAGTAAAATGTATGTTGCCTCATTATTACAGTAGTCTTTTAAATTAATCCCCGTGCTAATGGTTTGGTTGGCAAATTCACTGGAGAAGATAACAAATAGAGATCAGCATTTATGAGTTATGGAGCTCGGGCCTTACAGACAAACTTTTAATGTTAATTTATTACTTGGCAGCTGAGTCAGAATCCACCCTCTTGATTCCAAATTTTCGTTTGCGTAATTGGTGAGGGGGTGCAACCACAAATTGCATTATTGTTACTATTAATCGAAAAGCCTACACAAGGATATACAAATATAGTGAGAATAATATCTTGCACACCATCATAATGAATTTATGCATGAATTATTGGTCCTGTACAATGCAAAGCTGTGGCGTGCTTTCCTCCCATCCTCTGATGAGTTATCATTTGCTCTATTCATTTGCGCTAAGTGCCATATTTTTACTTCCTTTCAAAAGACAGCAAAATGTAATGCGAAATGAGAACTGTAAAAGTAAAAGTGCTGCCATACAGTATGCTTCATTCATCATTTGATAAACAACACAACAGACTTTTTTTTTCTGTTAGAAGGTAAAGCATGTACAATATATATATGTAACGCTCAAGCTCTGTAAGTATAAAAAGGAGCAATATGATCTCAACAAATAAATATGTTGCTTAAGAGCTTTTTTGTATTAAATGTTCTGCTACTGTATATCTCAATTATATTATTAGCTGAGTGCTGGGAGCCTGTGGATAGTTAATGTATAACATTCAAGCTATGAAAATATAAAGCTTATAAAACTATGAAAGTATAAGAAAATACTATATATATATATATATATATATATATATATATATATGTATTTTTTTTTTTTTTTAAGTGTCCTGCTAGTATATGTCCCTTTTATTTAGCTAAGGACTGGGAGCCTGTGTACTGGAGTTGGTCCATCAGTCCCTAAGTTCATGCTAATTATTTAACATAGTTTTTTGGTGCAGGCTTTTACCATTTATTAGTGATCAGCGAGCCTGAGCTGCAAAGTTGCAAGCTCGGGCTCATGAACCCGAGCAGGGACTTCAGTGAACAATTTGTTTGGACTAACCCAACGGCCTAGGAAGGTGGTTGATTGGCTGCTCAGCCTTTGGGGACCGGTGGCATAGTGTGCAAATGACCAGTGTCTTGTCATCAGTGCACTGCTTGAAAAATATCATGCTGGTGAGATCCTTTGAGCCATCTTTGCTGTGCTCAGTCTCTGGGCATGGTGGGCAGTAGTGGCAATGGGATGACCGCTGATGGTTTTCACCCTTTCTGCTGGCTGCCTGGGGCTGCGTGGCCACCACCTATTCCTCTGAACTCTGATTGCCTTCAGTCCACGTTGGGTCTAGGACATTGTCATCACCCCTTGGATCCTTTTCCACCCACTGCTCCCCACTAGTGCTTCTCAGCCTCCACATTGCAGAAAGTCCCGTCAGTCAGCACTTGAGTTTCATCCTCATTGTAGGTGTCATGCGATGGTCCATCCTCATCCTCCAACACAAGTTGTTGGACATCTGGGATCTCTGTGTCTGCAGCTAGGGCAGGTGGATGGCCCACAAAATCCCAGCTCCGGGGGTCATCATAGAGTATTAGTGACTGCTCCATGGCTGAGACAACCTCGCTGATTTGAAAGGGGGTGAGGTGGAGGGCTCTAAAGCATATGTTGCAAACCCGAGTTCCTGCTTTCACCAAAGAGGAAAAAAAGGAGGAGAGAAGGGATGGAAAAGAAAAAAAAGAAAAATGCTATACATAATAATAAAATAATAGAGGTGTCCTACATAAGAAACAGAACATATCAGGGTTTCATACCTTATATCAAGGATCTCCAACCTTTTATACTATGAGTTAGTCTAGCAGCAGTCAAGATGTGCTGGTCAGCATTCTGTGAATCCTAGATAGGGTTACCTGGGTGTTTTTTGCAACTTGCGGCTCCATATCCTAGAAACCACCCGGGAAACCTTCTTTCAAAATGGTTGGACCACTGGACAACCTCACCAGATAAAGAGAAGAGAACCCTTCTTACCACAGTAGCAGAGGTTTATTTCTTCCTAGCTGTCCGTCAATATATGAGCCACCTGTTTCAAGCTTTGGAAATGGACTTCCCTCCCTTCCTTATCCGGTCCCCAGAATAAACTTTTTTTTTTTTAAATAGAAACTTTAAGAAAAAAAATATTTATAATTTTTATGTTCTCTGTTATTATTTTGAGTACTTTCCTTACCCCATTTTGTGTAGGGCAATCACCCTGGTGCTACCCCCAAATTGGCCTTTGAGTCTGACACCTGTTAAGGAAAAGTATTGTTTGCCAACTGCTCTGGTGACCGGCTGTGTGTTTATTTGCACTAATGACACTTCTCTGTCTCTCAGCTGCTAAATATGTCACATTTAGTGTAGGAGAAACTTGTTACTTTTAGATACAGCTGACTGTTAGTTTCTGTTACTATGTGTCTAAATGTAACAAGCTTCTCCTGCACTAGCAAGGGTAACATATTTATCAGCTGAGAGGGAGAGGAGTGTCATTAATGAAAATAAACACAAAGCCTAACACCAGAACAGTTGGCAGTGTATTTAAATGTAAATATTATGTATGTATGTATTTATTTCATGTTGTTTTATGTATGTTATTACTTCATGTACTTTCCCTACTCCATTTTGTGCAGGGCAATCGCCCTGGTGTTACCCCCAGGTTGGCCTCTTGACACCTGTTGAAAAAAATAAAAAATGTTAATTATTTATTTTTTTAATTATGTATTTATTTAATTTTTGGGTTTTCTGTTATTGTTTTGAGTACTTTTCTAAGCCCATTTTGTGCAGGGCAATCACCCTGGTGGTGATTTTCTGCCCTCTACACCATACTACCCCCATTTTTCACCTATTTTGTGGTTCCCAAAGTTGCAGTCCCCATTGACTTCAATGGGATTAAGCTTTGGTTTCAAGTCGAGTCCGGAGACCGGAACTAAACTTTAGCGGCATGTTCGGACGAACTTTTCGAACCCGAACTTATACGGCCTCGCTCAACACTACCATTTGTAAACTAAGGTCCTCATGATGATCTGTAGAGGGAATGGATGTACTGACTTGGTCAGCCAATTACATCTCCGCTAAGCCCCGCACCCCCCTTACTGTGTGCTACTTGGCTGGTCAATGAGTGCTCTCCAAGGTTGAGGATATAGCATTGCAGGTCAAGGGAGGATAAGGCCAAATTCATGGTATAGAAGCTTGAAGGGACTGTTAAGCTAACGGCAATGATGAGGCAGCAAGAAGCTCCTGTTATGCGTTTATCATGTGCCTCTCCTCCATTTCCTGCAGCAATGTGTAGAAGCTATAGCAGGGCTCCAAGATTTGCTTCCCTTTAAACTTAATTTTTCCATGAGTGAGCATGGCAAGTCACAGTGGTCCCACAGCTTTCTCTGACCACAATAGATCATGCTCATGACTCAAAGCTGCATCATAACCTGTCCTTCCCATCTAAGCCATAGCACAGAAATTGAAGGAAGTAAAATGCTTCACTTAGAATACATAAAGTATTTACATATAATTAGAGATTTTGAGAGGTTTTTAATGGTTTATTTTTAGTGTTGGGGGAACCAACATTAAAGTTCATGTTTGTACCAAACTTGGCAAGTTCAGGTTCCCAAACACAAACATGGATTCGAGGCAGAAGTCTGTGTTTGGCGTTTGGCGCAAACACAGAAAAGCTGGTTGATGGGCTGAGTTTGCATCAGACAGCACTGAAGGGGCAACCTCCCTCTGCACAGGTGGGTGAGGAGTGGGGGAATAAGCCCCCAGAATCAGAATTTCCTTCTAAAGTTTGGGTCCCTATTGATTTAAATTGGATCCAGGTTCAGGTCCCTGAACCCAAACTTTTAATCAAAGTTCAGCCGAACCTAAACCTTGGGGCAGAGTGTGCAGAAGAAAGCACTGCTGTAATTCACCCGAGCACTGCCAGCTGGCAGTAGGAGTGTCCTCACTCATTGGAGTGGCAGCCATCTTTATGTGGCCCTGGCCTATGGGGGATGAGTGTGTGTGTCTGAACAAGGACTTTGATAGAGTAAAATAATGGATATGACCCACACAGTAGGCAGAACTATAGCACTGGGGGCAGAACATGGGCTGGGGTTTCTTGGCTAGATGGCAGTAGGGTACAGGGTGGTTGAATGGAGACAGCAATTGGATGGGGCTGTAGGAAGCAGTGGTCCAATTAGCTGCAGCCCAACTGGCAAAAAAGTGGTTTGGGCAATGTCTAGTCCAACCCTGGTAGAGGGTAACCTATAGATATTGATATCTGCCTATTGAGGCTACTGGAAAAATGGGACGCTAAAGAACATTCTTTTCTAGGTATATTACATTTGACTATTTGTCCCAGCAGAACATGTCCTTCTGGACCTTGATCTTGGAAGACCCTTGTGTACCTACAATATATCCTAAAAATTAGTGGGCAAGCCAGGGTTGGTTCTGGAGACTACAGCCACCATCAATTTCAAGATTTACAATCCAAAAGAAATGGAAGATTGATATAGAGGAATCACCAACTACTAACATAACAGGCCAATGCAGTCAGCCATAAAGAAACATGAATCCTGGTGAATTCAAGGAGGGTCATGGGACAGAGATGATGGGACACGGGGAGGCCGATTCATCAATAGCGCCAGGTAGCGACAGATGAGCGACTGTAGCGTGATTTTTTCAGCGCCAGCCAGTATTCGCTGTGCTTGGCTGGCATTAGCTTGATGACAGCGACTCAGTCGGTGTGCGGTAATGTTGAATACGGGCTGGGGGGTCGCTGTTTCACAGGTCCAGCGTTGTATGTGAGCGCCTGACAACGAATGGCCAGAGCGAACGGCTAGCTTCATATTCATCAAAAAATCACGCTCCGAATGTGCTGTCGCTGTCCATTCCTTGTTTAAACCCCAGAGCGCTGGCGGCGATCTGTATTAACTAGTTTTTAACCCCTAAACAACCATATTTTTTGAATGTAACATTATACATGTTTTTAGAATCATTTTGTTATATGAATACATTAATCTCAGACCTGTTTGATCAATTCTGCACATATTTTTTTTTTGGACTTAAAAATAAATCCTAACATTGCAGAAGTGTTCTCCGATTTTTTGACATTAAAAAAATGTAAAAAAAAATTATTACCAATTAATCATGAATTATTATAGATTGCTCCATTGAAATGCATTGGACATCGCCAGGGAGCGACAGCTCATACCTGGCGCTGTGAGGGAATTTGCAGCGGCGCTGTTCGGTACAGGCGGCTTCATGATGAATCCCGCGCTAGCCGTCGCTCTCGCCGGCGCTAGCCTCATTTTGCTTGATAAATGCGTCATTGTGACCGCCGCCGGGCGTACTTGAGTCGGTAGTCGCCGTTAGCTGCCGCTACCTGGCGCTCGTCGGACACTACCTGGCGCTATCGCTTGATGAATAAGGGCCTAAGCTTCATACATTGTGGGGATCACTCAAATAACATTCCTGGGTGAACTGCATTGCACATTGAGTTACTTGCTTAATTATGCAGGCAGGAGGGCAGTTATATTTCCCAACAAACTTTTAGCAAAAAATTCTGCTGCTGCATAAATCCTCCCCCCATGCTTTCCTTAGAAACATAGAAACATAGAAGGTTGACGGCAGAAGGAGACCATACGGTCCATCTATTCTGCCCTTATGTGTATACTGTATGTACTCTTTATCTTAGGATAGATGTGTGCTTATCCCAGGCATGTTTAAACTCAGTGACTGTTGATTTTTCAACTACCTCTGCTGGAAGTTTGTTCCAAGCATCTACTACTCTTTCTGTAAAATAATATTTTCTAACATTACTCCTGATCCTGATCTTCCCACCGACTAGCTTCAGGTTGTGCCCCCTTGTTCTATTATTAAGTTTCTTCTTAAAAACACTTCCCTCCTGAACCTTATTCAATCATTTCACACATTTAAAGGTCTCAATCATGTCCCCCCTCTCCCTTCTTTCCTCCAGACTGTACAAATTAAGTTCTTTAAGTCTCTCCTGATAAGTTTTAAGTTTAAGTCCTTCCACCATTTTCGTTGCCCGCCTTTGGACACGTTCTATTTGAATAATGCCTTTTTGCAGGTAAGGTCTCCAGAACTGCACACAGTATTCTAGCTGTGGCCTTACCAGGGCTCTATACAGCGGCATCACAACCTCCCTCAAGAGCATTCACATGATCAAGAATCCTTTTCACAGATAGGAATCCCAGGAGAGGAATTGCAAGGCCAGGATTGGCCAAGGGCATGTGATTCAGATTAACCAAACAGGGCTTGCAGGGGAGATATATGAGATTGGACACCAGTAATCAGAATGCCCACATGCTGCAACCGACACTCATTTTGTCAGAAATAGATGTTGGTCCACTTTTAGCACATGTCGCTAGCTTGAGAACATGCCAATTGCTCCTTCTCTCTTATTTTGCTCTGCACCCTGATGAGGATGTATTCAAAACCCTTTAGTCATGGAAAATTCAACACATGCTCAAGAGAAAAATTCAACAAATGGCTCCACTTTCAGCACTGGTCTCTAGTTCAAGAACATGTCTCTGACTTGTCGATTGCTCCTCCCCTCTTATTCTGCTCTGCACCCTGATGAGAACATATTCAAACCATTTGTTCATGAAAAAATTGCTACAAATGCTCAATAGAAGTAGTGTAAACTTTCAGGAGGAAAAACAGCTGTCTCATATCATGCACGTTTGGAGTAGAGCTAAGCAGCCCAATGCATTAAGCGGGCTGAGAGCCTTTAATAAGACAAGGGCTCATTGGCCCATTTACATTTCCCTCCAGCACCTGCATTGCCTGCCACTGGCAGCACACAGTCAACACATAACCTACAGAGGGTGCACATGTGAATGCTAGAGCCCACACAGAGACAAGGAAGTGTCTGGATGCTCCTGCAGTTGTCTGGGCTTGGCGCACTGGTGGAAAACACTACAAGAAGAGTGTTACTTGCAAGGAGCTTTTAGATTTGGTTGATCTTGACCCTGTTGACTCTTACTGCCCCCTTACCCTGTGTACCAGGTCCCCACACTTTGAACTGTGTGTCACAAGCTGCCCCTGCAAATGGAAACACGTTTTTGAGATTTTTTCTATTTTTTCCTTTTCAGTAGGACAGATAGAGGTTTACTGTAATAAAGTTTCATGGAGGAACCACATTATTCAAATCATTCTAGAAATAATTTTAATTCGATTAATTTTTTAAGCATTACTGTAAATGTAAATGTTTAATACCACTGGGTAATCATTTACTTTTAAGTGTGCATTTTCCCTTTTTATCAAGCTCTATTTCTGTCTATTTCCATTTCTTCAGCTAGCTTATTAACAGCTCTGGTCATCCATCAAATACCAATCGATTTAATTTCTATAAGACTTAAAATTGGGAACCCAGGCCAAAACTCATTTGACACTTGTTTGCCTGTGTAGTTTTTTTCATTGCTGCTTTGATCATTAAAAGACTAAAATAATGAATTTTAAAAGGGTTTTAGCTGAAGTATATAGAGCTCAGTGCTAGTAGAGCGATGACTACTGACTTTGAAAAACAGAAGCAACTCTTGGCTACTTTATCCTTACTCTTAACATGTTCTTCATTGTCTCTCAAGCCTAAATTGTGAATACTTTCTCTAACTTACCTGCACTGGACTGGACTGGACTGAACCCTAGGAGAACAAATGAATCATCAAGAAGTCCCATAAGCTTTAATTCCCAAAGGGTTTCCGCAAGATGTCTTGATGCGTTATCTGATAAGTACCTGGCAAAAGCATGTTTCTTAGTTTTGGACCAGTATACAGCCCAGTTGCTGCTGTAATCCTGTAGAGAAAGCCAGGGCTTTATTTGCATACTAATTTAACTGCATGTGTACTGTTTTCTCGAATATGATACATTTAAGCTTTTTGCAAGGAGAGATCCAGACCAGCTGAGTTCTCGAACATTTTATGGTATTTTTACCATTTACATGGGCCTATGACAGTAATGATTACGCTGCCCATTTTGATATCATAGGAGCAGCAGGTAGTGCTGGATGCCTCTGTTCTACAGCAGGGGGCATGGCTTTTTCAAATTGGAGTACTAAGGTTATTGCTTTGATATACTGTACTTCTACTCAGCTACGCCAACACATTTTATTAAAATTAGATCAAAACAGTCGCTGGTCAATTCCCTCTCTTTGGAACATCTGGATTATGTATGCTCTGCTGTGTGAAATTCCCCAGAACTTATAGAACTGCCAATATATATATATATATACCTTTAGTTAGTTCTGCTGGCTGTGTGACCACCACCTCTTCCTCTGAACTCTGATGGGCTTCCATCCACATTGGGTCTTGGGCCTCAATATTGCAGAAAGCTGCAGCAGGCGGCACTAGGGTTTCATCATCATTGAGGGTGTCCTGTGATGGTGATGGTCCACTGGCCATGTTCTCATCCTCCAACGTAAGTTGTTGGGCATATGGGAACCCTCGGTCTGCATCTAGGGCAGGGGCAGGTGGATGGCCCATGGTGAGCCAGCTAGGAGCGTCATCATAGAGCATCATTGACTTCATGACTTGTGGCTGGGACTGCCTTGCTGATTTTAAGGGAGGGGAGGTAGAGGGCTCAGCACTTCCGGCAGAAGTGGAGTGGGGGGGGAGGGAATACCATGGAACCGTTACCAATGTGTGCCATATAATCTACAAATGCCTCAACTTATTCTGGCCTCACCACTCTGCAAGCAGTTTTGGGGCCTACAAAAACTCGCTCTAAAGCATGGCGCCCACTTGCACCAGAGGGAGGTGTAGCAGGCAAGGATGAAACACGTCCTCTCTCTGCGGCACCAGCTCTATTACCAGCAGTAGAACCATGGCCACTAACACAGAGGTGCCTTAAACTATTGGTATACAATGGACACTAACACACAGGTGCCTTAAACTACTATTAGTATAAATGGGTACTGACCAACAGGTTTCTTGAATGATTGGTAAATGATGGGCACTAACACAAAGGTGCCTTGAACTATTGATATACAATGGACACTAACACACAGGTGCCTTGAACTATTAGTATAAATGGGTACTAACACACAGGTGCCTTTAACTATTAGTATAAACAGGCACTAACACATAGGGGCCTTAAAATATTAGAATAAATGGACACAGAGGTGCCTTGAGCTATTGGTATAAATAGATACTAGCACACAGGTGCCTTTAACCCTTTCGCTGCCAGCCTATCTGGAGATTTTGTCACCCTTGTTGCCAGACCATTTTGCACTATTTTGCACTCCTCATGTTCAACTGTGATTTTTGAAGGGATCTTCAGGGATTTCCCAGGGAAATTATATATTGTATTTTTCAGCAGAGTCTGGGCTTTAACATGAAATGTCTTGTTTGTCATTTTTTAGGTTTATTCCCAATATTTTGGGGTAAAATATGTGCAAAAAAATTAAACAAAAACATTTTTTGTAATAAAAAATGTAAGTTTGTCAATAAAATCTCATTGCATGTAAAAGCTCCATCTCTCCCGGCTACAGCGGTACCACATATGTATTGGTAGACACCCTTTCCTGCCCAGGAGACTCCCCCAAACCAAAACAGCGCTTTAGGAGATTTTCAGATAAAATACACCTTTACATTTGAAATACCCCCAATAAACTATATATTCTCTGGAAGTACACACCTCAAGCTTTCTAGGCGTACCAGGCTTGTTGACATGGGTGCAGTTTTCTGGAAGTAATCCCTCAATGGATTATTTGGTTGCACAGGGTTTCCCTAAAAAAAAGGAATAAAAAAATAGAATCAAAGGCACTTTTTCCTAAAAAACTATATGCAAACAAGAAAAGACAAGTTAAATCTGAAAAAGCAACACCCCCGAACAGAACAATACCCAACATGCATAGCTACTGTCAAGGGAAGAGTTGGCAAACACCTCAAAGTAAAGCGTGTGCGTAAGAATAATTTTACTTGAAAATTTCAGGTCTACTAAAAGGTGTTTTTTATTCTGCTTTTGTATACATTTTTAGGGAAACCCTGTGCAGCCAAAGAATTCTTTGAAGGATTACTTCCAGAAAGAGGAGCCCACTACAACAAGCTGTGTACACTTAGAAAGCTTAACAGGTGTACTTTCAGGGAATATATGGTTTGTGGGGGGCATTCCAAATGTAAAGGGTTGTTTTCCTAAAATATCAATATACAAAAAAGAAAGAACAAGGTAAATCTGAAAGCGCAAGGTCCACCGAGCAGAACATTACCCAATATGCATAGGTACTTTCAATCCTTTTATTTCCCAGCTTACTTGAAATTTTGTCACCCTCTGTTGACAGGTCATTTTTCACCATTTTTCCCCATGTTTAACAGGGATTTTTTAAGGAATTTCCAGGAAAATTCTATATATATTTTTTTGCGGCAGAGTTTAGGCTTTAACATGAAATGTCTCGTTTGTAATTTTTTTGCTGTTTTTTAAAATATTTTAAGTAAAAAAAAATTAAAAAAAAAAAAATTATTTCTTTTAAATTTTCTCCATATTGCATGTGAAAAGCCCCATTTCTCCCGATTACAATGGTACCACATATGTATCGGTAGCCCCCTGTTACTGTCCAGGAGACCCCCCAAACTAAAAAGAGCACTTTATAACATTTACAAATAAAATACAACTACTATCCACACTATAAAGGGTTACATTTTCAAAAAATTGTTTTTTTTTTGGGGGGGGGGGGATTTTAAAGGTTAAAAACCCTTAAAAATCCCCCCCAAAAAATGGCGTGAGGTCCCCACTACCCAGCATAACCAGCCCTGGGACCAGCTATGGGGGCTTGTACAAAGTGCAGCCTATGGCCACGGGCTCTTCTGCCCCACTTGGGCTTTGGGGAGGCAGGTAATGGGGGGGGGCTCGGGGTTAATGGCAAATCACCCGCTAGCCGCAGGTGACTTGCCAGACCCAGAGCATTGTAAACTGGTATAGGGGTCACATACATCCCTTACAGTTCACAAAGGGTTAAATGTGAACAAAACACACACACACAGAGTAAAAAAAATATTATTTTTTGAATACTTACCTTTCATCCATCCTGGAGCACCATGTTCCACGCTGGTCATTTTGGCTTCAGCGCTCCTGCTGGAAGCCTTTTTTACCTGCTGGGTGACAGGTAACATAGGGTTAATTTAAAAAAAAATGACGTAGGGCCCCCCCTCCTGTGGTGGGGGAACCCCATTTTTTGGGGAATTTTAAGGGTTAAAACCCTTAAAAATCCCCTCAAAAATTGCGTGAGGTCCCCCCTACCCAGCATATCTGGCCCGGGACCAGCTATGCAGGGCTTGTAGAACAGGGCGCAGGGGCCAGCTTTGGCACCTGGCCCTGCAGACTACAAGCCCACATAGCCTCTGTGAGGCCCGGGCCCTTCTGCCCCCCCAGCCTTTGGGGAGGCAGGTAATTTGGGGTACCGGGGGTTAACGCCAAGTCACTCGCTAGCCGCAGGGGACTTGCCATCCCCCAGCCTTGTGAACTGGTATATGGATCTCATGAATCCCTTACCAGTTCACAAAGGGTTAACAGTAAAAAAACACACAAACACATAATTAAAAATGACTTTATTAAAAAATAAAATCTTTTTTTATTTTACTCACCTCCAATCGTCAGCTCCTGTGTCCCTCGATGTGATGACAGATGCGATCATGCTGACCACAGGAGCAGAGGGGCAGGCGATCAGATCATCTCCTGCCCCTCTGCTCCTGTGGCCAGCATGATCACATCTTAATGAACAGCAGCCAGGAGCCAGGACGACACCCGGTGAGTGATGTCATAAGCCCCACCCCCAAAGGGCAAGATGGCGGCGCCCAACTGGAGAGGAGGGTGAGAGGCCTGTCAGGCTCTCCCCTGAAGCTGAAGAGCCGGGGGGGGGTGATCGGAGGCCCCCCTGGTGAAGAGGAGACCCCTGCAGGAGCGATCAGCCACTGAGGTGAGTAAATGTCATTTGTATTTATTTATTTTTGTTTACATGTAATTCCGGCGGGGGTGGCTATTCCGGGCACTCCCCTGCAGCCGGGGGGGGGGGGGGCTGGGTGGGGGATCGAAGCCCCCCCAGATGAAGAGGAGACCCGGCCGGATCGAACAAGGGGTCAGGTGTTTTTTTTACTTCTTTTTTTACTGTAGCAAGGGGGAAAGTCAGGCACATAGATTCTACGTGCTTGGCACTTAAGTGGAGTAGAAGCGAGCACGTAGAATTTACGTGCTTGGCACTGAAAGGGCTAAGTATTAGTATGAATGGGCACTAACACTGAGGGGCCTTGAAATATTGCTATACAATGGACACCAACACACGGGTACCTTGAACTATTAGTATAAATGGACACTAAAACAGGTTCCGTGAACTATTGGTGTGCAATGGGCACTAACACACAGGTGCCTTGAATTATTAGTATAAATAGGCACTAACAAGAAGGTGCCTTGAACTATTGCTATACAATGGGCACTAACACAGGCAACTATTGCTATACAATGGGCACTAGCACACAGGTGCCTTGAACTATTAGTATAATTTAGCACTAACGCAGAGGTGCCTTGAACTAGTGCCTAGTATAAATGCTATCAGAGTTCTGACACTGCAGTGGTATCATAGTACTGACACTGAAATGCTATTACAGAGAACTGATTCTGAAGCTATTACATGCTATTATGCGAGTACTGACACTGCTGCACTGCTGTCAGAGTACTGACACTGAAATGCTTTTACAGAGTACTGACGCTGTTGCAGTACTGACAGTGAAATGTGCTATCAGAGTACTGACAGTGAAATGTGCTATCAGAGTACTAACATTGAAATGCTATCCCAGAGTACTGACACTGCTGCAGTACTATCAGAATACTTACACTGAAATGCTGTTACGCACTACTGACACTGCTGCTGTACTGTTAGAGTACTGACACTGAGAGGCTATTACAGAGTACTGACACCCTACCTATCTCTCAATCACTCCAGCAGCTTTCCCTGACTAAATGTCCTGAAAAGGACCATTGCATGTTTTAACACCTATCTAGCCCTGACTGAAAACACTTCCCCTAAATAAATGTCATGAAAAGGACAGTTGTTTTAACAAAAATAAAAAAACAGAAATAAAAATAAAGCTCTATCTCAGCAGCAGCACCTCTGACTATCTATTGCAGAGCGAGCAGTGGCGCAATGGCGCAAACCCTGCATTTTATACGGTGGGGTCATGTGTCCTGCCAGGCCAATGGTGGGAGGGGAAGGCTGATTGGCTCGGGAACCCGAACACACAATGTTTGGTTCAAACCCGAACTTAGTAGTAGTAACATATACATGCAAGAGTATCACAAATCAGGTTGCCACAGAATTAGGGGGTTGAGAGGACCCCCAGTGATTTTTAACTGCGAGTCTGTTTTAAATCTATGAATCACTGATCGCCAGCAGCAATGTGGGGGAGCAGTTGCAGCCAGCGATTTATTGGAACATAACTGAGTTGGTTTACTTACTTTTAACATATACCGGGCAGGGCATCCCAAATCAAGTTGCCATGGCAGGACGTGGGTTGAGAAAATCTTGTGTCATTTTTAACTGGAGGTTCATTTTAAATCTTTTTTGAACCTATTTTAGACAATTTTAGTGGGAGATACGTACCAATCTAAGCCCAAGTTCAGCCTATTCTGAGTGTACTTTATTAAAAATGAGCCGCCAGAAAGAAAGAAAACATTTTGTGACATTGGGAGCGATGGTGACAAGTTCTGTAAACACGGATAAGTAATAACAGGCTTCACACGGGAGACTGTCAGACATCATTAACCTGACATTAGGGTTTCTTATTGTGAAAAAAAGTATTATTAACTTTTTTTGTGATATAATTGGCTGAAATGGCTTTCGGTTTCCAAGGCTGATCTTTATCCCGTAACTATGTACTAATGCTTTATTAAAATGTGACTCACAGGCAGAGGCTTGCAAGAGGTTCTAAGAAACCAATTTAAAGCTACTCAGCCTAGCGGAAGAAAACTCACTAATATGCGTCTCTGGCTTCTCCATCCGCTCCCCGGCTTGTTTATCTAGAGTGACCAAGGGCGACATGATGTTGACTCGGGGCAAAGGAAACTCCTCACACAAAAATGGAAAGTCCAGACAGCAAAATTTCTGGCTTCGTATCAGACTTGTGCAACCTGCCATTTACGGCGATTACATGTTTTACTTTCAAGAGGGTTGTAGGCTTGATATATATAATCAAAAATATACCATATATGTGATACTGTGTATATAAATACTGTGATTATTTCAACAGAAGGGATGGGGCAGTGACTGAGGAAACACAGTTGAGACTGACTTAAAGGGAATGTCCAGGCAACTACATAGACGATATAATCATAGAGCCCTAAAGCCCATAATGTTCACTGTTTCTCTTTTTTCTTCCTCTTCAAAACAAGCCCCCCAAAGCAGAGAAAACGTATTTCGATTTTTCCATTCATTTTATAGATTTCCAGCCAGCAGGCATGGCCGCTCTCCAGTACAATAGCAGCAGTGTATGTGTTTTTATTACCATACTTTGACACCTAGAGCCAGGTTCATTGAGCAATTCTGCTAGTCAATGCCAAATCAGTGCAAATTTAAAGGGTGCAGAACATAATTTTTATATGTTTTTGTTGCTGTACTGCTAATGTTTTAGTAACTGTGTCTCTTACAGTGAACCAACATGCGCAAAAGTAAAAAAATATAAAAATTATTATTTTGCACTATTCTCATTTTTACCGATGTGGAACTGTCTGGCAAAAATGCTTGATAAATCAGGCCCCTAACCTAATCAAAATGCTGCAATACAGATAAAATGCTGAATCATGTTTTTTACATTTTGCATGGACAGTCTTTTTAAAGTGGACCAAAACCCAGGATTTTGGCTATCCCCGGTTTTGGTCCTAGCCCCTGGCTGTGTGAAACCCTCTAGGTTGCCCACTCCAACTCATCTTTCCTCCAGTCCTCCTCCAGTTCCTCCAGTCCTTTGGATGCACCCCTGCTACCTTCTATCAGGGAGCGTTGCCGCACCAGCCATTAATGAAAGCCTGGCGTGGGCTCGTGCCCTGCTAATTGTATAGCCGATTCTGGTGCCGGGGGGGGGGGGGGGAAGGGGGGAATCTAGCGTCCCTGGTATTTTGTAGATTCCATGGCTGACGGCTATGGGTTCTGGTCCATTTTAAGCACTGCTTTCCAATTGACACAATTTTTAATATAAAATGTTAATAAAGCTGTTGATGCAAATCAGACTCCAAAGCACCTCCAAAGACTCACCCAAGGTATATTGCATTGATGCCACATTTGTTGTGCTGAGTGAAGAAGACACCTACTATAGAGCTGGAAAGCGCTCAGATAACAGGGGATAATCCCAACATGATAGCAGAACCAGCACCATGCTCAACCTGGAGCCTATAGTCCAAGACCCACCCTTGTCTTCACTGAGCCCCCCCAGCGTGGCTTCAGGACGGTCCAGATCATGCAACCAGGGCATGTGACACTGAACTGTTACCAGGACCAGGAGAGTAAAGCTGAAAGTGGGAAGATAAGAGTTTGTGAACAATAATCAAGCTGGGATCAATAGTCACAAGCATATGTTTGCATACATGAAACAGGCCAAGGGTTGTGTCTGGCAGCTATGGTTCAGAATGATGAGCAGTCCAGGTGTTAAACCAGAATTAAGTCTTTAAAGAGCACAATCAAACAATCCAAGGTCATAACAGGAATTCAGTCCAGGGGAATTTTCAGAGAGTGGTCAAGGAAGCCCTGTCACAAAACAGTTTTAAGTGGACCAAAACTCACCCTGGAATCTATGAGACTTCAGGGCAGACTTACTCGCCCCCCCCCCCCACCCCCCGGGCATCCTGAACTTGGATTCCCACTGTCTGAAGCCCCCAGTGCATCCAGTAAGGTCACGTTCCCCGAGCCCATGGCACATGTGCGGCTGGCACCAGCATCGCTCTCCTTCCTTCCAGTCGCAATTGAATGGCTATGCTTGCGCGCAGCCGAAGGGTGGAGGGGATGCCATATGCTGTTCGTATGTGCAACTGGAGATTCCATTCAGCTTCTCCAGTGGCACATTAATATGCGTGGTGGGAGAAGCTGATTAGATGAGCAGTCTGTGCCGTGGGCTCCAGGAGAGGTGAGTTAGCCCGCCGTTCTAGGGGGTTTCACACAGCCGGCATCCCAAACCAGAATTTGTATGTACTGATATAGACATGCACATGTCCTCACTTTTGGCAAAAAAATTTGTTCCAGCTTGTTTCAAAAGAGCAACCAGTATCCCTGTCCCCAAAAAGTAATTTGCCAATGAACTAAACTTTTCTGGCTTACTGAAGGAAGACCAGCAAATCTGATCATTGATGCTGACAGGAAATCGTTAACAGGCACAAGACGCATAGATGATAGACTTTAGGAAATCTTTTCCAAAACCACAACCTTATTTATCGATGAAGAAGGGGTATCTAGTGTTGTGAGTACTAAATTACACTAAAGTACTAAATTGGTCCAACAATCACCAGCAACCTGAAATGGGCTTTGCCCTTAAACATGGTGACCAGGAAAGCCTGACACCGATTTCCTAAGCCAACTTACTGATCATGGATGATGCTACAAGTTTCCACCTATAAAGACTGTCAGGCTGAGAAGCAGCTTTAATCCTCTAGCTTTAATCAAAAGTCTCACCAGCAAATGACTTTGCTGTTATTCCTTGTTGTTCCTCAACTTTAAAGACTATTACTGGTCACTGGTATCTGAGAAAGTAAAACGTTAGTGGTCAATACTTGATGGAGTTGGTAGTTTATTTAAATGTGTACTGTAAGTCTGTATATACTGTGAGTACGTCTGCATAAAGGGCAGGCTTCATTACTGGGCGTACCTGGACAGGTTCTGGGGCTCCTGCATCTTAGGAGGGCCCACCTCATTTCCTCTACCCTGGACAACCCCCATGCAGGAAGCAAAACCGTTCAGTAACCAGTACTGAGAACTGTCAGCCAGGGGCCATTCGGAGAGCCTTTCTTTTGATCTGTCAGTCCTTATATTCTTTGTTTATGCATTTACTTTTATTCTTTGTTTCTTTCTTTCTTCTGTTCTGCCATTCCTTTTCTTTCTTTCTATTTTCCTTCAATTATTTTTTATGTAATTCCTTCTAATTGTTCTGTCATTCCTTCCTTTTTTCCTTCAGTCCTACTATTCTTTCTTAATTTTTTTCATTTATTTTTCATATTTCTTTATTTCATTCCATCTTTTTCTTTTTTCATTCCTTTTATCTATTTTTTTTCTGTCATTCTGTCTAATTTTACCCTCTTTCTTTCATTTGTCCTATTTTTTTCTTTCAATTCTTTGACAGTATTCACCATACTTGCAACTTTATCACCATGTATGAGGTATTATGTCACACAGCAATGGCCATTGAGACTCTATTGCCCAAGGGCCCACATAAACTGGAGCCGGCCTTGCCTGCATAAATTGTTATTGCCCCCATTGCCCTCTTGCCAAATACAATTCCTTGTATACATGAATGTATATACATTGGACTCCTATGCAGACACTTACAATGTTAAAGTGGACCAACACCTAGGGGTGATCGGCCCGGGAATCTATAAGATTCACCTCCCACACCGCGGGACATCCGAGATCGGGATGTCCCGCGGGGTGAAACCCCCCCAAAACCCCCATAAAACCTTACCTTATCCGTTTTGTGAATGGCCGGCGCGGGTGCACGCCCTGTAAGAGTGACGTGCGGGAGGCGGCGGCGGACGCGCTGTCTTGTCCGTCGCTGTCACCCGCTTGTCCGTCGGCGGGGATTGGACGGCACGGTCACGTGGGAGCATGGTGAGGTGAGTTTTTGGGGCTTTCTGGGGGGTTTCACACAGCGGGGCACCCCCAATCGGGGTGCCCCCCCGAAGTGGACCAAAACCCAGGATAGTCAAAATCCTGGGTGTTGGTCCACTTTAAAATACATCAAATTGGTGTTGCATTGGCCTTTGGGTATTTTAAAACTCTGCAAACTAGTTGCCCTGAAGTTTTATTTGCCTCATCAGGGGTTATAACATATTATAATAAAAGCAGCGGGCAAGCAGCGGTGGAATCTGGCTCATTTGAATTGTTCTTATCTTCTTCATATCAGACTACCTCTTCATCTGCGTTTATGGACTGAAGTGAGAGATCTTATATTTTCCTATTTAACTAAAGAAACACGCTTGGATGCCAAACCTTACTACACTGGCAGCTTATCCCTCCTGGGTTGCACTTATAACCAGGAGTGTAGCTACTGGATGGGCAGGGGCACATGCCCCAGGTGCAGCAGGTCAGGGGGGCGCCAAAGGGGGGCCTGAGCACAGGTGGGGAGCGCCATTTTGAATCTTTGCCCCAGGTGCCAGAAGCCTAGCTACTCCTATGCTTATAACCTTGCCTACTCATCTCAGGGACAGTACTCACTAAAGTTTTGCAAGCATTCCTGTTGATGTCCAAATAGCTTTCTTTGCAGGCTAATTCTACTTTCGTTGGCATTTTTAAAAGTTTCCATTATCGTGCACCAAAATGATGTCCACATTGTTGCTATATAAAACTGTTTTCTTTTATAACACAGAGTTGCAAACAAACAAACATTCAAAAAATAACAGATAAGCTTAGCACATTGAAGACATCATTTTGCCACACAATAATGGAAACTTTTAAAAATGCAATGGAATGTGGAATTACCCTTTAATTCAACCTCTTCTAATGCCTTTGTGTTTACCACATGACGGCTATGACTAATGCTATTCTTCAGGGGTCATAGGACACTCACCAAGCAGAGCGGTGAATGCACAAACACATAAATTGGATTAGCATTTTGCTCAATTTTAGGGCTTTTTATATAATTTCAGTGGACCGGCTTACAGGTAGAGATGGGCAAACCCGAACCGCAAAGTTCGGGTTCGTACCGAACTTAAGTTTGGCAGGTCGGGGCTACGTAGAAATGGCCTTCAGCTCCCATGTGTGAGAACACTTCTAGGGACAGCATTGCCAGCTGGCACTATAAGTGTCCTTATTAGTGGGTGCCAATGGGCATCTTTCTGTAGCCTCGGCTGGGGCCAAATTTAACCACCACTGCTGCTCTACCGCCAATGAGAGCTGAGGTGAGTTACAGCAGCACACTTACTGCTGCACACACTGGGCCCCTATCACAGTCACCCCCCAAATTTTGGATCCCCATTGATTTCAATTGGGATTGGGTTCGGTGACATTTATTCAAAATTCGTCCGAACTTGCTGGACTCTAACTTTGGGGGTTCGCCATGCCTATCCCCAGGGTGAATGGGTTATAAAAGGCAATGACAACACCCAATACAATCACTGAATACAGGAGCTTTTTTAACCTAACCAATAGATATTGATCATATTGCCAGTTCCTCCCAGGTAATCAATGGATTTTCTTTAAGAAGGCCTCCCTTTAAGTAGACCAAACCTAGGATTTTGGCCATCCCAGGTTTTACCCCATGTCCCTGGGGCATCTTGATGTTCTTCAACTTTATATGACATGCATATGAATGCACAGCATAGAACTAGGTGTGTCCACTGAGGTGACACAGAGAGCAGGGAGCGGATGGCATCCCCAGTTTACCTCAGTTTTACATGTGCTCCCATGCTCCCAGTCATTTAGATCTCACATCAGCCGATGGGAATAAGTGATGGCTCTGCAGCCCACGTATCTCCAGCAAGTATACTGACAATCTCAGAGGGTTTCACGCAGGGGATAGGGAGTTGGCCGGCAATGGGTTTTGGCCCTATTTAAAGCCTATCAACAACTATTTTAGACAAAACTGGTGCAGGAGGGGCATCAGTATTGCTGGTGCTGCCTGTGCATACCCCCACTGCAAGCTTGGTTCTACTCACCTGCACCATACTCCCTTGGGGAAACTGTCTTTGTGAGTGGCATCCATGTGCTCTGTATTCCTGTCAGCAACCCAGATGGGGACTGCAGGGCACATGACTGCTGGTGACCAGTTGCAGGGCCCTCATTGCAGGGGTGTATGCACATGGGAGCATCAGAAAAAGAGGGTAGTGAACCTCTTACACCCCATTGTGTAAATAATTGTGAGCTGACAGCGGTGGGTCTCTATTTGGAAGAACACAGTGCCACAGTTGACCTCCTACTGGAGCAGTATTGCATTGAGACTTCCATTCTGATCTCTGTAGCACCTACACAAGTTAGGCCACGTGTCTCCAGAGTGGGGTCACAGAGTGAAAAAGTAGCATGATGCAGTGAAAATGGGAGATGAGGCGAAATTTTAGAATTTGTTTTTGTTGAATAATCAATTGATTAGCTACTTAGCCACCATGATGAATAGGTGTGATGTTGGTGCTAATGCTGATTTTGTTGATAAATGGATTTTGAAACGCGTCATGTGCTATGGAGGTCCATTTGAACTCCCCGATGAGCTAGACAATCATGGGTATTGATGCGGGAGTTTTTAAAAACAAATGTTTTTGATATTAAAACTTCTAAGAGCATAATTAAAGGCTGGGTAATGCAAGGCTTGTGGTCTTGCTGCATTGCTTTGGAGAATACTGTCCAAGCCAAAGATAATTTGATTAAGGATCTCCAAACAGCACTTATTGCTTCTCAAAAAAGGTTTGAGCTACACCAAGCAGAGCGGCGAATGCACAAACAAATAAATTGTATGAGTATTTTGCTTTATTTTAGAGCTTCTTATATGATTTTCAGTAAACCGGCTTACAGGTAGAGATGGGCAAACCCGAACCACAAAGTGTGGGTTCGTACCGAACTTAAGTTTCGCAGGTCGGCGCTACATAGAGATGGCCTCCAGCTCCCATGTTTGAGAACACTTCTAGTGACAGCACTGCTAGCTTAGTGGGTGCCAATGGTCATGTCACGGGGACCACGAGCCACTCACCCGGCCTTCGGTCCCGCGCCGGCTGCAGTCGGTCGGCCGGAGCGCTGGCAGGGCGGCGTCCTCGGCAGGCAGCCGATCGGCTGTTTCCGTCGCGAGCGGCGGCTCGGGCAGTTCCGTCGCGAGCGGCGCCTGGAGCGGCCGCGTCCCCGGCATTGCGGCGCGCTCCTGACGCCCAGGATCGTCCTCCGCCGGCGCTGCACACAGCGCGCCCGCCGGAGGTAATCAGTTTAGGGCCAATGAGCCCAAGGTTGCTTTTGGGCGGAACGCCCTGTGGTTTGAATGGGGCAATCAGCCCCAGGTTCCTAGTCTGCACTAATCATGTCCCTCAATCTGGTCGGCCACTTCCTATAAAGGTGTTCCTATTACATTTGATCCTTGCCCGTGATAGCGTGCTGCTGGGTGTGAATTGGTGTCTGTTCCGTCTATGTTATCTTGCTGTGTATGACCATCCTTGATTGCTGCCTGGACCGACCTTAGCCTGTTTTCCTGACCACGATTTCTGCCTGCTCCTCTGTACTGCGTACCTGTGATTCCCCGGTTTGACCTTTGGCTCGACTCGACTATTCTTCTGTCTCATCCTCCTGTACCGCGCTTCATTGGACTGATCTGCCGTGTATGACCCCTGCCCGTTTGACCCTGCCCAGTCTCGTTCCTGGTTCGTTTGCCTTCCCCTGCATAAGTCTGCATCCTTTGTGCTAAGAAGTCCTGGGGGCAACCGTGTCCGGTGAGGCGTGTCCAGCGTCCCGGCAAACGGGGGCTTGTCTATAGGCGAAGCTAGCAGCGGAGATTGGGGGTTGCAGACTTAATTGGAAGGTGGGCGTCCCACGGGACCTGACAGGTCATATTTCTGTAGCCTCGGCTGGGGCCAAATTCAACCACCACTGCTGCTCCACCGCCAATGAGAGGAAGAGCTGAGGTGAGTTACAGCAGCACACTTACTGCTGCACACACTGCACTCCCATCACAGTCATCCCCCAAATTTCGGGTCCCCCAAAATCATTTAAATGGGACCGGGGATCGGGACATTTATTCAAAATTTGCCCAAACTTGCTGGACTCAAAATTTGGGGGTTCGCCATGCCTAACCCCAGGGTGAATGAGTTATAAAATGTCAACACCCAATACAATCACTGAATACAGGAGTTTTTTTTAACCTAACCAATAGATATTGATAGTATTGCCAGTTCTTCCCAGGAAATCAATGGATTTTCTTTAAGAGGGCCTCCTTTTAAGTAGACCAAACCTAGGATTTTGACCAACCCAGGTTTTACCCCATGTCCCCGGGGCATCTTGATGTGCTTCAATGTTATATGCCATGCATATGAATGCACAGCATAGAACTAGGTGTGTCCACTAAGGTGACACAGAGAGCAGGGAGCGGATGGCATCCCCAGTTTACCTAAGTTTTACATGTGCTCCCATGCTCCCAGTCATTTAGAGCTCACATCAGCCAATGGAAATAAGTGATGGCGCTGCAGCTCACGTATGCACCACAGGATCTCCGGCAAGTATACTGACAATCTCAGAGGGTTTCAGACAGGGCATAGGGAGCTGGCCGGCATTGGGTTTTGGCCCTATTTAAGGCCTATCAACAACTATTTTAGGCAAAATGGGAAGGGAATCAGAATTACTGATGCTGCCTGTGCATACCCCCACTGCAAGCTTGGTTCTACTCACCTGCACTACACTCCCTTGGGGAAACTGTCCTTGTGAATGGCATCCATGTGCTTTGTATTCCTGTCGGCAACCCAGATGTGGACTGCAGGGCACATGACTCCTGGTGACCAGTTGCAGGGCCTACATTGCAGCGGCGTATGCACATGGGAGCATCAGAAAAAGAGGGTAGTGAACTTCTTACACCACATTGTGTAAATAATTGTGTGCTGACAGCGGTGGGTCTCTATTTGGAAGAACACAGTGCCACAGTTGACCTCCTACTGGAGCAGTATTGCATTGAGACTTCCATTCTGATCTCTGTAGCACCTACACATTTTCACACACCTATACAAGTTAGGCCACAGGTCTCCAGAGTGGGGTCACAGAGTGAAAAGGTAGCATAATGCAGTTGAGGGGTGTCACTGGCACAGGAAATCCATATTTTGTGTTCAGCACTGATTACACCGTTTGATTTTAAATTGAATGAAATTCCAGTTACTAAACATGAATGAAGACTAGATCTTCATGATGGGATGAAAAAATGTAAACTAAAACTTACTTCCCTGTTCGATCCAAAGAACAATAAATGCTCCTGCTCCAGTTGGGCTTTAAACAAAAGATTGAATGTGCTGAGTGATGAATGTTACCTCTTTAAAAAACAAAAATAAACTGCAGTTGATCAGATCTGCATTGCTTATGCATTTTGGGTGACAGCCACACAGAGGCGCTCATATCCCTGCTTTACAACCGCTCCCATCCATTGCCGGTGTCTTACTCCCTGCTTCTGCATAATTCATAATTAGAGCCACTGTGTGGAATTAAACTTTGACTTTGGCCTCATGTATTCCATTGTGATTTTTTTGGAATAAATAGTTCTGTTAATTGTTCCTATATAAAATAGCTTAATGCTGGCAAGTTAAATCGTTTTTCTAGTGCAACCATTGTGGTTTGGGTAGTGTTAACAGCATTGTGCTAATGTATATTTAATTATTTAATAGGGAAATGAATATCATCTATGGCACTGAAACATAATGGAGATGAAAAGGGAGCTCATAGTTAAGCTCTTAGTAAAAGAAAATAATAAAACCTAGTTTTGTTCGCGTCATTCTACAGCAAACTGTCATTTTCAGAGCTCGCCCTTGAAGGCTTTCAGTTAAGGAAGAACTCTTGGCAAACAAATGAATCTATATGTAGATAAAGATAGACTCTTGTGCCTCCATTCTGTAAAAATGAGCCCTGCTTATGCCTTCGAAACCTATAAATACACCACTTCCCTTTAAGTGACAAGGAGAGGTGGACTGGCTATAGGGAGGTCTGGGATCATTTTTGGTGGGACACACTGTTTGGGGCAGCAAAGCTGGATAAATAACCACACACAGGTAAATGAGCGCACTCAGTCCACCTTACCCAAACCTTGTACCAGAATTTTCTTGCTCCAGTTGATGTGCTGCTGTATTTAACAAATCTCTCCATTCCCTGCCCTGCCCATCGTAACTTCCTCCCACAGGCTTGGCTTCACAGGATTACCAGGGAATCCTCTGGTGGGCCCCTGGACTTCTTCCAGGAAACCTAAAATATATATATGCATACCTCCCAACTTTTGAGGACAGGGAAGAAGGACAAGCATATAGGCATGCCGCAATTTTTTTTTTGCAGCCAAGCCACGCCCCAAGCCACACCCATGCCCCTCCCCTAACCACACCAAATTGGGTTGGCGTGGAGGAGTTAGCTGAGTGGTAGAGAACAGCAGAAAGGGTTAGAGGGGTTAGGTGAGAGGTTGTTATGCAACAGAATTTTAAGGTACAAAGGTATATATTTTATTGAAAACATGACATGGTATAAGCTTTTAGGTTGCTGACTTGGTTTTACTGTGTTGACTCCAACATTGAGAGATACAGCTCTGTCCTTGTCATAAAAGCTGCCATTTTCTATCCCTGAGAATGTTTGCTAAATGTTTACTACTATTTAACTCAGCTGTCTATACCTTGAGTACTGTTTGTTAAACCTAATACAATGTATGGTTAGAAGGTTTACACAGTGATTTATCCCCCAAATCACAGTAAATACGAAACTGAGTGGGTATTTGATCGTCAAAAGTCTAGTCAGCAAATAACTGCTGGCTAAGTGGACTAAGTGGACCAACACTTAGGGGGATCGGGCTATAAGATTCCCTGGCCGATCCAATCCCTCCCCATGGGGCATCCGAAATTGGGATGCCCCGCTGTGTGAAACCCCACAGGAAGCCCGCTGCACTTACCTGAATCCCGGTTCAACAGCGCATGCGGGGGCAGCGGCCGCATCTCACTCTTCTCTCTAGCAGGGCGCGTGCCCACCACGGCCATTTGTGAATGGCTGGCGCGGGCACGCTCCCTGTTAGAGGGAAGCGCGAGATGCGTCCACCAGCGTGCTTGGAGCCGCTGAGGTAACGTCACTTTTGACGCGCATACCGTCAAACCTCAACGGTTCCGAGCACGCTGATTGGACGAGTGCCCATGCATGCGCCGTAGAAGCGGGGTGAGGTGAGTTATAGCCAGCGATCTGGGGGGTTTCACATAGCGGGGCACCCCGATCCGGGTGCCCCGGGGAAGTGGAACAAAACCCAGGATAGTCAAAATCCTGGGTGTTGGTCCACTTTAAAAAGGGATCCAGAGTGCTGTAAAAGAGAGGAATTATTAACCTGTGTTTTGAGACGTCCTAGCACAGTGTGGTCTCTCTGTCTTTCGCTGTATTTCTGGAAGATTCCTCTGGCTGATGCTTAGGCAGATGACGATAGAAGCCCGCTCTGTTTCGTGGTGCCTATTTCCCATTCAAGTCCCCATTGGAAAGGTGATGTAACTGAGTAACGGTGATGCTGTATTAGTGTGTGAATGAAGGAGCTGCGCTACCTGTGTCAGGGACATAAGGCTCGATTCAGAGAGACAAAAAAATACTTTCGTTTTAGTGCCGATTTCGTATTATTATCACATTTTCTCGTATGAGTGTACGAGCGATTCTGTGCATGCATTGCAAACATTCTGTAAAGTTTCCGTCCTTTCGTATGCCAGAGTACGAGTACGAGTATGTCATTTTCCATCGTGAATTTTCTGTTTCATTTTCTCAGGTTACAACGTAGGCTTTCGATTTTGTCCTTTTTCCATTGTCTCCTTGCACAAATCCTTTACGTTTCCCGATAGATTCTGTTTTCCTTTTTCAATAAATAATCGTCCGGACGAAAATCCTTACGATCTTGCGCCTGCGCACTACAAACTTAACTCATTAAAGTGCTCGCCTACATATTTGACACCCTCACTTCTACTACAATGTTTAGCTAAACCACTTAGCCCTATCCTCCATCTTCCCTTTTGGACCCTTAAAGCACACCCCAACCACTTAGCCCTATCCTCCATCTTCCCTTTTGGACCCTTAAAGCACACCACAACCACTTAGCCTTATCCTTCATCCTCCCTTTTGGACCCTTAAAGCACACCCAAACCACTTAGCCCTATCCCCCATCTTCCCTTTTGGACCCTTAAAGCTCACCCCAACCACTTAGCCCTATCCTCCATCTTCCCTTTTGGACCCTTAAAGCACACCACAATCACTTAGCCCTATCTTCCATCTTCCATTTTAGGCCCCTAAAACTTACCCAAACCACTTCGCGGTTAGGTTCTTCTTCCATTTTCATCACCCTAAAACTTACCCAAACCACTTCGCAGTTAGGTTCTTCTTCCATTTTAGGCCCCTAAAACCTACCCAAACCACTTCGCGGTTAGTTTCATCTTCATTTTCATCACCCTAAAACTTACCCAAACCACTTTGCGGTTAGGTTCTTCTTCCATTTTAGGACCCTAAAACTTACCCAAACCACTTCGTGGTTAGGTTCTTCTTCCATTTTATGACCCTAACATTTACCCAAACCACTTCCCAGTTAGTTTCATTTTCATCACCCTAAAACTTACCCAAACCACTTCGCGGACATCTGAATCTTGCTAGAAAAATATGTCTTTGACCCTTTGTTTGGTGTAAATGTATGTGTTTAAATAAATGACAATGAAACTTTGTTTGCTTTTGGTTTTTTTATCTGTAAATGTTTGTAAAAGTCTGCAACTTGTTAAAAACTGTATAAAATAAACAGGGCCAGGACCCAGGACTCTAATCTTCTTCTTCTTCTGTTGTCCCCAAGGAGGCAACCACCACCTTCATATCGGCCACCAACTCAAGGACCCTCCTATTCAGTTCAAAAACTGCTTGGCATGTGGTCCCTGTAACAAATTGAGAATATAAAACATTACTTGGAGACCAATACATGTTTGTCACCTGTGGATTAAATGTTTGTTAGTTAGCTAATTAAATAAAGGCCACATATGTCATTCTGCAAAGTCATTAAGCTAAGTAAGTGGCCAGAGGTGATATTGCAAAATCATTAAGCTAAGGAAGTGGCCAGAGGTGATTATGCAAAGTCATTAAGCTAAGTAAGTGGCCAGAGGTGAATATGCAAAGTCAATAAGCTAAGGAAGTGGCCAGAGGTCATTCTTCGAATGCCATTGACTATGGCTTGATGTATCTGTGTGTTCATGTCAATTACCACATACTGCAAATAATGGCATTACTACTTACTTGGTTGGTGGCCGAGAGAGGGCTCGTTGGGGACAACCTGACGTCCTGGGCCCTGCCTCTGCTGTGAAGACGTTCCTGGAGAAACATGGCAATTACAGTTAGTTTTTATGTCTTATTCAACAGTAATAAAATGTCTATTTAAATGTCTGGGTCACATCAATCACCTTCTCCATGTTCTTCGTGTGGCCCATCTGCCGCTTCCTCCACAACTTCACCCGCTCCTGAAGCATCTATAAAAACAGATGAAGGGAATCAGCTTGGTAGTAAATAGAATGTATACGTGTGTGCGTATACATGAAGAGTCACATACCAGAGGCTCCCGCATGCGTGGCAGGGTACGACTGCCTGCCCACGCCGTGCCGCCCCTCCTCTGTGGAAAGGTCCAGGGGCTGGTCGGAGGACCCAACAGAGGAGGGGTAGGACCGTCGCCCTGGAGATCCACCACCTTCACTTCCAGCTGCAGCTTCATGCAGCACTGATCGGCCTGTGCGCCTCCGGGTGCGGCGTATACGGTAATCCATTTCCAACACTACCAAAGAAGAGGCATTATAACTAAAGGCCTACCTTCTAAGTTACATCTGGCATGCAATCGCTATGTACTTACTAGGGAAATGGATGCCGAAAAACCTCCGCACCTGGGGCATGTGTAGCCGCTTCAGGTCCGACCAATGCTGCATGATCTGAGTGTGGGTGAAGGTGGTGTCGGTCTGTTGCTGTATTTTCCCTATGATCTCCAGGGCGACAGTGTGTTTCTAAAAAGAGTTGGGCAGGTAGTCGTACCTGCGCTCCAGCATGGTCTACAAAACATAAAGCAAACATAGCATTTAGTTCCAACTGGCTACCAATATCTTTCAAAAATAGATCCTTTGAATAAATGACATTAACACACACATTTCGAGGCTAATCAAATCCTTGAAGCTGGTCGAACTGGTGTTTGGCACGTGTGTGCCGTGACTTTAGTTGTGCACGGAGTTTTAGCCACTTTTAAATAAAGCCCTTACTTCCTGCGCTTCCTTAAGGGGTAGACATGCATTTAGCTGGAAAATCAAACTGAGAAAAAGACACTTACAAGCATGATGATCTCTTTTTGTTGGCGGGTGAAGATTGTGGGCGCCATCTTTGTTCTTCTCTGCAGCAGATAAGTAATGCCCCAGTGGTTTCCGGGTTCCGCACGGCTGAACGAACGGCCGTACGCACGCGCACGTAGGCGTCACAGGCCACCAATCTTATTTAAAGGTCCCTGGACACACAGGTCATTCTCTTTCTGAGTCCGTGCAAAATAGCACCAAAGAAGCAAGCAGCAGCAAGTGGGAAAACGGCACCCAAGCGGCAGGAGGCTTCAGAAGGGCCAAAAACTCGTTGACGAATGCTCAAAACCAAACTGCGGCAAACACGCAATGCTCCGCCCAAGCCACCCACCACTACTCCCAAAAAAAGGAGGCACAAGCCAAGCGCTAGACACAGGCCACCAAGCCTACCACCAGGGAGGTGCAAAAAACTGTTAAGAGGGTACGAAGCCCCAGCCCCCCCCGGGCCTACATCCCTCCCCCACGTAGCACCAAGGCACTGAGCAAATCCAAAACCCACCATGAAAGAAGCCCAAGCCGGCAAAGAAACCCCCGACGGCCTAAAAGCCACAGCAGGGCCAGAAGCCCTAAAAGGCAGAGAATTCAAAGCTCCACATCCCTACCCGCACGGGGCTACCAATCCACGGGCAAGAGTGGCAGAACAACAAGCTCTGGCTCACCCATGGACCGTCCAAGTACCTCAAAGGGCCATGCTCGTTCCAAGGGCCCACAGAGTGACAGGGCTCCAAGCACAACTTCATGTTCATCCAGACCTTCTCTTCCTTGGCCACATTCGCCACCGGCACAGGTGGCCAGCCAATCCCCCTATGCCACATCAACCCCTGCAACTTCTGTGGCCACCCAGCCACGAACACTCAGTCCCTTTCCCAGTCCAGTTAGATCAGCAGCCAGCCTGCAGTCCTTGAATTCTCCAACACACACCCAGGCCAGAATGTCACCCCATTTGCCTGGAAACAATGAGGAGCCACAAACACAACCAACAGGGCGCACATTGCGCAGAGGCCACTTGAGTGGCCGTTTTGATGAGGCCAAAACTCTGGCATTGGCTAGTGGCCTCACGTTATATTATGATGAGCTATATGGGAGCAAATCAAAAGCAACAAGCAAGCAGCGCAAAGCTGAGATTTTGGCAGAACTCACCAGACAAGTCAATGCAGCGGGGGACGAGCTCAAAGATGTAGAGCAGATTCAACGGAAAATATCGGACCTCAAATATGCCGCACGGAAGAAAGGGAATAAAAGGTGGCATTACAGGTACATATCTTATTTTTGGGTTTTTATTCTTCTTGTATATACATCATTGAGCTAAATTTGTGTAACTATGTTTTTCAGCCTACAAACTGGCTTCAACAGGATTCCCCACTAAATTGAAATTTACCCAGGCTGAGGAGATGGTGCTGGGCCTGCTACATTCTGTTGCGTTAGAGGGACACTCGGCACAACAGGACACGGAAAACCCGCCTATTCCTGCAGGTTAGTAATGTTTTTTTTTCCCAAAAAATTGTGCAACCTGTGAAATTAGCCAGCAAGGCATATCTAAACACATGCCCCTAGGGTGTGCCTTGTAGTGGAGTGAACAATTTGACCAGGGTCATGTGTCATGTGTGTGGACAGATAATTTGATCATTTGGTTGCCCATACATGACGTTTCAGAACATTTAGGAAGAGTAGTAAAGCATTGATATTAGAAAAGGACTGCCTGATATGTATTTCTATTCAATCACATCCAACACTTACATCTTTATCTGTGGCCCACTTGGGTTTGAGCTGTGCTTGGGTCCCAAAGGCTTAAGATGGGGTGACTGCAATGTTTTCATAGATACAATGGTAACAAGCAGAATCTTATTGTAACTGCTATTTGAAAGCTGAGTGTGTTCACTTAATGGCCTATAAGGGATGTTTAAACACACACAACAGGCAGTACTTGCATGTTTGGTTGGCTTCAGGTGACCAATGTGTCTGTACTTGTTTCATAATCCATTTTCAAGATAATGGCATTCATAGTGAAGGTTAAGTTGCACCGTTGTGGGAGTGGCCATTCCAGCTTTGCCAGGTGTTTGATTTAAGCATATGTGTTATTAAGCATCACCAATGCATAGTTGTGTGTTTACATTGTTTGTTTTCTTCAAATGCAGCCCAGCCTCATCCCTCAGCTAGTGGGAAATCCTCAGCCAGTTTGTCCATGCCGCAAACTTCCGTGCTGCCACGGACCCAGGATCCGATAGTTTCGGTAAGTGTATTTTCCAAATGTGGCTTATGCATGTGACTTTGCATGTTATGTTTAGCTGATTTACATATGTAGTGCCCAAACTGAAGCTTTTTTTAACATCAGGAAATCCAAGAGTTGGAGGAGGATGGAACCTGCATGGGACCTTATGAAGATCTCCCCCTGGGCCAGAATCTGCAACTGTCCCAAAATGTTTCTCCGACAAATCCTCAGCAGCAGAGGGAAGCTGGCTGCATGCTGCCTGCACATCGTGGGCAGCATGCAGAGACTGACCCTCCAGGCCCCAATTTTAGATCTGCTGCTGAGGATTTGTCCAGCATACCTGTGGCTGTTGGGGGTCCTAGAACACCATCATCTGCACGCCCCACAACCCGGGGAATTGGGAGGCGTACTCAGCAACGTCGCCCAGTTTCCCAGGGGAGGGGCGCGCAGATGATGGAGTCAGCATGGCACCATGAGAGGCGGCTATTTCGGCGCCAAAATCAACAAAACCACGAGCATATTAAAGTGGACCAACACCCTCCAAAACAACATCTCTCTGATCACTTTAATATAAAAAGACACTTACCTTTTGATGACTTTTGCAGCCCTCTGTCCCTCGCAGCGCCTGTAATCTTCAAAAATCTCTGCCGGAAGTCCTCCAGCTCTTGTCCGTTCATTTGAATGTTGTCTGTCACGCTTGTCCGTTCTTTTGCATATCTTGTCCGTGGATAAGGTCTTCTCAGCACTCGCGCGATTTCCCCTTCTGATCTTCTATTCTCGACGTCATCGGGGGGAGTGGCCTCTCTCCGTTCTCGGGAGCGTGCAGCCCGGACTGGTGCTGAGGTGTTCATTGTAAATCATATGACAGCTGGAGGAGCACAGAGAGCCATAGAGCTGCCAAGAGACCGCAGCATTCCCCAGAGACAGACAGCACACGGCGCCTCTTCCAGGAACACACAGCCATAGGGAGGAGGAGGGGGAGCCGCGCACACTGCTGCCTTCACTACCACCACTTACTGCTGCCACCTACCTGCACGGGGATACTGCCTGGCCTTGATTAACCATATAATTGTAATATAATTATAACTATAATTACAAGTACAATTATTAAACACCGAATGGAATATTAGCACACAGTTCAATTGAATTAAAATGCTGCCAGAGTTTCTTTTTTTCCTTTCCTAAAGGTAAAGCAGCTAATAGGAAAACCACTACCAACATGCTTGGAAACAACAGAACTACAAGAAACGGACTACACTTCCCAGCATGCACCAGACAACTTGATAAACATAAAACCACCAAAGAAGACCCCGCCTTCACCTTGAAAGCGTCGGTGAACTGAAATACTCAAGTACAGCAAAAAAAAAAGCCGGTAACCTGCTTTTCAGTCCAGCCGCTAATTGCGGCTTCAACCCCTGAGGGATCTGCCATCCTGTCCTTCGCAAGAAAAAACTGGATAAGGCCCATGGGAACAGAGTCCCCAGCAAAACTTAAGGAGGCACAGTGAGGAGGGGGGGGGGGCGTTTCAGAGGACCTATCTGTAGAAGGGGATAGTGGCACGGAGGAAGGAGAGAGGCACCCCAGGCAGAGTAGCCCAATGGAAGCAGGCCTGCTATCCAGAAGAGTTGTGGAAGGTAGAGGCTTGAACGTCCGGGATCCGGGAGGCAATTCAACTAACCGACTCTCATGTTATGCATATTCCCAAAGAGAGGGCAGCCTGGGGAGCAGAGAACCCCCCAAAGAGTCAGAAGCGGGGGCCCACAAGTCGACCCAAAGAGGTGATACCCTGCGGAGCTAATCTTGCTAGAAGACACTGCACACACATGGCTAATTAATATTCACTGCACAGGGTCCGGCAGGCTCCAATCATCACCAGCCATGTCATTGGAAAATCTACAAGCATATTTGGAGGGTGCACGGCAACACTGTTTAGATATAGGTGCCAGCCATAAGGGAAACCAAAAGCCTAAAATGTAAAAGGGATCCTAGACTAATCCCCAGACCCTTAGGGAAGGCCGCACACTGATTATAAAAATATATATTATTTTAATGAATATAATGTACATAAAAAGAAGACACTACATACAAAGTTAAAAAACATAGAAGACACAAGCTAAGGGGATCCGGTATATGGTGACTAATATATATACAATTTAAATGATGCCGCCATGGTTATATGCTGTAAAAAACTGAATAATGATGGTGCGCCCAGATATAACAACTATAAATAGTGAATATGTACCCGTGAGAAGGTGATAAAATAAAAATACCAATAAAGTGAATAAAGAGCTAAAGTGTGAAAAGGAAAGTTGAGTACATGTGCTATATCGACATAAATAAATACAAACAATGTGATGTTTGCAAAATAGCAACGTGAAAATATGTGCAAAGTGACAATATGGAATATGTGCAAAGTAGCAATGTGCAAAGTAGCAATGTAACAATATATCTAGGGCTGTATATGTAGCCCAACACTGGATAACAAAAAATGCTTGTAATAAGCAAGATATGTGAGCAGGAGAGAACAGGCTTTGCAATGAGTAAAGCCCTGCTGGGCCACCAGACAATCAATAATAGGTAACAACGGCAGCATATAAAAATAAATAAACACTTGATTGTCACAGAGGATCCCCCGCCGCAGCCGCCACCGACGCGTTGCGTGTCGCTAGGACACTTCGCCAGGGTGTGTCGGCTGCCGTCCTCACCCCTCCTTAAATACCCCGGTGATGAAAATGCTGGCCAATGCGGCGCCGCCACGTCACAGCCCGCACGTGCGCCTCGCCTGGCCAATCAGGATGGCCGTAAGGGCAGCACGTCAGACGCCACGCACCCGGCGCCAGCACCGGCCGCAAATCAGGAAGTGTCCACCGCGGGCGCGCGGCCGGGCGCGCGGCGGGACGGGCGCACTCCCCTGCAGTAGGAGGCGCCTGCCAGCCGCGCGCCCAGCCCCACGCACCGCGCGCGAGCACCCCCCGTCCACCCAGCTGCCGGAACATGATCCGGAGCGGACCGTGGAAGGTGAGTATTCGGGGAGGGGGGGGGAGAGACGAAGACGCATAACATTACTCACTGGTATTAAGTGTCATAGTACAAATAAATAAATCAGGGCTTCCTAATTGGCCCCGATTGGTCTTCAGTCTGTGACGTTTACACAGTGAAGTGAATATCAATTAGCCATGGGCTTGTGTGTTTTCCAATGACATGGCTGGTGATGATTGGAGCCTGCCGGACCCTGTGCAGTGAATATTAATTAGCCATGTGTGTGCAGTGTCTTCTAGCAAGATTAGCTACAGTTATCCAGTGTTTTATGCCTCAGCTGACAGTGCAGCCAGTGCCTCCTCCCTCTGTCGGCACTTAGGTAAGCTTGTGCTACACACAGCATGGTGGAAGCGGGGAGGCTGGCTGCGCTGTCAGCTGGTGGCGGAAGCCGGCTTCCGCCGCCCACTGACAGCGCAGCCAGCCTCCCCGCTTCCACCATGCCGGCATTTTTTTTTTACATTTCAGGGCTTGGTGGGAACGGGGAGGCCGGCTGCGCTGTCAGCGGCCGGCGGAAGCCAGCTTCCGCCGCCCGCTGACAGTGCAGCCAGCCTCCCCGCCGACAATAGAACTACTGCCTACTATTACTTTTCCCAGCAAGCACTGGGAAACACCTGGTTCAAAAAGACAGCAAGGGCATTTCCTGCCCCCACCTTGAAAAGATCATCATTAGTGACAAAATGCGCGTCGGGTGAAACATAGGATTTCCAAAAAGCCGGTTACCGGCATTTCATTCCAGCCGCAGCTGCGGCTTTAACCCCTGAGAGCTTCGTAACTCCGCTCTTCACTACAACCCCATATGTGCGTGCCCGTACCCTGGTCGGGGAAATCGCGCATGCGCAGTATCGCTGATTTGGGTCAGGTGAAGCGCCGCTCGCTCCCGATGCAAGCGGCGCTTCACCTAACTACTGCGCATGCGCGTGATTTCATGTAGGAAGAGGTCAAACGATCTCTTCCTTTTTGAAAAAAAACCAAGATGGTGGCCAGATATGAAAATGGAAGCGACGCAGCAATGAAGCACCCGAGGTAAGTTTTTTTTTCTTTAATATTTAGAACGGTTCCTGCTGCATATTTTGCATATTTTAAAATGATATATGAAAAAAAAGGGCAGGGTGTTGGTCCACTTTAATGCCCAATTCGAGAACCTCAATAATAACTTAAGTGCCATGCTGACTGAATTTAGGACCCATAACAGCCACATGGCCAACTTGACAACCGAATTCAGGGCCAGCATGGCTGAATTACCAGTGAACAAGAGGGGAGTGGCAGCTGCTCAGACCATTTTATAACTAACCTGGGAGGTGCAAGTCAGCAGGGCAATTAGGTTACTAAAGACTTAAAGGAGCCGCAGCACTCAACCCTGTTAGCTTGCAGACCAACCTATAATCTGTCTCTAAATCTGGTAAAAACAGAGGCTCGGTCACACACATCTGCAGAAGTATGCTAAGCTGCACCACCACGCCAAGGTGCCTCTATGGGTGCAGTCCTAACTCTAATCTATGAGAGCCCCATTTGGGACATACAATGCAAGAGATAAAATGGGAGCAGCTTACCTGAGGTTGCCCTAAACCTCATGTGCAAGCCATGGGGTGGAAGGGTCAAGACCTTGCAATACAGCCTAGACCCCACACCCCATGGCTGAATTGCAAACTAACTAAAGAAACATTTTGGAACAGTTGCAGATTCTGAATGCCACACAGGCCCAGGCTAGGGCCCACCACCAAGGGCCACAACCTGGGTTCTATGGGCATCCCCCATATTAAGGTGTATTTGGCCTGAATCTGTTCTACATCTTTGCTCTACATCCCCACTGTATTGCCTTGTCTGGTGAGCCCTACCAGTATAGCATTTTGGTATGGCTTTGCTTGTATGCTTTTGATTTGCGCCCATATAGCTCATTAGAGTGCTGAGGTAGCCCACTAGCCAATGCCAGAGGTCAAGCCTCACTGAACCGGCCACTCAAGCTGTTGCACTGCAGCCTTGGCCCTAATTACATTGGTTGTGGCTCCTCCTGTTTGTAGGCATGATTCTGTGACATTCTGGACTGGCAAACTACTACCTTGGCCCCTGGCTGCGATTTTACTGGACTTGGATTGGGACTGGGGGTTCTTGTTTGGGTGGGCCACTGAGTAACAGGTGAAGATGTGGCATAGGTATGTCTGCTTTCAACCTGTGCCTGTGGCAAATGTGGCCAAGCAGGAGAGGGTGTGTTTGTGTCCCTATTTTTAAAATGTAACATCTCTGAATTATCCACTTGACAATGCTTGGCACATATATGTTAGTATGTTCTTTTTAAGGTTAACTTTGTCCTGGAGTGCCTGACTTTGTAAATCCAGGCTGTGTGCAATTGTTATGTGGCATGATTTGGCATAAATGTCATGTCCATGTATTCCCCATAACTATGGGAGTGACCATCAACTACAATTTGTATGTTAAAAAAATGAAAAACAAAAAAATAAAATACACGTGTTTATGACTAAGGCCCTTATTCATCAAGCGATAGCGCCAGGTAGTGTCTGACGAGCGCCAGGTAGCGGCAGCTAACGGCGACTACCGACTCAAGTACGCCCGGCGGCGGTCACAATGACGCATTTATCAAGCTAAATGAGGCTAGCGCCGGCGAGAGCGACGGCTAGCGCGGCATTCATCATGAAGCCTGCTGGCCCGAACAGCGCCGCTGCAAATTCCTTCACAGCGACACGTATTACCTGGCGCTACCTGCCGCTCTCCCATACATTTCAATGGCAGACGCTGCAATGATTGTTTTTAGTGGTTTTTGGGTTTTTTTCTTTGGTACAAAATTCAACACATGTTTATATTGATATGTTTTATGAATCTGGCTGGTTATTTATATGTATTTGAAGTTTTTATTATTTTTCACAATGTAATGTTGTGAGTGACATGGGAATTGCATCTCCTCCACCCAAACTCATTGGCATCAAAATCGCTTGTTTTCCACACAAACGGGGCTTGTAAAGCTATTTTGTAGCCTGTCAGGTTGGGCGGTCACGTTCGCTCTTCGAAATTGTCACGCCCAAGCTATTCGGCAGCCCTGTCCTTGATGAATCTGTGTTGGTCAGTGTTTGTGCAGTCGCTGTTTTAATTCGCTATGTGGCGGCGCGAGCGGCGCTGTGCCTCGCTGCGCTGCGTTGTGCGGCGCTGTGCTGTTCATACATGTGCCCTTCTGCCATTTGCAAGGAATTCACTTCCCGCGACCCCAGTCGTTGTTAATGAATACACTGTAGTTGTGAGCGTGCCTGGCCACATATTGCAGGATTAACATTCAGTCGTACCAGCTCATAACAACCCGTTATGCATTCTCATGTGTGCCACATTTTCAGGTAGTTGTCTAGTTTGATTGTGTGATGACTTTGTGAAGGAATAAGATTTGTATATTTAAGCACAACGGTGTATGCTTTAGAAGGACCTATGCATTACAGTATGTAGAACCCCCTGCTAAATCAAGCTAATAATTCGTGGCGCCTTGGGCCCTAGCTTGTTTTGCAGCGTCATTTTAATGTTTTTCCGCCACTTAGCTTGCACATAGCTGATATTAGCTTGTCCCTGTTGCGCGCATGTTTGTTTTTGAATTTTGAAGCACAGTTGCTTGCGTCATATCCGGTCCCGGGATCCTCTTTTGCGTTTCAACGCCACCTTAAGGTAAAAATGTCTAGCGCTTATGCCAATAGCTTGTTTTGCAGCGTCATTTTAATGTTTTTCCGCCACTTAGCTTGCACATAGCTGATATTAGCTTGTCCCTGTTGCGCGCATGTTTGTTTTTGAATTTTGAAGCACAGTTGCTAGCGTCATATCCGGTTCCGGGATCCTCCTTTGCGTTTCAACGCCACCTTAAGGTAAAACTGTCTTGCGCTTATGCCAATAGCTTGTTTTTTTTTTGTTTTTTTCCGCCACTTAGCTTGCACATAGCTGAGAATAGCTTGTTGCTGGTGCGCATAGCTTTTTTTTTTTTAAACTTTTTTCCAATGTCGCTTGGGTCATTTCCGGTTCCTGTTTCCTCCTTAGCGTTTCCACTATGCTGCCCAGACGGCGAGTTATGCGCCTCCCCAGCTCCTCCTCCGACTCTGACCCCACCACCCCTCCCCCACCTCCCCCACCTACCTCACCTTCCCCAACTAGCACCCCTCCCACCCCTTCCCCTCCTGGGCCTACAAAGAAAACGCGCACCCGGGTGGATAGCCGCGTAAATGGCCAGGTGGTCAAAGTGAGTATTTGGTTTTTGTATTTTTAGCTTAAAAGTTGCAGAACACACAGGGGGGATTGGGTCAGAAATTTCTTTGTTTTCTGACCAAATTTGATCACTCCCCGTGGGGCATCCCCATTGTGGATGTCCTGCTGGGATGCCCCCCCCTGGAGGGCCCTAAAAATTACCTCAGCCCCGTCCCATCTGTGCATGCGTTAGCTGCGGATGCCTATTGCGCTTACCTCTAGCAGGGTGTACCCCTGCGCCAGACATATTTTAATTTTGTGTGCAGGCGCACTCCCTGTTAGAGTCAAACGCCACATGCGTACTTTGCCGTGCAGACCCAGCTGAGCTGGTATGCACGTCCCAACGGCCTTGTATGCGCATACCACAGCGGCGCGGAGCGCTGTGTTTGGCTTGCGCAGTGACGTGGGAGTGTCCTCAGTGGTGTATTTGTGGCCTTCCAAGGGGGTTGCAGACAGCGGACCACCCACAATTGGTGTGGCCCACCAAAGTGCACACAAACCCAGAATAGTGATAATCCTGGGTGTGGGTCCACTTTGATCTGGTCTCTGTATAACTGTTTATGCCATTGTTCTGATGTCATGTATTGATTTTAGTTTGTTTGATCATTTTTCATAGGACTTCTGCGTGGCCGAATATGACTATGCCCGTGGAGGGAAAAAACGCATTGCCATGGAGGTGAAGGCCACAGTGTCCCGGCGCTTCCACACCGAGCTGACCATAAGATCCATTCAGCAGAAGTGGTCAGATTTCAAGCGCCGGGACCCTGAAGGCGTGTACCGCCTATATGATGCCTACGCATCAGGTAAGTTAAAGCTTATGTTCTGTTTAGCCTTTGTGCAGAATCATCTGCTAAGCTGTGTCCATTTGTGCTCTTTAGATTAATTATTTTCTTTCACCCCCTCCACACAGATAAGTGTCCTCCCCTGGGGAAACGTGGGAAGGGATTCCTCCCCCGAACCAGGTAGGCGGACTCGGGGGAGTCATCGGGGGAGGGTCCCTCCCGCGGGTCCTATTTAGAGGACCCAGGGGAGGAAGGGGATGACGCCCCAGAGGAGTGTGCTGCTGGGGGGCTGGCTGGATCAAGCCTCAGCTCCTCACACTCTGAGTCTGAGGACTCTCACCAGGCAAGGGGCCACTCTCAAGCAGGGAGTGAGAGGGAGGAGGGTGGCCCTTTGCCTGGTGGATCTTCTGACCAGAGTGTGAGGAGCCGAGGCTCCCCGCCTCCTCCTCAGAGCCCTCCCTGGGCTTCAAGTGGCGCTTCATCCCCTGGTGAGTGTACATTTTTTAATTGTTAGTCTGTGACAGGTTTCATCTTGCAATTTGTACTTAGCCCTTGCCATTCCTCTCTAATTTGCAGGGCATCATATAGGCGGCACCTCCATGGTGTTTTGGCGAAGGATTCTCCACGGGCATAGTCATGGTAAGTGTTTGTTGTTATCCATCACATTCCCAATGTTATGACATTCATTAAAGTGTACCCACAAACATTGATAGTGCTTGGATTCTCGAAGGTTCCATGACAAATCACATCCCTCACCCAGGGCCCCCCCCAAAAAAAAAACCCCACAAACTCCTTACCTCTTTGGGGGTTGCCAAAGCCACCGTCCCAGCCTCCTGTGTGACACTCTAGATGTGTGTGCGCCTGCGCTCTGTTTCCAAATGGGCTGCGCGTGCGCACACACTCGAGGAGTGATGTGTGGAAGGCAGCGGCCGCGGAGTACGTTGTCTCACGCAAATTGTGTTGCTCTGCCAAAGCGGACCCAAACCCAGATTTGCTGCAATCCTGTGTATAGGCCCACTTGTAACAGACACATGTTTCCTGGTCCATTGTCACAGCTGGTTTGATAAGGTACCCTAACCTCACAAACCCCACTACAGTGCTAGCCAACTGTCAACCACCCCTATGTTTCTGCCCACGCCATGATGGGTGTTCTAATTTCTTTTCTTGGGTTAAGTTGTTCCCGCTCAAACATGTGGCCCACTATTAACATTAGCCAAACAACTGCTAATGAGTCCTTTACATAGCACTGTCTATGTTATTTGCACATTCTCTTTAGGGATACATGTGTCAACCCTAACTAATTGACATTAACTCATGGACCAGGAAATATGCTAATTTAGGACAACCTGTATGTAACCATGCAAGCCTTTGATTTTTCAGACTCAATAACCAGATGGATGTCAAATAGTCAGGTGTCATTGGCCCACTAATTGTGTTTTTGTCTTTTGCTTTCTGTTGACAGATGTTGCTACGCAGACGGAGCCAGAGACCCTCCTCCCCACCCCAGCTCCAGGGACGGCCAGCAGCATGGGCCCCCGCCACAGCTGCGATGGTGAGTACATCCCACTTCATATGCCTAAAGACTTGTGAAACCTATGTCTTATAGTCACATCTGCAGACATTTAAAATGTACCTATGTGTTAATTTCACACACATCTAGATTCAATGTGTTTGTACAATAATCCAACATGCCTGTTTGCATGCTTGATTGTTGCCTCACATTCTTCATTTGGCCACATAGAGACTATTTTTGCCTTAGACACAACCAAATGGGCCCTATTAGGTCTGGACCTCTAACATTATAGGGCAAACTCGTGTACTCGTTAGGACTTAGGCCCTGAGGTTTGGCTGTGACTAAACACAAAAATGGACACACTGGGACTTATACCTTCTTTGCTTCCCAAGAGTTAAACTGGAACAACAACCAGGATTTTGACTTTCCTGGGTCTTGGTCCACTACGGTGGGGCACCCCTGATCGTCACCGCTGTGTGACAACCCCCTGAACTCACTTTGACTCCAGCAAACGTACAAGCCACGGCAAATTGGCTCCTCCTCCGCCTCCCCCGCGCCCCTTTTTACGCGCGCGTGCCTGCGCCGGCCATTCACAGACGGCCGGCGCAGGCACGCACACGTCTAGAGGGGCGCCAGGGAGGGCCCGGCGGCCCTGCCCCACCGAAACTGAGGTAGGTATTTTGGGGTTTTGGGGGGGGTTTCACCCCCAGGGACATCCCGATCTCGGATGTCCCGCGGGGAGGGAGGTGATCGGGCCGGGAATCTGATAGATTCCAGGGCCGATCACCGGTGGGTGTTGGTACACTTTAAGAGTAAATGTATGCTTGGGATGTGTTGTTCACATTCCTGCCAGTCAATAGTACTCATATCATGTTAACCAATAAGCACACAGTGGTCAACAATGTTAATGTGAGTGTCACCTAATTGGACACACTGACATTACATTGCCACATCTGTGTCTGTTGAGGTCACATCCAATTTATTAATAAATTGTTGTTTCTACATCTCTACAGCTTGTGAAAACCAGCATCGCAGACTGTGGCGGGAGATCAGGCTCCTAAAGCTGATGCTGCTGGCCAAGAAGAGGCGCCGGCGGCGTCGTTAGGGTGGGGGGAAGGCTGGCCTGTTGATGCCCTTTGTTGGGCAATGTTGGCCCTGTTGGCCATGTTTTTCAAATAAATTTTTTGATGACCATCATTACAGTGTGGTGCATTGCAAAGCATAGTTTAATTGTCTCAAAACCCATTTGTGTGTCAATTTAGCCATACCTTTGGAGCCATTTCATGTGTTAACCATAGTAAGCTATGGTCTCAAATGTGTGGGCTAAATTGACCAATACATTGACATATCTAGATCAAGATACTCATCCCTGACTGTGTTATTAGCTAGGTCTTAGGAAAAACACAATTTAGAGGTGGGTGAAGCAAATATATTTACACAAACCAAAACAAACAAAATTAATATTCTTGGCTGGGTGGCCGGGGAGGTTGGGAGTCATTGCTAGGGGCGGTGTTGGGGGACAACAGTGCAGTAAAAAATATAGACTGCTGTTGTATGAGCTGTTGTATCAACAACAAAGTTTGGTCCTGCCGCTGGAGACATTCTTCCTGGCGCTGTATCGATTCTTCCTGGCGCTGGAGAGATTGTTCCTGGCGCAGGAGAGATTGCTCCATTAGATTGCCCAGCTGACCAAGTTCCTGGTTCTGCTGTTGGTTTAGGAGCAACTGGTCGATCTGGCGCTGCTGGGCCTCATTTTGTTGCTGACACATCAGCACCTGATTTTCCAACGCCGCAATGCGCTCATTAGTTCCATCACGCGGCTGTTGGCGACTGTAGTCCTCCAGCATCCAGACCCCTAGCTCATAAAAATCAGCACTGGTTGGTGCCACACCTCCTCTTGCTGTGGTTTGAGCCTAACAAAATAGAAAACAACATTTTAGTCAAACAGAACCAATGCAGGTATGCCCCTCAAAATAATTACCCTAAACAGTCATTATACAACTTACCCTTGTCTGAGCCTCGGAAGCTTGGCCACATGGGACTTGGGAAGAGGTCCCAGCTTGGGGTTCTGGTTCCGCCTCCTGCAAAAACAACAATGAAAGGAAATGTGACATGTTGCTTCATCCACTACCCACGAACATGCCAATGTGGTTCTAGGTCGTCTACATCAGCCATGTTACCTGCGTGTCCTCCGGCACAGGTAGGCTCGAGGTTTCGCTGCCAGAGAGTGGCAATTCAACATCCGAGATGTCCGGCAAGTTGGCATATGCTAAACAGGAAAATCAGGTTAGTAGGTCAGTGGCCCAAACTCAAATGTAACCTGGCTAGGCTATCGAGGCCATACCTCAAAAAAGTGCAAAAATACACACTAGACCAAAGGTATCTGTTAAACTCAGATTGTTAACATGTATGTTACAGGACTAAGAGGCAATAATTTTTGCAAATCACATCAGAAACATTGCTTAAATTACACATACCCGCAATGTCCCAGATGTCTTGAGTGGGGCCCTCACTCGAGCTTGGACCTGGAAAATACATGTGGACACCCAAGTTGCCAGAAGCAAGTGCCACAAAAGTAGAGCCAAAATACAGACTAGAGCAAGACAAAACAACTTACCCTCATCTCTGGCAGCCTGAACTTGAGGGGCCCTTTCTGGACAGCCACTTCCGATATTCGGGTCAACTAAAAAACACAAGGAATGTCTCTAAATATTCATCAAACTACTACGGGGAATGTTTGGCCAAAAATATGTCCGATTGCTATCACTCCAATAACTAATAGACTGACCCTGGGGAGGCAACAAGCACTCCCAAGAGGCATCTTCAAGTTTACAAAGCAAACATGTAGATTAGTAGACTAACCAAATAGAACCAGTGTAACATAAACAGCATAAAGGATATATTATGTATTGCTATACACACCAACAGGGTCCTGTTGACCTGCAACATCGGAAGTGGGGTCCAAAGATGAACCAGTCACTTGGCCTACCAAGAAAAAAGAGGAATGAGACACATGCACTTGGGTAAAAGTGGATAAAGCAAGGTGGACAAATGCACTTACCGACATCCAAAGAGTAGGTGGGATCCGGAGGAGATGCTGGGGCCAAGGGCATGGGAGCTATGCAAAAATCAAGCAAACATTGAGCCATAGTTAATGTGCGTGCAAAAATACAACATGCATTAAGGTGTGTGTGAGCAGCTCTTTCACTAATATTCACTAATCAAGGCCAGTGTGGCTTCCACATTGATATGCCGATATATGGCTACACATCTCTGGCTTCAAACATATCTACACATGTTAGGGCCTTGTTAGTTAGTTGCTGTGAGTGTTACAGTGGGCGTGAAATTAGGCCGCAGGCCCATATTATTAATACTCAACAGTGCAACACTCGATTGTTTGAGCTGCTCCCACACCCATTTGTTCCCCAAACAACCAGCACCAAAATTAGGGGTAAATACCTTCAATGGCAGACTGGGGTAGCCTTGAGGTTGCTGGAAGGGCAGGAGTTTGGGTGTCCTGAGGCACATCCCGGACAGCAGCATGTGCACCTATGCAGAAAGCAACAGACAGAAAAGTAACAAATGTTTGAGCTCTAATGTAATACTTCACAGGTCCTACTGTTAGTTGGTCAGAATGAAAAAATGCTAATCACATACATTAACATTAGGTTTGTAAAAAAGGCAGAAAATATGTACCTTCAGTCCAACCTGTGGTGTCATCCCCAGGATCCACACCCTGCAGCCGAGCCAGTGGGATTTTGGCCTTCAGCATCTCCTCATACGGCCTGTAGGTACTCTTTGGAGCCTGGATGGTCCCACTGTCCACATCAAGATCGTGATTCATCTTTTTCATAAGGGCCCCTCGCAAAGTGTAGAAGCGTTTCCTGCAGGATGGGCCACTACGTGGGTGTTGAGCAGTGCTACTAAGCTCCACACCAATGGCATCCCACAGTTTGCTTCTTTCTTGTTTGCCTATGGACTTGCTTTGGGAGCCAAATATCAGCTCCCATTTAGCAAGTGTAAGGCGCACAAGATGATTATTCTCAGCCAAATTAAATTCAGGCTCCCTCTTGGCACCTGGGCGCTTAGCCTGGGGTGCTGCCCCACCTTCAGGCTGTGCCCTTTTCCGTAAGGGAGGTCTGCGCACAGCACCCACCAAACTCCTACTTGGGCCTGCTGTGGCCGGCAGATGTCCTGAATTTGGCTCCATCCTGTAGCTGCACACACACACAAATACACACCCAACAAGCACGCATGCAGACTACAGAATGGCATCGCAATCTCTTAGGGTTGGGCAGGTTTTATGTGCTCTAACAGCCAATCAAAAAGCAGGCCACTTAATTGATTCACACATACAGCCCAGTTCCTTCTAGCCACACCTCCACTGCACTGACTGAAGCATGTGTGTTAGCCAATTAACTCATTACAGACCTCATTAACCAAACAACACACACCAAAATACAACAATGGACTGATGTATCTCAACCCCTTGTGACATGTGGTTAGCCTAACGGCTATTTAAAAAAACAGCAGCTTACCTTTCATTGGGCCACCACTGATTTTTGGGCCATGTCCGTTATTTCACGCAAGTTTCGGCTCACGTACGCTAGTAGCACTACTAGCGTGCGCGTGTGCACTCTGTTTTACGCACACCTGGGTCGGCTAATTGGCGCCCGGAAATAGCAGAGCGACGCAAAAGGCGGTAAAGCGGACCTGTCCCTTTTGAAAGAGAAGTATAAATGGAAGGAATTTTCAAGCTTCTGGTATTCTTACACTGTGGCAAAGGCTGTGGTGTGGTGCTGTGCTCGCTTCCCTTAGCTCATTTGAGCCTCTGTCTGGTTTCTGTCCTCACTCTCTGTGGCTTGTTGGGTGATTTCTGACATCAGTGCTCTTTCTTTAGGAGCTTGTTTTTGGTGGCATCTGCAAATATTGTGTAGCATACAGCAAGTGAGGCTTGATTTTGGGGCCTTTTGTGGGCTGTGCAGCAACTCCCCTCTTGGTTGTGCCTAACTTAGAAAGCTGGTTTTCAGCAGGCTGGTGGTTTGGACCACTATAGTTCTGGTTTTGTGGTGAGCTGCATTGTAGCGGGTGTGTGTGGAGTGTGATTGTTTGTGTGTGTGTTGTGTGTTTGTGTTTTTTTTTTTTTTTTGTTTATTTTGTATATATCTTGAGTGTGTGTGATGGATAAGAGGGTGATGTATGGTGTCTGGGTGGATGGATGTATGTGTATGCTGAAAGAGCAGGAGGAAAGGGAGCGGGGTGTTGTGAGGCTTAGGGCACCCCGCTCCTTTGCAATCCGCCTTTCAGTATGGGACTTAAGTGACGAGCAGATCAGGAGCCGATTCCGTCTGAATCGTGCTGCACTACAGTCCCTATATGATCAGATTAAGCACAAAATCGAGCCATCCACCAAACGCACTCATTCCATTCCAGGCATAGTACGCCTGTGTGCCACTCTGAATATTTTGGCACGCGGGACCTTCCAGGCAACCTCCGCCCTCCTCAGCGGGATAAGCCAGGCTACTATGAGCCGCATACTAATCCAGGTAGTTCTGGCAATTTGTGATTTAATCCCAATTTACATCAAGTTTCCTGAGGATGAGGAAGAGGTTGCCAAAATAAAACATGCTTTCTATCTGATGGGAGGGATCCCGAATGTGCTAGGGTGCGTTGATGGTACACATATCCCTTTCCGCCCTCCCCGTGCACAGGAGCTGTCCTACAGAAACCGGAAGCATTTCCATTCGCTAAATATTATGGTTGTCTGTGACCCAGACATGAGGCTGCGGGCGGTGAGATCGGGGTTCCCCGGCTCATGCCACGATTCTTACGTCTTGCAGCGGACAGTCCTGTGCCGGAAGTTTGATAACAACGAAATGCCAGCTGGCTGGCTACTGGGTAATAAATTAACCATGTCAATGTATTTAGCAAATATGTGGCCTAGTAAGCCAAATTTAACAAAACAACCACAAAAAAACATGTACTAGTACTAATTGCTGTCTCTCTCCTTGTGTTTTTTCTACAGCGGACAAGGGATATGGGCAGAGAACGTGGGTCATGACTCCGGTCAGGAACCCACGGACCTCTGCCCATGAACGCTACAATGCAGCGCATCGCAAGACCAGAAGCATTGTGGAAAGAACCATCGGCCTGCTGAAAGCACGCTTTCTCTGTTTGGCATGGCCAGGAGAAGAGATGCTCTACAGCCCACAGAAGGTCTCCAAGATCATCCTTGCCTGCTGTGTGCTACACAATATTTGTATTTGCCACCGAATCCAAGCCCCCGAGGAGACAGCACTGGTGCCAGAAATCCCCAACATGCCCGCAGCAAGAAGTGAGGACACCCAGACTGGCGATGAGCTAAGGGAAAGGATGATCACTTCTTTTTTTGTGGTAAACTAACTACCCTTCACTATAATGCAAGTACTGCACTACTGGCTAAATGTATTTGAACTCCCATCAAAATGAGCCCAAAAAAACACTAAGGGGGGTGTAAGATGAGCCAAACCACTCTAAGGGGGGTGTAAGATGAGCCAAACCACTCTAAGGGGGGTGTAAGATGAGCCAAACCACTCTAAGGGGGGTGTAAGATGAGCCAAACCACTCTAAGGGGGGTGTAAGATGAGCCAAACCACTCTAAGGGGGGGTGTAAGATGACCCAAACCACTCTAAGGGGGGGTGTAAGATGATCCAAACCACTCTAAGGGGGGTGTAAGATGACCCAAACCACTCTAAGGGGGGTGTAAGATGATCCAAACCACTCTAAGGGGGGTGTAAGATGAGCCAAACCACTCTAAGGGGGGTGTAAGATGACCAAAACCACTCTAAGGGGGGGTGTAAGATGACCCAAACCACTCTAAGGGGGGGTGTAAGATGACCCAAACCACTCTAAGGGGGGGGTGTAAGATGATCCAAACCACTCTAAGGGGGGTGTAAGATGAGCCAAACCACTCTAAGGGGGGTGTAAGATGACCCAAACCACTCTAAGGGGGGTGTAAGATGACCCAAACCACTCTAAGGGGGGTGTAAGACGCTAATGTTGGTTATCAAGTAATGCATTTTTTTATTTGCAACAACAATACTACTTTAAAGATCTATACTAACTGCACTTTTCTTATTTTTTCAGGCACCAAGAGATGCACCCTGAACCCTAATTGGAACTTTACAAACTTTCATTCCCTTTACTTTGCTTTTTCCTTTCTGTTTGACTTTTGAATTTCATTTTCTTTTCTGTTACTTTTTTAATTTTTTATTAGTGTAAAAATAAAATCAACTATATATAGATACATGTGGCTATGTGTTTAATTCTGTTGTAAGTTTCCTTTGCATTCTACTTCCTATTTTAATTTTCATTTTCTTTCTGAGTTCTGTTTTTATTTTCCTTTTCTATTTTCCTTTTCTTTCTCTGTTCTGTTTTTATTTTCATTTTCTATTTTCCTTTTCTTTCTCTGTTCTGTTTTTATTTTCATTTTCTATTTTCCTTTTCTTTATCATTTATGTTTTTATTTTCCTTTTCTATTTTCCTTTTCTTTATCATTTATGTTTTTATTTTCCTTTTCTATTTTCCTTTTCTTTCTCAGTTCTGTTTTTATTTTCCTTTTCTATTTTCCTTTTCTTTCTCTGTTCTATTTTTATTTTCCTTTTCTATTTTCCTTTTCTTTCTCAGTTCTGTTTTTATTTTCCTTTTCTATTTTCCTTTTCTTTCTCAGTTCTGTTTTTATTTTCCTTTTCTATTTTCCTTTTCTTTCTCTGTTCTGTTTTTATTTTCATTTTCTTTCTCATTGGTGGTTTAATTGTATTTCCTTTTTCTTTAAAAAATAAATAAAATAAATTAAAATGTGGCTATGTGTTTAATTATGTTTTATTTTGCATTTATATTCTAATATCTGGTTTAATTTACTTTCCTTTTCAACACAAAATAAAAACTAAAAAAAGTAAAGAAACATGTTGCAATGTGTTTTATTCTGAAGGTACTGGATTCCCAGGCCACAGCAAAGCTAAGCGCAGGCGCTGTGTAGAATAGCGTGGTCACACTGACTGACAGCGCCTACAAAGCTGAGGGCCAACATCATATTCAGCAATGTAGGCGTTGTTCCCAAAAACGCCAGGTAGCGACTGAGGAGGCCTGCTATAGCGAATCGCTACCGCCCGCGGCTGACGCTAGCGGCGCTCATAGCGCCATACTTCAGTCGCTCATCTGTCGCTACCTGGCGCTATTGATGAATCGGCCTCCCCGTTGCTGTCTTTTGGTTTTTGGATAATAAATATGTCTTAAAGTAGGCCCAAAAACAAACAAAAAAAAAAAAAGAGTCTAAAATCATTGTTGATGGTTTTTGTAATTTATTCATTACTGTTTTTTTTATTAACAAAACACAAAGCCAAAAACAAATGGCACAAAGCAATAACAATACACAAGAAAAAAAAAAAAAACAAAGGAGCAAACAATTAAGCAAAATGTGTTGCTATTAGATTAGCACGGACGGCTTGGCCAGACGCACTGTGCTGGCCAACATAGGCGTCCTCTGGCTCATCGGCGGGTGAAGAAGGTGGCAAATCCACATACCGGGTGAACCCGCTGCAAAATAGCAAAATTATGCAGCGCAGCACAGCCCATGATGATATCTATAACCTTTTTTGGGTCATACTGAAGGGATCCCCCGATATGGTCCAAACATTGAAATCGGGTCTTCAATAGGCCAAAGGCCCTCTCCCCCACTGCCCTGGTTTTGCATAGTGCCCGATTAGAGAACCCCTGGCATTCTGCAAGCAAAGAATGGGCATCAGGAGCAAGGGCAGGAGTGGATATCCAGAATCCCCTGAAAGTATTTAAAAATACTAACATAAAATACACATTCTAAGCTACAATATTGTTTAACATGTCATCAAGGGCTAAAAACAGCCATAGGTTAAGACATGAGTCATCAACTATATTCATTGCCATACAGTGAAAATGGATTGATGGAATGTGAGCAAACTTAACCAGGAGCCATCCACCAGATAATTCTCCTGACTCAAACTGACGAAATAAGCCGGAGCTCTGCAATATATAAGCATCATGGGACGACCCTGGATGCCCTGCAAGAACACTGAGCAATCGCATAGCTGGACCAAACACTGCTTTTATGTTGTGCGAGGGGCACATCTTGCGGTTCCTGCAACCAAATATAAAAAAATTACACAAAGCAAAGGTAACCAACTAAAACAATAACTCCTACAACAAATTAAGATTCAAGTAAAGCAATCCAAATATAATTCACAAAGGACATAAGTCTAAAAAAAATAGCAATTATATGGATGTGTGGGAAAATAATGGTTTACATGCTAAGGACTAATTAAGATCAGCATTAAAATGCTTCTATAAGGCATACATGAAATGTATTGATTGAGGTATGCATTGCTATACAATTTATGGCCTCGGCCATGCTGATACATGCAATGCCTTGGTGCTAAAGGCACGCAGACTCCTCCACATAGCCTCAAAACATGTTCAACAATAGCAATCCGAGCCCTCAAAGGTCCCGTAAGTGGATCGGAAATGAAACGGATTTATAGGGTGGTGGTCCGTCGGAAATCAGCTCTCTGAATCAGACGCAAGCTCATCCCAACAACGCAAGTTATCTGAACGAACAAAAAATATCAGATTTTGTTTGGAAAATTATCCGAACTAACGGAAATGATCCGATTTGCTTCCGTTCATCGAAAGCGCATATACACATTTTCCCAAACGTTCGTATGAATGAAAAAAAATGAACGAAAAAAGCAAAAAAATGACAAACACCCACTTTCACAGACATCTACGGAAGTCCAGACGAATGTGTTTCTAAATCGAGCCTATTGTGTTGTTTTCCCACAAACGCCTTGTCTGTCGCCTCCCTTGCTCCTGGCTGATGAATCTCAGACAATGATTGTTTCTGTGGTGATGTCATATGTATCCCACTAAGTTTTAAGCTATTTATGACTGTGTGGTGAAGTTTTCTTGTATTTTAATGCATTTTAACCTTTGCTATGCTTTCTTTTCTGTATATAATTATATTATAAATTCTTTGTATATCTTATTTAGAATAAAAGAATATTCTTTATTGGTTATGCTCTGATCTCTTTAAAACAATATAAAGAACCTGCATGTATATTAGTAGCCCTACCCTGGGCATTAATTAGTAAAATATCTGGTATTTGGGTGTGTTTTGGCCACCAGCAAAACAGAGGTAGAAGACAGGGCAGGTAGTGGAGGGGTTAGGTGAATGGTAGAGGACAGCAGCAGGTAGTGGAGGGGTTAGGTGAGTGGTAGAGGACAGCAGCAGGTAGTGGAGGGGTTAGGTGAGTGGTAGAGGACAGCGACATGGGGTGCAGGGGATAGGCAAGTGGTAGAGGACAGCAGCAGGGGGTGCAGGGGATAGGTGAATGGTAGAGGACAGCGGCAGGCAGTGGAAGGGTTAGGTGAGTGGTAGCGGACAGCAGCAGGTAGTGGAGGGGTTAGGTGAGTGGTAGAGGACAGCGACATGGGGTGCAGGGGATAGGCAAGTGGTAGAGGACAGTAGCAGGGGGTGGAGGGGTTAGGTGAGTTGTAAAGGACAGCAGCATGGGGTGGAGGGGTTAGGTGAGTTGTAAAGGACAGCAGCATGGGGTGGAGGGGTTAGGTGAGTTGTAAAGGACAGAAGCAGGTAGTGGAGGGGTTAGGTGAGTGGTAGAAGACAGCGACATGGGGTGAAGGGGATAGGCAAGTGGTAGAGGACAGCAGCAGGGGGTGCAGGGGATAGGTGAATGGTAGAGGACAGCGTCAGGCAGTGGAGGGGTTAGGTTAGTGGTACCATAACTCCATGAATGCAAGAACGCATGAGCGCTGTCTGTGATGGGACCAGGAGCCGGGCACAAAAACTGGGACTGCCACTGACAAATGAGGTTTTTGAGATATATATATATGTTATTTGTTAGCTGAACACATTAATGCGCTGACACTAGTAGTGCCTGGCCTCAGGTCTCCCTCTCCTCCTCTCCCTTTCCCTCTTGCATCAGGTTGCCTGGCAGCGGCGATGGTGGCAGACAGCGTGCACCACGAATGCATGGGGCGGTACGCTGCTGCAGGAATGACAAGTCTTACACTCCCCCTGGATCCTCCCTCCCTCCTCCCAGGTGGCCGGTTGCCCTGCACAGCGAGGATGCTGAGGGGATGGCAGTGCTCTGAGATGAGTGATTAGCAGCATGTGTGAGGGGACTTCTTTCCCTCCCCCCTTTCCCCTCTTAAACATCAGGTGAAGTAGACATCATGAATGAGAAGCACTCCAATTTTGTCATTTTGTGATTATTTTATCCCTTGTGTTGTCTGGGTGTGATTAACCCTTTCAGTGCCAGCCTACCTGGAGTTTTTGTCACACTCTGTTGCCAGACCATTTTGCACTATTTTGCGCTCCCCATGTTCAAATGTGATTTTTGAAGGGATTTCCAAGGAAAATGATATATTGTTTTTTTCAGCAGAGTCTGAGCTTTAACATGAAATGTCTTGTTTGTAATTTTTAGGTGTATTCTCAATATTTTTTGGCGAAATATGTGCAAAAAAATTAAAAAAAAAATCTATTTTTTACAATTTGTAGTGTTTTTTTGTAATAAAAAATGTAAGTTTGTCAATAAAATCTTATTGCGTGTGAAATCCCAATTTCTCCCGGTTACAGCGGTACCACATATGTATTGGTAGACACCCTTTCCTGCCCAGGAGACTCCCCCAAACTGAAACAGCACTTTAGGGGATTTTCAGAAAAAATACAACTGTGATATGCGCTATGCGCACCTTGCAGTTTTTCCAGAAAAACAACCCTTTACATTTGAAATATATTCTCTGGAAGTACACACCTCAGGCTTTCTATTTGTACCAGGCTTGTTGATGTGGCCATAGTTTTCTAGAAGTAATCCCTCAATGTATTCTTTAGTTGCAAAGAGTTTCCCTAAAAAAAGGATAAAAAAGCAGAATCAAAGCCACATTTTCTTAAAAAAAGTATAATCTGAAAAAGCAACACCCCCCGAACAGAACGATACCCAACATGTATTGCTACTGTCAAGGGAAGAGTTGCCAAACACCCCAAAGTAAAGCATGAGCATAACGGTAATTTTTCTTGAAAATTTCAGCTCTGCAGACAAAGTGCGCACCTTGCGATTTTTCAACCAAAACAACCCTTTACATTTGGAATATCACCCATAAACCATATATTCCCTGAAAGTACACATGTTAAGCTTTCTAAGCATACCCAGCTTGTTGTAGTGGGCTCATCTTTCTGGAATTGATCCCTCAAAGAATTCTTTGGTTGCGCAGGGTTTCCCTAAAAAATGTATAAAAAAGCTGAATAAAAAACACCTTTTCCTAAAATATAAATATGCAAACAAGAAAAAACAAGCTAAGTCTGAAAGCGCAAGGTTCCCCGAACAGAACAATACCCAAAATGCAGAGGTACTATTAACCCTTTTAATTGCCAGCCTACTTGAGATTTTGTCACCCTCTGTTGACCGGTCATTTTTCCCCATTTTGCGCCATGTTTTGCGATATTTTTTCTGGAATTTAAAAAAAAAAATAATTGTTTTTTTTAGAAAATTGCCTCCTTTATTTTAAATAAAAAATGTATTTTATTAGGGAAAACCATATTGCATGTGAAAGCCCCATTTCTACCGATTAGAACGGTACCACATATTTATCGGTAGCCCCCTGTTCCTGCCCAGGAGACCCCCCTAACTGAAACAAGTAATTTTCAACATTTACAAATAAAATACAACTACCATCCACACTACAAAGGGTTAAATCGAGAAAAAAAACTACTTAGGGTCCCCCCTCCCGGGGGGGGGGGGGGGGGGGCATTTTTTTTGGGGGGGATTTTTAAGGGTTAAAAACCCTTAAAAATCCCCAAAAAATGACATGGGGCCCCCCTTACCCAAAGTAACCAGCCCGGGACCAGCTATGCAGGGCTTGTAGGAACAGGGCGCAGGGGCCAGCTTTTGTGGCCCCTGGCCCTGCAGGCTACAAGCCCGCATAGCCCGTGGCCACGGGCTCTTCTGCCCCCCCCCTGGCCTTTGGGGAGGCAGGTAATGGGGGTTCCGGGGGTTAATGGCAATAGCGCAGGTGACTTGCCACCCCCCCAGCCTTGTGAACTGGTATAGGGGTCATGGACCCCTTACCAGTTCACAAGGGGTTAAATGTAAAAAAAACACACACAAAGAGAAAAAATATTTTATTATAATTTTTTTTTTTTTAATACTTACCTCCCATCCATACTGGAGCACTCTGTCCCTCGGCGATCACTGCCTTCTGCTCACTTGCTCTTCTTGCTCCCTTTTATAGCTGCTGGATGACAGAACACAAAAGGGTTAATTAAAAAAAAAATGACATAGGGTTCCCCCTCCCAGGTTAAAAACCCTTAAAAATACCCCCAAAAAATGACGTAGGGTCCCCCCTACCCAGCATTACCGACCCGGGCCAGCTATGGGGGCTTGTAGAACAGGGCGCAGGGGCCAGCGCTGGTGGCCCCTGGCCCTACTAGCCCACATAGCCACTAAGTGGCCCGGGCCCTTCTTCCCCCCCCCCTGGCCGTTGGGGAGGCAGGTAATGGGGGGCTGGGGGTTAATGGCAAGTCACCCGCTAGCCGCAGGTGACTTGCCAGACCCAGAGTCTTGTGAGCTGGTATAAGGGGTCTCATGGACCCCTTACCAGCTCACAAAGGGTTAACTGGTAAAAAAACAACACACTTTAAGAAAAAGTATTTTATTAAAAAAAAAAAAATTTGGACTGTACTTACCTCCGATTGCAAGCTCTTGTCCCTCGCCTCTCTGATGACAGATGCCGGTGATCGGCATCCAGAGAAGGGGGAGGCAGGAGATCAGAGGATCTCCTGTCACCTCCTTCCAGGGCCGGGATGACGTCATTAGCCCCGCCCCCTTAGCGACAAGATGGCAGCCGCCATCGAGGAGGAGAGAGCCTCCCGGGCTCTCTCCTGAAGATCAGTAAGTCCTGGGGGGGATGCAGAAGCGGGGGGGCGGCCCCCACGGGGGATCGGATGGCACCAAATTAAAGAGGAGACCCGGCCGGATCCAACGAGGGGTCGGGTGAGTATTTTTTTTTTTTTGCCCGCTAGCAGGGGTAAATGCCAGGCACGTAAATTTTACGTGGCTGGCACTTAAGTGACGGAGAGGCAACCACGTAAATTTTACATGGCTGGCATTTAAAGGGTTAAATAACTGTCCTGGACTGTCCTTTAAATTGGATCAACACTCAACAAACAGTGCATCCCTCCCCAGGGCAATTCAGATTGCTGCACATAAAAAAAATAATTTACCTTTTTCTAACTTCTGCTGTGGTAAATTTTAAAAAGAAATGTCGTCTCCTGGAGCTGCAGGCCGCCTTCAAACAGGAAGTAATGCTGAGTTTCCTGTTACTGTGCATTGTCAGTTGGTGGTAGCCAAACCAGAGGGGGCAGCTGTGGCTGCACTGGTAGTTTCCACAGTATATGGGCCCCTTCAAAATGCCTACAAGGGATACACACTGGGTCCCACATCGACGTGGGCCCTCAAATTTTGGTACTGCTTACACCCATGTTAGAGCTTACATATAAAGGTTACCTAAAACCCCTGGTGCGTGTAGTCACACAACATATGTTGCACAGGCAAGCCCTCTAAGTTGGTTGTGCATGTGGGAACTAAGGTTGGTGGGTAGGGTGTTTGGCTGGCCTATTTCCAAGCTACAATTTGCTACCACCACTGGTGGGCACATGCTGCCTATCGGTGTCCATTGTGCCCGACACCCTATGGTAGGTGTTGGAGTAGAGCATTCCCAACACCCGCTCTTCAGCATTGGTAAATTGTGGAAGGGGAGTCCCAGACCATTCTACAAGCTAGATTTAAACAAAGGAAATGGTGGCTTAATGAGTTGTCCAATGTTTCCTGTACAAGCAGCCCTTTGGATGTTCAGCACTCCTCAGCCCGTCTGGTGAGTTTCTGACGAACCACCACCTTCAGGTTGTCCCACTTTTTCTTGGCCTTGGCACCATCCTTGGGTTCTGGCCCCGCCCAGTCACATTGCGGGAAATCTCCAACCTTAACTGCTCTCGCAACGCTTTGGAGGTTGAGCGGGACCAGGATCCAGCTTGTTGATCATAAGTTTCGCAGGAGGAGTCACTATGTTCACTCCCATGCCCAGAATGGATGGATTCCAGGCTACTGGTGGGGGAAAGTGCAGGCCTGGCTGTGGCAACGCTGCTCAGCCTTTGGCTCCCCTATTGGCTCCACATTGGGGTCTGTCCTGGTGGTCCGCGGTGGGCTGTGCTACGAGTCCTGGTTTTCTGATTCCCGCTGCTGATGTCTTAAACTGCTGTGGGTGACCTGCTCAGAGTTGCTACTGTGGGTATCAGCAGGAGAGAGTTCCTGCAGGCCGAACGGCGGGTCCTGGGGCTGGGGCTGCGGTGCCTCGGCCATGCCTCTGTTTTTTAGCTCTGTGGGCTGTGGTGGTGCATATGGTGTGACATAGTGAGCTCCTTAGTCAGCAGTGGCAAGCAAATCTGACCCTCAGCTGTGTTCTTTTATACCTAATTGAGTGGGTAATTGTATTGAAAACGATTTGGTTTATTTAACAGCCCCTCAAAAGCGCAAGCAACCTAAAGGCTACATGTGCATATGGACGCAAGCACACTTCCAGGGTCTGCCAGGGTGCGTCGTTGCTTGTGATGCAGGGGACTGTTATACAGCTGACATCCAAAGGTCCAACATAGCACCCACCGTGTTCATCCGTGAGCAGCAGGAGGACATTATGATGGTAAGTCACACTTTCATGCCATTTGCCTACACATGTGCCGCATTACACTCCTGCCAAGGTGAAAACAGGTGACAGTCGATGGGAAATATGAGCAAAAGCACATAGCCCCACAGTAACGGGAGAGGCTTGGCAATCCAACATTACAGGGCCACAGTACTTTGTTGCCACTGTCACATAGACCACTCTGGCATGTTTGTATGTGACGCAGGGGTGCCTAAATGAATTTGGAGGTCAGAGCTGGCTTTGTCTTGTTGCTGTATGGTCAGCGAGCCCTATCTGACAGTAGTAGTGGAGTGGAGACTTAGGTGCACCTTTTGGCCTAAGTGCGTCTGAACTTCCCAGGTATGTGGATGTACAACAGAGTAGGTGAGCTATCAGTGTAATAAGTAACATGTTTTACAAAATTATATTTTCTTTTCTAGCTGGGGAGTTCTGGCTGCAGATCAAGCCCACCCAGAGGCAAGAGGTCTGACCAGTGGGGCCAAAAAGACAGGGTGTGCGAGTAAGGTGGCGGCCCCCGAACCCTGCCAACACACTCTTCCTCCTCTGAAGCAGCACCACCACCAGCCATGGAGCCCGCTGAAGGGGAGGGTGTGTTGGGCTTGAAGTTGCCCAGAACTCTGGCACACTCCGGTAGGCCAATACCCAGGCTGTTTTAGCTTTAAGTGGATGCATAAGCAAATGCAAGTGCTGACAATGATCCAGTATCACGCATGCAGATGGGGCAAGTGAGTTTTCTTTTCCAACTGTGCCAGGCTGTTGGTCCGGTTTTAGCTAAAAAATGCATTTAAAAACATTTCTTACCTAGTTTTTGGCTATTGCTTCTGCCAGTGGTATTAAAGTGAAAAAATGCTATCTTGGGTGATGCTGTCCCCTGCATATCCAGTTATTATTTATGTTTACCATCTAAGTCATCACACATATTTGATTTCTGAAATATTTTCGCTTGTGTGACCCTCTTCTGGTTGAAATATTAAGTGGGTGAATCAAGGCCACACTGTAGCAAAGTAGTAAAAGTGGAAACCCAGGATTTGGAATATCCTGGGTTTTGGTCCTTGGCCCCGGGCACCCGATCTGGGATGCCCTGCTGTGTGAAACTCCCCAGGTCGCCCGAACTAATTCACCTTTCCCCGGCCCTGCGGCACATGCACGGCCTCCCGTCCAGTCAGCGCACTCGACTGTGCTGACACAAGCTCAAAGAGGTGATGTGCTAAACACAAGCGCCAACAAAATGGCAGCCCGCATGCTGGAGATATTATAGGGTCAATTCAGAGCCTGGTGAGAAAACTCACTTCTTTTTTAGAAGAGAGAACTGCCATTCACTTTCATTGTCTATGGGTGTAAATATATCACCTGGCTCTGAATCGGCCCTAAGGTAGACAATGAAAGTGAATGGCAACTAAAAAAGGAGTACGTTTTCTCGCCAGTCTCTGAATCAACCCCAATGACTCTCAGGATGGAAGTCACACATGCACACACCAGGGACACAATCGCATCTGCCACTGTCCAACAAAACAATGTCCGTCAGTATGTTGGTATTATCTAGGAACTAAACAGAGTGGGTGATTTATGATTGCAAGCAGATATGGGGAGCCTTATTTGTAAGGAGTCAGCGCCACACAGCACCACTTTTTTGGCCTCTGCGGCACTCAGCGTGGGATTTAAGAAAGAAAAAATTCAGCAGCGCTGATGCGGCAACCGCCTAGCGTCCTATTTAACACTAGCGACAAAAATGATGCAGCGCCGGGTGCTCTGATTGAAGCAGCGCCAGATGAAACCTGATGCTGTAGCTCAAGATCCCAGAGAGCACAATGGGCAGAACTGGATTGTGATGTTCAATGCTTATAATATTAAACACATATATTTGTACAGAACTTGCATTGGGGCTTGTCAATAATTGAAACACAGGATTAGATGGACCAAAATATTTGTGTGTGTTATTTAAAATGATTTTAATGGCTTCTATTGCTTAACAATGTGTAATTTGGAAAACAAATAAATTACATCTGAAACGCACTGTAAATTTTGTCCCATTTGTCCCCAGCAGTGACTATAAGCAGTAATGATGAGTGGTGTGCCTGGCTGCTCATTTCCGCAGCGTCAGGTACAATATTGGGGATTCATTTCCTATGTAAATTCAAGCCAAGATTTGCAGATTGAACGCAATCACCGGTGGGACTGACAGCCTATGCTTTAATTAGTAGAGCAAATACAACATTTGCTCTGGAAGTTTTCAAAGTCACTCTATCGAATGCAGATTTAAACGTATTACTTTTGGGATTATATTACGGAAAGGCTGCACACATTTATTGAGATTACATTTGGGTAATCATATAAACCTGGAAATTACCATTTCTGTAGTACTAGTAGTTGATACCTTCCACCTCACTATACATTAGTGGTGGCCTAATAAAGCAAAGTCCTGAGGCTGTTGTCTTTGGGCTCAAGCGTCAAGCGTAATTAGGCATGGCTAGAACTAAATGGTGTGTCTGCAGGGATCTCCTCATTATCAGTAAAATGCACTGAAAAGTTAACATAAAAAAAAATGGTTTTGTGCACAAAAGTTGTGGTCAGAATTCTACGGTGTATCTGCAGGGATCTCCTCATTATCATTTTAGTACACAGAAAACACTACAGAGAAATGGCTTTGTGCATTATTGTGATCATAATGTGGAGATCTATACAGACACACCATAGAAGTCTGCGGAAGTATGCTCCTGGGAGGGTATGGAGGGTTTGGACACATGTTGTGCCCCAGGGTTTTGGTCTGCTTTCAGACATCTGTCTGCCACACACAGTTACTTGACACCTTTACTCTAACAGTAACCTAAGTAGCCACTCCTCTAATCCTATACATCTACAGCCATCCAACCCTCTTCAGGTTACAGTGCAATGTGCAGTTCTTCAGAGAGAACTAAAATCTGTTTACCATGTTGTGCTGTGTGCAGCATCTAGGGATGAGCGAATCGATCCGGACGAACCCGGATTCGTTCCGAATTTCATGAAAAACTAGATTCTGAACGAATCCGAATTTCCCGGCGATTCGTTCAAAGTTTTCCTTAAAACTCAATGACAGGCATTCTAAGATGGTGGACGGACCTGTTCAGACATGTCCCCAGGGGCAAGTGACGATGGGACAGTCACATGCAGCCTATCAGCAGCCAGGAAGCCTGGTGACATCACCGTGCTATATAAAGCGGCGGACATTTTCCTTTTGCGCAGTTCAGACTTGCATTGCAGAGGATACGGAGCTAGCTGCAGGGAGGGACAGACAGTTAGTCATAGTTAGGTGAGAGTTAGCGATAGCTAGACACAGTTACAGATAGGTAAAGAGAGAGACAGAGACAATCCTGCAGCATACAAGTCACATTGACAGGGTGCTTAGTGCTATGATTCATATTTCATAATTACTGGGTTACTGTTAATATATTTGGTTTGGTTTAAATACAGCTGCACACTGTGCATGCCATGCACATGCTATTTAACCCTTTCTGCTTTTTAGCCCTGAACGCTATTTTAACCCTATCTGTTAAACAAAAGCATTTCTCATAATTGGATTAGTGTTAATATTTTCTGTTCAGCTTAAAATACACCAGGCCACATGGGTTTTCCAAGTCACATGCTATTTAACCCTATCTGTTAAACAAAAGCATTTCTCATAATTGGATTAGTGTTAATATTTTCTGTTCAGCTTAAAATACACCAGGCCACATGGGCATCCCAAGGCACATGCTATTTAACCCTATCTGCATAGGGAGGAATTCAGCTAATATGGATTTCTCCCTGTGAAGTGTTCTAAAGGGAAGCTGGCTGCTTCCCAGGTGAGTAGCTCTCAGATATTTGTCTGCATTGCATGTCCCAACTTTGGGGACTCAGAATTAAGAGTAGGGACCACACTAAACACAGAGTGCCTTGCCGGGGCAGTGTGGCTTCCACATGTATCTGCAGATATATGCAACCAAATCTGTCTTTCCACATAGCTAGACATGTTTGTTGCTTGATATTTAGTTGATGAGAGGGTTAAACTGGCCGGTAAATTAGTTCCCAGGCCCTGAATAATAATGTTGATAATTTTGTATAAATAGTGATTGAGCTGCTCCCACCCCCCTTTGTTTACTTCAGTTTGCACTTGTTTTTGACTGCTTTCAATAAACCAGGCCGCAGGGCACCCCAAAGCTGCACCTTGCACCCTATCTGTTATACAACATAAGCGTTGATCAGCATCAGCTTTATTTAGCTACTTCAGTTTGCACTTCCTTTTTGACTGCTTTGAATAAACCAGGCCTCAGGGCACCCCAAAGCTGCACCTTGCACCCTATCTGTTATACAACATAAGCGTTGTTCAGCATCAGCTTCATTAAGCTACTTCAGTTTGCACTTGTTTTTGACTGCTTTCAATAAACCAGGCCGCAGGGCACACCAAAGCTACACCTTGCAGGTGTTGGCAGCAGCATAGGGGGCCCATATATTGCCTAAAAGACACACCCTGGAATTGGCAGCAGCATAAGGAGCTACCATGCATCAGCTACTACCATGGATCAGCCATTGTTGGCTGGAAATCCTGGTTGAACCATGCCTGATTCATCTTCACAAAGGTGAGTCTCTCCACATTATTCATGGACAGACAAGTTCTCCTTGGCATGACTATGGCCCCCGCCGCACTAAACACCCCCTCAGATGGCACGCTACTGGCCGGGCAGGACAGCTTTTCCAGGGCAAAATCTGCTAGTTGCGGCCACAAGTCAAGTTTGGCTGCCCAGAAGTCCAGCGGATCCTCAAGGTGTGTTGGCATGGTCATGTCAAGGTATGACACGACCTGCTGGTTCAGGTCCTGCTCCAGGTCTTCATGCTGCTCATGAGTAGACTCACTATGCGGGTGTAGAAAGCTACTCATTAGCGACTGAAGACTGAGGCTGCTGCTGATGGAGCTGCTGCTGCTTCTCCTTCCACCCCCCCAAGCAGCCATGGCAGTGGAAGGTGATCGCAGAAGTCCCCCCAAGTCAGACCTGCGAGAGTATGGACCATAGCGCAGATAGGCATCGGCCAACTGACTATGTAGAATGTCTTTGTAGTAGGTCAGTTTGTCCTCCCTCTCGGCGGGTTTAAAAAATGCCCCCATTTTGTGCCGGTTCAGTTCCGACATGGCTTGATCGACCATTCCTGTCTGCTGCCTGTACTGACCTCTGCTTTGTCTGACCACGAAGCTGCTTGCCCCTCTGGAAACCCCGCGATCTCTGACCTCCTGGCTTGACCCTTTGGCTACTCCTGACTACGCACCTGTCTCATCTCTGTACTCTGACGCACCCTCCGGATTGACTACCTGTGAACGAGCTCGGCTTCGGGATACCCTTGTGGTTCATCGGCCTTCACCGTAAGCAGCCATCCTTTGCGCCTATTAAGACCTGGGGGCAACCATGTCCGGTGAGGCGTACCTAGCGTTCCGGCAAACGGGGGCTTGACTATAGTCAGAAGCGGCGGTGGAGATTGGGGGTTGCCTGCTTACAGAAGGCTGGTGTCCCGCTGGTCATCACAGTATGGACCATGGCGCAGATAGGCATCGCCCAACTGACGTAGGATGTCTCTGTAGTAGGTCAGTTTGTCCTCCCTCTCAGTGGGTGTAAAAAATGCCCCCATTTTGTGCCGGAAGCGAGGGTCCAATAAGGTGGAGAGCCAGAAGTCATCCCGCTGACAAATGGAGACAATTCTGCGGTCACTACGCAAGCATGTGAGCATGCATCGTGCCATTTATGCAAGTGACTCGGAGGAACTACCTGTCTCCATCTCCACTGCAAACTGCCACGGTGTGTCTGGGTCCTCTGTCTCACCTTCCTCACAACCCTCTAGCTCCTGTGGCTGCTCCTGCTCCTCCTCTTCTGTCAGATGACTAGATAAAATGGCCATTTTGTCAAACCTGTGCCCCTCCTCCTTCTCCACTTCAGCCCCCACAGGCTTCATGTGGCTGTGAAATGTATGCGCCATGTCTCCAGTGCCCTGACCAGCCATGGTTTCCAACATGTGTTGTAGTACATGAAGCAGTGGAATCACATCGTTCATCTCATAGTCCTAGCGACTGACTAATAAATGTCCAACACATGTTTCCAACATGTGTTGTAGTGCATGAAGCAGTGGAATCACATCGTTCATCTCATAGTCCTGGCGACTGACTAATAAAGTAGCTTCCTCAAAGGGCCTGAGCAAACGGCAGGTGTCACGTAGGAGCTGCCACTGGTTTACATTGAAGTTACACAGGGGTGTCCCCCTATCCGTTTGGATCATCAAGAAGGCTTTTCTCTGTTCCTATAGTCGATCCTGCATATGGAGGGTGGAATTCCAACGGGTGGAAACATCGCAAATTAGGATGTCTTGCAGATAGGGGGAAGACTTCAGAAAATGCTTGACAACTAGATTGAACACGTGTGCCATGGCAGGACGCATGGCTCAGGCTTCCTTGTCGCAGCGCAGACAAGATGTTCTTCCCAGTGTCAGTCACCATGGGTCCCATTTTGCAGATTTCGTGGAGTAAGCCATGATTTTATTTATTGAGTTCTCATTTTTAGCAGTTCCTCCCATGTGTGGCTCTGTGGCTCAAGGCAAACCATGTGAAGAACAGAGTGAAACCGCCGTGTCCTGCACACATGGTAGGCTGGAAGGGCACTGGGAAAAATAAAATAAAAAAAAAAATATTTAGAAAAAACAAAATGCAAAAAAAATAAATAAAAATTGAATGAAAAAATTGGTACAAAAATTCACAAAATGTTAAACAAAAAAGACAATGGAAAAAAAATATAAAAAAAAATTCAAAAAAAAAAATATATGTTTTAAAAAAATACAAAATATGAAAAAAATAACAAAAAAAAATATCCACAAATAAAAAAAAAAAAAAATTGATAATTTTTATATGTTACTGTTATTATGTTAGATGTTATTGTTGCTATGTTATTATATGTTATTATTATAAATATGTTCAAATTAGATAAATGTTAACTATTAATATGTAATTGACAATTAGCCACTTTTTTCTGTGACACCATTGCTAAGTGCAAGTGCACTGTCACAGGCACAAAGGTCTAGGAGCGTGGAGGCCACAGCGGAGGGACCCGTCCAAGTTGCTGTTGTGGTTGTGCAGGAACCACAATCACCCAGTGGGCCTTAAAGGATATGTATTGTCCCTGACCGTAGTTACAGCTCCAGACGTAGGCACTGCTTTGCACTTTGGTACACACTGACAGGCTAAAGGACTGGCCCACCTTCTGTTCAACAAATTTGTACAGGGCTGGTACTGCCTTCTTCGCAAAGAAATGACAGCATGGGACTCTCCACCTCTGCTCGGAACAAGCCATCAGTTCTTTGAAAGGTCCACCAACTCAAAAGGGAGGGACTGCAGCACCTGCAACTTATACAGAAGCACATTTAGCTTCTGCACGTTGGATGAGTGGGCACATACTGTTGTCTCTTGGACATGGCTTGGCCAATGGATTGCTGGCGGAATGAATGACTCGGATTAAGAGGAGGAGGAGCATCTGGAGCGACAGAGGATGGGTATGACACACAGGAGATGATGGAGCCTTGGCTGGCTGCAACAGAGAGCGGCGTGCCACTGGGTAATGCAGCAGGCTGGACCACCACTTTGGAGCCAACTCTCCCAGGCCGCTTGATGGTGATGCTGCAAATGTTGACACAGGGCTGTGGGTCCAACATTGGGACCCTGGCCACACTTCACCTTCTGCCTACACATCTTTCATATAGCCATGTTAACCTCCTGCGGATGCTTGATGAAAAACTGCCACATGGCCGAGTAGCTGATTTTTCCTACCAACAGTCCGCACTAATTCACTGCTGCTGCCGCCGCCAACTCCGGGGACCCTCTTCCACTACATCCTGGGAAGATAGCCTGCCGTGCAAGTGGTCTATCCCGAGCACATTTGCCTCCATACTTTCCCCTTCTGCCACCATGCTGGCCGCTAAATCTGTCACTCTCCATCACTCCAAGCCTTTAAAAGTGCCCTCAAAACTCACTGATGTCCTCCTCAGGTTTCTCAACAGTGTCTGCTTAAGAAGCCAAAACGCTTGCAACACCACCTCCCATGCCACTCTCCTCATCACTACTTGCCCGCCTAGTGGAAGAAGTGGCGAGTGACTCCTGCACTTCTTGGCTGGGCCGTAGCTGCTGATTTTTCTGATTATCAGATCGTCCTCAATGAATAGTGGAGCTGAACCCTAAGAATAAGACATAACTGACAGTTGACTGGGGGTGTCAGATGTCACTTGTGATGCAGTGGATGATCGTGTTATTCAATGGATGATGGCAGATGGGTTGCTGGTCAAGACACGACCGCTAGCTGATCCTGGGAGATCAGTCCTCTCACTGAGACTCCTGCTGCCACTCACCCCTAGTCTGCTGCAACCTCTGCTTGATGAATTTAGGCCTCTGCAACTTCTCTGTGCCCATCCTGCCACTTCTCTGCCTGACATACTTAGTGCGTATATGAGGGGAGGACAAAACGCTACACTACACTTAAAACAGGATTTGTCGATAAGAGCAGCAGGTGTGTAACTATCTATGGTCTTTCACTAAGTAGTAACTAGGCCCTGAAGACTTTAACACAAACAAAGTGAAGAAACTTAGATGTGCGTAAGTGATGCTCTGATGAGAGCAATTCAATGTGCTCCAGTATGCTTCAAAAATGTTTTTTATTCAGAGACTGGCCTGCGTGGAAATGAATTGGGCATGGATCAGCCAATATTTCCACCCACCAATGCCTGATGCATTAGAGTAGATTTATCATGGGGCCAGACCAACACTAAAGAAATATGGATCGTGCAAAACAGATTTAAGGCGCTGCTCTCCAGTTACAGACATTCCTCCGCATCAGACCACAAGTATTTATTGAGAAATTGCTTTACGTTACTCTTACTTTTTATTAATATTCTTTGGATAAGATATCTGTGCCGAAAATCTGTATATGTTCGCTTAATGCTGCTGCCAACTCCAGGGTGTGTCTTTCTGGCAATTTTGGGCTTCTGTTGCTGCTGCTTGCAACTCCAGTGTGTCTTTAGGCCAATTTGTGGGCTCCGACTGCCAACTCCAGTGTGTCTTTCAAGCAATGTTTGGGCTCCTGCTGCTCCTGCTACCTACTCCAGTGTGTCTTTCAAGCAATGTTTGGGCTCCTGCTGCTACCAACTCCAGTGTCTCTTTTAAGCAATGTTTGGGCTCCTGCTACTGCTGCTTGCAACTCCAGGGTGTCATTCAGCCAATTTTTGGGCTCCTGCTGCTCCTGCTGCCAACTCCAGTGTGTCTTTCAATCAATGTTTGGGCTCTTGCTGCTCCTGCTGCCAACTCCAGTGTCTCTTTCAAGCAATGTTTGGGCTGCTGCTGCCTTGCAACTCCAGGGTGTCATTTAGCCAATTTTTGGGCTCCTGCTGACAACTACAGTGTCTCTTTGAGCCAATGTTTGGGCTCCTGCTGCTGCTGCCAACTCCAGTGTGTCTTTCAAGCAATGTTTGGGCTCCAGCTACCAACTCCAGTGTGTCTTTCAAGCAATGTTTGGGCTCCTGCTGCTGCTGCTGCTGCCAACTCCAGTGTGTCTTTCAAGCAATGTTTGGGCTTCTGCTGCTCCTGCTGCCAACTCCAGTGTGTCTTTCAAGCAATGTTTGGGCTCCTGCTGCTCCTGCTGCCAACTCCAGTGTGTCTTTCAAGCAATGTTTGGGCTCCTGCTGCTCCTGCTGCCAACTCCAGTGTCTCTTTCAAGCAATGTTTGGACTCCTGCCGCTGCTGCCACTTGCAACTCCAGGGTGTGTCTCTCAGTCATTTTTTGGGCTCCTGCTGCTGCTGCAAACTCTAGTGTCTCTTTCAGCCAATGTTTGGGCTCCTGCTGCTGCCAACTCCAGTGTGTCTTTAGGCCAATTTTTGGGCTCCTGCTGCCAACTCCAGTGTCTCTTTCAGCCAATGTTTGGGCTCCTGCTGCTGCTGGCAATTCCAGTGTCTCTTTCGGCCAATGTTTGGGCTCCTGCAGCCAACTCCAGTGTGTGTCTTCAGGCCAATATTTGGGCTCCTGCTGCCAACTCCAGGATGTCTTTCAGCCAATATTTGGACTCCTGCTGCTGCCAGCTCCAGGGTGTGTTTTTCAGGCAATATAGGGGCCCCTCATAGTGATGCCACCTCAACTCTCTGTAATTGTGCCGCTCTGCGATTCTAATAGCGATGCCTCTGATCTGCATGTCATAATTATTTACAGTATTATTTCACTAACCCAGCACGCATCCTATGCGTGTTACAGCAAGGCAGAATGGTTTAAAACCCTATTGAGGCTCTAGGAAGCTCACAAATAGCCGTTTTTAATAGCGATTCGTCGCAAATAAATTCGGGTCGAAACGATTTTTGTCGGAAAATTCGGCGAATCAGTCGAATCGAATTTTTCAAAAGTTCGCTCATCTCTAGCAGCATCAATGGGATGCCCCACTGAGTGAATTGTCTCAAAGGGCGTCATCCTATATGGGTTATCTTGGTTAGTAAAGAGTTAATGAAATGTTTCAGCTGCAGGTATCTAAATGTTTCTGATGTAGACATATTATTATTGGATGTTAAGTGTTCCAGGGTTATGATTCCATTGAAGGTACGTAAGGAGTATAACATTAGAACTTTTTGTTGGGTCCACCACTTAAAGCTAATGGGTGCTAGTGTCCAGGGGGAAAGGTGGAGATGTGTAGATTTGAAGCTAGGGGTGTGTGGGCTGCAAATTCTTTTAAGGCGTTAGGTACTGAGGTGTGGGGAGAGGTGAACATCAGGAGCATATAATCAGAAAACATAAACAGTTTGTGGTCGCAATTATTGAGAGGGATTCCCTTAATAGAATCATTGTTGCTAAGTTTGATCGCCAGGGAGTCCAAGGCCCTGCCTAGTACCTCTTTTTATAGGGAAAGGGAAGGATTCAAAGTCTGAGTATTTAACATGTGTGACTGGATTGTCATAAATGGTTTAAATGCCTGAAAGCCTTGTCCAAGGCCTAATTTTTGTAGGGAAAGATGAAGATATTGCCATGAGAGTCAAATGCCTTGGCTATGTTGAGAGAAAAAAAGCATGGCTTCCAATATTTTATTACTGGCATGGGTTATTAACTAAATGATTCTCCTCAATCCATCGCCTACCTACCTCTTTGGGACGAAACCCACTTGATCCTGGCGTAATATTTTGCCTAAAGGAATGTTGATACTGGTAACTATTATTTTTTGTGAGGAGCATAGGTTAGATCTGCAATTGCGGTTCTCCAAGTCCTCTTTTTGGTTCTTTAGCGCTGCTTAAACTTGGCAAGCACTAATCCATATAATAAATCACATGGGTCCTTAGTTGAATAAAGGAGCGCTAGTAGTTCATCTGGTATGAAAACAGTAGATGATAAAATATTCTCCTTCAAATCTTGATATTCAGCAACTTCTTCTGTTACCATCAATCATCAAATAAAATCCACTTGCCGACGTCCTGTACCCACCAACAGATGTCGGGGGTACTAGGACAGGTGGAACTGTGGGGTCTACAGAGGATATAAATGGAGTGGGGAGCCGAGGTGCATGGGATTGGATGGCTATACCTGTATTAAAGCAGACCTGGGTCACCCATCTTAGTACCCCCAATATCGGTTGGTGGGTACAGGATGTCGTTATGGGGATCTTATTTTACTAGATGATTGATGTTTATAGAAGGAGTTGCTGAATATGGATATAGAGATTTGAAGGAAAATATTTTATCATCATGTTTTTATACCAGATAGCAGATTTTATACCAGAAGCACCTACAGGTGGACCTACAGGTTTTGGGCCCTCTGAGCCAGGGAAGGGAGGCATTTGACTGGGCATTCACTTTAATGTAAAAAAATTGGCAGATTAATTGATTCAGCCTGAAATAACTGGAATAGTACCCAAAATGATTCTCGGAAGAGTCACTTATTTCTCTTACTGATAATTGTGATCTATTCCTTTATATTTGTTTAGCCGAAATATCACTTTTCTCGTCCTCCCAAGAAACATTGCTTTGTTGCCGATCTCCTCTCATTTTGGTCTACGTTCCACAGGCTGCCACTTCTGATGAATGATCGGGTAAGTGCTTCGATTTGCGTGCCCATTTATCAGCTTCCCATGTATTTAAGGCTGGCGGAATCTCAGTTCTGAGCCTTCAGGCCTCGTGTGCGGTATGCAGTTTGAGGAATCTGCGTACATATGTGACCGTGCTACAGCGTGCTATATATTCTGTTTTGGCTTGGATGCGGGATTCTTTGTTGTCGTGGATATAAATGGATTCCTCTGTATCCAATTAATTTAAAGAATGTGAGCGAGTCGATAAACCTCTAACAAGTATCTGTGCATTTTCAGGGTTGACCTACTGTATGTGTAATTAGCTGATTTTTTCCCCAAGACCCCTGCACTTTCACTGCTGTCCACACCGCGGAAAAGTCACCAAGTATAATTAATCTGCATAGAATGTGCTGATCTTTTATCATCCTGACTGGTCATCTTTCTTAATAAGCCGAGTAGAAAATAAACATTGCTCATCCCTACTGGCGCGAAAATGGGCATTGTGTGAGAGCAGCAATGTCAGATGAAGGTTATTGCATGTCCCTGCTTTCCACATCTAACATTAACATTCTTCAGGAACAGTTGTTACCCTTACGCACCTGGTGAGGATGGCAGGGAGCAGGTTCTTTTGGGCCCAGGGTGCTCTAAGTGTGTTTGTGTGGGTGGGATGCTGGAGCTCTACCACAGGGGATGCTGGTACTCACTGTGCAGCTCACAAAGATGATAAACAATCCAGAATATGAAAGCAGAGTTCCTTGTTATTATCTTCAACAGCTGACATCAAAACATGGCACAAGTTCATACATCCGTCCAGTTATATTACCTCCTGTCGCATCCACAGCCAAAGATCAGCCTGCTGGTCTTACTCTCAGATCAGGACTTCCTTCATCGGTGGCACTGCTGTCGGGCTGGATCTTTACCTCACACACTCTGACAGGGACTGGTCTCATGTCTGCTCCTCAACAATTCACGTGGTTTAGAACACTAGTTACAGGGTCTCTATTGCTTATTTTAAGCGGACCAACAGTCAAAAATGACTTAAACCAGACCAACAGAACAAACAGTGCTCATATACTTCCATCCTCACAGCAATTTAGATTGCTGCACATAAAAATTCATTTACCTTTTTCTAACTCCTGCTGTGGTAAATTTTAAAAACAAGATGGCGGTACATGCATTTGCAGGCCACCTGAAAACAGGAAGTGCTGCTGAGCTTCCTGTTACTATGTATTGTCACTTACAACAGTTGGGAGTGGAAGCTCCAAAATGGCCACTACCTTTCTTTTGTGCCAAGCTGTTGGTCCAGTTTAACCTCTAGCTTCCTTATAGAGCCTTCTGCCACATGTTCATCAACATGCCAAACATGTGATAGGCTGTTCCCTCACAGACCTTCCAACCAATCACTATCCTTCAGGTTGTTACTATGTCTCTACCAAGCATCCAGCACTTTCTACCTTACCTTCTAGAACAGTCTCCATTCAAATCTATCTTGAGTCTAATTCGGGGTACTACAACCACTCTACAAACCATAAAATAATATCTCTTGTTAACTGTATGTACAAGGGTTTCTTATTAACTAACTGGAGTGTTCCTATGTACATCTAGACCCCTACACAGTATTGTACTTTGATTTCTGAAACCTAAATTTGCCTTGTTTGCTTTGGGTAGACAGGTCATTTGCCACCAAGTTGCATGTGAGAACCTCCAAATAAGATGGACGGCCTGCCAACCTCTCCTGGGGCTGATACGGGGGGGTTACAAAGAAAAAAAACTCCTTACCTTGGCCACAGTCCAGCACCGCTCTTCAGGTTCTGTGAGGGCCGCCGCACAGAAAGACACAAGGTGGCTGGGGATGCCACTTTGTGATTTTCTGTCTGACGCTGGACCAGTCTTATTGTCTGGTGCCTGAAGTAAAGTTTTTTTTAGGTTAATAACCCCACCTTCTGCCTCAGCACCAGGAAGAGGAGCCAGGGCAGGGGGTTAATTTTGACGGGACTTTCACTTTAAATGCTATTTGACAGGGCTGAGCAGCCTGATCGGGGGAGGGGCCAAGCATGTGTCTGCCCACAAATCTTTCATGAACAATGCTTTGTCAAATCTCGAAACCCTGTCCCTTCATAAGTTTGTTAGTTGTTAGTCAACTACTAAACAGCTACATTTTAAAAAAATCAAGTGGAAAAAAAAGGTACAGAGTATATAAGTCAAATATTTCTATTTATGTCATTTATTAGTATATATTATTAGTTTATATTAGTAGTACTACTACATACTTTCCAGGTGTCCCTGATTTGGAGAGACTGTCCCTCTTTTGAGTTGGTGTCCCCCTGCCCCTGGTTGTCCTTATTTGCCCCACTTTGAGGTGTGCCACGCAGATCAGCGTCAATAAATTAATTTGCCTATTTAAAGTGTTTATATTGTTTTAACTGTTAAAGCCTAGAATTTTTGATCTTGGGTTTTGTCCTTGCCCCCAGTGCACCCCGATCAGGTGGTGTCCTGAAACCCCCTAGGTTGCCCAAACAAACTCACCTCCTCCCTGTTCTACGATGCATGTGCGGCCAATCTTTCAATCAGCGCGCTCAAATCCGCTTGAGCACGTTTCTCCAGGAGCTTGTTTAATATGAGCGAATCCGAGAGCGCTGGTGGCCACATCCCCCGCTACCCTCTAATAGGGAGCGTGCCCGCTCGGGCCATTCACGAATGCCTGGTGCGGCCATGCGCCCTGCTAGAGGGATATCAGGGATACATTCGCTGCTTGCGCATGGGCAGCCAAGGGGCCCCACCCTCAGGGGCTGGCACAAAAACTGTAGAAAAAAAAAAAAGTTTTTACTCACCTGCAGCGGCAGTTCCTCATATTTCGCAGTCTCCTCACAATGGAGGAGCCCGAGGGGGCGATCGGAGGCCCTGTCGGTGAAGAGGACACCTGGCAGGGCCTCTGATTGCCCCCCAGGCTCTTCTGTGGTGAGAATAGGGCGGAATACACCCTCTCCAGCGCTTCCGCAATCGCCTGGCCGCTAGCCCTGCCTTTTGTGGGTGGGGCGGGTTACGTAATCTATGACATCATCTTACACCCACCCCAAGAGGCACAGTAGCGCCGGGGGAACGGAGGTGAGAGGATCGATGACGGCTGCTGGGTGATAGGTGGAGGAGGGCAAGGGATCACAGCCCCTCGCCCCCCTCCACTAATCACCCGGCAGCTGTAATCGGAGCTTAGTGGAAAATGGATCGCCGGGGGACAGCAGAGGATCGGAGGCAAGTAAAGAAAAAAAAAACAGAAATTTCATTTTTTTCCTCTGTGTCAGTGTGCCTTTTTTTTATGGTTAACCCTTTGTGAACTGGCAAGGGGTCCATGAGATCCCTATACCAGTTCACAAGGCTTAAGGGCTGGCAAGTCACCTGCGGCTAACCGGTGACTTGCCATTAACCCCTGGGCCCCTCAATTACCTGCCTCCCCAAAGCCTGGGGGGGCAGAAGAGCCGGGCCCATGGAGGCTATGCGGGTTTGTAGCCAGCAGGGGGGGCACCAAAGCTGGCCCCTGCACCATGATCCTACAAGCCCTGCATAGCTGGTCCAGGGATGGTTATGCTGGGTAGAGGAGACCCCATGTCATTTTGTTTTGGATTTTTAAGGGTTTTTAACCCTTAACAGTAGGGTTTTTGTAATAAAAAATGTTTTTCAATAAAATCTTATTGCATGTAAAAGCCCAGTTACAACGGTACCTCATATGTATTGGTAGACACCCTTTCCTGCCCAGGAGACTCCCCCAAACTGAAACAGCACTTTAGGAGATTTTCAGATAAAATGCAACTGCTATGCACCCCTTTACATTTGAAATACCCCCCACAAACTATATTCTCTGGAAGTACACACCTCAAGCTTTCTAGGCGTACTAGGATTGTTGATGTGGGCACAGTTTTCTGGAAGTAACTCCTCAATTGATTCTTTGGTTGCACAGAGTTTTTTTTTAAAAAAGAATGAAAAAGCAGAATCAAAACCACAATATGCAAACAAGAGAAACATAAATTAAAAATACATTTGGAATATCCCCCACAAATCATATATTCCATGAAAGTACACATATTAAGCTTTCTAGGCATATCCAGCCTGTTGTATTTGGCTAATCTTTCTGGAAGTAATCCCTTGAAGAATTTTTTGGTTGCACAGGGTTTCCCTAAAAAATGATAAAAAAACAGATTAAAAAACATATTATCCTAAAATATCAATATGCAAACAAGAAAAAAACAAGCTAAATTTGAAATCACAAGGTCCACCAAGCAGAACAATACCCAGCATGCATAGGTACTTTTAACCCTGTCATCCTCTGTTGACAAGTCATTTTCTCACCATTTAGCACTATGTTTAACTGTGATTTTTGCAGGAATTTTTTTTGCAGAAGAGTTTAGGCTTTAACATGAAATGTCTTGTTTGTCATTTTTCCACTGTTGAAATATTTTTGAGTAAAATAAAATATTTTAAAAAAATTATCTCAGAAGAGCACTTTATAACATTTACAAATAAAATACAACTACTATCCACACTATAGGGTTAAATAAAAAAATTGGCACAGGGTCCCCTTTCTGGGGGGGGGGGTCACATTTTTGGGGAATTTTAAGGGATGAAAACCCCCCTGTCCTGCAGGCTACAAGCCTGCACAGCCTAAATGGCCCCTGGCTCTTCCCCCCCTGGACTTTGGGGAGGCAGGTAACCGCCGCAGATGACTTGCCAGCCCCCTAAGACTTGTGAACTGGTATAGGGGTCTCAGGAATCCCTTACCAGTTCACAAAGGGTTAAGAATTTTTTTTTTCAACACTCACCTCCGATCCCGTGTCCCCCGGTGATCTGATGACAGTTGCTGGCGGGGATCACAGCCCCCTACCCCTCCAACCTCCCTCCAGTGATCACCCTCTGCACCTGACAGCTCAGAGCTGGGAACAGGATGATTTCACAGGGAAGAGCCCGGGGGAAGGTGAAGAAGAGACCCAGTGGGAACAGGACGCTCAGCCAGTCAGCGCACCTTGGTTTGCTCAGCTCTCTTCAGTTCTGCACCACCTGCCTCATCCCCCGCTCAGTTTCCAGCTGTGTGGGCGTGCCATCCATTCAGAAAGGACTGGCAGGGGTACAGGCACAGCTAGTACGGTGTTGAGGCATAACAGAGGTTCTGGGTTTCACACAGCAAGGCATCCCAATTCATGATCCCCAAGGAGTGGGACTTGGATGCCAATGGATAATGTAATAACATACACTACAATGCACTGCCTGACAAAAAACACACACTAATATTTCATTGGAGTGCCTTTAGCTTTGGTTACTGCACGATTCTGTGGTGAGGGGTGCACTTGTAATGAGGTCATGTGAGGCAGCTGCCTCAGGCAGATCTGCAAAAAGGAGGAGGGACAACTGACCTGCTTTTTTATTTATTTTTTAAAATTCATATTATTATTTTTACTGCTGTCATGTTTACTGCAAGTCAAGTCAACTATTGGTGGCTCACCTCAAATCCCTACCCTCCGCATTGCTCTGTTGAGGAGTGCAGAGGGGCAGCACATCCAAGAGATTGTCAATGGGGCTCAGGTCTGGATTTTGTGGTGGCCAATCCATTTCTAAATTTGAGCCAGAAGAATCCTGGTATTGTCATCTTGGAACACATCTCAGGAGGTAGTATAAGCGGGTTGTTATGGTTCAAGAGGTCCAGGGAGCGGGGTCCTGGCCGCAAAAGCTCAGACAGATTTTCATGTAGCAATCGCATCCTAATGTTATCCATTTTGGCAGTTGGGGAGGGCTGAAGCAATGTCCTGTATTTGCCTGATGTTGCTGGGTAGTGTAGCGCCTAGAGATTGGCTTGAGATGTCTTGTGTACTTCTGCCCCATGTGTGAGCTTCTGCACCTATACCCACACCTGCCGCATTGGCCATAGGAAAACCCACTAGAATTCCCAGTGGGCTGCCCTGCTTTGGGGCCACCTGGACAGCCTCATAATTCCTCCCTCCTTAGTCTCCCCCTTGACCCCTGTACTTGACCCAATTTTACACCAGCCAAGAAACCCCAGCTCATGCTCTGTCCCCAATTCCATAGCCTCAGCATCGTGACTGTAGAGGGCCACACCCACTGTCCTGCCCCCATGCCACATATCCCCTCCCACAGATCAACAAATGAGACTGGATGACGGTCTGTGGATTTATTATTCAGCTGTGGGAATGGTGTAAAACTGATAGGAAATGCAAACAAATATGCAATCAATAAACTGGATTATACAACACAGCACTGCAGAATATATAATGAACAGCAAATAACTGCAACAACTGGTAATAATGGCTGACCATGTGACTAGGCAAAGCTGCAGATTACAGTCTATCTATAAAATAGCAAGTTAGTATGGGCCTACCCTGTTCATATGTATATTCAAGGGCTGCAGAAGTGCAAAAATCCACTTACCGGCTATGCACTAACAAAGAGGTTGAATGCATGTGGATGCTTCATTTGTGTTCTAAGCATGGAGAGAAAATGGCCTTCCTCTGCTCATAAGCCTATGCTTTTTTCTGCTGTTAGGGATGTAATCTACTGTGCACCTGAATAATAATTCCCTACAGGAACTTTCCAGACAGACTCAGTGTCTGGCTATTGTAAATACAGCAAACAAATAGTAGCCAGTAGGTGGCGCCAACATATAAGAGCTACATCACTATAGCATTAAATCATAGCACACATTATACCATAATATAGACATTTAAATCATGTCCTTTAGAACACCCACCACTGCCACATTATATATCACCACACTACTAAAGTGTCAATGGTGAGGGGCTGACCAGGGGGGCGCTAAAATCTCAGGCTGTTTTTTTCCCCAGTCTGCCGATGCACACAGGAAATCTCAAGGCCCTGAAGAATCCACTTTTCACCCAAGGTTATCTGTATTTTATTCATCAACTGAAATAATCTTTCAATATCCCTTACCTAGGCTTCCTATAAAATACATCTGGAAGCGCCATGTCAGGGACTGAAACACAAGTTTGCACTTAAAAAAAAGATTTCTTTTATGGTAAGTATTATAGATTTATAGGAAGCTCAGAGGTTTTATGCGGTTTCCATCCAGGCTATCTCTGGGATGCTTAAAATGCCATATATGTTCTCTGAAGGGCTGTTGAACAGACTGTGGTGATAAAAAGGGCTTCATTTAGTGAATTCTTGCTGACAGCTAAGAGCTGAACGCTGCAGTTTTGTACCCTTAAGATAAGACACTTGCGCACTTGTAGTCGCTTCTTTTGCAGTTTAGGAGATAGTAATCAATCAGCAAATGACAATTTTAATTAGCAGCATTTCTAAGTGCAATATTAGAGCTTTTAACAGCAAGTTGGTATTGTCTGTCCAGTCTCCACTGCCAAGCCTCGTGAACTGGGGCCATTTCATGAGTTCCTCTTCTTCTCCCCAAGATCGATCTGGATTAATTAAAGGGCAAGTCAGCTAGGCGTGCACTTGAATCATAGAGTTAAAAGTTATCTGGCCATCAAGTTCAGCTAAGGAAAGCAAAAAAAGATCTCTAATTGATTCATAGGAAGGCAATAACCACATAAAAATAACAAGCCTGGTCTAATTTGCTTATTTAGGGGATAAAATCCTTTCATGACCTATTAGACAAGTTTATCGCTGAATCAACCATTTCCCATATATTGATTATTGGGTAGTAGGTGGTTATAGAATTTCTGTTGTTTAAAAAAATAACTATAGGCAAAAAATATATAACTTAGGTAACTCACCCAACCTAGGACATATGATTTGTCAACAGGGGTTCTCCTGTCTTCCTTAGACTGACAACTTATCTAAAAACCATTCAGCTTTGATTGATAAGATAGACCCCAGCCACGTGATCGCAAGTTACAAATCCTGAGGCCAGCTTTCACTAGAGTGTAGGTATGGAATAATCAGGGATTGTAAGGTAATAAGGATGGAGAGGCTTCGGCAATTGGGATGGCCGCTTGGTCCAACACCTATGTTGTCAAAAATATATGTAAAAGTATAAGTTTTAAGTAGATCTACTGTATAACATGATACATTTTGTCTCTCTCTTTCGCTACATGACCAAATCAGGTCTGATGAAGAGAACTGAGTTTTCTCGAAAGCCTGCCCTAAAGTTATACTAAAGGCAAGCCTGATTGTTGTCCCATTGCCTCGGGCATGTTGCCCTGTCCCAAACGTCAATCCATTTTCAAAAAGACTCTGTAGTTCCTAAGTTATTTGTGAAAGTATTAAAACATTGGCGATTAGGAGAAAAAAATGAGGAGAAACAGTGGGTGTGGTAACAGAGTTGTGCTGTAAGCACACTGTGTCCTTTACATGCATCAAAGTAAAAAAAATAAGCTTAGTTATTAGTTATTAATGCCAGAGAAAGTGGGTGAGAGATGCTACAGGCTAAGTGCATCTATAGCTGCAGAGAGAGGCAGCCAATCAGGGGGTCTGGGGAGGAAGTGGGAGGTGTTTCTGTTCTTGGTCCACTGAAGGTTGAGCGAAGGACCAGGGGACTGAAAGCTGAATGATTTCCTCACTAAGGAAACCAACAGAGAAGGAATCACAGCACTCCAGCCACTCATTGAAAGGTAAGCTACTGATATATTTTTTTTTCAATTTTGACTTGAGAATCACTTTAAATATACTCAGTTTGCCTGAAAAGTTATCGTCTGATTTCTTCATTGTCTACTACATGACCGAATGACACGTTTTTACTTTATATATTAGCTTAGGCATCTGGCCCACCAAGACAGTTGGGTTTTTGGGATTGTCACATGTGGTCTTAGAACGAGGGGGTATAGGTATAGAAAAGTGTTTTAGGTTATACAGTAGGTCCACTTTAAAAGGACTGTAGCTAAGCATGCCCTCCCCCCCCCCTAAATCAGCATTGAGTTTAAACAACTTTATAGCTAAGCATTCATTTAATTATCCAGTAGCAAGATAGTTGCGCAGTATTAAATCCATCTGTCATGTGTAATGCACACTGTGAAGCAGCATCCTTTGTCTTAAAGGGAAAATTGAGATGCGCTCCATTTAAATATAATCCCTGAACCCCTGATGCATATACAGCTAGCTACATCAACACCGATATGCCTGACACTGGGATATCAAATGGAGAGAAAATCCATCCACTCCAGTGAGGTTCTCTCTCTATTCTCTTCCGTTATTCTGAAGCCATAGTCCGTATCGGGTTTTCTCCTCTGCCGGTCTAGCAGGACATCAGTAAGTTTCATAAATCCGCAGTGATTCTTGATGATATCACAAGACAGATGGGGTCTGAGCACAGTCAGCGACAGACAAGAAATGGAAGCCTCGGGAAGATAATGTGTCAATACTATCATGCTGCTGCGTGCGAGAAATTGATTAATTACTCTGCTCATAACAAGCTGCTACAGACTTCCTGTTCCAAGTATGTTTCTGGAAGATGAAACCTTAAAGGGACATATGTATATTGGATTTTTTTTCATTATTTGCCTATTTAGAAGTTATTCTTGAACTTGATTAATCATTTAAATTGTAGCTCACGTGTGTTTGTTGTTTGACAATGTGACTGGGAGCAGGTTCTTCTGGGCCCAGGTTTGTACCCTTACTCAGAGTTTCTTAAAGAACAGATGCATACATACTCCAGGCTTCAAAAAAAGACAGCGGAACAGCAGAGTTCCTTTTTATTTATTATTATTTACATCTTTTCATACAACAAGGCTTGAGACACAGTAAGACAATTACATTTGATGTGCAGAACTACAGTTGTTTCCTGACCCCCTTTCCACAGTAGGCTGATTACAGCTACACTTGCTCCTAGGGTAGATGTTCAGACATTCTGAAATGTTTATGGCTGTCACTGCTTTTCACTTCCTCTGCTTTCCAGGCAGTTTCTTCAGTCTCTGTCCTGCTCAACCTACCAATCAGAAGACCCCACTAATTAAGGACTCCTTTTATTTGGTGCTGGTCCTGCCCACCTCAAACAATGTATCTTTTAGGTCACATGTCGCGCATGTCTCTAGCCATTCATAGCATGTCAGTCCACTTCCGACAAAAAACACAATGTAATCACTACTATCCAATCAACATGTTTTTGAATTGACCCAAATGAAACCGCCTTTCCCTTGAGAAGCTTTACTCAGAGGTGCGGCCATGGTTGACCCCCTCCACAAGAAAGGGGCATGCTGCCTTAAATATTTAGTCAATGGCTCTTTCCAGAGGCTTGGGGCACTGTCTGTTGGTATTTCCCAGCCTTTGCTGAGCCACACCCTGACTAAATTTCTCAATGGCATGGTCACCCTGCAGACGAAATAGATCTGTTTTCCTGACTGCATGACTGCCTGGAATGCGGTGAAGTAGGGTTATTTTAACATAACGAATTTGCCCACGTCATGAGCACCATAGACTTCATGCTCGTGGTGTTGGTCCCTCCTGTGGGGCAGGAGAATATGTATAGGTATGTTTAGGTGCTCATTCATCGCCCTGCTCCTTCTTGCCAAGTCTCCCCTGTTTTGCCTAACCTTTGTTCTGCTCCCCTAAACTAGCTAATGTTGCAAGTGTATTAAGCTCCAGGAACCCAGCACAAAACTGAGCAATCATGGAGAGGATTTGAGTGTGTGTGGAGTGGGGGGGGGGTGCAATAGAGGGTAAAATGCAGATTCTAACTTCGTACCAACTTCCCAGATCCCAAAAGTCAGGAGCAGGGCAGGCGTCATCACTAGAGATGAGCGAACGTTTGAAAAATTAGATTCGACTGATTGGCCAAATTTTCCGACAAAAATCGTTTCGACCCGAATTTATTCGCGATGAATCACTATTAAAAACGGCTATTTCTGAGCCTCCTAGAGCCTCAATAGGGTTGTAAACCATTCTACCTTTCTGTAACACGCATAGGATGCGTGCTGGGTTAGTGAAATTCGACCCGAATTTATTCGCGATGAATCGCTATTAAAAACGGCTATTTCTGAACCTCCTAGAGCCTCAATATGGTTGTAAACCATTCTGCCTTGCTGTAACACGCATAGGATGCGTGCTGGGTTAGTGAAATAATACTGTAAATAATTATCACATGCAGATCAGAGGCATTGCTAATAGAATCGCAGAGCGGCACAATTGCAGAGAGTTGAAGTGGAATCACTATGAGGGGCCCCTATAGTGCCTGAAAAACACACCCTAGAGCTGGCAGCAGCAGGAGCTTTAAAGAGACACTGGAGTTGGCTGCAGGAGCCCAAAAATTGGATGAATCACACCCTGGAGTTGCAAGTAGCAGCAGCAGGAGCCCAAACATTGCGTGAAAGAGACACTGGAGTTGGCAGCAGGAGTCCAAAAATTGGCTGAATGACACCCTGGAGTTGCAAGCAGCAGCAGCAGGAGCCCAAACATAGCTTGAAAGAGACACTGGAGTTGGCAGCAGGCGCCCAAAAATTGGATGAATCACACCCTGGAGTTGCAAGCAGCAGCAGCAGGAGCCCAAACATAGTGTGAAAGAGACACTGGAGTTGGCTGCAGGAGCCCAAAAATTGGATGAATCACACCCTGGAGTTGCAAGCAGCAGCAGGAGCCCAAACATTGCGTGAAAGATACACTGGAGTTGGCTGCAGGAGCCCAAAAATTGTACGAATCACACCCTGAAGTTGGCAGCAGCAGGAGCACAAACATAGCTTGAAAGAGACACTGGAGTTGGCTGCAGGAGCCCAAAAATTGGCTGAATGACACCCTGGAGTTGCAAGCAGCAGCAGCAGAAGCCCAAACATAGCTTGAAAGAGACACTGGAGTTGGAAGCAGGAGCCCAAAAATTGGCTGAATCACACCCTGGAGTTTCAAGCAGCAGCAGGAGCCCAAACATTGCTTTAAAGAACACTGGAGTTGGCAGCAGGAGCCCAAAAATTGGATGAATCCCACCCTGGAGTTGCAAGCAACAGCAGGAGCACAAACATTACTTTAAAGAGACAGTGGAGTTGGCTGCAGGAGCCCAAAATTGGATGAATCACACCCTGGAGTTGCAAGTAGCAGCAGCAGCAGGAGCCCAAACATAGCTTGAAAGAGACACTGGAGTTGGCTGCAGGAGGCCAAAAATTGGATGAATCACACCCTGGAGTTGCAAGCAGCAGCAGCAGCAGGAGCCCAAACATAGCTTGAAAGAGACACCCTGGAGTTGGCTGCAGGAGGCCAAATATTGGATGAATCACACCCTGGAGTTGCAAGCAGCAGCAGGAGCCCAAACATTACTTTAAAGAGACACTGGAGTTGGCTGCAGGAGCCCAAAAATTGGATGAATCACACCCTGGAATTGCAAGCAGCAGCAGCAGGAGCCCAAACATAGCTTGAAAGAGACACTGGAGTTGGCTGCAGGAGGCCAAAAATTGGATGAATGACACTCTGGAGTTGCAAGCAGCAGCAGGAGGAGCAGGAGCACAAACATTGCTTGAAAAAGACACTGGAGTTGGCAGCAGGAGCCCAAAAATTAGCTGAATGACACTCTTGATTTGCAAGCAGCAGCAGCAGGAGCCCAAACATTGCTTGAAAGACACACTGGAGTTGACAGCAGGTACCCCAAAATTGGCCTAAAGACACATTGGAGTAGCAAGCAGCAGCAGCAGGAGCCCAAAATTGCCAGAAAGACACACCCTGGAGTTGGCAGCAGCATGAAGAGAACATATACAGATTTTCGGCACATATATCTTATCCGAAGAATATTAATAAAAAGTAAGAGTAGCGTAAAGCATTTTCTCAATAATTACTGGTCTGATGCGGAGGAATGTCTGTAACTGGAGAGCAGCGCCTTGCACGATCCATATTTCTTTAGTGTTGGTCTGGCCCCATCATCAATCTACTCTAATGCATCAGGCATTGGTGGGTGGAAATCTTGGCTGATCCATGCCCGATTCATTTCCACGCAGGCCAGTCTCTCAAAAAAAACAAGGAGAGTGACAGATTAGTAACATATTAGTAACATAGTAACATATTAGTAACATAGTAACATATAAGGCCTCATTTCATCAATCAGAGGTCTCTGCAGAACAGGGGTGAGTGGCAGCAGGAATTTCAGTGAGAGGCCTGATCTCCCGGGATCAGCTAGCAGTCGTGTCTTGACCAGCAACCCATCTGCCGTCATCCATTGGTTAACACGATCATCCACTGCATCACAAGTGACATCTGACACCCCTAGTCAACTGTTGTATGTTATGCTTTGGGTTCAGCTCCACTATTCAGTGAGGACGATCTGATAATCAGAAAAATCAGCAGCTGCTGCCCAGCCAAGAAGTGGAGGAGACACTCGCCGCTTCTTCTACTACTTTTAAAGGCTTGGAGTGATGGAGAGTGACAGATTTAGCGGCCAGCATGGTGGCAGAAGGGGAAAGTATGGAGGCAAATGTGCTCGTTGTAGACCACTTGCACGGCAGGCTATCTTCCCAGGAGGTAGTGGAAGAGGGTCCCTGGAGCTTGCGCCGGTGGCGGCGGCAGCAGCAGTGAGTAATTGCGGACTGTTGGTAGGAAAAATCAGCTACTCGGCAGTTTTTCATCAAGCATCCGCAGGAGGTTAACATGACTATATGAAAGATGTGTAGGCAGAAGGTGAAGTGTGGCCAGGGTCTCAATGTTGGACCCACAGCCCTGCGTCAACATTTGCAGCGTCACCATAAAGCGGCCTGGGAGTGTTGGCTCCAAAGTGGTGGTCCAGCCTGCTGCATTACCCAGTGGCACGCCGCTCTCTGTTCCAGCCAGCCAAGGCTCCACCACCTCCTGTGTGTCATACGCATCCTCTGTCGCTCCAGATGCTCCTCCTCCTCTTAATCCGAGTCAGTCATTCCGCCAGCAATCCATTGGCCAAGCCATGTCCAAGAGACAACAGTATGTGCCCACTCATCCAACGCGCAGAAGCTAAATGTGCTCCTGTATAAGTTGCTGGTGCTGCAGTCCCTCCATTTTGAGTTGGTGGACCTTTCAGAGAACTGATGGCTTGTGCCAAGCCGAGGTGGAGAGTCCCATGCTGTCATTTCTTTGCGAAGAAGGCAGTACCAGCCCTGTACAATTTTGTTGAACAGAAGGTGGGCCAGACCTTTATCCTGTCAGTGTGTACCAAAGTGCACAGCAGTGCCTACGTCTGGAGCTGTAACTATGGTCATGGACAATACATATCCTTTGAGTCCCACTGGGTGATTGTGGTTCCTGCACTACCACAACAGCAACTTGGACAGGTCCCTCCACTGTGGCCTCCACGCTCCTAGGCCTTTGTGCCTGTGACAGTGCACTTGCACTTAGCAATGGTGTCACAGAAAAAGTGGCTAATTGTCAATTACATATTAATACTTAACATTTATCTTATTTCAACATATTTATAACAATAACATATAATAACATATAACATAGCAACAATAACATATAACATAATAACAGTAACATATAAAAAGTCTCAAAATTTATGTTTTTTTGGTTAATTTTTTATTGTTTATTTTTTATATTTTGTATTTTTTAAAAACATATATATATATATATATATATATATATTTTTTTTTTTAATTGTGTTAAATATTTTTTTTTCCATTGCCTTTTAATATTTTGTGAATTTTGTACACATTTTTTTTGTCATTTTTACATTTTTTTTTTACTTTGTTTTTTCTAAATATTTATTTTTTCTCTTTTTTTTGAATTTTTTTTTCCCAGTGCCCTTTCAGCCTACCATGTGTGCAGGACACGGCGGTTTCACGCTGTTCTTCACATGGTTTGCCTTGAGCCACAGAGTCACACATGGGAGGAACTGCTAAAAATGAGAACTCAATACATGAAATCCTGGCTTACTCCACGAAAACTGCAAATGGGACCCATGGTGACTGACACTGGGAAGAACATCTTGTCTGCGCTGCGACAAGAAAGCCTGAGCCATGCGTCCTGCCATGGCACACGTGTTCAATCTAGTTGTCAAGCGTTTTCTGATGTGTTCCCCCCATCTAAAAGACATCCTAACAACGGGAAGGAAACTTTGCATGCACTTCAGGCACTCCTATACCGTCAAGCACACCCTTCTTGAGCTTCAGCGTCAGAACGGTATCCCCCAACATAGTCTGATTTGCGATGTTTCCACCCGTTGGAATTCCACCCTCCATATGCAGGATCGACTATAGGAACCGAGAAAAGCCATCACGGATTTCTTGATGATCCAAACGGATAGGGAGAATCCCCTGTGTAACTTCATTGTAAACCAGTGGCAGCTCATACGTGACACCTGCCGTTTGTTCAGGCCCTTTGAGGAAGCTACTTTATTAGTCAGTCGCCAGGACTATGAGATGAACGATGAGATTCCACTGCTTCATGTACTACAACACATGTTGGAAACCATGGCTGTTCAGGGCACTGGAGACATGGCGCATACATTTCACAGCCACATGAAGCCTGGGGGGGCTGAAGTGGTGGAGGAGGAGGGGGGTGGGGCACAGCAAAGCACAGTTTAGGTTTGACAAAATTACCATTTTATCTAGTCATCTGACAGAAGAGGAGGAGCAGGAGCAGCCACAGGAGCTAGAGGGTTGTGAGGAAGGCAAGACAGAGGACCCAGACACACCGTGGCAGTTTACAGTGGAGATGGAGACAGGTAGTCCCTCCGAGTCACTTGCACAAATAGCACGATGCATGCTCACGTGCTTGCGTAGTGACCGCAGAATTGTCTCCATTTGTCAGCGGGATGACTTCGGGCTCTCCACCTTATTGGACCCTCGCTTCCGGCAATAAATGGGGACATTTTTTACACCCACTGAGATGGAGGACAAACTGAACTACTACAGAGACATCCTACGTAGTCAGCTGGCCGATGTCTATCTGCGCCATGGTCCATACTGTGATGCCCAGCGGGAAACCAGCCTTCTGTAAGCAGGCAACCCCCAATCTCCACCGCCGCTTCTGCCTATATTCAAGCCCCCGTTTGCCTGGACGCTAGGTACGCCTCACCGTACACGGTTGCCCCCAGGTCTTAATAGGCGCAAAGTATGGCTGCTTACGGTGAAGGCCGATGAACCACGAGGGTATCCCGAAGTCGAGCTCCTTCACAGGTAGTCAATCCGGAGGGTGCGTCAGAGTACAGGGTTGAGACAGGTGCGTAGTCAGGAGTAGCCAAACGGTCAAGCCAGGAGGTCAGAGATCGCGGGGTATCCAGAGGGGCAGGCAGCTTCGTGATCAGACAAAGCAGAGGTCAGTACAGGCAGCAGACAGGAATGGTCGATCAAGCCGTGTCGGAACTGAACCGGCAGAAAATGGGGGCATTTTTTAAAACCGCCGACAGGGAGGACAAACTGACCTACTTCAAAGACATTCTACGTAGTCAGTTTGCCGATGCCTATCTGCGCCATGGTCTATACTCCCGCAGGTCTGACTCGGGGGGACCTCTGCTATCACCTTCCACTGCCATGGCTGCTGGGGGGGTGGAAGGAGCAGCAGCAGCTCCATCAGCAGCAGCCTCAGTCTTCAGTCGCTAATGAGTAGCTTTCTACACCCGCATAGTGAGACCTGAACCAGCAGGCCGTGTCATACCTTGACATGACCATGCCAACACACCTTGAGGATCCGCTGGACTTCTGGGAAGCCAAACTTGACTTGTGCCTGCAACTAGCAGAGTTTGCCCTGGAAATGCTGTCCTGCCCGGCCAGTAGTTGATTTAGATGGCAACTGGCCTGCTCTAGGTAATGCTGCAAAATGGCAAATTTACCTCACAATATAAGCTATTGCCCCTCAGATTTACTCAGGGGCTGCTCTATATAATGCTGCAAAATGGCAAATTTACCTCACTATATAAGCTATTGTCCCTCAGATTTACACAGGGTCTGCTCTATATAATGCTGCAAAATGGCAAACTTACCTCACTATATAAGCTATTGCCCCTCAGATTTACACAGGGGCTGCTCTATATTATGCTGCAAAATGGCAAATTTACCTCACTATATAAGCTATTGCCCCTCAGATTTACACAGGGCCTGCTCTATATAATGCTGCAAAATGGCAAATTTACCTCACTATATAAGCTATTGCCCCTCAGATTTACACAGGGGCTGCTCTATATTATTCTGCAAAATGGCAAATTTACCTCACAATAAAAGCTATTGCCCCTCAGATTTACACAGGGCCTGCTCTATATAATGCTGTAAAATGGCAAATTTACCTCACTATATAAGCTGTTGTCCCTCAGATTTACACAGGGGCTGCTCTATATAATGCTGCAAAATGGCAAATTTACCTCACTATATAATCTATTGCCCCTCAGATTTACACAGGGGCTGCTCTATATTATGCTGCAAAATGGCAAATTTACCTCACAATATAACCTATTGCCCCTCAGATTTACACAGGGCCTGCTCTATATAATGCTGCAAAATGGCAAATTTACCTCACTATATAAGCTATTGCCCCTCAGATTTACACAGGGCCTGCTCTATATAATGCTGCAAAATGGCAAATTTACCTCACTATATAAGCTATTGCCCCTCAGATTTACACAGGGCCTGCTCTATATTATGTTGCAAAATGGCAAATTTACCTCACTATATAAACTATTGCCCCTCAGATTTACTCAGGGGCTGCTCTATATTATGCTGCAAAATGGCAAATTTACCTCACTATATAAGCTATTGCCCCTCAGATTTACACAGGGCCTGCCCTATATTATGCTGCAAAATGGCAAATTTACCTCACTATATAAGCTATTGCCCCTCAGATTTACACAGGGGCTGCTCTATATTATGCTGCAAAATGGCAAATTTGCCTCACAATATAAGCCATTGCCCCTCAGGTTTACACAGGGCCTGCTCTATATAATGCTGCAAAATGGCAAATTTACCTCACTATATAAGCTATTGCCCCTCAGATTTACACAGGAGCTGATCTATATTATGCTGCAAAATGGCAAATTTACCTCACAATATAAGCTATTGCCCCTCAGATTTGCACAGGGCCTGCTCTATATTATGCTGCAAAATGGCAAATTTACCTCACTATATAAGCTATTGCCCCTCAGATTTACACAGCGCCTGCTCTATATAATGCTGCAAAATGGCAAATTTACCTCACTATATAAGCTATTGCCCCTCAGATTTACACAGGGCCTGCTCTATATTATGTTGCAAAATGGCAAATTTACCTCACTATATAAACTATTGCCCCTCAGATTTACTCAGGGGCTGCTCTATATTATGCTGCAAAATGGCAAATTTACCTCACTATATAAGCTATTGCCCCTCAGATTTACACAGGGCCTGCCCTATATTATGCTGCAAAATGGCAAATTTACCTCACTATATAAGCTATTGCCCCTCAGATTTACACAGGGGCTGCTCTATATTATGCTGCAAAATGGCAAATTTGCCTCACAATATAAGCCATTGCCCCTCAGGTTTACACAGGGCCTGCTCTATATAATGCTGCAAAATGGCAAATTTACCTCACTATATAAGCTATTGCCCCTCAGATTTACACAGGAGCTGATCTATATTATGCTGCAAAATGGCAAATTTACCTCACAATATAAGCTATTGCCCCTCAGATTTGCACAGGGCCTGCTCTATATTATGCTGCAAAATGGCAAATTTACCTCACTATATAAGCTATTGCCCCTCAGATTTACACAGGGCCTGCTCTATATAATGCTGCAAAATGGCAAATTTACCTCACTATATAAGCTATTGCCCCTCAGATTTACACAGGGGCTGCTCTATATTATGCTGCAAAATGGCAAATTTACCTCACAATAAAAGCTATTGCCCCTCAGATTTACACAGGGCCTGCTCTATATAATGCTGTAAAATGGCAAATTTACCTCACTATATAAGCTGTTGTCCCTCAGATTTACACAGGGGCTGCTCTATATAATGCTGCAAAATGGCAAATTTACCTCACTATATAATCTATTGCCCCTCAGATTTACACAGGGGCTGCTCTATATTATGCTGCAAAATGGCAAATTTACCTCACAATATAACCTATTGCCCCTCAGATTTACACAGGGCCTGCTCTATATAATGCTGCAAAATGGCAAATTTACCTCACTATATAAGCTATTGCCCCTCAGATTTACACAGGGCCTGCTCTATATAATGCTGCAAAATGGCAAATTTACCTCACTATATAAGCTATTGCCCCTCAGATTTACACAGGGCCTGCTCTATATTATGTTGCAAAATGGCAAATTTACCTCACTATATAAACTATTGCCCCTCAGATTTACTCAGGGGCTGCTCTATATTATGCTGCAAAATGGCAAATTTACCTCACTATATAAGCTATTGCCCCTCAGATTTACACAGGGCCTGCCCTATATTATGCTGCAAAATGGCAAATTTACCTCACTATATAAGCTATTGCCCCTCAGATTTACACAGGGCCTGCCCTATATTATGCTGCAAAATGGCAAATTTACCTCACAATATAAGCTATTGCCCCTCAGATTTACTCAGGGGCTGCTCTATATAATGCTGCAAAATGGCAAATTTACCTCACTATATAAGCTATTGTCCCTCAGATTTACACAGGGTCTGCTCTATATAATGCTGCAAAATGGCAAACTTACCTCACTATATAAGCTATTGCCCCTCAGATTTACACAGGGGCTGCTCTATATTATGCTGCAAAATGGCAAATTTACCTCACTATATAAGCTATTGCCCCTCAGATTTACACAGGGCCTGCTCTATATAATGCTGCAAAATGGCAAATTTACCTCACTATATAAGCTATTGCCCCTCAGATTTACACAGGGGCTGCTCTATATTATTCTGCAAAATGGCAAATTTACCTCACAATAAAAGCTATTGCCCCTCAGATTTACACAGGGCCTGCTCTATATAATGCTGTAAAATGGCAAATTTACCTCACTATATAAGCTGTTGTCCCTCAGATTTACACAGGGGCTGCTCTATATAATGCTGCAAAATGGCAAATTTACCTCACTATATAATCTATTGCCCCTCAGATTTACACAGGGGCTGCTCTATATTATGCTGCAAAATGGCAAATTTACCTCACAATATAACCTATTGCCCCTCAGATTTACACAGGGCCTGCTCTATATAATGCTGCAAAATGGCAAATTTACCTCACTATATAAGCTATTGCCCCTCAGATTTACACAGGGCCTGCTCTATATAATGCTGCAAAATGGCAAATTTACCTCACTATATAAGCTATTGCCCCTCAGATTTACACAGGGCCTGCTCTATATTATGTTGCAAAATGGCAAATTTACCTCACTATATAAACTATTGCCCCTCAGATTTACTCAGGGGCTGCTCTATATTATGCTGCAAAATGGCAAATTTACCTCACTATATAAGCTATTGCCCCTCAGATTTACACAGGGCCTGCCCTATATTATGCTGCAAAATGGCAAATTTACCTCACTATATAAGCTATTGCCCCTCAGATTTACACAGGGGCTGCTCTATATTATGCTGCAAAATGGCAAATTTGCCTCACAATATAAGCCATTGCCCCTCAGGTTTACACAGGGCCTGCTCTATATAATGCTGCAAAATGGCAAATTTACCTCACTATATAAGCTATTGCCCCTCAGATTTACACAGGAGCTGATCTATATTATGCTGCAAAATGGCAAATTTACCTCACAATATAAGCTATTGCCCCTCAGATTTGCACAGGGCCTGCTCTATATTATGCTGCAAAATGGCAAATTTACCTCACTATATAAGCTATTGCCCCTCAGATTTACACAGGGCCTGCTCTATATAATGCTGCAAAATGGCAAATTTACCTCACTATATAAGCTATTGCCCCTCAGATTTACACAGGGCCTGCTCTATATTATGTTGCAAAATGGCAAATTTACCTCACTATATAAACTATTGCCCCTCAGATTTACTCAGGGGCTGCTCTATATTATGCTGCAAAATGGCAAATTTACCTCACTATATAAGCTATTGCCCCTCAGATTTACACAGGGCCTGCCCTATATTATGCTGCAAAATGGCAAATTTACCTCACTATATAAGCTATTGCCCCTCAGATTTACACAGGGGCTGCTCTATATTATGCTGCAAAATGGCAAATTTGCCTCACAATATAAGCCATTGCCCCTCAGGTTTACACAGGGCCTGCTCTATATAATGCTGCAAAATGGCAAATTTACCTCACTATATAAGCTATTGCCCCTCAGATTTACACAGGAGCTGATCTATATTATGCTGCAAAATGGCAAATTTACCTCACAATATAAGCTATTGCCCCTCAGATTTGCACAGGGCCTGCTCTATATTATGCTGCAAAATGGCAAATTTACCTCACTATATAAGCTATTGCCCCTCAGATTTACACAGGGCCTGCTCTATATAATGCTGCAAAATGGCAAATTTACCTCACTATATAAGCTATTGCCCCTCAGATTTACACAGGGGCTGCTCTATATTATGCTGCAAAATGGCAAATTTACCTCACAATAAAAGCTATTGCCCCTCAGATTTACACAGGGCCTGCTCTATATAATGCTGTAAAATGGCAAATTTACCTCACTATATAAGCTGTTGTCCCTCAGATTTACACAGGGGCTGCTCTATATAATGCTGCAAAATGGCAAATTTACCTCACTATATAATCTATTGCCCCTCAGATTTACACAGGGGCTGCTCTATATTATGCTGCAAAATGGCAAATTTACCTCACAATATAACCTATTGCCCCTCAGATTTACACAGGGCCTGCTCTATATAATGCTGCAAAATGGCAAATTTACCTCACTATATAAGCTATTGCCCCTCAGATTTACACAGGGCCTGCTCTATATAATGCTGCAAAATGGCAAATTTACCTCACTATATAAGCTATTGCCCCTCAGATTTACACAGGGCCTGCTCTATATTATGTTGCAAAATGGCAAATTTACCTCACTATATAAACTATTGCCCCTCAGATTTACTCAGGGGCTGCTCTATATTATGCTGCAAAATGGCAAATTTACCTCACTATATAAGCTATTGCCCCTCAGATTTACACAGGGCCTGCCCTATATTATGCTGCAAAATGGCAAATTTACCTCACTATATAAGCTATTGCCCCTCAGATTTACACAGGGGCTGCTCTATATTATGCTGCAAAATGGCAAATTTGCCTCACAATATAAGCCATTGCCCCTCAGGTTTACACAGGGCCTGCTCTATATAATGCTGCAAAATGGCAAATTTACCTCACTATATAAGCTATTGCCCCTCAGATTTACACAGGAGCTGATCTATATTATGCTGCAAAATGGCAAATTTACCTCACAATATAAGCTATTGCCCCTCAGATTTGCACAGGGCCTGCTCTATATAATACTGCAAAATGGCAAATTTACCTCACTATATAAACTATTGCCCCTCAGATTTACACAGGGGCTGCTCTATATAATGCTGCAAAATGGCAAATTTACCTCACTATATAAGCTATTGCACCTCAGATTTACACAGGGGCTGCTCTATATTATGCTGCAAAATGGCAAATTTACCTCACAAGATAAGCTATTGCTCCTCAGATTTACACAGGGCCTGCTCTATATAATGCTGCAAAATGGCAAATTTACCTCACTATATAAGCTATTGCCCCTCAGATTTACACAGGGGCTGCTCTATATTATGCTGCAAAATGGCAAATTTACCTCACAATATAAGCTATTGCCCCTCAGATTTACACAGGGCCTGCTCTATATAATGCTGTAAAATGGCAAATTTACCTCACTATATAAGCTGTTGTCCCTCAGATTTACACAGGGGCTTCTCTATATAATGCTGCAAAATGGCAAATTTACCTCACTATATAATCTATTGCCCCTCAGATTTACACAGGGCCTGCTCTATATAATGCTGCAAAATGGCAAATTTACCTCACTATATAATCTATTGCCCCTCAGATTTACACAGGGGCTGCTCTATATTATGCTGCAAAATGGCAAATTTACCTCACAATATAACCTATTGCCCCTCAGATTTACACAGGGCCTGCTCTATATAATGCTGCAAAATGGCAAATTTACCTCACTATATAAGCTATTGCCCCTCAGATTTACACAGGGCCTGCTCTATATTATGTTGCAAAATGGCAAATTTACCTCACTATATAAACTATTGCCCCTCAGATTTACTCAGGGGCTGCTCTATATTATGCTGCAAAATGGCAAATTTACCTCACTATATAAGCTATTGCCCCTCAGATTTACACAGGGCCTGCCCTATATTATGCTGCAAAATGGCAAATTTACCTCACTATATAAGCTTTTGCCCCTCAGATTTACACAGGGGCTGCTCTATATTATGCTGAAAAATGGCAAATTTGCCTCACAATATAAGCCATTGCCCCTCAGGTTTACACAGGGCCTGCTCTATATAATGCTGCAAAATGGCAACTTTACCTCACTATATAAGCTATTGCCCCTCAGATTTACACAGGAGCTGATCTATATTATGCTGCAAAATGGCAAATTTACCTCACAATATAAGCTATTGCACCTCAGATTTACACAGGGGCTGCTCTATATTATGCTGCAAAATGGCAAATTTACCTCACAAGATAAGCTATTGCCCCTCAGATTTACACAGGGCCTGCTCTATATAATGCTGCAAAATGGCAAATTTACCTCACTATATGATCTATTGCTGCTCTATAAAAAAAAAAAAGTAAAATAAAAAAAAGAGCCTGTAGAAGCTGATTTAGTATAACAGATAGGGTGCAACGTGCTTGTTTGGGATACCCTGTGGCCTGGTGTTTTGACAGCAGGACAAAAAACAATTCAAAATGCAATAGCTTAATTAAAATGAGGCTGAAGACGCTTATTTAGTATAAAAGATAGGGTGACATGTGCTGGTTTGGGATGCCCATGTGGGCTGGTGTATTTAAAGCAGACAAAAACCAATTCAAAATGCAATAGCTTAAATAAAATGAGGCTGAACAACGCTTTTTTAGTATAACAGATAGGGTGACATGTGCTGGTTTGGGATGTCCATGTGGGCTGGTGTATTTAAACCAGACAAAAAACAATTCAAAATGCAATATCTTGATTAAGCTGAGGATGAACAACGCTTATTTAGTATAACAGATAGGGTGCTAAGTGCAGGTTTGGGATACCCTGCGGCCTAGTGTTTTGACAGCAGACCAAAAACCAATTCAAAATGCAATAGCTTGATTAAGCTGAGGATGAACAACGCTTATTTAGTATAACAGATAGGGTGCTACGTGCAGGTTTGGGATACCCTGCGGCCTAGTGTTTTGGCAGCAGACCAAAAACCAATTCAAAATGCAATAGCTTGATTAAGCTGAGGATGAACAACGCTTATTTAGTATAACAGATAGGGTGACATGTGCTGGTTTGGGATGCCCATGTGGGCTGGTGTATTTAAACCAGACAAAAACTAATTCAAAATGCAATATCTTTATGAGAAATAGCCTTTAAAAGCTGCTTTAGTGTAACAGATAGGTTCAAATGTACTGAAATAGGATGCACATTTGGGGTGGGGTTTTTACAGCAGACACAAAAAAAATTTAAACTAATCGAGTTATAAGAAATGCTTGTGTGTAACAGATAGGGTTAAATATGCCACTGCCAGCATGGCATGCACAGTGGCAAGGAATTTTTACAGCACAAACAAAAGCATTTTAAAACTGATCTGGCAAATGAAGTGAAATAAAAATAAAAAAAGGCTTTCCCTGTCACTTTCTCTGCTGTCCCTGCCTCGATCTTTCCCGATTTTTCCCTATCTTTCCCTTTCTTTCCCTGGTTCCGTCTGGCACTCTGTGGGTCTCCCTGAGTCTCCCTGACTCTCTCTTAGTCTCTCCCTGTCTCTAAACAGCTCCGTTGTGGCCGCAATACAAGGTTGAAATGCGCACAAGCATGATGGCCGCCGTTTATATAGCACTGTGACGTCACCGGGGCTCCTGGCTGCTGATAGGCTGCATGTGACCTTCCCATGATAACTTGCCCCAGGGGATATGTCCAGACATGCCCATCCACCATTTTACAATGCCTGTAATTGAAGTAAATGGAGTTTAAAGGAAAACTTCGACCGATCGAAACGCGGGGAAATTCGGATTCGTTCAGAATATTTCCTGAAATTCGGAACAAATTCGGGTTCGTCTGGATCGATTCGCTCATCCCTAGTCATCACTGGGTATACCTGGGCAGGTGCTGGGGCTCCTGCATCTTAGTCTTCTATTCTTTGTTTCTTTCTTTGTTTCTTTTTTTCTTTCTTCTGTTCTGCCATTCCTTTTCTTTCTTTTTTCCTTCGATTATTTTTTTCTTTAATTCCTTCCAATCATTCTGTCATTCCTTCTTTTTTGCATTCAGTCCTGCTATTCTTTCTTCTTTGTTTCTTTTCATTTATTTTTGATATTTATTTTCTTCCAACTATTCCTATTTTATTCCATTTATCTCTTTTTTTCGGTCATTCCTACCTATTTTTCCTTCTTTATTTTGCTTTCTTACTTTCATTCCTTCTATTATTTTTTTCTTTCTATTCTTTGACAGTATTCACCATACTTTCAACTTTATCACCATGTATGAGGTATTATGTCACACAGCAATGGCCATTGAGACGCTATCGCCCAAGGGCCCACATTAACCTGGAGCCGGGCCCTGGTCAGGAGTCACATGATCACAGTAGTGGATTCAGTGGATTCAGAGAAATCAGGTGCTGTTGACAGCCAGGGTATCTAAAAACTGCCTTTAACCCCTTGTGCCCTCTCCCCCTAATTTCCTTACCATACTATTGCAGTGACGGCACACTCTGCAATACCCTCTTTAGGTGGACACCCCTTGCACAGGCCTAGGGCTGCCTAATGGGAAGTATGGCCCTGTGTGTATCATTGCAGCAGCCATCTTCTTATCTCTGGATTATACTGTAGCCATCATTAGAAGGCAATGGTTAGGACTAACCAATTTACCCTCCAAAATCCTGTAAATTGTTCTGGACAAAAAGCAGTCCAGGTCAGATGGACTAAGTTCCTATAACTCATGCAGAAATGTACCAAAAATTGTTCATATCTGATCATCAAAGGAGAATTCCAGAAAGGCTGAATTTGTGAATCCAACATTTGTCTTTGGGTTGAATTATTCTGTCCACAGGAAGAAACAACCAATATCGTACAGCACGAACAAATAAAATAATTCTAAGGAGCACTACAAAGACTTGGTGCTTAGGGGCATTCTGCAGAGCATCAGGTCTGCCCCGCAAGTTAAAGTGCAATATCCAGTGGAGGCTTTTCTTTACATCTTGTACAATCTTGAAAGGATTCACAAGTGCATGTAAACAAATAAAACATTCAGTATACACTATATTTATTTTATATCTGAGGAAGTCAGTCCACTGCTATAAAGTACATCTTTTATTCTGGATTGACAGGTAAGTGAAAGTTTGTCAACTTATAGAATTTTCTATATCTCTGCATATATTTGAACAACTACTCAATTAAATAAAATACGTAACTACTTAATTAAATAAAAAAGTCCTAAAAGTAAAAGAGAATCAAATTAAACAAATGAGTAGCGATGCGTGAACCCCAGCTGCAAAGTTTGTTTTTTTACCAAACTTTGCAAGCTCAGGTTCATGAACCCAAGGCAAGACTTCAGCGAGAAGTCTGTGCCCGAATTTGGTGTTTGGCCGAGACCGAAAAGCTGGTTCATTGGCTGCTCAGCAGCCAGTCAACCAGCTTCTCACATCTACAAACCACAGCCATGACCATGGTAGGCATGGCTGTGATTGGCCATGTGGAACACATGTCCCATCATCGCCATTTCAGCACTGAGTTGATAGGGAGTGACGGACAGAAGGGCCCGTGGAGAAAAAGAAAAACAATTGTCATTTTTAGAACACATAGGAGAGTAGAGGAGGCTGCATTTCAAACTGTCCTTTTCAGGTCATCTATCTAAGGAGAGTGGATGGTGTCCGTGAGGGACAGCTAGGGAGGCACAACTTCCTGTTTTCACTGTACCCTGAGGATGGGCACCTGTTGGGGCACATCTGGGCATTTGTTACAGCTCATCTTTGGGCATCCCCTGCATTCTACTTACTGGGGGTTAGGAAAAAAAAATCCCATGTTGGCAACACCTGCATTCTACTTGCTGGGGCTTAGAAAAACTACTCATATGTTGGCACCTCTTACATTCTACTTACTGGGGGTTAGAAAAAAAACTACTCCCCTGTTGGCACCTCTTGCATAATAATTATAAAAAACGACTTCCCTGTTGGTACCACCTGCATTCTACGTACTGGGGGTTAGAAAAAAAACTACTCATTTGTTAACACCTCTTGCATTCTACTTACCAAGGGTTAGAAAAAAAACACTCACTTGTTGGAACCTCTTGCATGATACTTACAGGGGGGTAGAAAAAATGACTCCCCTGTTTGCACTTCTTGCATGCTATTTACTGAGGGTTAGAAAAAAAATACTCACTTGTTGGCACCCCTTGGATTCTACTGACTAGGGCATTAGGAAAAAACTACTCCCCTTTTGGCACCCCTTGCATTCTACTTACTGAGGGTTAGAAAAAAAACTACTTACTTGTTGGTACCACCTGCAAAATACTTACTGGGAGTTAGAAAAAAACTACTCTCCTGTTGGCACAACCCGCATAATACCTACTGGGGGTTAGAAAAAATGACTCACTTGTTGGCACTCCTTGCATTCTAGTTGCAGTGGGGGCCCCCGCACCAAAGCCACCACAGGGCAGGATGGAGAGTCTTGAGCAGCAACGCTATATTGATGGGTGCGTGCAGAGCTGTCAATCAGCGGCTGCTCACTGCACATAAGCCACCAAGCACAGCCGCTGGCAGCCTAATGCAGGGAACTGTTTTCTGCTGGGCCATCAGGGCTACTACACTACCCCCCGCCCACAATGGCAAAGCAGGAGTTCCCGAGCAGCACGCACCCGCACAAGGGTGGCAGAAGGAACTCAATCTGATGTTCCAGTAAGTAGGTGTGTGCCAGACAACCACCAATCAGTTACTTGGCTGGAAAATTATTTTAAAGGAAAAAAATACTGTATCTGGGGCCTCCACCAGATTCTGTGCCCAGGGGCCTCCACCACACTTAATCCGGCCCTGGATAGACCCCACACTGCTCGGGAACTGCTGCTGCATCTGAAGCCTGGCAAAGTGGTGTGAGACAATGGGTGTAATCTTGTAGAAGCCTTGGACTCCATTCACGGCCTTCCCACGCCTCATATCTGACTTGTCGACCAGGTGGAATTCAAATTGTATATGTTGGAAAGGGTGTGTGAGCAGCAGCAGGCAATCGTGGGTTTCCAGCTTCAAAATGCCTTCTTGAGTCGAAGTGCAGACCAGCAGCACTTCACCATCAGTGGGCCTCCAGGAGGGACATCTGTGTGGTACTGCAGAACTTCCAGTACGCCGCCAACTTGGTCAGCACTGATGGTGTCATTGTCAGCGCTACCATCCCCAATCTTAACCTGCTGGAATAAACCCTTTAGGCCATAACGGAGGATGTGATCATGGCACAGGACGAAACAGAGGAGGAGGAGGGTCGATTTTCCCTGCTCTCGGTGCACACATGGCTAGCAGGGTGGGTTGCTGGGCCAACAGTGGTCAGGTGCTCCACTGTCCAGTCAGAGCACAGTTTTGGAGGATTCAGAGAATTCGGAGGGGGAGGAGGAGGACTTTCTCTCAAAGCATGGTGGCACCCAGCGTAACTCACGGAGGCTGGAGGGAGGAGCAGGAGGAGGAAACACCTGATACTTAGGACATCTTCTCCTTGACTCAGGGCAGCCTGGCTCACATGAGCCACATACTCCAGTGCCTGCAGAACAACCGCAGAGTTGCCTGTATAGTTAGCAGTGCTGATTACTGGGTGGCAACTCTGGATCTCCCCTATAAGGACAACCTCACCTCCTTGATTCCAGCACTGGAGCGTGTGTGTGAGAGCGGCAGAGGCGGCGGTGGACAGCGCGCAACAGCTGGTGTGTGTGTGTCGGGGGAATCGCAGTGGCGGGTGGGCAGGCAGGCATGAATCGGTTACCCTGCCCGCCTGCTGCCTTATTATTGTCCATCGTTGGGGGGAGGGAGTGGGGGGATGCCCCTCTATGCCTGTAATGCAGGATGCCCCTCTAAGCCTGCAATGCGGGATGCCCCTCTACGCCTGTAAAGCGGGATGCCCCTCTTTGCCTGTAATGCGGGATGCCCCTCTCTGCCTGTAAAGCATGATGCCCCTCTCTGCCTGTAAAGCATGATGCCCCTCTCTGCCTGTAATGCAGGATGCCCCTCTCAGCCTGTAATGCAGGATGCCCCTCACTGCCTGTAATGTGGGATGCCCCTCACTGCCTGTAATGAGGGATGTCCCTCACTGTCTATAATGAGGGATGCCCCTCACTGTCTGTAATTAGGGATGCCCCTCACTGTCTGTAATGGGAGATTCTGCACACTACCTGTATTGTAGGGATGCCCCTCACTGCCTGCAATGGGAGATGTTGCACACTGCCTCCAATGTGGGATGATGCTCACAGGCTGTAATGAGGGAAGCTGCTCACTGGCTGTAATGGGGTGAACTGGAGGGGGGATTTTAGCACACCATTTTGTGCATAATATTTTCTTTCTTATTTTTGTACTCTAAACCCTGGTAAGCCATGAAACAAAATAAGGTGTGTGTGTGAGTGTGTGTGGCCAACGGTAGACATGCTCCTCACTATCTACAGCATGGCAACAGGATTTATTTTTATGTTGTTGGTAGCTACTTTGCAGCAACATCTGTGATGCATGGAGGGTGGTCAGATTGGTCTTAGTCTCCGCGTGGTGGGGTCCTGACTGGTGATACCCCCCTGTGCATCCACAGTAGCCAGCCCCAAATATTACTTGCTCCCCATTCCCTGGTCAGACCATGTGACTGCTAACAGCCAGTAACTGGATAACATCTTGTCAGGAGAATAAAAAGTAGGAAAAGAACACCAGGGATTGTGTGTGGGAGTGATTTTAGTCCTGATTGTCACAGAGGGTCATCACCAATAGAGATGCCTTCTTGTGCCAAGTACCAAGATCACCCCCCCCCCCCCCCCCCGCTGAGTAATCAAAACCCATTTTGATAAAGTGTGGCATCACCTTCAGTTCCCTAAAATACATACTCACTTTCTATCCACTACAGCAACTGGAGATGGAGATGATCTATGGTGCTCCACAGACCCCTCCGTATCTCAGAGTATCTCTAATGGCAGAGCCTGGCACTCCCCTTCTCTCTTGGCGAACGGAACAGCGCACTCCAAATACTGTGGCAAGACAGGGGTGGATCTTTGTTAGCCAGTTTGCTTATAAGTGGTGGACAAGTTCCCAAAGAACCCTAAGGTGCATGCACGCTGTGGAACCTGACCTCTGAACCAGCTAAGTTTCAGAGCACCAGTGTGCCCCTTTGTGGTGAAAAGTCGCGGAAAATCACTGAGGGACCTTCTTTAACAAAAAAACAACTTACCTCTACAGTGCTTTCCCTCCCGGCAAGCACACCCGGTCTGCTTGTTGCCACCTGCTGCCTGATCGCTCACAGCCCGCCAGGGCGCATCTGTCATGTGGTGTGGAGGCCCCTTCCTCTCTCCCTGGTGGCGACAGCGCAGGCAGCAGCAGAACCTTATTGCTGAACAGTGTTGTCCCCTGCCTGTCGGGGAAAAACAAATTGCACTGCCCCCTCGGTCATCGCGGGCACGCCGCGTGAAAATGTGGGCACAAGCTGTGGCAGTGCCCTGCCAGTCCGATGCTGGTCAAGCGCCGCCGCACACCCCAAAGGCCGGCCCTGTCAGTGGGCCCCCCTGGCAGCTGCCTTGCTTGCTGGGTGCTGACGCCAGCCCTGATGCTGACTATAATGGACTGGAGGTAAATATGTGTGGTTTTGGTGCCCCAAGAAAGTTGTCTGACCTGGAGCCCATATTGCCTGTCAACACGTCTGTGTATTATCATTTTCTCCAAAACAATTTTCCTTTAGATAGTGTTTTGTGAGATTTTGGCTTGGATTCCATGTAACCCTGCGCTTGCTGAATTTTCTGTTTACCTTAAGAACCACAATTACACCAATAATATAAAGCTATTAAGTCATTATCACACATTGCTGCCATTTAATACTTAACAAAAGGCAGTAAAGAGCCGTTCAGCTGATCCAATAATGCGGCACTCCATGCATTTTACTTCATTTTCAATTGCTTTAAGGAGATCTCAGTGAATGTCTTTGGCAAATAAGCTCAGAGCCTCGTGCCTACGCAGAGCCGCCTAGCTCCTCGTGCTCCCGCCTCTGCTCCGGCTACTTCACTCATCTCCCCTAACAAGAAAACAGCTTAATTATAACTTCGGAGGGTGTCTAAAGCTCTGTTGATGGCGTTATCACTCGTCCTCGATGATTATACCTGCAGAAAGGGAACAATTTGTGGGGAATTTTATTTTGGCTGTAACCTGAACTATATGGCAGCAATTAAAGTGAAGGAGCGGGAACTTCCATTAAGCCAGATCAGCGCTAACAAGCTTCTGAATTTTCTTCATCAGTGTCACTCTGGGAACGGATTCAACATGCTTGTAATTAAATTCCTTTTAGAGTAATTCTATCATAGAAAAATAATGCGATTATGATTTATTGCCAATGTGCCGTCTGTGTTTGTGCCTGTTTTGCTGTTACTGATCAACAGAAATAAACTCTTTCATGTCAAAGTCAAAGCTGATGTTTGCAAATTGATTTCAATTCATTACAAAAAAAAAATATATAATGTAGTGCACAGCTTCCTAGGTATGTGATTCAATAGTTCCTGATAGGACCTCTATCAGGAAGAATAAAAATAGAAATCCGTTAAGAGTAGATGTGCTATTTTTTAGAGGGTTACCACACTGGGGAGACCCCTGGCAAGTCACAATCAGCTTTAAATTAGGAAATTGTAAACCCAACAGCAATAATAAGGCTGCGAAAAGCTGATTCGATGCCTGTCCCATGTGCCTCGCCTCCATTTCCTGCAGTGCCAGGTAGAAGCAGTAGTGCTTCAAAGTTTGTCTTCTTCTCAACTTAATTTCTGCAGGACTAGGACCCTGACCTGTAGAGAGGGTGCCGTCTGGTGTAGGACAGTTGAAAGAAAATGTGGTGATGCTGAGTCTTTTTTTAAACTGTTTTTTTTTCTTTTTAACTGTGAACTGGTAGGGTATTCATACATCAGTTTACATGTTGTGGTGGCCAGATATATTGTAACCAGCATTTGGAAGTCCTGAATGCTGGATACTGGGGACTATCCACCCGTAGGGCTTCTGAAACCAAATTCTCCCTACTCCGGCTCATCACTAGTCATAATATGCCTATCCCAGCTCATTCACAACACAGAAATTGAAGCAAAGAAATCAGCTTTGCTTAGAATACATAAGGTATTTACATATAAAAATAGATTTTAAAATGCTTGAACTGGCCAATTTTACACTGTTGCCAACAACCTACTTTGAAGTAGACTAAAATCCAGGATTTTACCTATCCAGGTTTTATTCAGGGGCATCCTCATTTCCTCTAAATAGCTTGGGAGTGCAGGACAGGTAGGTGTTTGCAGGGAGGGAGTTCACACAATTGGGATGCCCTCGGGTTAGTTAATCAGTGGCTCTGGAGTCTTTTAGACTCTATGGCCGGTGACATACATGGTTGTCCTCTTTAAGCTAATTATATTGTAACAGCAATGCAACAGCAGGAGGTGCCTTAGCCACACACCCTGTTGTTGTTGTTAACAATGTAACACAGCAGGAAGCTGTGTAGCATTTTACAATGCAAAAGTCGCATTACAGTACATTGTGCAGTGTGAGAGAGGCAAGTTTTATAACTCTCAGCATTACTGCCTCTGTATAATAAACGGTAAGTGAAGTGGTAACTGATATAAGCTGCATAAACCTCCAAAATAATATATTTTTGGAAGAATGAAAATACAGGGATGAAAGATTTGCGTCTGTATCATTCTACTTTTACAGAGGAGGACCCCACTGTAACTGGAATCTTCTGTTGGAATAACTGCATATTGCTATTACATTTTTTCTGGTGTGTGCTCCTCAGGAGACAGATCAACCTGTCAAAAGGACTGCCCATAATCCTGTCTCCCCTGGAGTTTATTCCTACAAAGAGAAGAGAAGATCTCCTTTAAAGTGCACCTATACCCAAATAGAACGTTTATGTCATCATCACCAGCCCAATACCTCAAAATAGCCTGTGTTTCTTTTTTTTTTTGCTAAAGCCTTTGCCCAATATTCATAACAACACTAACGGGAAGCAGTATGAAGTCAAATGGCAGCCATATGCTAATTCATTAAATTATAAGGTAAACTGACATAATATAACATGGCTGACTATTCGAACAGCAGACTGCATTTGGTTCGTGTTTTTATGAATACTGGGCGAAGGTTTCACTACAAAAAAAACACAGGCTGTTTTGGGGCACTGAGCTGGGGCTAGAAGGTGATGACATAAACTTCATTTCTGGGGATAGGTGCACTTTAAGAGATGGAAGCATTATGGCAGGTGTGCAAAGGTTTTCCATCAAAAGGGAGTGACGTGACCAGATGTAGAGAATAGTAGAGGGCTAAATCTGATACAACTGGTGTCAGCAATTAATTAAGGCTGGCTCCCTTCAAAGAGCAACTAAAATAAAGTAAAATCAGGATAGCCAATGCCTGCCACCTTTTCATTCATTCATTTTCATTCAAGGCTGCCAATCACGTGACTACCAGTAATCAATCAAGTTTGTGAAGTGGCCTTGCACATCAAACATTAATGGTTACCTGTGGTTACATGACTGGCTGCCATAGGAGTGCATGAGGAAGTGGTGACTTCAGTTCCTCTTCAAAGAGGAAGTCCAAGCTTGCCGTAAGGTCCCAGCCAGCCTCTCCCTCTCCATGTGCACTTTGTGTGTTGAAATAAAATAAAAACGTACATTATCTCGCCAAATTCCTCTGTTGATGCTGGTGGGGGCAGGGCTTTACATGGCAGTTGTAGACTTGAGTGGCAGACCAGTACAGTCACACTGCTGCACAGGATTGGGTGACTGACCTGTCCTGACCTATTTTTTTTATTGCCTTAGCACAGGGGTAAGGAGGGGTGAGTAAAGTATTAACATTTTTTGGGACTTCCTCTCTAAACTGAAATAGCTGTTTCTAGTGCGTGGGGGGCATCCTCACTGCCGGTGCCCCTGCACATTAACAACCATTAAACCCAAGAAATCTTACCTTTTTCTTTGGTTCCCCAGCGAAATGAAATACTCCAATTGGTCGCTGCAGTCACAGGGGCTGGATAGCCAAAAGAAACCCAAGGACCACTTGCCTGCATTGGCCAATTAAGTGCTCAATTTTGCCAGGGGACATAAAAGAAGAATATGATTTTCAGATTTAACGAGGGTCAATGCACAGGGGGCACCTGCAATCCGTATGCCTGTCTTCACAAGGAGCAACACCCAGGTTAGGCTTTATAAGCTCTTTATTATAAAGCCTAACCTGACTGCACACCTAATAGACCAACTAGCTGATAGGACCGAGGCTGGCTTAATTGACTACATACATGATTTATCCCATATAGACATCCCATATTAGGATGCTTTGATGTGGGGCTGTAAGCAGACCTTCAGTTATTTTAGACCAGAGGTCAATATAAAAATAAACATGTTACCTTAACGCCAAATTATAAATGCTTTGCCAAGTAAGCATTACTAGACGGTAATCAAACCCTGGTTTCACACGCCAAAGACTAATGCCTATTCCACTAATCTACCTAACAGTTTTGTAAAAGTCAGTGTCTTATATTTGGTGAAGGATGCCAGGAGGAACACTGGCTCTACTTATTGCTAAGCTACTAAAGCTACTCTTACACCTTTCAGTGTTGACACATAGGAAGAAAATGCTGCCCATTAAAGGAAATGGGCCGTTACATTATGCTGCGGGCAGTATCGTGCCGGCAGCGCAAGTACAACACATCGCATTCTGTATGTGCAGAACTTGAGAAATGCATGTATTGTTGTTTACCTGCTCTGTCTTGCTAGACAGGTAAAGGGCCAATACTTACTGCCACCTACCTGTTGGGGTGCCTTCAATCCTCTTACTGCCCTCGCAAATGCTGGGTGTCATTCAAGCTGGGGGTCAGATGCTGCTGCAGGCTCTATGAATGGCGATGTTACCTCTGATAGCTGGCAGGTCTTCTGCCTTCATCCCGGTGCTGCTGTTGTCACTGGCAAGAAAAAGAAAACAACATTGTGGTGCAGGGCGGTATATAGAGCCTGTACCACATCACAACGGAGGCACAGTGCAGTACACAATAGTGTATGAGGGCCCTAAGGCAGATACTATTCTGACTCACCAGATGGCAGTAATGTGAATCATGTAGACAGCTCCATGTTCTCTGTGTATGTCTGTGATGGATGTTTCTTTACTCCATAAGGCTTGGCAGATAGCTTACTTGGCTGTTCATGGATCACGTAGGATACGTTTCAACGGCTTTATTTCAGTACAGAATCATGCAATAAACTTCTTACAGCAGGAAACTTGGCATGTACGCTCAGTACAGCAGGAAACCTATGATGTAACCCACACAGCAACAGCAGGTAGAAAGACGGTAGCTGCAGAAGGGAGCAGCAGGTGTGCACTGCTTGGATGCCAAACTAGAAATGGCTGAGGGAGAGGGGGAGAAGGGAGGAGCTACTTGCATTGCAGCAAAACTAAGGGAGCCAGGAAGGGACAAAGGGAATTAAAGGCACACTGCTCAGCCTATGTAAATAAACATTATATTAAACAGTTTCCACTGGGTAATATAAAACACATGTTGTGGGACAAGACAGATACCAAATGAATTGTAAAGTCAAATTCAGACAAATTAGCACAAAACAAATGTTGGAAGATTCATCCATTAAACCCCCAGCTTGTCCTGGACTCCACTGCCCCTTGCCTGTTGCTGAGGTGAATTTGGGAATTAAAAGGGCACTATCATGAAATTGTGTAGTAGTAGTATTAGGCCCTTATTCATCAAGCGATAGCGCCAGGTAGTGTCTGACGAGCGCCAGGTAGCGGCAGCTAACGGCGCCTACCGACTCAAGTACGCCCGGCGGCGGTCACAATGACGCATTTATCAAGCTAAATGAGGCTAGCGCCGGCGAGAGCGACGGCTAGCGCGGCATTCATCATGAAGCCGGCTGGACCGAACAGCGCCGCTGCAAATTCCTTCACAGCGACACGTATTACCTGGCGCTACCTGCCGCTCTCCCATACATTTCAATGGCAGACGCTGCAATGATTGTTCTTAGTGGTTTTGGGGTTTTTTGCTTTTGGACAAAATTCAACACATGTTTATATTGATATGTTTTATGAATCTAGCTGGTTATTTATCTTTTTTTTTTTTTTTTTTTTTTTTCACAATGTAATGTTGTGAGTGACATGGGAATTGCATCTCCTCCACCCAAACTCATTGGCCTCAAAAGCGCTGGTTTTCCACACAAACGGGGCTTGTAAAGCTATTTTGTAGCCTGTCAGGTTGGGCGGTCACGTTCGCTCTTCGAAATTGTCAGCGCCCAAGCTATTCGGCAGCCCTGTCCTTGATGAATCTGTGTTGGTCAGTGTTTGTGCAGTCGCTGTTTTAATTCGCTATGTGGCGGCGCGAGCGTCGCTGTGCCTCGCTGCGCTGCGTTGTGCGGCGCTGTGCTGTTCATACATGTGCCCTTCTGCCATTTGCAAGGAATTCACTTCCCGCGACCCCAGTCGTTGTTAATGAATACACTGTAGTTGTGAGCGTGCCTGGCCACATATTGCAGGATTAACATTCAGTCGTACCAGCTCATAACAACCCGTTATGCATTCTCATGTGTGCCACATTTTCAGGTAGTTGTCTAGTTTGATTGTGTGATGACTTTGTGAAGGAATAAGATTTGTATATTTAAGCACAACGGTGTATGCTTTAGAAGGACCTATGCATTACAGTATGTAGAACCCCCTGCTAAATCAAGCTAATAATTTGTGGCGCCGTGGGCCCTAGCTTGTTTTTCAGCGTCATTTTAATGTTTTTCCGCCACTTAGCTTGCACATAGCTGATATTAGCTTGTCCCTGCTGCGCGCATGTTTTTTTTTTCAATTTGGAAGCACAGTTGCTTGCGTCATATCCGGTTCCGGGATCCTCCTTTGCGTTTCAACGCCACCTTAAGGTAAAACTGTCTTGCGCTTATGCCAATAGCTTGTTTTTCAGCGTCATTTTAATGTTTTTCCGCCACTTAGCTTGCACATAGCTGATATTAGCTTGTCCCTGCTGCGCGCATGTTTTTTTTTTCAATTTGGAAGCACAGTTGCTTGCGTCATATCCGGTTCCGGGATCCTCCTTTGCGTTTCAACGCCACCTTAAGGTAAAACTGTCTTGCGCTTATGCCAATAGCTTGTTTTTCAGCGTCATTTTAATGTTTTTCCGCCACTTAGCTTGCACATAGCTGATATTAGCTTGTTGCTGGGGCGCGGTGCGTATTTTTGTTTTGTTTTGTTTTTTATGTCTCATGTCGCTAGCGTCATTTCCGGTTCCTGTTTCCTCCTTAGCGTTTCCAATATGGCTCCCAAACGGCGAGTAATGCGCCTCCCCAGCTCCTCCTCAGATTCCGGCCCCACCACCCCTCCCCCACATCCCCCACCTACCTCACCTTCCCCAAATACCACCCCTCCCACCCATTCCCCTCCTGGGCCCCAAAAACAAAGGCGCACCCGGGTGGATAGCCGGGTCAATGGCCAGGTTGTGAAAGTGAGTATTTTAGTTTTGTATTTTTAGCTTAAAAATGTATAAACACACAGGGTGGATAGGGGCTGAATTTTTATTGTTTTTAGTCCAAAATTTAACACTCCACATGGGGCATCCCCATTGTGGATGTCCTGCTTGGATGCCCCCCCCCCCCCCCTGGAGGGCCCCAAAAATTATCTCTGGCCCGTCCCATCTGTGCATGCGTGAGTTGCGGATGCCTATTGCGCTTACCTCTAGCAGGGTGTACCCCTGCGCCATACATATTTTCAATTGGTGTGCAGGCGCACTCCCTGTTAGAGTCAAACGCCACATGCGTACTTTGCCGTGCAGACGCAGCTGAGCTGGTATGCACCTCCCAAGGCCCTTGGATGCGCATACCACACCGGCGTGGACCGCTGTGTTTGGCTTGCGGAGTGACGTGGGAGTGTCCTCAGCGGTGTATTTGGGCCCTTCAAAGGGGGTTGCAGACAGTGGGCCACCCACAATAGTTGTGGCCCAAAAAAGTGCACACAAACCCAGACTAATGTAAATCCTGGGTGTGGTTCCACTTTGATCTTGTCTCTGTATAACTGTTTATGACATTGTTCTGAGGTCATGTTTTGAATTTTTCTTGTTTTTTTTTTGTACTTTTTTCCTAGGACTTCTGCCTGGCCGAATACGACTATGCCCGAGGAGCAAAAAAACGCCTTGCCATGGAGGTGAAGGCCACTGTGTCCCGGCGCTTCAAGACCGACCTGACCATCCGGGCGATCCAACAGAAATGGTCAGATTTTAAGCGCCGGGACCCAGAAGGCGTGTACCGCCTATATGATGCCTACGCATCAGGTAAGTTAAAGCTTATGTTCTTTTTTGCCTTTGTGCAGAATCATCTGCTAAGCTGTGTCCTTTTTTGCTCTTTATATTAATTATTTGCTTTCACCCCCTCCACACAGATAAGCGTCCTCCCCTGGGGAAACGTGGGAAGGGATTCCTCCCCCGAACCAGGCAGGCGGACTCGGGGGAGTCATCGGGGGAGGGTCCCTCCCGCGGGTCCTATTTAGAGGACCCAGGGGAGGAAGGGGATGACGCCCCAGAGGAGTGTGCTGCTGGGGGGCAGGCTGGATCAAGCCTCAGCTCCTCACACTCTGAGGCTGAGGACTCTCACCAGGCAAGGGGCCACTCTCAAGCAGGGAGTGAGAGGGAGGAGGGTGGCCCTTTGCCTGGTGGATCTTCTGAGCAGAGTGTGAGGAGCCGAGGCTCCCCGCCTCCTCCTCAGAGCCCTCCCTGGGCTTCAAGTGGCGCTTCATCCCCTGGTGAGTTTACATGTTTTAATTGTTAGTCTGTGCCAGGTTTCATCTGACCATTTGTGCTTAGCCCTTGCAATTCCTCTGTAATTTGCAGGGCATCATATAGGCGGCACCTCCATGGATTTTTGGCGTCAAATCCTCCTCGGGCATAGTCGTGGTAAGTGTATGTTTTAAGCTAGTTCATTTTGGACTTTATGTCATTCCTTAAAGTGGACCCACAAACCTTGCTGATATTGCTTGGATTATGGCGCCTTGCCTGCCAAATCACATCCCTCACCCAGGGCCCCCCCCCAACCAAACACCACAAACTACTTCCCTCTTTGGGGGTGGCAGAAGCCATTGTCCCTGCCTCCTGTGTGGCACTCGAGATGTGTGTGCGCCTGCGCTCTGTTTCCTACTGGCATGCGTGTGCGCACACACTGGCGGAGTGATGTGCGGAAGGCAGGGGCGTTGGCGGACTAAAATTGTGTTGCTCTGCCAAAGTAGACTACTACACTGAATAATCACAATCCTGTGTCTTGGTACACTTTTAACAGACACGTTTCCTGGTCCATTGTCTAAGCTGGTTTGCTAATGTACATTAACATCACAAACCACACTACAGTGCTAGCCAACTGGAAACCACCCCTATGTTTCTGGCCACACCATGATGTGTGCTAGCAAAATTTAATTTACGTGAAGTAGTTAGGGCAAACACATGTTGCACACTGGTAACATTATCCATTAAATTGGTAATGAGTCATTTACATTGCAATGTAAAGGTTAGTGCCAGATTGGCAAAATGGATACATGTGGCAACCATAAACACTTCACATTAACTAATGGGCCAGGAATATAGCAAATATCGTTTAACATGTATGTAAAGAAGTGTTTGTTTTTGGAGCTAAGACTCCATAACCAGATTGATGTCCAAACTTCGGGTGTCATAGCTCCACTAAATGTTGTTTGGTATTTTGTTTTTTTATGGACAGATGTTGCTACGCAGACGGAGGCAGAATTCCTCCTCCCCACACCAGCTCCAGGGACGGCCAGCAGCATGGGCCACCGCCACAGCTGCGATGGTGAGTACATCCAAATTAATATGGGTAAATACTTTGTAAACATTTCTCTTCTAGTTACATTTGTAGAAATGTGAAATTGACCAATGTGTGAATATCACACACATCTAGGTTAAATGTGTTTGGTCAATAATCCAACATGCCAGTCACCATCCTTGATAGTTGCCTCACATTCTTGTTACGGACACATACGGACTATTTGTGGCGTATAGACAACCAAATGGGGCTGATTAGGTGTTTACCAATAACATTATAGGGCAAACTTCCATCTTCCTTAGGCACTGATGTTTGGCTTGGACTAAAGACATAAATGTCCTTACTTGGCCATAAACATTATTACCTTTGCAAGAGTGAACCTGGCCCAACACCAAGGCTGTTTAATGTGCATTAAACATTTAATTTGCCAACAACTAACAACTAACACCCCGCAGAATATACGATAAGTGCAGGTACCACGGGTCCACCCCACCAAGCAAACCCCTAATTATGGGAACTTATCTTCCGCTGGCTCCTGCGCAACACTCCAGACGTGCATTTTTCCCCCCTGGGCCTCTGTGAATGGCCGCCGGGTCCCCATGAGCAGCCAGAGAGTGACATGCGTGAAGAGGGGGTGGAAGAGGAGTGTACATTCCTGTTCCCTGCATAGACGTTAGCGTGCCTTCTTTGTGCCAAGCACGTTGGAGCATGGAGAGGTGAGTGGCTATGGATTACTGTGTGTATACACACATCAGGGGAAATACAGATCTGTGAGAAACAACAAAGTGGGCCAAAACCCAGGATAAACTATATTGTGGGTGTTGGTCCACTTTAAGAGTAAAGGTATGTGGTCCTAACATGTTTTCAAGTCAATATTAAAACTTTATTTTAAAATGTTAGGGGCACATTGTTCACCAATGTTAATGTGAGTGTTAGCAAGTTAGAAACACTGACATTACATTGCTACATCTGTGTATGTTGAGTTCCCAAACAAATTCTAATATATTATTTTTTATCACATCTCTACAGCTTGTATACGCCAGCATCGCAGACTGTGGCGGGCCTTCCGACAGATGAAAGGGATGCTGCTGGCCATGAAGAGGCGTCGGAGACGTTAGGGTGGGGGGGATGGCTGCCCTGGCCATGTTTTCTTGGCTTTGTTGGCCTATGTTGCCCGTGTTGGGCCAATTTCTATAAAGACATTTATCTTTACCAAGAACTGTGTTGTTCCTTGACCAGCATAGGTTTAGATTCCCCAAAACCATTATGTCTAAAATTAGGCTGCCATTTTGAGCCAGTACATGTTTACACCATAGTAAGCAATGTTAACTAATGTGGCACATAAATGGTGGCATAATATTAGAGATGATTGAGCAAATCAGCCCTGACTGTGTATTTAGCTTTCACATGTATGGATAAACACAAATTAGAGGTGGTTTTCCAAAATATATTTACATAAATCATAAGAAAAAGGTATACAAATTAATATTCTTGGCTGGGTGGCCGGGGAGGTTGGGAGTCATTGCTAGGGGCGGTGTTGGGGGACAACAGTGCAGTAAAAAATATAGACTGCTGTTGTATGAGCTGTTGTATCAACAACAAAGTTTGGTCCTGCCGCTGTATTGCCTCTGCCTGGCGCTGTATTGCTTCTTCCTGGCGCTGTACAGATTGCTCGATAACATTGGCAAGGCGACCAAGGTCCTGGTTCTGTTGTAGGTTTTGCCTTAACTGGTCCACCTGGCGCTGCAGGCCCTCATTTTGTTGCTGACACATCAGCACCTGATTTTCCAACGCCGCAATGCGCTCATTAGTTCCATCACGCGGCTGTTGGCGACTGTAGTCCTCCAGCATCCGGACCCCTAGTGTGTAGAAATCGGCACTGGTTGGTGCCACACCTCCTCTTGCTGTGGTTGGAGGCTAAAAAAATAGTAAACCACATTTTAGTCAAACGGAACAAATGCAGTTATGCCCCTCCCAAAAGTTACCATAAACACTCACTAGACAACTTACCCTTGTCTGAGCCTCTGAAGCTTGGCCACATGGGACTTGGGAAGAGGTCCCAGCTTGGGGTTCTGGTTCCGCCTCCTGCCAAAACAACAATGAAATGAAATGTTACATGTTGCTTCTTCCACTACCCACGAATATGCCAATGGGTTTAGAGGTCGTCTACATCAGCCATGTTACCTGCGTGTCCTCCAGCCCAGGTAGGCTCGAGGTATCGCTGCCAGAGAGTCGCGAATCAACATCAGAGATGTCGGGCAAGTTGGCAAATGCTAAACAGGAAAATCAGGTTAGTAGGTCTGTGGGCCAAACTCTAATGTAACCTGGTTAGGCTATCGAGGCCATACCTCTAAAAAGTTAAAAAATACACACTAGACCAAAGGTCTCGGTTAAACTCAGATTGTTAACATGTATGTTACAGGACTAAGACGCACTAATTTCTGCAAAGCTCATCATAAACATTGCTTAAATTAAACATACCCGCAATATCCCAGATGTCTGGAGTGGGGTCCTCACTCGAGATTGGACCTTGAAAATAGATGTGGACACACAAGTTGCCAGAAGCAAGTGGCACAACATTAGAGCCAAAATACAGACTAGAGCAAGGCAAAACCACTTACCCTCATCTCTGGCAGCTGGAACTTGAGGGGCCCTTTCTGGACAGCCACTTCCGATATTCGGGTCAACTAAAAATAAAAAAAAATGTGTCTAAAGATTCAGCAAACTACTACAGGGAATGTTTTCCGAAAAATATGTCCGCAAATATACATTGCTATCACTAAAATAACTAAGAGACTGACCCTGGGGAGGCAACCAGCACTCCCAAGAGGCATCTTCAAGTTTACCAAGCAAACATGTAGCTTAGTAGACTAACAAAATTGAACCAGTGTAACCTAAACAGCAGAAAGGATACATTATGTATTGCTCTACACACCAACAGGGTCCTGTTGACCGGCAACATCGGAAGTGGGGTCCAAAGATGAACCAGTCACTTGGCCTACAAAGAAAAAAGACAAATGAGACACATGCACTTGAGTCAAAGTGGATCAAGCAAGGTGAACACATGCACTTACCGACATCCAAAGAGTAGGTGGGATCCGGAGGAGATACTGGGGCCAAGGGCATGGGAGCTAGGGCAAAATAAAACCAACATTGAGCCATAGCTAATGTGCGTGCCAAAATACAACATGCATTAAGGTGTGTGAGCAGCTCTTTCACTAATATTGACTAATCAAGCCAAGTGTGGCTCACACATTGATATGCCGATATATGGCTACACATCTCTGGCAGCCTACATATCTACACATGTTAGGGCCTTGTTAGTTACTGACTGTGAGTGTTACAGTGGGCGTGCAATTAGGGCGCACCCACATATTATTAATAGTCAACAGGGCAAACCTTTATTGCTTGAGCTGCTCCCACACCCATTTGTTTTTCAAAAAACCAGCAAACAAATAATGGGTAAATACCTTCAATGGCAGACTGGGGTAGCCTTGAGGTTGCTGGAAGGGCAGGAGCTTGGTTGTCCGGAGCCACATCCCGGACAGCAGCATGTGCACCTATGCATAAAGCAACAGACAGAAAAGTTACAAATGTTTTAGCTATAATGTAATACTTCACAGGTCCTACAGTTAGTTGGTCAAAATGTAAAAATGCTAATCACAGACATTAACATTAGGTTATAGTAAAAGCCATAAAATATGTACCTTCAGCCCAACCGGTGGTGTCATCCCCAGGATCCACACCCTGCAGCCGAGCCAGTGGGATTTTGGCCTTCAGCATCTCCTCATACGGCCTGTAGGTACTCTTTGGAGCCTGGATGGTCCCACTGTCCACATCAAGATCGTGATTCATCTTTTTCATAAGGGCCCCTCGCAAAGTGTAGAAGCGTTTCCTGCAGGATGGGCCACTACGTGGGTGTTGAGCTGTGCTACTAAGCTCCACACCAATGGCATCCCACAGTTTGCTTCTTTCTTGTTTGCCTATGCACTTGCTTTGGGAGCCAAAGAGTAGCTCCCATTTCGCAAGTGTCAGGCGCACAAGATGATTATTCTCAGCCAAATTAAATTCAGGCTCCCTCTTGGCACCTGGGCGCTTAGCCTGGGGTGCTGCCCCACCTTCAGGCTGTGCCCTTTTCCGTAAGGGAGGTCTGCGCACAGCACCCACCAAACTCCTACTCGGGCCTGCTGTGGCCGGCAGATGTCCTGTATTTGGCTCCATCCTGTAGCTGCACACACACACAAATCAACACCCCACAAGCACGCATGCACACTACAGAATGGCATCGCAATCTCTTAGGCTTGGGCAGGTTTTATGTGCTCTAACAGCCAATCCAAAAGCAGCCCACTTAATTGATTCACACATACAGCCCAGTTCCTTCTAGGCACACCTCCACTGCACTGACAGAAGCATGTGTGTTAGCCAATTAACTCATTACAGACCTCAATCAACAAACAACACACACCCAAATCCAACAATGGACTGATGTATCTGCAACCCTTGTGACATGTGCTTAGCGTAACGGCTATTTAAAAAAACAACAGCTTCACTTTCATTGGTCCCCACCTGATTTTTGGCCCATGTCCGTTAATGCACGCACGTTACGGCTCAAGTACGCTAGTAGCGCTACTAGCGTGCGCGTGCGCACTCTGTTTTACGCACACCTGGGTCGGCTAATTGGCGCCCGGAAATAGCAGAGCGACGCAAAAGGCGGCAAAGCGGACCTGTCACTTTTGAAAATGAAGTATAAAAGGAAGGAATGAACTAGGTTCTGCTATTCTTACACTGTGGCAAAGGCTGTGGTGTGGTGCTGTGCTCGCTTCCCTTAGCTCATTTGAGCCTCTGTCTGGTTTCTGTCCTCACTCTCTGTGGCTTGTTGGGTGATTTCTGACATCAGTGCTGTTTCTTTAGGAGCTTGGTTTGGGTGGCATCTGCAAATATTGTGTAGCATACAGCAAGTGAGGCTTGATTTTGGGGCCTTTTGTGGGCTGTGCAGCAACTCCCCTCTTGGTTGTGCTTAACTTAGAAAGCTGGTTTTCAGCAGGCTGGTGGTTTGGACCACTATAGTTCTGGTTTTGTGGTGAGCTGCATTGTAGCGGGTGTGTGTGTAGTGTGATTGTTTGTGTGTGTGTTGTGTGTTAGTGTTTTTTTTTGTTTATTTTTGTTTTTGTATATATCTTTAGTGTGTGTGATGGATAAGAGGGTGATGTAAGGTGTCTGGGTGGATGGATGTATGTGTATGCTGAAAGAGCAGGAGGAAAGGGAGCGGGGTGTTGTGAGGCTTAGGGCACCCCGCTCCTTTGCAATCCGCCTTTCAGTATGGGACTTAAGTGACGAGCAGATCAGGAGCCGCTTCCGTCTGAATCGTGCTGCACTACAGTCCCTATATGATCAGATTAAGACCAAAATCGAGCCATCCACCAAACGCACTCACTCCATTCCAGGCATAGTACGCCTGTGTGCCACTCTTAATGTGTTGGCACGAGGGACCTTCCAGGCAACCTCAGCCCTCCTCAGCGGGATAAGCCAGGCTACTATGAGCCGCATCCTAATCCAGGTAGTTCTGGCAATTTGTGATTTAATCCCAATTTACATCAAGTTTCCTGAGGATGAGGAAGAGGTTGCCAAAATAAAACATGCTTTCTATCTGATGGGAGGGATCCCGAATGTGCTAGGGTGCGTTGATGGTACACATATCCCTTTCCGCCCTCCCCGTGCACAGGAGCTGTCCTACAGAAACAGGAAGCAGTTCCATTCATTTAATATCATGGTGGTCTGTGACCATGAGATGAAGCTGCGGGCGGTGAGATCGGGGTTCCCCGGCTCATGCCACGATTCTTACGTCTTGCAGCGGACAGTCCTGTGCCGGAAGTTTGATAACAACGAAATGCCAGCTGGCTGGCTACTGGGTAATAAATTAACCATGTCTATGTATTTTGCTAATATGTGGCCTAGTAAGGCAATTTTAAACAAACTACCACCCAAAAACATGTACTAGTACTAATTGCTGTCTCTCTCCTTGTGTTTTTTCTACAGCGGACAAGGGATATGGGCAGAGAACGTGGGTCATGACTCCGGTCAGGAACCCACGGACCTCTGCCCATGAACGCTACAATGCAGCGCATCGCAAGACCAGAAGCATTGTGGAAAGAACCATCGGCCTGCTGAAAGCACGCTTTCTCTGTTTGGCACGGCCAGGAGGAGAGATGCTCTACAGCCCACAGAAGGTTTCCAAAATCATCCTTGCCTGCTGTGTGTTACACAATATCTGTATATGTCACCGAATCCAAGCCCCCGAGGAGACAGCACTGGTGCCAGAAATCCCCAACCTGCCCGCAGATAGAAGTGAGGACACCCAGACTGGCGATGAGCTAAGGGAAAGGCTGATCACTTCTTATTTTGCGGTAAGCTAACTACCCTTCACTCTAATGCAAGTACTGCACTCCTGTTTAAATGTCTTTGACCTCCCATCCAAAAGAGCAAACAAACGCACTAAGGGGGGGTTTAAGATGACCCAAACCACTCTAAGGGGGGGTGTAAGATGACCCAAACCACTCTAAGGGGGGTGTAATATGACCCAAACCACTCTAAGGGGGGTTTAAGATGACCCAAACCACTCTAAGGGGGGTGTAAGATGACCCAAACCACTCTAAGGGGGGTTTAAGATGACCCAAACCACTCTAAGGGGGGTGTAATATGACCCAAACCACTCTAAGGGGGGTTTAAGATGACCCAAACCACTCTAAGGGGGGGTGTAAGATGACCCAAACCACTCTAAGGGGGGTGTAAGATGACCCAAACCACTCTAAGGGGGGTTTAAGATGACCCAAACCACTCTAAGGGGGGTTTAAGATGACCCAAACCACTCTAAGGGGGGTTTAAGATGACCCAAACCACTCTAAGGGGGGGTGTAAGATGACCCAAACCACTCTAAGGGGGGTGTAATATGACCCAAACCACTCTAAGGGGGGTTTAAGATGACCCAAACCACTCTAAGGGGGGTGTAATATGACCCAAACCACTCTAAGGGGGGTTTAAGATGACCCAAACCACTCTAAGGGGGGTTTAAGATGAACCAAACCACTCTAAGGGGGGGTGTAAGATGACCCAAACCACTCTAAGGGGGGTGTAAGATGACCCAAACCACTCTAAGGGGGGGTGTAAGATGACCCAAACCACTCTAAGGGGGGGTGTAAGATGACCCAAACCACTCTAAGGGGGGTTTAAGATGACCCAAACCACTCTAAGGGGGGTTTAAGATGACCCAAACCACTCTAAGGGGGGGTGTAAGATGACCCAAACCACTCAAAGGGGGGTGTAAGATGACCCAAACCACTCTAAGGGGGGTTTAAGATGACCCAAACCACTCTAAGGGGGGTTTAAGATGACCCAAACCACTCTAAGGGGGGTTTAAGATGACCCAAACCACTCTAAGGGGGGTTTAAGATGACCCAAACCACTCTAAGGGGGGTTTAAGACGCCAATGTTGGTTATCAAGTTATGCATTTTTTTAAAAGAAAACACAAAATAACTATAAAGATATATACTAACTGCACTTTTCTTAATTTTTCAGGCACAAAGAGATGCACCATGATCTCGACATTCCTCTTACAACCCTTTCCTGGACTTTACTTTTCTTTGGCATTTCTGCTGGACTTTTCATTTTCTATTTCATTTATGTTTTATTATTAATTTTTTTTTAGATAAAAAATTAAAAAAAATTTAGATATATACATGTGGCTATGTGTTTAATTCTGTTGTAAGTTTCCTTTACATTCTAATTCCTATTTTCATTTTCCTTTTCTTTCTCTGTCCTGTTTTTATTTTCCTTTTCTTTCTCTGTTCTGTTTTTATTTTCCTTTTCTATTTTCCTTTTCTTTCTCTGTCCTGTTTTTATTTTCCTTTTCTTTCTCTGTTCTGTTATTATTTTCCTTTTCTTTCTCTGTTCTGTTTTTATTTTCCTTTTCTTTCTCTGTCCTGTTTTTATTTTCCTTTTCTTTCTCTGTTCTGTTTTTATTTTCCTTTTCTTTCTCTGTTCTGTTTTTATTTTCCTTTTCTATTTTCCTTTTCTTTCTCTGTCCTGTTTTTATTTTCCTTTTCTTTCTCTGTTCTGTTATTATTTTCCTTTTCTTTCTCTGTTCTGTGTTTATTTTCCTTTTCTTTCTCTGTTCTGTTTTTATTTTCCTTTTCTTTATCATTGGTGATTTAATTGTATTTCCTTTTTAGGTAACAAATAAAAAAAAAAAAAATTGTGGCTATGTGTTTAATTATGTTTTATTTTCCATTTATATTCGAAGATCTGGTAGAATTTAATTTCCTTTTACACCAAATAAAAAAATTTTTACATTTCAAAACAAATGTGGCAATGTGTTTTATTCAGAAGGTACTGGATGGCCAGGACACAGCAAAGCTAACAGGCGCTGTGTAGAATAGCGTGGTCACACTGACTGACAGCGCCAACAAAGCTGAGGGCCAACATCATATTCAGCAATGTAGGCGTTGTTCGCAACAACGCCAGGTAGCGACTGAGGAGGCCTGCTATAGCGAATCGCTAACGCCCGCGGCTGACGCGAGCGGCGCTCATAGCGCCATACTTCAGTCGCTCATCTGTCGCTACCTGGCGCTATTGATGAATCGGCCTCCCCGTATTATCCATATAAACACCTTAACTAATGAGAGAAGGTGTCACTTATACACTCCAACTGAATAAAACTCCCCCAAGCTTGTAGTTTTCTTCTCCTGTTAGGAATAAAATCCAGGGGCTTGATAGGCTTTGTCTATGAGGTGGGACAGAGCCTGTCACCCATGATTTTCTTTTTTCTTCCATTAAAATAGAAAAAACAAGCCTGACCAGATATTTCCTGATGCTGGGTGTATAAGTAGCCCCTCCTCCCAGCATTCAGCATATTTATATGGATTTTTATTATTGGCCCATTTTTCACCCATAGTGCTCCTTTAAGCATAAAAAACTAAGCTTATTCCTACAGACGCTGGCTGTCTACTCACCCAAATAATGGTGGCAGCCGCTGAAAGACTATCTGCCCTGGCTGTGATTGGGTGCCTAGACAGATGGGGCAACTGTACACTGATTGGCTGACTAGTCATAGTTGGGTTGGGAGCTCAAGATGCAGAAACGTGACTCTCGGAGGGAGAAGTGTGGTCTGCTTCAGTAAAGTAAGCTTTGTTTCTTATTTTTAATCACCAAAACCTAAGCTGACTATTTTTTGGGGGTCTTCAAAGTGGGACAGTTTAAACCAATTTGTGGGCAATGGGCATGGTAAGTATGTGGTTTAGAATGTGACTTAATTACGGGTCACATGCTCTAGGAATATTTGGTCCATAATGCTGGTGATGGAGGCAATGCTTAGAAGTCCATGCATTCCACAGACCACTATTCAACCAAAGATTCAGAAGAGTCCATCCTGCATTCTGCATTTGGTGAGACAGTCTTCCCCATGTCAGCAAAGTGGAACATTTAGGTGTCCCCAGAGTTTTCAGATGGACAATGGGCCTCAAAGTGGGACTGTCCCACCAAAAGTGGGGACACCTGGTCACATTACTAAATCCACCTCAGTGGGGGCATCAGTACCAAAGTGCAGTGGAAGTTGGACTACTTTTCATAGTAACATGATATCCTGTGTGCTGCTGGATATCAAGAACACGGTTAACTTAAACGCCCCACATGTCTGCTGTTAGTCTACATGGCAAACTGCTGCCAGTCACATGGGCCATGAAACTAGCATGGTGGCATGAGGGGGCATGTCTAGTAACGCCCTAATTTAGGCATTTATCGAGACCTAACATTGTATGGGCATTCTAACCTGGGTCACTGCTCCTTCTTCTTAGAGGTCCTCTTTAATTATTGTGTGCGGCTGTTCTTTTTGTTTCTCTCAGTAGAAACTTATATTGGATCACATATGAAGCTGTTGAAGCTTTCAAGACGCTTTATGGCATGAATATAAATATCCAGCTCCCCCAATAATGTACTGTAAGCAAAAAAACTCATTAGAAGACCTGCATTGTAACTACAGTACATATTGGCATAGAAAATGAGGGCATAAATCTTGGGAGCCATCGCTGTCTATGGAAAATACAATATTTACTAATCAGAATGTACAGTCGGACAAGGGCTTCATTAAATATGGACAGTGTATAGGTTTGAAGCATACACAAAATTTACATAGTTTTATATTCATTGAAATCTGCTTACAGTGTATGAAGTATTCACTTCCCCCCAAATGTTTCCATGTTTTATTTATCAAATGATGGTGGATTTAACTTGTTTTAACTCTTCTCTTGTTTGCACTTTCATGTCAAAGAGAAAACAGGTCTTTGTAAAATGATAAACTGATTACAAAAAAAGAAAATATATATACATTTACTTAAAATGGACCATTTACCAGCTGGGCTGGCCCTGGACGGCGACTATGTTCCCCTATGTGAACCCCCCACAGATCACCCGCAAACTCTTTAAAGTGGACCAAAACCCAGGATTTTAGTTATCCTGGGTTTTGGTTCTTGCCCCCTGTGTGAAACTCTCCAGGTCGCCCCAAACGAACTCACCTGTCCCCAGTCCTATGGTGCATGCGAGGCCTCCCATCCAATCAGCGCACTCAACTGTGCTGACACGCGCTAAGGAGCCAAGTCCAGCTGAGCTCCTCCAATTGCGCCGGCAGCCTCATCACAAAAGCCTGGCACAGCCACGCACCCTGCTAAAGGGATAGTGGTGATGTGGTGCGGCTCGCATATGTGCTGTTGGACCGGGGGAGAAGATGACTATACCGGGTGACCGAGGGGGGGGGGGGGGAGTGGGCGGGCTTCACACAGTGGGGCATCCAGATTCTGGGGGGAGGGAGTCAAGTCGTCCTGGAATCTTATAGATTCCAGGATCGATGGCTGTGGGTTTTGGTCCACTTTAACCTTTCCTCCTTTCCCTTGCTGTGCAGGCCGCATCCCTGCAGCTGTTTGCTCTTCAGCACCTTACCATTCAGATAGGCTGGGGTCTGGGGGGCGTGCACTTACAGGGAAATCTGGGATGCAGCCGCTGCCACTCCCTATGCTGATGCTCAGTCCAAAACAATGACTTCATGCCGTGCATTATTATCGAGAGCCTGCACATGTGCTGTGGGAATGGTGAAAAGGTGAATTAAGTAGACAATCTGGGGGGGTTACACAGCGAAGTATCCCAATTTGAGATGCCCCAGTGACATGAATCAATAACCAGGATAGTCACAATCCTGGTGATTGGTGCACTTTTAAACTCTCCTTTCTTTGTGCCAGGGAGGATCATGGTTCAGGGACACTTACTAAGCTAACCTAACCTACACCATTGCTCCATCAGTGAGCCCTGCATTAGGGAGATAGTCACCTTTTCTTAGCAGAGCTTCATCACAGGCAGCTGCCACATCTCTTCAAATGACAGACATGCTTTATTGTATTGCACAGCTGTTTCATCTCCCCAATCATACAGAGCTCCAAACCTGATTTTAACAACCTAACGTTATATAAAGAAATACAGATATGTCTGTCTAATCATGTGACAGCCGCCAACCATTTAGGTTTGATGTGTAAGCCCACTATGAAAACACGATTTGTCACGTGTTGGTCACTTAGTTCCTATTTAACTGGAAGGGCATATCAGATTGGGTCATTATTACCCTTAGGTATGCTTTAGACTTCATTTTCAAAGTTACATAATTTGGTAAAACAGTCCTACAGATGGAGCATAATTAAAGGGATTTAATCCTCTATTTGCCTTTGCCGGTAAGTTTATCGGAGAGGTCATTACTATCCCGCATTGCAGAACATTTATTGTCCACTAGAGGGTGGCAAGGGTGGCAAATATCCAGCACTGGCAATTGCTTTCATTATAATGGTACTGTATGATAGTATTTTCAATTCATTTTCTACATGCTTTTAGTGCTAATATGTGGATGAATACTTCTTTATTACATTTTTAGTACTTTTTATACAGGTTTCCTTCAGTGTCAGTTATAACTCTGAATGAATCCTGTTGGCTTGGCCCCAGCTTTCTTTATGTTTTAAAAAATTATTTGGATGCTACTGTGTGGTCTACTTAAGAAATCTGGAAGCCTCTTTCCATAATTAGATGGAACATGTTTCCAGAAGTGGCTCTTTCTATGGCATTTAAAGGTTTCACACTCCTCCTTCAGTGGCATATGTCATCCTGGGGGAATCCTGTTGCCTTAACTCCTGTTGCCTTAACTTTTTAGCCCAGATTTTTATATTTCTAAACTGCTTTAGATGCTGCTGTGCTGTCGCAACAATTCCCTTAAGGAATCAGGAAGCCTTTTTTCTCAGGAATATGCAGCATCTTCCCCATTCAGCTAAATTGGTGCTCTTTGTTCTAGAAGCTGTCATGTGGCTGAAATGGTGAAACCTGTCCCCTTGACCCCACTTACTTATTTTATTAGAGAGGTAGGGCCGCTACATTGGGACTGTTTGGTCTAAATGTAGAAACGTGACTGATTACAGCCACAAGGAATCAGGTCATCCCTCACAAGTTTCCAGATGTGGCTCTTTCTAAGGCTTGTACAGATTTCAAGGGCTTCCTTCAGTGGCCACTCACACACTGGAGTAATCCTATCACATTGACCTACCTTTTGAAAAATACTGTAGATGCTGCTATGAGTCCACAACAGTACACTCAAGGAATCTGGTAGCCAGTCCAACAGACAGGCTTCAGCGGCAGCCATCACCCTGGAGGAATCCTGTCACCTTGACCCGCGTTTTTTTATTTTTACAAAAATGCTTTAGATGCTGCTGGAGCGATATTCTCTGGAAGATGCAGCATCTTCTCTTTTTAGCAACAATGGGTCAGTTTGTTTTAGAGGCATTAAATCGCCTGGATGCAGGCACAAGGGATCCCATCATTTTGCAAACATGTTTTCAGATGATTGGGCTCCTAAAACATTCCTACTCACACCCCCACCCCCTCCTGCAAGGTTGTTGTACAGTAAACAGTGCGTCTTTTTCTGCCTAGCAGAACCACAGAGAGCACAGATGACTAAAGATTGTGTTAAGCTATGTTATGCACACTCACTTTACGCCTTTTCAACAAAAACATTGTGATTTTTAGCTGTGACACTCTCAGAGACCAGGGGCACTTTGGGGGGAAAGGGTGGGCTCTGCCAGCCCACTCCGTGCTTTGGGTTAGCCTAAGGTTAAGAAATGGTGTGGGGGTGTTAGCAGGACAACCTTCAGAAACACAAATGGGAGAGGGTGTACAGGTACAGAATTACAGGTACCTTCAGTAGGGACCGTGCTTCATGCTTCCCCGAAGACAAGACAGCAGCCTCAGCCCAGCATGTGCACAGAGCCGGCTGGTAGCTGGGGAATGCGGGAAGATTCAGCCACGTGCTCTCGGAACAAGTCCATCCTTGTGGATACAGGGCACATACACATATATATACACACACACATATATACATGTTTAGAAAAGGCCGCTTTTGGAAGCCTGTCTGCTAGTAGACTGGGTGGGGGGTGGTAGATCAAGGCTACACAGTTCCTCGAGTGCACTGTTGCATCCGCATTGCAGCATATAAAGCATTTAAAAAAAAAAAGCCACAGTGACATTTAATAAGACAACTGACATTGAATAAGGGCATGGGAGCTGCTCCAACATTTCAAAGTTTTTATATTTAGATTAGGATAAGTTAGTCAAGCAGGGCCAGATTAAGTGGGGTGGAGGTGAGGGTGCATGCTGCTCGGGAACCCCTGCCAGGGCCGGCGTCAACACCCGGCAATCCCGGTCAGCTGCCGAGGCCCCCCCCCCTGCGGCCATGATCCCTTGTATTTCGCCCTCTCCTCACCACGCAAGAGCTCAGGGGGTGATCAGAGGCCCCGCCAGTGAAGAGCACACCCAGCGGGGCCTCCGATCGCCCCCTCTTCTGTGGTGACGAGAGGGCGAAATACCCCATCTCCAGTACTTTCGCAATCGCCCGGGCTCTAGCCCTGCCTTTTGTGGAGCGGGGCGGATGACATAATCTATGACGTCATCTAACGCCCATCCCCAGAGACATAGTAGCGCCGGGCGAGGTGAGAGGGTCGATGACGACTGCTGAGTGATCGGTGGAGGTGGAGCAAGGTATCGCAGCCCCTCTCCCCCCCCTCCACCGATCACCCGGTAGCTGTCATCGGAGCTTCGTGGGACAGGATCGCCGGGGGACAGTGCAGGATCGGAGGTGAGTAAAGAAAAAAAAATGTCATTTTTCTCTGTGTGGTGTCTTTTTTTTACTGTTACTGTTACTGTTTACTGTTAACCCTTTGTGAACTGGTAAGGGGCCCATGACCCAAAGATTGTTCATTTACACACCCTCCTCTTACATTTTTTCCCTCCTCCCAATCTCTATTTCTATTACTTCCCCATTATCTCCCTCCCCCTTTACCCCTACACCATTCCTCCCCCACATGCGGGGATATTTTGCCCACTACACTAAACTGTAGGTCTAAGGGAAAGTGTACTAAAGTGAATTAATACATTTTTACCCTTACCCCAAATTTTTCCATACATTTACCCCAAAAATGACCAATAGTCTTGCTCAAACAGTGCTCTTTTTTGGGTTGGGAGCAGCTCGGTCAAACTCTCAGCTAACTACAGTAATTGCAGTTCAATGCTGCACTCAGAAACAAGGGCCCATCCTCAAAATGGCTCAGCAACCTCCCAACTAACAGGTCTAAATAACTCCTTTACTGGTTCAGTATAGTTTAGGACTGAGCCCTGCCCCATAACAGCCATCTGAATGACTTACTGACAATTACTATTTTATCTTGCCATTTATTCAGAAATACAAAGCTAAAATGTTGCTGCTATGGTTACTTTAAGTAAAAGATGCGTAAAGTCTTTGAAATCTCCCATTAATGTTGTCTCTTTTTCCAGAATTGCAGTTTAGCGAGGAAGAACTTTGAAGTACCAAATTATTAGCAAGTCATTGCCAAAGAGGTACAGAAAGTACCAGTTGTACTTTATAGTTTCCCCCACAAACATCTATATTTAAAATGAAAACAGATGTGAGATAAAACACAATCTAATGCATCTGCAGTCACCATGTTACCTGATCCCAAATAATGAGAGAAATAAGGAAATTATATATTTATATACAGTACAGAATGTTTAGGTTGGCCACTCTAATTATTGGGAGGCAAAGCCAGTAAACTGTCACACTCTTATAGCCCAAGAGAGATAATTAGCCTAAAAAGTGATACAAGCTTTAAGATGGGGTGGAAAAAAATAAGACTCTTTAGCTATTGAGTAAAGCTAAAGTATATATATATATATATATATATATATATATATATATATGTTTTACAATCACAGAAAGAGGAAAACCAGTGGGCACTCTAATCATTCGATTGAATACAGTCGAATAGTGTTAGGATCATTAACCTGATGAACCAGCAGCATTTCCTATTGCCCAGTGCATAAAGTACAAGTAGCTAATTAAAGGGATTGACCTGGATAAGTGTAAAAACAAATCAAAATCAATGAGGATCATGGTAATTATCTGGTGGAGCAAAAACATTTTCTGCACTTTGTGTATTAAACCGGACCAACAGCCTGGCACAGGAATAGAAAGGTAGCAGCCATCTTGGAGCTTTCTCTTCCAGCATCTCAGCCATGCTGCTGCCTGGATTCAACTGACATAACTGACGATGCACAGTAACAAGAATCCAGGCAGCACTTCCTGTTTGCAGGTGGCCTGTAAATGCATGAGCCACTATTTTGTTTCTAAAATTTTCCGCAGCAAGAGTTAGAAAAAGGTAAATTCATTTTTGTGTGCAGCAACCTAAATTGCCCTGGAGAGGGATGCATATGAGTTTGTTGTGTTGATCTGGATTAAGTCATTTTGACCGTTGGTCCACTTTAAGTTTCACCATGTTGCTGGCTGCAATTTATACCCAAGGGCACACCCATCGTTGAACTTGTGTCACCAAATAATTAGCATGGCCCCTAATGTTAGCTTGTCAGACAGAAAATTCATCCTGCTGTGCATTTGTTCTTTCCGAGGTCTAGCTCCAACTCTGTAACCTTAACCCAAGCTTTTATTTAGCCATAAAAATAAAGAGTCAGAAGACGCTGCTGCTCTGCACAGTGTGACAAGCAGGACTTGCTGATCAACTGTGAAAAGCTGGAGGAACAGAGGTGTAAATGCTGCATGTAGGGGCATTCGTCCACCATCACCTCGATTGATGGACGATGATGCCCATAGGTAGAGAGAGAGGTGTAAATGATGGTCCTTTATGGAAAATTAATATTGTTAAATGTTATGTAAATATACCATATGGTGGGTAGCAGGACTATATTGCTCAGTTATTATTATAAAGTATAAATATCCAGAAGAGTTGCATATATAGAGGCCTCTGTGAATAGACTGTACTGGCAATTTGTCTTATTTATCTACTGTCCTAAGTATATTGGCATTGTAGAATGGGTGAGAACTGACTTTAAAGCCAGCATGAGATTGTATTTAATTATTGATTGGCTGTTGGAGGGACTCTCATCTTCATTTTTTAACATTTGATGTTGTTTAGTGTCTTGTTTTTTTATGAATTTTATTCATTTGCATTTTAGTGAGTGAGTGAGTAATAAACTTTAATCCTTTATATTAATAGTTTATTGGGTGTGTAGCATGGGACTAGGTTCTAAGTTTACCTGCTCTAGGGACTTTTAACCAAACAAGCAATGCAGGTCTGGGGGCAGATTCTGGGAATATCTTGGAATGCTGAGTGGAGTCAGCACAATTTTAGGCAAGACCAGTTTCAGTGGCTAGAAAGCTCCTAGATTTACCCGCCTAGAGTCCAGTAAAACTAGTTTTTACAAGTTTCAGGCTAGCGAAACTGGGAGGACAAGTCTGGACATCGAAGAAATATTGCAGTATAGCTTAGGGACGAAGATGCCAGGAAAGCAAGAGGGACCTTAGAAGGAGGAACTCTGGGATGGTCAGGTAAGAAGCCTTAAGAAGAAATGAGAGCCCTGGAGAAAAGCCAGGAGGCTGCCAGCTTGGATGTCTGCTTATAGGTTCCCCTGTCAGGAGGGTAAAAAAATCTTTTGGTTGTCAGGTTTTCTTTGAATGCTCGCAAGTCTGCAATAGCCACTGCATACACTATACATAAGCCTGACATATATCTTGTTTATGTAATATTTAATTCTATGTTGTATTATTGTACTCCAATGTAAGTCTTTATTTACCATTTGTCTCGTGTGTCTTTAAAGTACCAGATATCTAAATGTTCCTACAATGTTTTGCGTTTATCCATTGAGTTATCATTGGTCAGTTATTCAGTTATTAATAACATATATATATATATATATATATATATATATATATATATATATATATTTGTTTGCCTATTTTAGTCGAGCCATGCAGGAGATTTTACAGAAGTATTGCCCAACAGAGCCAAGAACGGAGTGATCCTTAGGCTTTCATTGATAGCAAGCACCAAGGTCGGCAGCGCTACATTGAGAAGACCTACATGCTAAGATTTAACCCATGCCTAGACTACAAAAGGAAGCCATGCTGGGACATGTTGTGAACTTTTTATGCCCGCATCATGCAAAAGAGTCAAAACATGTGTCAAAAAGCAATTTTACCCGCATGCAAACATTTAAGGTGCACTTTTTGCATTGCTGAATCACACAAACTTGAAAATGAAAGAAAAGTGTGCTTTTTGCTCCAAACATTGGAGGTAACTGAACAACATGATACAATGTAAACAACTTGCAATAGCCTTGGTGGTCATGGTATACCTTATCCAGAAAATTATGATTTTTGGTGGCGCTTTAGCTATTGGTCACCGAGAAGTAATCACAGGTTCCTGTGCAATGCCCGATGAGATAAACAGGCGATCCACCAATCTTATATACATATTATATTAAGACATAAAGGATTAATGGTTGTATGTGGGACAGGCACTTCCAGAATAAACATGTGACCAAAGTTGAATGTACAAAAGGTCACATTTATTAATCACAGGAAAAACACATTTAGCAGACAGCTATACTGTCCTGCAGAAAGGAGTTAAAATAACAACGTTATTTTACAGGCACCAGCTGTCGATTCATCCAGTCCCAGATTAAGTAAATTTTGGGGGTTGCAATAGACAATGAGCAGGGGACCTCACCAATCGAGATTCCCCCCAGACACGAGCACTGGTCCCTAAAGTGTGTGGGACCACTTTAAAGTTAAAGAGTGGGGTTGCTGAGTGCTGAGGCCCAAACGAGTCTCCAACCATCTGCTCCCTGGCAATAACATCATCACAAAAACTATGTTCTGGTAACTTCATGTTTTGGGTTTCCTGACCAATCATGCTTCTCTATTTGGCAGCCTGATGGATAAGTCTGGGTTTGGCAAATACCAGGGAAACTTTACCAACCTGGCCACATGTGTCTGTAATTGTAAAGTTTGGGAGGAAAGATAATACTACAGGTTTATTTTAGTGGGAGATGGTCTAAGCTTCTTAGTTCCAGTGAAGGTAAATCTTAAACCTTCAACATATAAACACATGTTTGGCAATTGTATAAGAACTATTCAGGGTAGGCCCTATTCTTTTACAGCATAGTTGTGTCCCAATGCACACACGTTTGGGTGTGGAACACCTTGACTTGCCCACAAAGAGCCCTGACCCCAACCCAATCCAACACCTTTGGGATGAGCAATAGGATGCTCATTCTGGATGAATGGGTAAAAAGTCCCACTGACAAACCATAAAATCTTTAACAAAGCTTTTGTGTAACGATGACAGTAACATGGAAGCTGCTTTAGCAAAGGCGAGGGTAAATGCCAAATGCCCATTGATTTAAAATGGGATTTCAAAACGTATGTAGTTATAATGAGTAGGTGTCCAAAGGATCCTCCGGCAGGCCTCAGGCACTGGACCAAGGACAAGTTTAAAACGTGTTTCTGGCTTGCCTGGGGTGTTCTTATTCAGTAACACATTTTTATATTTGGATTTTAGCTGAAGGGTAGGCCCCCTCTGGTGAGCCCCAGGGATATTTTTCTTTGGTGGGGTCCAAAGAATGTTTTTCTTTGGTGGGCCCAAATTGCTCCAGTCTGACCTTGGTTGTACATTGTTGTACAGTATTCCCCTGTAATACCACAGTACTGCACCGCTCCCGGCAGGTACAAAGCAATTGATTGATACATACAGTATAAATTCCAATTTGACACATTGTATAAAAAAAGGTTTTTAATTACACCTGATCGCCAGGGTGGGGGGGGGTGCACCCATTTGCTGATGCCCCCTGGGCATACTCCCCTTACAAGCCTGGTATCTCTTACCTCTTCAACGCTCCATTTGCTGACTCTCCCTGGACATCCCCCCCCCCCACAAGCATGTTGTGTCTTACCTTTTCACTACTCTTTTGGCAAAACCATGTCCTGCAACTGACTGCCGGAACCCGGGGACCCCATGATTTCAAAAGAGGGCGCATTTTTGCCAAGGTATATACCTGCTGTACATTAAATATTCTCCTATCCTGACCCCCCCCCCCAAAAAAATCATGCAAAGTATGCGCACAACCATGCAAAGTCCGATAAGTGTAAGCACAGCTTACCTAAATACAAAGTTTTGTGGCCAACTCATTCTAACAATGTTGTTTATCCTTTACTTTTCCCAAAAGTAATGTGATTAAATGTATTTTTCCACTTATATGCAGTATACTTCAAAATCAAGAATGGCACATAAAAAGCTTTTAAACAACGAGTTTCTGCAGCTGGGTTCTTGCTTGATTTAATAGTGGCATAGTTATGGGTTGATGGTGTTTGTTTGCTTTCTGCCCTCTGATAAATTCCAGCTCTTCACTGCTAAACAAGGCATCAATTTGTGCATGGCTTTTTCTGTGTAGGTAGCAGATGCCTAGAATATATTTACAGATTTGATTAAGTTATCTTGATGTTTTGAAACTGCTTCATGAGTGTCGAGACATGGGTGACTCATTACTTCCTGTACTTTAGAGAATGTGCAGTCAAGTTAAACTTGAAAACTTAAGGTCAGTTGTAGGCAAACTAGTTGTAGGTACTGTATTTTTGCCCTATAAGACGCACTTATTTCCCCCCCCAAAAGTGGGGGGAAAATGCCAGTGCGCCTTGTTGGGCGAATGTAAAAAAAAAAAAAAAAAAAATTAAACTCACCCGTTCCCGGCACTCCCGTGTTGCCTGCCGCACTGCAGGAGGCCAAAAGAAGACAGAAGAGCGGTGGGCTCTGTCCCCGTCCCCGCCACTGCTATTGCTGAGGCAGTGATAGCAGAGGCAGGGACGGAGGCAGCGCCTGCCGCTCCGCCATCATCTCCTGCGCTCCAGCTGCTGCCTCTTCCGGCAAGGGCAGGAGTGAACAGCCCGGTCCATGCAGCAGGTGGGCATGGCCTGCATCGCGTAGGCGCAGGTCACGCCCACTCGCTGCACGGACCTGGCTGTTCACTCCTGCCCTTGCCGGAAGAGGCAGACGAGAAGTTGCGGAGGAGAGGAAGGAGCGGCTGTCCCTGTCCCCGCTGCTCCTTCTTACTGGCCGGGCCACGCAGACACCCGGCTCCATAGAACGGGTGGGCGTGGCCTGCGCCGCGATGCACGCCGATGCGGCACAGGCCACGCCCACCCGCTTCACGGGGCCGGGTGTCTGCCCGGCCGGTAAGGAGCAGCGGCGGGGACGCGCCTCCATCTTCAACGCGGGAGCGCCATGAACATGTGAGTTTATTTTTGTTTTCTTTGTTAGGGGGGGTACCACACTGCCTATATGGGGAATGGGAGGGGGTGCCACATTGCCTATATGGGGGATAGGAGGGGGGTGCCACATTGCCTATATGGGGAATAGGAGGAGGGTGCCACATTGCCTATATGGGGAATAGAAGGGGGTGCCACATTGCCTATATGGGGAATAGAAGGGGGGTGCCACATTGCCTATATGGGGAATTGGATGGGGTGCCACATTGCCTATATGAGGAATAGGAGGGGGTGCCACATTGCCTATATGGGGAATGGGAGGGGGTGCCACATTGCCTATATGGGGAATGGGAGGGGGTGCCACATTGCCTATATGGGGAATAGGAGGGGGTGTCACATTGCCTATATGGGGAATGGGAGGGGGTGCCACATTGCCTATATGGGGAATGGGATGGGGGGAATTCCACTCTGCCTATGGGAAGGGGGAATGACACACTGGCTATTGGGAATGGGAGGGGGATTACTGTAATTGGAGGATACTGCACTTTGCCCATTATTTGGTTAAAAATATTATTTTTCTTATTTTCCTCCCCAAAATCCTAGGTGCGTCTTATAAGCCGGTGCGTCTTATAGGGCGAAAAATACGGTAACTTACATCAGAAATATGCAGATTATAGGGTACCTCTAGTCAAAAAATAGAATTTTTGTACCTACCTTTTAAAATGGTTTTCCCTTAGTCACCCATACAGTGACACTGAGCCATTACAAATGGGTTAAATAATAGCTGGAAGGTGGGATTAGAGCAGGAAAAGAACTGAGATTCTTCCCCATTCTTAGATGTTAGACCTGGCCTGCCGGTAGGTTTCCTAGAACACAAGCAGTTGATACTGGATCTATCAGATGAATCCCCAAATGTTAATACATTTATTAACAAGAGGGGTCCAGAGCAAATCAATGGCCTAAGTCAACATGGCCAACGGAAATAGGCACAATACCCTTGGACGGTTGCGAGGTCCCTGTGTGAAAAACTAAGTAAAAACCATTTTTCCCTTTCAGGTTGTCCATACAATGACATTGAGCTATTATGAACGCAATGTTTACAGCAGTCTCCAAAAGGGTGGAAAGGAACCCCACAAGTGACAACGTGAACCAAAAAGGGAAGACCATTTTAAGTCTAGCAGAGTTATGATGGAGAGCCAGGCCCTGGTCATGGACTGAACTGCCAGCTGAGGTACATGTGAACACTGCATCTGGTGATGCTCGGACGTCCACCTTATAATAAGAAGTGAAGGTGTGAATTGATGACCATGTGGCAGTCTTGCACACTTGGTCTACTGAAGCCTGGTAGTGGAAGGTCCAGGGTGTATCCACGGCTATAGTCGAGTGAGCTGTTACCCCTAGCAGAACAGGCTTGAGGGATAGCCTGTCAAATCCAATGGCTAATAATGGCATTAGCAGCGGCCAACCAGTTCTTGGATCTGGTCGGAACCACAACAACAGTTCACCTGTCTTAGGCACAGACGCTGTAGCCACTAAAAAATATTTTAGTGCACACACCACATCAAGTGAGTGCAGAATCTGTTCCTTCGGTTGAGCAGAATTCAGACAATAGGAAAGTAGGACCATAGGGTTGATTCAGAGAGACAAAAGAAGACTTTTGTTTTTGTGTCGATCTGTTGTTTTTTATAATGTTTGCGCTCTCGTATGAGTGTACAAGCGATTCTATGCATGCATTGCAAGCCTTCTGTAAAGTCTTCATCCGTTCGTATGCCAGAGTACGAGTACGAGTCATTTTCCAGCTTTCGTTTTCCGTTTTTTTTCTCATGTTACAGCTTAGGCTTTTGTTTTTGTCCTTTTCCCATCGTCTCCTCCCACAAATCCTTTACGTTTCCCGTTAGATTCTGATTTCCTTTTTCAATAAATAATCGTCCAGATGAAAATCCTTACGATCTTACGCCTGCGCACTACAAACTTAACTCATTAAAGTGCTCGCCTACATATTTGGGTCACTCACTTCTGCTACAATGCTTAGCTAAATCACTTTGCGCTGTTCCACATCTTCCATTTCTGACCCCTAAAACTCACCTAAATCACTTCACGGTTAGGTTCTTCTTCCATTTCTGACCCCTAAAACTTACCCAAACCACTTTGCGCTTTCTTCTTCTTCCATTTCTGACCCCTAAAACTCACCCAAACCACTTTGCGCTTTCCTTCTTCTTCCATTTCTGACCCCTAAAACTCTTCCAAACCACTTCGCGTTTAGGTTCTTCTTCCATTTTTCACCCGTAAAACTTACCCAAACCACTTTGCGCTTTCCTTCTTCCATTTCTGACCCCTAAAACTTACCCAAACCACTTTGCGGTTAGGTTCTTCTTCCATTTTTCACCCCTAAAACTTACCCAAACCACTTTGCGGTTAGGTTCTTCTTCCATTTTTCACCCCTAAAACTTACCCAAACCACTTGCCGGTTAGGTTCTTCTTCCATTTATGACCCCTAAAATTTACCCAAACCACTTTGCGCTTTCCTTCTTCTTCCATTTATGACCCCTAAAACTTACCAAAACCACTTCGCGGTTAGGTTCTTCTTCCATTTCTGACCCCTAAAACTTACCCAAACCACTTTGCGGTTAGGTTCTTCTTCCATTTTTCGCCCCTAAAACTTACCCAAACCACTTCGCGGTTAGGTTCTTCTTCCATTTTTCACCCCTAAAACTTACCTAAATCACTTTGCGGTCATGTGAATCTTCATCTCTTAATATTTCTTGGCCCATTCGTTTGGTGTTAATGTATTTGGAAAATCAAATGACACTATTCAAAACTGCCATTTTTGGATGGCTTTTTTTTTTTTTATTTTGTTTTCGGCAAAATGTGTAAAATTTTTATTTTTTAAAATAGAAAATGGTAAAAATTTAAAAATGTAACAAAATATAAAACTTTAAAACTATTTACAAAGCAATGGCAGGACCCAGAACATTAGTGTTCTGTGGTCCCCAACGAGTCATGCAGCTCCTGCATGTCGGCCACCAACTGAAGGACCCTTTCACTCATTGCTGCCACTCTGGCACGTGTGGTCCCTGTATAAAAAAGAAACAAACATTATTTGTTGGCAAATGCATGTTTCTCACCTGTGGATGGAATGTTTTTAGGTGGCAAGCGAACTCATGATGCCATATGTCATTATGCTAAGTAATTAATCAAAGGAAGTGGGTATATGTCATTATGCTAAGTAAGTTATCAAAGGAAGTGGGCATATGTCATTATGCTAAGTAATTAATCAAAGGAAGTGGCCATATGTCATTATGCTAAGTAATTAATCAAAGGAAGTGGCCATATGTCATTATACTAATGCCATTGACTATGGCTTTAGGTATTTTGGTGATCATGTCAATTACCACATACTTAAATGAATGACATTACAACTTACTTCATTGGTGGCCGACGTGTGCGTCGGGGACCACCCTGGGTTCTGGGACCTGCCACTGCTGGGAAGTTGAGGCTGTAGAGACATGTCAAATAGGGTCACTTCTAATTTCTGAGTCAACAGTAAGCAAATGACAATTTGAATGTGTGTGTGACATCACCCACCTTCTCCATGTGCCTCCTGGGCATGATCTGCTGCAGTCCCTGCTCCAGATCCTTCACTCGCCACATTAACATCTAGAAAAAGAGATTAAGGGCATCAGCTTTGTTTTAAATAGCATGTATGTGTGCGGTTACATGAAGAGTCACATACCAGAGGCTAACGGAGCCGCCGCCCGCTGACAGCGCAGCCGGCCTCCCCGCTCCCACCAGAGATCGCCCAAATCGAATTTTTGAGAAGTTCGCTCATCTCTAGTTAACAAGTCACTGACTTCCCTGAGCTTTTGGTAAGTCCTACCCATTATTTTGGGAAAACTTTCAATTCTCTTATATAAAGCATTTTCTATAGCTTCTATTGACCCATAACATTTGTCAAGTCTTTCCCACGCAATCTTTAGGTCTTTGCCCGGATAGTTTATGTTAATGCCTCTGATTCTTCTGGCGTGTTCAGCAGACTCACTTCCAAGCCAATTTACCAAGAGATCTAACTCCTCACTGCAGGAAAGATCTAAGTCCCTTACAGCGTTCTGGAAGGAGGCACGCCATGACCTGTAGTTGTCAGGGCGATCGGTGAACTTTATAAGTCCTTTGGTAACCAGTTCCTGTTTAGCAAAGAACTTAGCAAAGTCCATGGCAGCCTGGTTAGTGCCAGTAATACCTGGTATGCTGTTGTTATGCTGTGTGTGTGGTGTATCACCATACCTTTTAGGAGTTTCTGGCATAGGGAAGTCTGCATAATACTGTTCAGATGCAAAGGGTGTCCCTTTAAGTCGGAGTGAAGGTTGCAGTTTTCGTTCTGTAAAGTGGCAGTTGTGATCAGGATCACTTTGTCGTATATCGTCTTGCTCGAGGTGCTGTGATGCAAGGTAGGGTCTTTGGTTCTCTGTATAAGCTGGCTGATATACAGGATCGTAGTTGTCATCTGTCTTGGGATGCTGGTGAACGTATTCTGCGGCGTGATGTGCTGGATCCTGTTGATCTGGCAGCCTGATTCATCATTAGCGGCAGGTAGCGACAGATGAGCGTCTGTAGCAGGCATTTTCAGAGCGCCCGCTAGTAGTCGCAGTGCTCAGCCGTGAGTCGCTACTTTATAGCAACTCAGTCGCTGTTCAGTAATGGTGAAAACATTGTGAGGAGTCGCTATTTGATCAGTACAGCGCTGTATGGGAGCGCATGTTAGCGACTGCTCATAGCGACCGACTCACACCATATTCAGCAAAAAAAAAGCTGCAAAAATCTCTGGCGCTGAAAAATCGTTGTTCGAAGCCCAGAGCGCCGGAGGCTGTGTGATTAAAGGCTGTTTTTGAACATGTATCCACCAGTAACAAAGCGAAAACATATGGAATTACATTGTAACATGAACACTTTAATGCCAGACCTGTAATGTCATAATGTCAAAATATGAAAAAACTGCTTTTTCAATGCCAGAAGAGGTCAAATAATTATTTATGATTTTTTGGAGAAAAAAAAAAACAGTTTAAAGAGAAGAAATGGATCATTGAAACGTATGGGAGAGCATCAGGTAGCGAGAGGTCATACCTGGCGCTGTGCAAGGCTGAACGCTGGCGCTGTTCGCTGAGGCTGTAAAAATGATGAATCAGACGCTACATGGCGCTATTCCAGTCGCTCAACAGATTCTGCTTGATAAATGTGTAATTGCGTGCCATGTCCGGCGTTCACCAGTCACTATCAGTCGCTACCTCTCATTAACCAGGCGCTACCTGACGCTATCCCTTCTTAAATAAGGGCCTATGTCTGCTCCGAGTACTTGGCTGTGTTTCTCGGATTCAGATAACTCTGCAGCTTCTAGGAACGCTGCCTTGGCTATTGCGGCTGCTACTTCTTTCTGTGCTGCGAGTTTTGCCAGTGAAGCTTGCAGGCATGCTGTCTCTTGCTTTAGCTGCATCTCCTGTTCAGCGAAGGAAGCCTTTACTTTTGCGGCCTCAGCTTCTGCGCGGGCGAGAGCAGCCATTTCTTTTATGGAGGACTTGCTAGAGCGGCTTGCTCGTGACCTTGTCCCGAATGTTGATGCCTTGCTTGTAGACATGAGGGTCGATTCAAAGAAACATGTAACAGCTTTGATTTGGGTGCCGATCATCCTATTTTTCACGTCCGCTCGTGCGTTCGTATGAACTTGCGAGTGATTCAATAAGCAAATACGTTTCTATCCTAAAATATACGTCCGTTCGTATGTTATCTCCCGAACTTGCCTCAGTCAGTTGACAATCGTAAAATTCACGTTCATGTGCTCACTTGTTGCGGCGGCAGCCTGTTTTTTGTGCTGCTTCCATCGTCCACCTCTTCCAATTACTTGCATTTGCCTCTGGTTTTCATTGGTTTTTGGCCTCTTAGATTCGTTCGTTCGTATGTATATAAGATCTTGCGCATGCGCACTCTCACCACTACTGCCTAGCGCCAGGCTCCCACTTTCCTTTATGAACCATAAAACTTACCTAAACCCCTTAGCGCTTGCATCCTTCTTCATTTCTCGGTCCCTAAAACTTACCTAAACCCCTTAGCGCTTGCATCCTTCTTCATTTCTCGGTCCCTAAAACTTACCTAAACCCCTTAGCGCTTGCATCCTTCTTCATGTTGACGACCCTAAAACTTACCTAAACCCCTTAGTGCTTGCATCCTTCTTCATGTTGACGACCCTAAAACTTACCTAAACCCATTAGCGCTTGCATCCTTCTTCATTTCTCGGTCCCTAAAACTTACCTAAACCCCTTAGCGCTTGCATCCTTCTTCATGTTGACGACCCTAAAACTTACCTAAACCCCTTAGCGCTTGCATCCTTCTTCATGTTGACGACCCTAAAACTTACCTAAACCCCTTAGCGCTTGCATCCTTCTTCATTTCTCGGTCCCTAAAACTTACCTAAACCCCTTAGCGCTTGCATCCTTCTTCATTTCTCGGTCCCTAAAACTTACCTAAACCCCTTAGCGCTTGCATCCTTCTTCATTTCTCGGTCCCTAAAACTTACCTAAACCCCTTAGCGCTTGCATCCTTCTTCATGTTGACGACCCTAAAACTTACCCAAACAACATAATGTACATATGTCTATATGTTTCTAAGCGTGTTTTTTCGTGTTTGTGTAAATGTCTTTTTGTGCGCATATTAGAAATGACACATTTATGAAGGCTTAAAATAGTATTTATTTTAAATATTATTTTTTTTTTTTTTTTGGTTTCTTTTTAAAACATTTTAAAAATGTGTAAATTTTTTTTGTTTTTAAAATAGATAAAAGACAACTTTATAAAAAAGAATGTAAAACTATTTTACAAAAGTAGCCAGGACCAAGGGCACTAATCATCCTCCTCTTCTTCATCTGTTGGCCCCAACGTCGCCTGTATGGCCAGCAGCTCGGCCACCAACTCTTTTATTCTTTTTTTTTTTTTCGGCCACGGTTTGTGGCCTCATCCCTGTAAGCAATAGAGAAATAAACATAAATAGGAGTACCAGACCGGTTTGTATGCTGGAAATAGATTTGGGGTTAATTAAATACATGTAAATGCATGACATATGTCATTCTTCAAAGGGATAAAGTAAATGCATTTTCCACAGGTAAGTATTGAAACTCCTTAAACCGGACCTTCCACATTATTTAATGAAAAGCAATAACTAGTCCCAAATGATTCTGCACCAGATCGATGTATATTTTGGTGGATTTATGATTACTGCGCCGCCATCGGGACTCCGAAGCATAACAGTTAATGAGGAGAGGAGAGTGGGATCAAGTACAGGGGAGTAGGTTACAGTGGTGCTTTGTGAATACAGAGCATAGCTGGGTTCAGGGAAAGGTCATCAGTCCCACAATGCATGGCAGCACCTTACTTTTTCTAATCTGTATCCCATGCAGCATGTAAATATTGCACATTCAATATTCCGCCATATTGGATGTTTACAGGCTCCTAACATGCATTAGATGGCTGTAGGCTGTTTTTCAATGTTCCCAATTTGTATGTACAGTGTGTTGGCTAAATATTAGCTATGTTCTTAATACGAGTTAGGGTCCGCTTTAAGCTAACGAAGTGCCCACATGAAAGTGTTAACTACACATTGGCTACGCCTTTAGTTAGGTGTGTGTTATTAGCTAACAACACATTAATATGAATAATGGCATGGATACTTACTGAGTTGGTGGCCGACAGATGGCTGGTTGGGGCCAACAGGCTGCCCTTGGTCCTGGCTATGCTGTGAAGAAGTCCCTGGAGAAACATGTGACATTTGGTTAGTAGTTGTATAGAGTCACTATTCCAAACAGATCTGGCTCCCAGGCTGGCTGACATCACTCACCTTCGTCAGGATCGACTTCCAGCATCTCTGCTGCCTCCTCCTCCACTATCTCACCCGCACCAGAAGCTTCTACAAATACATAATAAAGGATAACTTAGTTTTTGGCCTGCCATGTATATCTTTGTGCCTATACATGAAGAGTGACATACCAGAGCCTTCCCCATGCCTGGCCGGGCATGACTCCACGCCCACGCGGTAGCGCCCCTCCTCTGTGGTAAGGTCCAGGGGCTGGTCTGAGGAGGCCACAGAGGAGGGGTAGGTCCGTCGCCCGGGAGATCCACCACCTTCACTCACAGATGCAGACTCATGCAGCACTGGTCGGCCTGTGCGCCTCCGGGTGCGGCGAATTCTGAAATCCATTTCCAACACTAACAAAGAAAAGTCATTATAAATAAAGGTATAGCTTATACATTTGCAACATATAACATGCTATCGCTTGGTACTTACTTGGGAAATGGATCCCAAAAAACCTCCGCACCCGGGCCATGTGCAGACGTTTCAGGTCCGACCAATGCTGCATTATCTGGGTGTGAGTGAAGGTGGTGCTGGTGACACGGTGGATTTCCGCGATGATCTCCCGGGCGATGTCCCTTTTTTCACACACATTGGGCGCGAAGTCATACCGGCGCTGAAGCATGATCTGAAAAACATAATGGACACAGAGCTTTTACTTTTACACACAGACCCATATGTGTTGCATCACAAGTTGAGAATTTCATGTCATTAACACACACATTTAGAGTGGCAGCCATTTTTGGGGAGTGCCTTAAAGCGGACGTTGACTGTGAATGAGAGTCTGGTCTTATGTTATATGTTTCACACACCATGTACATACAGATAATAGCCAACATTAAAAATCAGCCCCCCTGCATCTATGGCATGTTAGGATGGTTTCAACATCCAATATGTCGGCTTATGCTTAGGCTTTTGGGCCACGTGTGTGGCTTGCCGTTGTGTTTTGCGGTCTTAGGCAAACAGTGTTCCTCAAACATCCGCATCAAGGTCCGAGCCAGGCCAGGTTTGACAGCTAGCCCCGCTACTCCACAGGTTTATTAACTGGTGCTAAGCCAGAGCAATTGCCCTAATTCGGACATCAGCATAGACAGGTGACAACCTGGCCAGGCCCGGCCCTTGAGGATGAAGTGTGAGGAGCCAGTTCTTAAACATTAAGAGACCCAAAACTAGTTTCAAACGCATCATTTACATTTAGCCCATCATTGAGTATTAGCTTAAAATGCAGAGCCAGGCACTTACCAGCATGAGGATCTCTTCCTGTTGACGGGTGAAGATAGTGGGTGCCATCTTTATGCTTCTTCAAGGCAGCAGATAAGTGAAACCCCAGCGGTTTCCTGGTTCCGCTCGAACGTACGTCCGTACGAGCGCGTAGTCGTGCGCATAGGCGTCACACGCTGGGCTCATTATTTAAAGGTCCCTGCACCCAAAGCTCATTCTCTTTGAGCATTTGTGGAAAATGGCACCCAAAAAGCCTGCAGCAAAACGCGCCCAGCCAAGCCAGACCTCGGAGGGCCCAACCACCAGGTCCCAGCAAGGAAGCAAGAAATTACGCTCCAAGAAGGCGAGTACCACCTCGGCCCCACCAAGGGACACTGGACCCTCCCTTACCCAAAAAAGGGCCCCCAAGGCACGTGCCCCTGCGGCCAAAAAACAGGCCACAGCAGCACCCACCACCTCTGCCCCCAGAAGAGGCCGCCCAAGGGAGCCCACACCGCTCATGGTTTCCAGCAGGGCACTTCGCCAACCCAGGCCCCGCAGCCCATCTAGGCCACGCAGCTGGGCCAGAAGCCCATTCAGGGCCAGAAGCCCGTCCAGGCCCAGAAGCAGGGCCAGAAGCCCAGAAAGCAGACACAGGAGGCCCAGAACCCCAGCAAGGCCGCGCAGCAGGGCAACAACCCCATCCAGGCCCAGAAGCAGGGCCAGAACCCCAGAAAGGCCCAGAAGCAGGGCCAGAAGCCCATACAGGCCCCGCAGCAGGGCCAGAACCCCAGAAAGGCCCAGAAGCAGGGCCAGAAGCCCATACAGGCCCCGCAGCAGGGCCAGAACCCCAGAAAGGCCCAGAAGCAGGGCCAGAAGCCCGTCCAGGCCAAGAAGCAGGGTCAGAAGCCCGTCCAGGCCAAGAAGCATGGCCAGAAGCCAATACAGGCCACGCAGCAGGGCCAGAACCCCAGAAAGACGAGACAGGAGGCCCAGAACCCCAGCAAGGCCGCGCAGCAGGGCAACAACCCCATCCAGGCCCAGAAGCAGGGCCAGAAGCCCGTCCAGGCCAAGAAGCAGGGCCAGAAGCCCGTCCAGGCCAAGAAGCATGGCCAGAAGCCAATACAGGCCACGCAGCAGGGCCAGAAGCCCCCGACCTGGCACCAGCCGGGAACATAGCCCCCGACCTGGCACCAGCCGGAAACATAGCCCCCGACCTGGCACCAGCCGGGAACATAGCCCCCCAAGAGGCCAAAGAATGGCCACCCTGACCACATCTACACCTGGAAGTTCGGTGGCCAGCCACGCAAGAACACCCAGTCCCTTGGCCAGTCCAGTCCAGTCATTGGGAAGACAGCAATCCGTCCATTCCCCTACCCAGCCCCAGGCCATAATGTCACCATATGTGTCTGCACACATGGAGGAGCACCCAAGCCAACCATCTGGCCGCACATTGCGCCGCGGCCAGTTGAGTGGGAGATTCTCCCATGACCAAAATATGGCATTGGCTAGTGGCCTTACATTATACTATGACGAGCTCTATGGGAGCAAATCAAAACACACCACTAAGCAGGGCAAGATGGAATTGTTTGAAACCATCCTACGACAAGTAAATGCAGCGGGGGAAGAGAGGAAAGATGTGCCACAAATTCAAAAGAAAATCTCGGATCTCAAATATGCTGTACGTCAAAAAGAAATTAAAAGGCATAATTACAGGTAAATAAATGATGTCTCCAAATATAAGGTTTAGGATGTACTGTATGCACCTTTTCTGAGTACCAAACGATTTTCTCTTTTCAGCATGAAAACTGGAGGTGGCTTTCCTACCAAATTGGAGTTTACCCCTGCTGAGGAGATTGTGCTGGGCCTTCTCCATCCGGTCGCGGTCGGTGGCCATGTGGGTCTAAGGGACACAGACTCACCGACCCGTACCCACGGTGAGTACTCTTAATCTGCATGTTTGCCTGTTTGCTACAAAATATAAAGGTCACTAGTACCAAGATGACGGTATGGCCCTATGGTGTGGCTTGCTTGGGCTCGCACTACTGTGCCTGTTTGTGTCCTGTTTTGGTCCCTGTGAATCACACATTTAGGACCACATACATTATGTAAAAGACCAATTAACAAAAAATATTTGTCAACTAACGAAGTTTATCCTGAAAAGTGTTCGATTTGGACTCAATCACAAAACACACAACATTAGGGATGTGTTGGCTATTTGTTGTGTGAGTTTTGTTTGAGGTAACAATTTAATGACACACCCCCAAACATATCTGACCTAGAGCAGCGAGACTCAACTGGCGGCCCGGGGTCCCAATGCGGACCTTGGCACCAGATTCCCGGACCCCTGCCCAGACAGCACTGCACTCAGTTACTTCTGTGTTGACGTGCTCAGAGCTGCCCCCTTGATCGGCGATGTAGTGGTTGGTCTCCTGCCCAATGTCATGGCTCCCTGAAACATAGCATTGCAATATGAAGTACTGCACAGGAAGTGGCATTGCAAGGTACACAGTAACTTGGTGCATCTTTCTCTTGGTCCAATCCTGTCCCGCTGCCCCAGCTCTGCCCCATCTGCCACAGTCCCACCATCTGCCCCCCCCCAACATAAGCCCCATACATTTCTAACATATTTGCTCCATCCATCCCATCACCATCAATTCCTGACCTCCCACCTTTAGCCATCCAATCCCTGTCCCCTCAGCTCTGCCCCATCCAGCCCAGCAAGGGCAAGCAGCCTTTATTAGTTTGCACTTGGCAATCTCCAGCCCCTCCCCCAGTGTGTTTATTTCTAACTAGACACCCCCTGCAACAGCCCCATGGCCAGACATTCACCTCTCACCACATACCTTTAAATGGACCTTTACAAGAAGTGTTTGAGTACCCCTGACCTAGAGAATGGTAGTCAAAATCAAAATAGTTGCTGTGCAAGTAGTATGCTGACTGGGTACACTTCCTGACTTTGAACTGAGGTCAGTTAGCAGTTTTCTCGAGCCATTGCACCTATCTAAAATTGCGTGTATTTTAACAATTGTCCCCATTGCTGTAGAGTTGCTTAATATTACAAATAGTGGCTTTTTTTAGTAACTAAAAAAACAATGCTTATGTGTGTGTTTACCTTGTTTTGTTTTCTCTTCTTCAGCCCAGCATGACCCCTCAGCAAGGGTAAACTCACCCCCCAGGTTGCTTATGCCTACCAGGTCCGTACAGCATAGGAGCCCAGATCCGAGATTTCCGGTAAGTTAATTTAGTACCATAAATACTACCAAGTGCTTAAGCATGTGTTAAACTGATGGAATCCCAAATTTGGACGCCAACTTACCCTTTTTTTTTATATGTCCCTACAGACCTGCACAATCATGGAAGAGATCATGGAAATGGAGGAAGTTGATGTCTCCCTGCAGGGCACGCCCGATGACCTCCCCCTGGGTCCCAATCTGGAACTGCTCCCTAATGTTTCTCTGGCCAATCCTCAGCAGCAGAGTGAATCTCCATCCATTGCGCATGCACATGGGGAGACTGACACAACAGTCCCCAGTGTTCACTCTGCTGCTGAGGATTTGCCAAGCATGCCTGTTGCTGTTGAGGGGACGACACAACGCGGCAGGGCACGCCCAAGAGCCAGGGTAATTGTGCGGCGGACTCCATTACGCCGCCCCACAATTTCCCAGGGGAGGCAGAGTGCCCTGCTTCAATTATGGACCCAAGAGAGGGACTCGTATGAGGCACAGCTCGTTAATGAGCGTGAGGAAAGGCATGCCGACATGGTCAACATCAATACCAGCTTACAGGGCATCCTCGCGGAGTTGTGTACCCCCAACAGCAACATGGTAACTGCAAGTAATGGCATCCAGTCAGCCATGGCTGAGATGACCAATATGCAGAGAAACATTATGGAGCAGTTTCAAATTCACAATGCAGCCATGGCCCAGGCTAGGTCCCATCCCCACGGAACTCCACCTGGGTATTATGGGCAGCCACCCTATTAAGCCATGATTGTGTGGGACATCTTTTCTCTTACCCCCCACTGTATTTACTTGTCTTTTTAGGTTTCAAACAATCCATTTTGTGTTGCTCATGCAGGTTGTGTTTTGTATTTGCTCCCATATAGCTCCTTAGAGTAATGATTAAGGCCACTAGCCAATGCCATAGGTCTATGTGGAGTGTATCTGGCCACTTATGGCTTTAAATATGTATTTGGTTTGTGCTCCTCCTGTTTGCAGACATGTTTGTGTGACATTATGGCCATGCCCAAATATCCCTGGGCACAGGCAATATTAATGACTGGACTAGGCTGGCCTTTGGACTGGGTGTCCTTGTTTGGTTGTGCCACTCACTTCCAGGTGTAGATGTGCTCGATTTGTTTTTTTTTATATCATGCCTTTTTAACCACAGTTGTATGTGGAATGTTTTATGTTAAGCACAATAATTATAATTCTACAAAGTAAAACAAATTTCACAATTACAATACTTGTGGCGTTTTTAGTGGAAACACATTTTAAATCATCTTGGGCTAAACCAGATACTTTTTGGTTTAAGAGGTGTAACAATGCAAATATCAAGCTAAGTAAACAACATGAAATACATTAGGCAACAATTAAGGGAAAAATGTTTTAATTTAAGGTAATGCCACATTACGGCAAAACAACATATTGAACAAAAAGGCTAACACAGACACACAGAATGTTGAAAAACGAAATTAAATTAACTAAAATGCTGCAATATCAAGTTTGCTCGAACTGATTGTCCAGACTCACTGGGTGGCCCAACATAATTTTCTCCATCATCCTCTAGGGCTGTAGAGGGCAGACTATCCACATAACGTGGTACACGTTCTAGTATTGCAAAATTGTGCAAAACAGCACATGCCATGATGATGTCGATCACTTTTTTGGGATCATATTGCAGGGCGCCCCCAGTATGGTCCAAACAACGAAAACGGGTCTTCAACAGCCCAAAGGCCCTCTCCACAACAGCCCTGGTCTTGCGGTGCGCACGGTTGTACGCTTCCTGAGAGGCATCCTGGGGCCGCAGCACAGGCGTCATGAGCCAGGGGAGAAGTGGGTACCCGGAATCACCTTAACAAGACAATTAAATTTCATAAACATTAAAAAGGCAAGACAAGAAACACAAAGAATTTGACATATATCCAAATGATGTAAGGTAAAGGGCGTAAAAATACACCCAGGGCACATTAGCAAAATAACTATTGCCACTAATGTAGTACATAAATAAAAATGCCGCTTAAATATACAAAAGAATGAGAAAACATCTGCACGGGCAAGGGCAGTTAGAATTTAAAGATATTTTGGGTTTTCTGACATGTTACAATTAGGATGCTGCTGAGGCCCACTCAACATTTATATAAAGAATACAATGTATGCAGTTTAAGTCCACTTTGACATTTAAAGACCAATACTACAAAAGGAACCTAAACTAACAGATACTTGGGTATAAACTCACAACCAATATATTTTGGGACATGGAACTAGGGGCACTCAACATTTATATAAAGAATACAATGTATGCAGTTTAAGTCCACTTTGACATTTAAAGACCAATACTACAAAAGGAACCTAAACTAACAGATACTTGGGTATAAACTCACAACCAATATATTTTGGGACATGGAACTAGGGGCACTCAACATTTATATAAAGAATACAATGTATGCAGTTTAAGTCCACTTTGACATTTAAAGACCAATACTACAAAAGGAACCTAAACTAACAGATACTTGGGTATAAACTCACAACCAATATATTTTGGGACATGGAACTTACAGACATCCTAACTAAAGGGAAAACATTCTGAAGGACAAAGTGAGGCAAGCATTTTGGTTTTGAGTTCCGAAAATAAGACCCAACTAAAATGCAGTTTCAGGCTTATGTAAAGAATACAAAAACAGAAATATCCACAAAGAACAGATTATTCAGAAATTTAATACCAAATAAATAGGACACACTTACCAAGCAGCCATGCACCCGAAAATTCACCTGACTCAAATCTCCGAAACAACCCAGACCGTCTGAGTATATATGAGTCGTGCGACGATCCTGGGTAGCCGGCAAGGACACTCAGAAAACGCATGTCCGGCCCAACCACGGCCTGGACATTAAGGGAGTGTCCCATTTTTCGATTCCTTAAGGGAAAAGCATACAAAAAGGGTAATTGATAATTGAAAAAAGGATCAAAAATTTAAAACATGTCTGCACTCTATTGGTAACTACTAATGAAAAGCCTAAATAAGGCATGTACACAAATGAGCCAAAAATAAATATGCTGCCGCAAAGGAAAACAGGTTACATTACACGTTGGGCAACATAATAACCTAAAACAAAATCTAAATACCTATATATATACTCGTCGGCTGCCCTAGGTACGAGTGCCACATGTGTGCAGTCAACAGCACCAATAACGTTGGGCATGTCGGCCACATTATAAAAACCAAGCTTAATGGTGTTTCTGGCTGCCATATCATCCGGAAAATAAATATATTTTGGAGTTATGGCAGCCATGCCTTCCAAAAATTTAGATAGTGCGCGGCTCAGCGTAGGCTGGGACATCCCCACGGAGAGGGCACCCAGCCTCTGGAACGAGCCGTTCGCCAAAAATTGCAGGCAGCCAAGCATCTTGGTCATACCTGAAATTGCTTGCCCCTTCCTTGTGGTGCGGGCTAACCATGGCCGCAGCTCACTATATAATTTATGGAGGGAAGCGCGATTAAGCTTGGTCAGCTCGAACAGCTCAACATCATTCATGCTATCGATGTTCATGCGACGACGCAGGGGCAATCTGCTTTCAGACATCTGGATCAACTCAATGCCAAAAAGCATAAGCCCTTGATGTGCCACAAACTCGCTCCTCTCCATCCTACTCCCGAGGCCAAATAGCTGCCGGCAAACATTTCGTAAAGCAGCTCTTTAATGGGCTTCAAAACAATTTGCAATCAGCTCTCTGAATTGGTCGCAAGCCCATGTGAAGGACGTAAAAAATAGGATCTGACGCAAATAATACGATTTGGACGGGAAAAAGACACGAACTAACGCAAAATATACGATTTCCGTACAAAATGCGTATGTTCATATACGTCTATGCGCGAACGATCGTGCGAATACGAAATGGGCAAAAAAACAAGAAAAAATGACAAACACCCACCCAAACTTACGATTCTCGATACGAAATCAATTAACTTTTGCTCTTTGAATCGAGGGGATGGTGTACCTGTTGCTGGCTGCTTAATGTCTCTGTGCAGACACAGTCTAGGTGAGAACAGACTTTGGGGTGGATTGGATCACGCTGTGCTTGCTGGGGGCTGCACTCTCGCTTCTAGTAGTCCCAAGAAGATAGACAGCTCACAAATCCCCTGAGTTATTTCACCTGGGAGCACAGACAGACCTCTGTAAGTCCCAAATGTAGTTATGTGCTGCAGGTCCAGCTCACCAAGTGTGATAAAACATAACATTTAATGTAACATTTTAAAATATTGCATAACCTGTGTTGAGTGAATATCCTGGGCTCCCCATTCACAAGGTAAAGCGTTTCGGGGTTACCTCACCCCTTAATCCTACCTACCTACCTACCTACCTCTCGCTTCTAGTGACTGTATGGCAGCCGCTGCAATCTTTTGCGCATGACCACACAGATAGTGGCGGCTCCGTGTAGTCAGATGCACTATCGCTGATAACTAGCATTTGTTTTACTGTTCTGTCTTCTTACACGTTCATACAGTGTGTAATTCGACATTCAGCATAAACCATTCCTGTCTTCCAAATAAGAGGCCTGTTGTCTGCAGTTTAACAGGTTTATTATGTGATGGCGAAACAGGGTTGTAGAAATATGTGGTAAAACTATAAGAATACAAATGACAATGTATAAGTACAGAGTATAACATCTGTATGCATCATACATTACATAACAGTGAAGTACACGACAAAAAGGCTGCCTATGCAAAAGATTGCATGACTAGCTAGCAGTTTAACATTTACACAGTAAACTCACTGAGTAGTACAAATATCTGAACAGCTCTAGATATCATAATGCCCTAATAACCGAGGTAAGTGACTCACCAGATATACTGTTACACAGATGGTGAAGTTTTAGAAGAGAGAAACGTGATGGCAGCTCTGATCTGTGTTAGGAGGCTAAAGACAGCCCCCTTCTTCTTCCCAGAATGCTTTGCAATCTCCCATAATACTTTTAAATCGGAAAAACATGTTATACAACTTATTGCCACTAGATAGTGCTATAACCTCACTAAAGATATGATGACAGGGCAGAAATTAATTATACTGATTCTCTACCCTGCTGGGCAGAACAGCCAGGGTATGCGGGTATACCTGTTTCATTGCAATTAATAGAGTGGGTGTGTTATGAGGCATAAACCCCTCACATTAATGGTCACCATCTTTGACTGGAGTGGACTAAAACAGCGTTTTAAAACTCCGATCTTTGTAAGTTGTACACCAGCAGGTCAGGGTGGTGGAGCTGCGCTGGACACAAGTTAGGTAGCACTGTTATTTTTGGATGAACATTTCATTTAAAACAAGCCTAAACCTTCCTGTGGTGACTCCAGGGCCGGCCGCTTGCCTTCCCATGGGGCATCCTAAATCTGGATGCCCCGCTATGTGAAAAACCCCTGGGGTCACTGGTAAACTCACCTTTTCCAGGCAGCTCTCATAGCACTTCTGCTGCCCACGGCATCATCCCTGTAGCTAAGGTGGCCGCTAAGGTGCTGGCCATATCAGCCAGTATTCTTAAAGTGGTCCTTCACTCTGAATAAGAGTCTATCTTATATGTTTCCCACACCCTGTACATACAGATTGCTCACATTAAATATCATCCTACCTGCATCTACTGCATGTTATGAGCCTTTAAACATCCAAGATGGTGGCTCATGGAACATCAGGCAGCCTGCAAACAAGAAGTGCCTTCTGACTGTGCTGCTCTGCATTCTGGGATTGCTGACCTTTTCCTGACCCCAGCTCTGCTCTGTCTGAGCAAAGCACAGCTATAACCCACCCCCCTGTACTTTATCCCACTCTCCTCTTCTCAGTAAGTGTGATGCTTCTGAGTCAAGATGGCGGCGCCCGTATCCTAAAGCCCTGAACAGAGTTGCAGCCCAGTGGGGGGAAGAATAATAAGTAAGTGACTAAAAACTTAAAATATATTAACTGTAGATGCTGGGGAATCGTTTTTTAAGGGTTTGGGCTTTTCAATAAATCATGGTGAAGGTCCGGTTTAAGAACAGCCAGTCGTCAATCTCAAAAAACCCTGGTGGCTTGTGGACATGTGGACGGAAAAACCCATTTCTCCCGTCCTATTGCTTGAAGTACTTGGGCTGGTAGGGTGGGGCTGGCACAGTAGTTTTGTGCCATTTTAACTCCAGACTCCCCCTACCGCAACCCTTTGCCTGGAATCCTGAAACACAAAGGGTGGAATGATTGTTTTACTTTTTTATCAACACAACTAATCAAAATGTTTTTTCGTGTCTGAACTTGTGTCAGTGCTATATAAATATATACATACCGCATTTTTCGCCCTATAAGACGCACTTATTTTCCCCCAAAAGTGGGGGGAAAATGTCTGTGCGCCTTATCGGGCAAATGTAAAAAAGAAAAAAAAAAAAAACCTCACCAGTTCCCAGTGCAGGTCAGGGCAGCGGGTGGGCGTGCAGGCTATCAAGCGTCCTGGCAGAAGAGCCTGAAGCGGCCCTGGATGTGGAGCCGGGGATGAGGCGGGGAGCGGCGTTGCCCACTTGCGCCATCGGCCTCCACGCCGGAGGCACTGAAGTGGAGGAGCGGCCGGGAGGCATGAGCGGCCCTTCACCCAGCACAGGGGGGGGGGGGTGGGCGAGATGTCCAGCCGCCCCCCTGGAGCCAGCAGCCGTCCAGCGTCCGGTCGACTGGGGCAGAAGAGCCCGAAGCTGCAGCCCTGGACGTTGAGCCAGAGGTGAGGCGGGGAGCGTCACTGCCCATGTGCGCAGCCGACTTCCGCATTGGCGGTACTGCAGTGGAGGAGCGGCAAGGCAGAGAACCACGGAGCGGGGAGGGGGCGGCCCCCCCGACAGGTCAGCTGCAGAGGCGACGGCGGGAGAGGATCTCCAGCTCCCACAGCAGAAAAGTGTGGTGCGGCGGGAGTCGGACTGGCGACCCGGGAATGAGGAGAAGACCCGGCGGCAGGTGAGAGTTGGGCACCACAGAGGGAGGGGAGGCGAGGGAGCCTCTTGGAATTAAGGCCCCAATAAGAGGCAGCAGTTGGAAGAGCGGCGGGGGCGTTGTCTCTGTCCCCGCCGCTGTCATCGCTTCCAGTAACAGACAGCGATCGCAGCGGCGGGGCCGGGACAGAGCCCCTGCCGCTGCTTCTTACTGGCCGTCTCTGTGAATAGGGTGGGCGTGGCCTGCGTTGACGCTGATGCTAATGGGGGGAGGGGGATGCCACACAGCCTATGCTAATGGGGAGGGGGATGCCACACAGCCTATGCTAATGGGGGGAGGGGGATGCCACACAGCCTATGCTAATGGGGGGAGGGGGATGCCACACAGCCTATACTAATGGGGGGAGGGGGATGCCACACAGCCAATACTAATGGGGGGAGAGGGATGCCACACAGCCTATACTAATGGGGGGAGGGGGATGCCACACAGCCTTTACTAATGGGGGGAGGGGGATGCCACACAGCCTATGCTAATGGGGGGGGGGGGATGCCACACAGCCTATACTAATGGGGGGAGTGGGGATGCCACACAGCCTTTACTAATGGGGGGAGCGGGGATGCCACACAGCCTATACTAATGGGGGGAGGGGGGATGCCACACAGCCTATACTAATGGGGGGAGGGGAGAATGCAACAGCCTATATGGGAATGGGAGGGGGAATGCCACACTGGGTATATGGGGAATGGGAGGGGGGTGAATGCCACACTGCCTATATGGGGAATGGGAGGGGAAGAATGGCACACTGCCTATATGGGGAATGGGAGGGGAAGAATGCCACACTGCCTATATGGGAATGGGAGGGTGGATGCCACACTGGTTATACAGGGAATGGGATGGGGGCATGCTACACTGTCTATGGAATGGGGGCATCCCACACGGCCTATGGAAATGGGATAGGGGGCATGTCACACTGTCTGTAATGGTGCGTTTTTGGTTTAAAAAAAAAATATTTTTTTCGTATTTTCCTCCCCCAAGTCTTATGGGCGTCTTATAGGGCGAAAAATAAGGTATATATATATATATATATATATATATATATATATATATATATATATACCGTATTTTTCGCCCTATAAGACGCACTTATTTTTCCCCAAAAGTGGGGGAAAATGTCCGTGCGCCTTATCGGGCAAATGTAAAAAAAAAAACAAAAAAAATTAAAAAAAAAACTCACCCGCTCCCACGTTGTCTGCCACACTGCGAGAGGCCAGAGGAGCGGCGGGGGCTCTGTCCCGGTCACGCCGCTGCGATCGCTGTCTTTTCAGGCAGCGATGACAGCGGCGGGGCCAGATATAGAGCCCCCGCCGCTCCTCCATCTGCTGCCTTTTCCGGGCTCAGAGCACACGCCAGCATGAAGGTCCGGGCAGTGGGTGGGCTCGCATGTGCCCAGGAGCAGCAGATGGAGGAGCGGCAGGGGCTCTGTCTCTGGCCCCGCCGCTGTCATCGCTGCCTGAAAAGACAGCGATCGCAGCGGCGGGGCCGGGACAGAGCCAGCTCGTGAATGGGGTGAGCGTGGCCTGCGCCGACGCTGCAACGCAGGCCACGCGCACCCCATTCACGGAGCCGGTCGCTCAGCACAGCGGTGTCAGCGGACAGGTGAGTTTAACTTTTTTTTTTTATATACATGGCGCCTGCCTATACTAATGGGGGGAGAGGGGTGGGAATGGGGGGAGAGAGGCCACACAGCCTATTTTAATGGGGGTGAGAGGCCACACAGCCTATACTAATGGGGGGAGGGGGATGCCACACAGTCTATGGGAATGGGGAGAGAGGGATGCCACACAGCCTATGGGAATGGGGGGAGGGGGATGCCACACAGCCTATGGGAATGGGGAGAGAGGGATGCCACACAGCCTATACTAATGGGGGGAGGGGGATGCCACACAGCCTATGGGAATGGGGAGAGAGGGATGCCACACAGCCTATGGGAATGGGGGGAGGGGGATGCCACACAGCCTATGGGGAATGGGGAGAGGGGGATGCCACACAGCCTATGGGAATGGGGGGAGAGGGATGCCACACAGCCTATGGGAATGGGGAGAGAGGGATGCCACACAGCCTATACTAATGGGGGGAGGGGGATGCCACACAGCCTATGCTAATGGGGGGAGGGGGATGCCACACTGCCTATGGGAATGGGGAGAGAGGGATGCCACACAGCCTATGGGAATGGGGAGAGAGGGATGCCACACAGCCTATACTAATGGGGGGAGGGGGGATGCCACACAGCCAATGGGAATGGGGGGAGAGGTGGATGCCACACAGCCTATGGGAATGGGGAGAGAGGGATGCCACACAGCCTATGGGAATGGGGAGAGAGGGATTCCACACAGCCTATACTAATGGGGGGAGGGGGGATGCCACACAGCCAATGGGAATGGGGGGAGAGGTGGATGCCACACAGCCTATGGGAATGGGGGGAGAGGGATGCCACACAGCCTATACTAATGGGGGGAGAGGGGGATTCCACACAGCCAATGGGTATATGGGGAATGGGAGGGGGGGATGCCACACTGGGTATACGGGGAATGGGATGGGGGCATGCTACACTGTCTATGGAATGGGGGCATCCCACACGACCTATGGGAATGGGATAGGGGAATGCCACACTGTCTGTAATGGTGCGTTTTTGGTTTAAAATATTTTTTTCTTATTTTCTTCCCCCAAATCCTAGGTGCGTCTTATGGGCAGGTGCGTCTTATAGGGCGAAAAATACGGTGTGTATATATATATATATATATATATATATATATATATATATATATATATATATGGTAATGCAATAAGAATTTTGCTGATTCAATTAGGTTCAGCTGAAACTTGAAGCCGGACAAAACCTGGATGCGGCGGATCAGAGCCATTTGTCGTGCATATTAATGCTTGGCAAATGTCTCTGCACTCAACAATTGGGAGCAAAAGCGGCAGCATCCCTAGGCGCAGGCATGTCCCCAGCCTATCTGAATGGCTAAATGCAGATGCGTGGCTCAGCCCAGAGATGCTGGAGTTACAGCTGCTCTCACTCCCCATTGTTTACATCACTGAAGAAGCCACCAGAAAAGGTGAGTTTTGCTGGGTTAACATTGCAGGACATGTCAATTTATGATGTCCCAGGGGAAGGCCAGCAGACTGACCTGTAATCTTTTAGGTTCCAGGGCTGGCCACGTTGGGTTCTGGTCCGCTTTTACTAATATATGATTTTATAATAAAAACAAATAACGATGAAGAAAGCAAGCAGACAGTGAGTTAAAAATAGTTTTTTCAATTAAAAAAAAAGTTATCTTTGTAATGGGGCCAGTTGTGTTTTTTGAATACTTCTTTGCTACTTTTGAAATGGTTCCAAAGACACCAAAGGATAGGAGCTGGAAAGCCACCTTCAAATATAAAGGAAATGTCTGTGGAGGCTGGTCCCCCTTTTATATCCAGCACTTGGCATTATCTTTGATCTCTGCACTTCCTCCGGGGCATCATGGTGGAGGGGGGGGGGGGGTTGGTGGAAGCACTGGACCTAAGGGGAGAGGTATGGCATTCTGGTAAGATAGTGCTCATCTTAAACTGGACCAAAACCCACTGAAGTTAAATAAAATACATTCGGCCCAAACCCCTGCTGATATTCTCTTCTTAGGGTGTAGAACTACCAAATTATCCTGGAATCTTTTCTGTAAGATGGCAGGCAATCAGCTATTGTTGAGCAATTCAGCGAATGCTAGGTTTTGCCTTCAGCGCCTGCCATTCACCAGACGCTGCCTGCCGATCATAGAGTCAGATCATTCCTGATCGGATAGAGCAATGATTGCATCAGCCTCTGGATCTTGGGACACTACTGTAGCCCTTATACCTGTAAACCAGGCTGGTAGCCTTAGGAGAGAAGGGTGTACCATGATTTTTTTTTACATAAAAGGCCTAAATTGTTCATCCAAATGTTGGTGATAATTCAGCTGAACTTGATCTGAACCAAAAACAGCACTGATTTATTTAAAATAGTAATAACATCATAAAATAAACAGTTAGGCCCTTATTTAACAAGGGATAGCGCCAGGTAGCGAATGGTGAGCGAACGGTAATGACGGTCACCGCCACGAGAACGCCGGCTCCCCTCCGCAATCACACATTTATCAAGCCGATCCTGCTTAGCGACTGACAGAGCGCCAGATAGCGAAGCATTCATCATTATTCCAGCCTCACCCCACAGCGCCAGCGAGCGACCTTGAACAGCGACAGGTATGACCTCTCGCTACCTGGCGCTCTCCAATGCATTTCAATGGAGCAATCTTTAAATATTCATAATTAATTGCTATTAATGTTTTTTTTTTTTTTTTTTTAAATGTCAAAAATTCTGTGACCACTTCTGCAATGTTAGATATTTTTTTTATGGTTAAAAAAAAAATGTGTGCAGAATTGATATTACAGGTCTGATATTAATGTATTCATATTACAAAATGTTTTGAAAAACTTGTATTTTTTTTTTCCAAAAAATATGATTGTTTGGGGGTTAAAAAACTACTTTTAACCCATCGCCGCCAGCCCTCTGGGGTTTAAACAAGCATTTCACAGCGCGAGAATTTTTTGAGCGTGATTTGTTAATGAATATGCTGGGAGCCGTTCACTATGGCCATTCGCTGTCATGCGCTCCCATACAGCGCGGAACCTGTCAAACAGCGACTCCTAACCCCGTATTCAACATTACCGCACACCGACTGAGTCGCTGTCAACAGCCGAACAACGGCCAAGCACAGCGAATACTAGCGGGCGCTGTGAAAATAACGCTACTGTCGCTCATCTGTCGCTACCTGGCGCTATTAATGAATCGGCCTCCCCGTTATTCATTTGCATATAACGAAATAGGCTCCCTTTAGTCAGATGCTTTTTTTTAAGAAAAGGAATGGTAGGTGTATTTGTATGGCTCTGTTTCTGGGGATGAAAAAAGCATAAATAGTAGTTTACAGTGCAAAGGTTACCTTTTTAAAATTGGCACAATGTTCCTTAGAAGTTTACTGGTTTCCAGAAGCCAAAATACAGCACCAGACTTTTACCCCCTATGAGGAAGAGTGTATCACGAGGTTAGCGGACGCCACTGATCTGGAATCACGCAATATGCTTTCCTAACCCTGGCCCTGTTGCAGAGTGTGAGTGCTGGGTACAGCGGAGTCCAATCCAGATATACATTAGTGATGCAACAAGAACTGGCTTTACTGGAACACGAGTGCAATGAGAAAATGTCATCTTACGTGAAAGCTAACACAGACAGAAAATAAGTTATAGAAAAGAGTTGAATATACAGGAAACAATATATCAGAAAAAAATGCATAGAGAGACTACAGTTAAGCATTGGTAATGTCATGGGACTGCAAGGAGTGACCAGCGAGTGATAGACACTGAGACCAGAGCTGTGACTATAAAGTGGTTTATTGTGACACACGGTGAAAACACTGAGAATGACAATCCACAGTGAACAACTAGTCACATGTGATAAAACAAATACAAGCCGCACATCTAGCAAAATAACTTTATACTATTTAAAGGTATATGCAAGACTCTGAGGCAAGGAGGGGAATAGCTAACTGCAGGTGGCATTGACAACTTAAACTGGATGGTGGGAAGATGGATGGAGCAGGAATTCAGAACAGAACAGGACCAGGAAAACAGTACTGGGAGCCCTTAGAATCCAGAGGATGACAGAACAAACTAACAGGAGAATAATTGGTGGGATACAAGGTAGAAGGAGCTGAACAGGAAACACAGCAGTGAGAACAGTAATACTAGTGCACCCTTCCTTGCTTGCAAAGCCAATTTAAAGCATTAAGATTCAGACATTGGCCTCGATTCAATAAAGGTAGAAAAAAATTCTCATGGTAGCAAAAAATTCAATTCATGAGAAAAAAGCCTGAGAATTTCACTGATACTGAATCACCAGATAAAAAGACAATGAAAGTCAATGGCAGATTTTACTACAGTGTAGAAAGGAGTAAACAGTTCTCTACTTTTCTTAGGAGTAAAAAAGTGCCATTGACTTTCATTGTTTTCTTAGCTGGTGATTCAGTAACAGTGACATTCTCAGGCTTTTTTCTCATGAATTGAATCTCTTACTACCATGAGAATTTTTTTTCTACCTTTATTGAATCGAGGCCATTGCCTTCAAGTAAAGGCCAATTATCCAAGGAAGAGAGCTTGAGAAAGCCACCTGCTGGTGGCTGCTAAGAGATACAAGATGGTAAAATAACACCACCAGCAGGTAACTGACCAATATTGCAGGCTGCATTTACCCTTGTTTCAGCAGCATTCTAGTGTCCTAACTGGAAACTGCATTAAAGTGGACCAACACCCAGGATATTCACTATCCTGCAGAAAATTGGGATGCAGAAAATACAAGTATGAGATATGCGAAATATTACACACAGGGGTCTTGACAACAGAATAAGGGTTTAAAGGTAGGTAATTACAAACGGAAACATACAGACAATTCAGCTTTTCCTTTAGCAAGGCTAATGATGTGTAATAGATCCGGACACCAGTAGTGGCACCATGACACGTGACTTGTATTTTTCGCCCTTTAAGACGCACTTATTTTTCCTCAAAAGTGGGGGAGAAATATCAGTGCGTCTTAACGGCGAATGTAAAAAAAAAACTTACATTACATGGATCCCCCAAACCATCCGGTTTCGGCCCCTGGGTAGAGCGTGGCCTGTGACTCCTGCCAGCATCCAATGATGCTAGCAGGAGTCACAGGCCACGCCCACCCAGAAGCTGGAACCGGCTCTCTCTGAACTTGCAGCTGACTCCTGCTTTTGTAGCCGCCTCTCCCTGCCGCCTGCCGCAGCGTCATTGAACGCTGGCAGGAGGCAAAGACCACGCCCCTGGACGGCAATTGGCCCGCTCTGAACTTGCAGCGGGGAGCGGCAGGAACGCTGGGGAATGTACACACATTTTTTTTTGGGTTTTCAGGCTATGCTGCACACTGCCTGTATTGGGGATGCCCGCACACTGCTATATCAGTGATGCCTGCACACTGCCTATATTGGGGATGCCCGCACACTGCCTGTATCGTGGATGCCCGCACACTGCCTGTATTGGGGATGCCACACACACTGCCTATATCGGTGATGCCTGCACACTGCCTGTATTGTGGATGCCCGCACACTGCCTGTATTGGGGATGCCACACACACTGCCTATATCGGTGATGCCAGCACACTGCCTGTATTGGGGATGCCACACACACTGCCTGTATTGGGGATGCCCGCACACTGCCTGTATTGTGGATGCCCGCACACTGCCTGTATTGGGGATGCCCGCACACTGCCTGTATTGGGGATGCCCGCACACTGCCTGTATTGGGGATGCCCGCACACTGCCTGTATTGGGGATGCCCGTACACTGCCTGTATTGGGGATGCCACACACACTGCCTATATCGGTGATGCCAGCACACTGCCTGTATTGGGGATGCCCGCACACTGCCTGTATTGGGGATGACACACACACTGCCTGTATTGGAGATGCCTGCACACTGCCTGTATTGGGGATGCCACACACACTGCCTATATCGGTGATGCCAGCACACTGCCTGTATTGGGAATGCCCGCACACTGCCTGTATTGGGGATGACACACACACTGCCTGTATTGGGGATGCCCGCACACTGCCTGTATTGGGGATGCCACACACACTGCCTATATCGGAGATGCCTGCACACTGCCTGTATTGGGGATGCCCGCACACTGCCTGAATTGGGGATGCATACACACTGCCTGTATTGGGGATGCCCGCACACTGCCTGTATGGGGGATGCCCGCACACTACTGTATTTGGGATGCCAGACACTGCCTGTATTTGGGATGCCAGCACACTGCCTGTATTTGGGATGCCACTTACACTGCCTGTATTTGGGATGCCAGACACTGCCTGTATTTGGGATGCCTCACACTGCCTGTATTTGGGATGCCTCACACTGCCTGTATTTGGGATGCCAGACACTGCCTGTATTTGGGATGCCTCACACTGCCTGTATTTGGGATGCCTCACACTGCCTGTATTTGTGATGCCCACACACTGCCTGTATTTGTGATGCCCACACACTGCCTGTATTTGGGATGCCCGCACACTGCCTGTATTTGGGATGCCAGCACACTGTCTGTATTTGTGATGCCCGCACACTGTTTGTATTTGGGATGCCCGCATACTGGCTGTAATGTGAGATGCCCCTCACTGCCTTTAATGTGGAGTGTCCGCTAGTAGACACTGCAAGGGCGCGTCTGGCGCTATAACCTAGCATAGCGGCTGGACAAGTGATGCTGTAGTATCCTGTAAAGCATTGATAAATTAGATGTCTGGAGGGGGCTGTAGAAGCCCTCTCCCTGAATCAATGCATATGTAGCACTTCGAGGCAAACCCGCCCAGAGCAACGTTACATATAACAACAGGACAACGCTGCAGCAAACGATAGGTAAGTGCATCCAGCACTCAGTGCTGAAGCCCATATTTAAGAAAATCAAACACAAAATCAGCGTAGGTGGTCTAAAACTGGGCGCTCTAGCATCGAGCGCTGGACGCTATATGAAAAAAGTCTGTTTCTCAATATATGTACACCAGAACCAGAGTGAAAACATATGGAATTACATTGTTTTAACACTGTAACAAGGACACTACAATGGCAGACCTACACATACAATTCTTCATGTGTTGGGCAGGAGAGGTCACGCAATGATTTGATCCTAGAATTGAGAAAAATATTTAATTAAAATGCTATTTATACACAAGCAAAAAAACACCATTGAAATGTAAGGGATAACACTGAGTGACAGGTGCTACATGGCGCTGCTTAACATACAGTGCCGGCGCTGAGCCGCCATTAGTAATACATTTGATGCTAAATGACGCTATTAGAGGCGCTCACCAGATCGACTTTCAATAAATATATGGTTTTCACATACTGCGCCGGGCATTCACTTGGCGCTACGTGGTACTACGCTAAGCGTTTCTTAAATGTCCAAGGGTTCCTTCGGCCAAATGGCTGTTCCTTTATAGAAAGGGCTACAGGGGGCATTTGTTAAGAAGGTGTTGTGACAGACGCTCTGTCTTTTGGATGTCATCACTATTCAGTTGCCCACCGGGTCATTCACTGGCCTTTTCTTAATTAGGTAATTGTAGTTTGGATTGTATTATAAACTGCCTTTGTGTTAATTGATTACGTCACAGGCAATGGCATTGTTCTGATTGAGTGTATTACAGACGCCTATTGTTTTACTGATTGCGTCACCGGCAGAGTTGGTCTGTGTATTTGTCATGAGGTCCACGGGGGAGGTCCCATTGCATGGAGACTTGTGTATATAAGGCCTATAGTGGCACTAATAAAAACACTTCACCTTCACCCTCAATACTGAGTTCTGTCTCTTATTGGGGGAAACGCTATATTACAATTCACTAGCCCTTGTAAGGGCTGTTCCTGTTTCCTCACGGACGACTCTGGAATTCCAGCAGCACCTCTTACGATTGGGAAAAGGACGTCTCGGGCGGTGAAGCCCTCCGGCGATAAGGGTTATCGCTACAGGTGTCTTTTTAATAAAATAGATCCAAAATAAAGGCATCAGAAATAAAAGATATTTGTCATTCATTTTCCTCACACCCCTATAAGCTCTTGATATGCAGATTGGGTGTCTACTATACCAGAATTTTACAACATATGCAGCCAAACTGAACAGAACAGAGGGAGATTCAAGCAAACTTTTTTTTTTCATGGAAAACCATTAATTTTATACATGGTTTCATGTTCTTGATTGAGCATGTAAGTTGAGTATCTAATGAATCATCACTGATTGCCCATCCATGGCCAACCTCATTCATGACTTCCTAAACCAGATGTCACTGTGAATTCTACAATCTACATATATAATATATACAATATCAGCCACATAGCCAGTAAATTGCAGTGGAAAGAGATGGCTTAAAGCTTATTATCTGTTATCAGATCTTGATATGGCATCAATGAGTAAATTTGCAAGACATTTTACACTCACCGAGTAACAATCTTACTGCATTTGCATTGATTGATCTCTTATCTTTTAATGTTTTATTCACTCTCATTTTTTACATCAAAAATGGGATTTTAATGAGCACTTGTAAGCTGTGACATATCATCCAGCTTCAATCACATCAGAATGGGACTGGTGGACGAGTGAAAGTTGTTGACCTATTTTGAGCGGTTTATTATCACAATTGTACTGTAATATTCACATCCAAAGCACCAGTTATTTAACAGTTTCTTAGAGTGACAACCTGACAGCTTTTTGAGTTGATGATCTCTCATGAATTGTAACTTGAAGGATCAGCAGGGGCATTGTGGGATAACAACGAATGTCAATGTCCCTGCATCAGGGGAGGACAGTGCACTTTTAGCCTAGGACCACCTGACCTTTTTACATGAGACACTGTTTATTTTAAGTCTAAATGTTCTCAAACACTCTATTATATTTACTGAATATATTTATTTTATTCCATAAAGCACAACAATAAAATCATCCAATATTACAGATGAGCGGAGGCTACCTTCCTCAGGGTATAAGTTAACATGAACAACGAAAGATGTACGTGAAGGTCAAACAACCAGACCAGTGACAGGGTACCAAATGGCTATAAAAAAAAAGTTTCTTCTGGATATGTGGGAGAAGGGATATTGAGATAAAACAAGCGAATAAGCAGCCAGTTAGGTTGTGAGGATGGGCAAGGCAGCTGAGCAGGGAATGTGTGGATTTAGTAAGTTCCACAATGTACCTGCGGGGGGGGGGGGGGTTGATCCTATAGCCATTAGGACGAAGGCAATGACCAGAGATGGGTCTGGGCACATCCATATTGCTCTACCTGCCCTATACTGTGCCATTGTACAAGGTACTGCTGCAGGAAAAGAGCTGTACCTACCCTATACTGAAGAAATGCAGAAAACGTGTTAGTTTAACCCCGGTAACTTTCCAAATGACAGCAGTTACAGAGGAACATTGGACAGTCTGAGGAGTTCTGTAAAACTCCCCAAACTTCCCTTCCCTAAATTTCCGGTTCTACATTTGGCAGGTTTAACTTACCTGTCTCCTGCTCTTTCTCTTGCGCTTGACCAATCTTCTCAGGTGCTTTCCATAGGGCAGCCCCGTCTTCTTCTCTGTCCTACGATGCCCTGTGCGCCCCCCGAAATCTCACAACTGCGCAGTGAAGTCCTCATCTTGGGCCAGGACGACTGCAGGAAAATCAGAAACTGCACGAGATGTTGAGAGACTAGCAAGGCAGAGGGGAAGGAAGGCAGAGTGGCTAAGCTCCCCCGGCGTCTGTCACAGACGGTTAAGAGTGGAAAAAGCAACAGGATGGCGACAATCTGGAAGACGCAGTCATTCAAAAGGTATGCAGCTTTGTGGTGGGGGGCAATCAGGACCTAGTAGTTTAGAGGTCCAAAGTTCCTCTTTAAGGCATTAATCTAGTGGCAGTGTACAAACCATTGTGTGTAGAGAAGGGGTTTAGTTTTGAAAAGTATAAACCAAAATGGTGGATAAAAGTTGGAGAACCTGAAAACCCGGATCTCTAATATTTGTGACACTAAAGTGCATCAGAACGCAAAGCTAAAGGTAAAAAATAAATACAGCTCACACCACACTAATAAATTGGACGAAAAAATTTCCCCCCAAAATTCCCAAAATAAAACAAAAAGAACAAAATGTATATAGTCTAAAAGCTATAGAAAATGTGCGCTGAGGTGAGTGGTGCAACTTACTGGCTAAGGGGAGCAAAGCAGGGGGAGGGGCCAAGTAAGCAGGTGGAGTTTATGTGGGGGGAGCTCGAGTCCGTGTTGCGAGAGGATTGTTTGGCTGCGGGGAGCACAGTGTGTCTGTGGAGAGAAGCAGCAGTATCTAAAGTTGGGGAGATTAAGCAAACAGAGTAAGAAACACTGTGCCTGTGGAGAGAGGCACCAGTCGTAATAGCTTGGGAGAGGAAGTGGGCAGAGCTTATGTGGGCAGAGTTTGAGTCCGTGTCGAGAGAGGGTTGTATGGCTGCTTGCACAGAGCTAGATTAAAAATGAGGGAGAGAGAGAAGAGGAGGGAGAGACAGTGAGAGAGATATGTGGCTGCTGGCACAGAGCCAGAGTAAAAAACAAGGGAGAGAGAGAGAGATCTTACTGGGCAAGCTTGGGTCACAGTTATTACATTCAAAGTCAGCCCTGGCTTGGGCAAGTTAAGCAGCTCAGTTGGTAAAGTGATGGTCTCTGAATCAGAGAGTGTAGGGTCCCTGCTATTTCTTTTATTTATTTTAGTTTTTTCACAATTGTATTTTTCTGTTTTCATCTTGTCTTTGTTGTTCTATAGATTTATTATTTTGACATTTTGTCTTTCATGTTACCTCTGCTGCGGTCTGCAGTATCTTTTGGTTTCCCATTTTCTCTTTCTTATTTAATGCATTCATGCATTCTTCCTTTTCAGCCGAAATGGGAAGGCCCGCTATGTGAAACCACCTAGTTCACCTGTAAAATTGTACCTTTACCCATCGCATGGTTCTCATCCAACCATACGCCAAGATCTGAATTGCTATCCATGGGAGCGTGCCTCAGCCCGGAGATGCTAAGGACGCGGTCACAGCTATTTACATAGCCAATGGCCATTCTGGGTTTTGTTCCACATGAATACATTTATATTTACCTGCACTGTCATTCAAAGTAGAATTTCTGTTCAGTCAGTTTAGTTTATTTTGTAGAGATGTTATATATGTATTGAGTCACCTGGTGGTCTTGTCACAGACAGCACCTCACACACACAGAGCTGTTACCATCACATACAGCACCTGCCTGTGAAAAATGCTGGAGCAAGTTCCCTGCAGCTGTTGCTAGGAGACCAGTGGGCTAAATGACTACCTGAATGAATAAAGCCCAGCAGATCCCTTGATTCAGCAAATGCACTGAGCCATTTTTCATTTTATAATTTAAAAGTATGGCATACATTTTCTTTTCTTTTCTACTGCCACATTATTTATACACATGCTAGAAGCTATTGTGTGGCTATTGAATTTTTTTTTTTTTTTATGCAAATTTTTTCGATAGTGCTTCTTTAAACTTCTTTAAAAAAGAGACAAACTGATTAATCAACTCTACACTGTCCCTTTATAAAGATCTATTCTCTTTTCAAGGAGTCGTGTCATTGTTTACAAAAAGGGTAAGAATGTCAGGAGTACATTTAGATGTACGTTTTTTAGCAGGTGGATCCAGTCTGACACCTGACTGACTTTTAAAAGAAGCTGTCCCCTGTCACCACTCAGAGGAAGATTTTTTTATATGGTTAGCTCACACCCTTTAGCAGTGGCAAAACTATATGGAATGGGGCACTGGTGCAAACTTTAAATGGGGCCATTTCATGGCTCATGGCTTTCATGGCACACTTGATTGGATGCAGCTAGGCAACTAAAGGCAGAAACGGCAGGGACAAATGTTGCTTCCCTTCCCTAAATTATGCTAACTAATCTGATAGATTAGTTGGAGTAGCACCACTGATGCCCCCCCCCCACCTTATCTTCACATACAAGGCCCTTTTTGTTATGTTGTTAATGTTATCTACTTATCTTACTGCACCAAGGTTTCTCCACTTCATAATACCCCAATCCAGACTACACCAGAAGTGGAACTCAACCAGTAAATCTGAACATCCTTGGCAACTGTGCTTTTCACCAGTTCAGATTGTTCCACTTCCAGTGTCTGGCTGGTATTGGCACATGGCTGAGCCTCATCTATGCACTGACCTCACCTATGCATGCTTGGCAGTCTAGATGGGAATGGTAATAATAGGACAAAAAACAGCTCACCTGAAGCCTGGCCGTATGTCTCTCCAAAGTTTCCCCTTCCTTGCCTTTCCATTCTTCCATGATTCTGCTCCAAATGTGGTTACAAGGCTGTTCCTGTCCCTCAGTGCTTCCGGCATGTGAATGCTGGTAAGCCATAGTGGTCAAACCTGTTGGGCTGTGAGCACAACTGGGGTAGTGGAAAAATAAAAAGTAAAGGGGGGGAGGGGACAAAACTAGCTGCTGCAAGGAGTGTAAACCAGGCAAGCAATCCAGACCTTTTTTCGAGCTATTATTAGGTAAGGAAGCTACCCAATCAAAATCTTTTTGACTTTAGGTCTGCTTTACACCCCAATTGCAATGCTTGTTTCCCTGGTTGGAACCACCTTCCTACAGTGTTATTGTTGCTGGACAGTGATGAGCTGTGGATTAGCGTCTGTGTTACCTTCGACCTTCAATTTGCGTCCGGCCAGTGGCAAGATTGGGAAGAACACTAGGCCTATGCCAATGGGCACCATTCTCTTCCTGTACCACCCTAGCAGAATTTGCATTAGTGTATCTCAATTTTGGCTTGACTTTCTCTCCTTTAGACTTCATTGGTATTCATTACTCCTGAATGCTTGATACTGGAACATTTCCGGCTGGATGACTTCCAGACCAGGTAGACCCCTGTCCATCTCATCACTATTGCTGGATATTAGTCTTTGGGAATGTGTTCCTGAGTGAACCTGTGCCCCGAGTTTCTACTATAAAGTTTTTGAGTTCCAAATCTATATCCTTGCTTACCATATTGTTGCACCATAAGACACATTTATAAGATGCACTTTAGTTTTAAGAAGGACAATAGGAAAATATTGCAGAATATCCCCCAATCACCCCATACAAGGCAGTGTGCAGAATATACCCCCCAATCACCCCATACCAGGCAGTGTGCAGAACGTTGGAGAAACTCTACAACAGATTTGCAGCTTAGCCTATGCAGGAGTGACTTTTGCTAGATTTACTGCAGTTTACAGCTATGACAAATTATGACACTAGATGGCTGTGACCAATGCTTAACTGTAGAGTCTATGCATTTTACTGTTGTGTAGTTATCTGTGCTTCCAATTGCTCTATGCTACTTGCTTCCTTTCCTTGGCCTGGCTTGTGTTTAGCCACCATGTAAGGTGACATTATCTTACTGCATTCATGTTCCAGTAAAGACAGTTCCTGTTACACCACTAATGTCTATCTGGATATCTGAGTTATGATTCTGCTGCACTCATCACTCACACTCTGCAACACAGAATGCAACCAATCACCCCATTACCGGAAATGTGGAAGAATATCACCCCAGCAAAAATCCCCCATTATAGGTTTGTGCCAGATTATCCCCCCGAATTCGCCCCTCCCCCCATTATAGGCAGTGTGACAGGGTAAATATCACATTGCGGATGGGCAAGGTGCCTGAACTGACCGCCAGCTGTCCCAGCCACCGTGGCTGCTGCTCGTTCCTTGCTTCTCCCTCACCTCACCACAGGCGTGTGTACGCACACAAATTCTGGTCCAGGAGGTGATTGTGCGTGGCTTGCAGCCAGCATTTAATGAGAATAACGGTGGATGTAAGCCACTCCACTTGGAATGGAGTGTGTGTGCATGCGTGTGTGTATTCTCGCCTGTCTGTGAGGTGAGGGAGTGGTGACACCAGCGGCAGCCACTTGGTGCGTGGGCCACTTTGGTTAGGGATCAGTTACCCTGCCCCACGAGCCACGTTTTGGGGGGTGCATTTTATGGTGTGAAACATATGGTGGTATTGTGGTATCTGTCCACCTAAAACCCTCCTTTTTTTCTTAAGAACAAAACGCGGTATTTTCATTATTCGACTTTTGATTACCGGCAGTATATATGCCTGGGGATGACTCACCCTAAGAACTCACCTTGACCAGATAATCAGTGGCAGCATCAGTTGCAATACTTATATTGTAAGTATCATGTAGAATAAATATGACTCCTGTATCCTCATCACGATGCATTTTATCACTGATCTCTGTAAAGGAAACTTGAATGGCAATGACTTCACACAGTTGGCTGGCCTCCGCTCTTTCTTAATTAGCTCGGGCCTGGACAATGATGTGCCAATTAAAACAAACAGAGGCAGCCATTAAATCACACACTGTATGCATTTCTGTAAACTTAATGAAGACAAATTGCTGCACTCCTATTAGCAGCATTTCGGTGCTGTGCCAGCTGCTAGAGCCCCATGTGGCACATGCAAAGCTGAGGGTATTCCGTATATAATACAGCATATGCCTGCATGCAATTCATTTGATTATGTCTACTCCCGCACCTATTAATGGGGTGACAGGCATCCTAACTGTTGTTTGGACCTACGCACCTCCCTGTGTCCCTGTAAAGGGAGATTGGACCACCCTAATTTAAAAGCCCCTGTGTGACGAGAAACGGGCCGGGGGGTTAGACAGGCCCATCAGGCAACCTATTAAGTAATTAATTACAAAACCTAAATGGAAATAGTAAATGCCCTGTATACAACACATGAACAATTTAGTCACAACAATTCCCAGGATGGCTTTAGTTACTGAAGGTTTTGAAAAAATATATTTGCACTACGGTAAAATAATGAATACTGGTTATTAACGCAGGTTTAAGTTCTTTCTTATGTTTTCCTGATGTTTATGGTGGCTCTAGTGCCAGTTTTGGAGCACCGGGATCTTTTTCTTTGCTGGCCCTGCTATCATGTCATGTACAATGGCACTGGAAGTCGCAGCAGCCGATATTAATTAATTTACTTTGATTGTAGGTATTGGACAGCCTGTGTGAGCGCCCGCTGGTTTCAGCTCCTGATTATACAAGTGCCAGTGTACCACCGACATTTCAGCACTGCACAGCATATTAATTAATTCTTTTCACCCCAAAAAGATTGGCACTGTATTTTTCGGGATTTCATCATTATGGTTACAAGATATCACCGCTGGGAACAAAGTTGACTTTACAGTGCATTTAAGCTGTGTTTTAGTTGTTGTTGTCCAAATTACACATTGGTAAGCATAAATAACACATTGGAAAGCAGAAGAAGCAATGAAAAATGATTTCACAAGAAAAAATAATTACATTTGGCAACATTTAGGTCCTGCATTTACATTATTGACAAGTCACAATGCAAGTTCTGTACAAAACATGTGTGTAATATTAATTATAGACAAAACACTTCAATCCAGTATTGCCCATCATGCTCTATGGGATCTTGCCCTACAGTACTTTAAACTGGCACTTTTGGTTGCTATTCAGCACCGGTTTTAGCTGTGCAAATATTTTTTTCATATTATATTTCTTTGATTTTTTGTGAATTAGAGAGTAGTGATGAGTGAGCCTGAGCTGAAACGTTTGGAATGTTACCAAAGTCTGTGCCCAAATTTGGCATTTGGCCGAACCTGGAAACCCGGAAAGCTGGTTGATGGGCTGCATCTAGAAACGCTGTATAAAAGTAGGGGGTCAGTGTCCAGATGTCATAGATATTAGTGCTGAGTAGATAGGGGCCTCATTTCAAAAGAAGACAAAAACAACTGTTCTTTTCAGGACAGATAGGTAAAGTAGAATGCTGGAGCAAGGGACAGTAAGGAAACAAGAAAACTGTCCTTTTCTAGGACAGCTAGGTAGGGTGAGTCAGCAGTAGTGGCTGGAGGGATAGCTAGGGAGACACAGAAAAGCACATTTGCCTGTTGTCCTCATTGTACTCCGATGGTGGGCAACTGCTGGGGTTTATTTAATACACCTGGGCATTTAATACAAGTCATCTGTGCCCATCTGTATTGCACTTACTGGGCATTTAATACAAGTCATCTGTGCCCATCTGTATTTGACTTACTGGGTTTTTAAAGCATTTATTCACCTCTGCACATCTTTTTTCACTTACTGGATATTTAATACAACTCATCTGTGCCCATCTGTAGTGCACTTACTGGGTATTTTATACAACTACTCACCGCTGCCCATCTGCATTGCTCTTACTGGGTATTTTATACAACTACTTACCTCTGCCCATCTGCCTTTTACTTGCTGGGGATTTAAAACAACAATCTCTGCTCATGTGTATTGTTCTTATTGGGTATTTTATACAACTACTTACCTCTGCCCATCTGCCTTTTACTTGCTGGGGATTTAAAACAACAATCTCTGCTCATGTGTATTGCTCTTATTGGGTATTTTATACAACTACTTACCTCTACCCATCTGCATTGCATCTACTTGGTATTTTATGCAACTACTCACCTCTGCCCATCTGCATTTTACTTGCTGGGCATTTAAAACAACTCATCTCTGCTCATCTGCATTGCACTTACTGGGTATTTAATGCAAGAACTCATCTCTGCCCAACTGAATTGCATTTTCTACGACAGGCTGTCTATACATTGTGTCCAACAATGCAGAAAGCATCAAATGAGGAACAGGGACATAGTAGTAGTGCTGCTATTGCTGCCACTGCTGGTGGTTATTGGAGCTAGTGTTGCAGGGAGGGGATGTGTTTCATCTGTGCATGCTACCCATCTGTTGCAAGCAGGTGCCAGTGTTTGCAGCATGTTTTTGTAGGCTCCGGTACAGCTGCCAGAGAGGTGAGGCCAGAACAAGGTATTCCACCCACTCCACTTCTGTGGAAAGTGCAGTGCCCTTTACCTCACCCCACTCTAAATCATGCTTTATGATGACACTCCTAGCTGGCATACTGTGAGACACCCACCTGTCCCTGCCCCATTTGAAGACCTAAGGTTCCCAGATGCCCATCAACTTGTGTTGGAGGATGAGGACATGGCTGGCAGACCATCGTAGGATGCATACGATGATGATGATGAAACCCTAGTGCCGACTTCTACGACTTTCTGTAATGTTAAAGCTGAGAGGGAGGGCAACAGGGAGGAGTGGGTGGAAGACAATTCAGGGGTGATGACCCAACATGGGCTGGAGTTCAGAAGGTTGAGAAGGGTGCAGACCCTCAGCAGGCCACACCCACTGATGGCGTGAAGGATGTCCTCAGCATGGAATTTTTTCAGGCAGTGCACAGACAATAGTCCCTGAAGTGAAAAAAAACCCTTAATAATCTCTGCACCACGTCCATGATCAGACACCTGCAATCCAAACATGGGGCTCCCTCTGCTGCTTTGGTTGTCCCAGTCTCTACTACTGCCTCTCCAAAGACAAGGCCACCTGTCTCCCCCCAAAAGGAGGATATGAGACCACCACCTCCACAAGCAGCAGCACCACCATCACCAAGCCTGTCCACACCAGCCCAGAGAAGCCTTCAGCTGTCTACCCCTCAAACACTGACGAGAAATCATACGTTGGGCCCATCTCACCCATGAACCCTGCCCCGAATGCAAGCATTTCAAAATTGCTGGTTTTTGAAATGCTCCCATTCTGCCTAGTGGAGGCAGACTGTTTAAAAGATCTGATGGCAGCAGCTGTCCCCCAATATACCATTCCCACCACTACTTTTCTCGGCAGGCTATCTCTGCCCCTGTACCAACCGGTCATGGAGAAAATAAGGTGTGCACTGCACAATGCTGTTAGTTCTAGTGTTTACATCACCACTTTACATCTTTGTAAGTGCCTACTGGGTTAATGTAGTGGCGGTTGGGCCAGAAGCAGGCAGCAGTGTGGTACATATTCTTCCCCTGACCAGGATTGCTGGACATCACTCTGTGCCTCTTGTTGCCTACTCATCCCAATCCACTTCCTCCTCTCCTTCCCTCCTCATCCAGTCAGCACAGCACCTGCACCACCATGGAGAAACTGCAGCAGGATGTGCTGAAACTCCTCTGTCTGGGCAAAAGACCCCCACACTGCCCTGCAGCTGTGAACCAGCATCCAGGAGCAGACAGATGAGTGGTTGCTTTCGCTGAACCTGAAGCCCGGCAAGGTGGTTTGCAACATTGGGAGTAACCTTGGGAGCTGAGCCAGGTTGACGCACATCCCTTGCCTGACGCATGTGTTCAACTTGGTGGTGCAAATCTTCCTGGCTCATTATTCAGTCATGCTGGAGCTGCAGCTGCATTCACACTCTGCTGCTGCTTGCCTGTCTGCACTGCAGAGGAACTTTGGCCTTCACATCCAATGTCTCATATGTGATTTGCAAATTCCACTTTGCATATGCTGGAAAGGGTGTGTGAGCAGCAGCTGGCAATAGTGGAGGTCCAACTACAAAATTCCCCTGGTGAGTCGAAGTGCAGCACCAACAGCACTTTACCACCAAGGAGTGGGCCTCCATGAGGGACATTTGTGCCGTACTGCAGTCCCTCCAGTACACCACTAATATGGTCAATGCTGATGACGTCATCATCAGCACTGTCTTCCTCATCCTTTGCCTGCTGTGAAAAACCCTTCAGGCTATGGAGGGGGATGTGATTGTGGCACAGGAGGAAGCAGAGAAGGAAAAGGAAGGTCCACTTTGCCAGTTGTCTGAGCGGTGCACACATGGCTCCCAGGGTGGGATGCTGGGCCGACAGTGGCCAGGTACTCAACTGTCCAGCGCACAGTTTTGGAGGATTCAGAGAATTTGTATGGGGAGGAGGACCAACCAGCACCTGCATATTGACTGCAGAGTTGCCCGCATAGTCGCTAGTGCCAATTACGAGGTACCATCCTGCTGGATCCCTGCTATAAATATAACATCACCTCCTTGATTCCAGCACTGGAGCAGGATAGAAAGATGAGAGAGTACAAACACACTCTGGTAGATGCATTACTGGAGGAGGTCGCAGCTGACTTTGAGGGCTCAGTGGTGGCACCAGGTCAAAGAGGAGGAAGTCACCAACGCAGCATGGGCACCAGCACCACGTCACAAGGGAGGTTGACCATGGCCACACTTTGACTCACATGGTGGATGATCTGTTGACATTTCTCCTGATACAGTGTGATGGGTCCTTTCCATAAAATTTTGGGGTTAGTCAAAGTTTGCCCTCTATGCCTTAGAGTTACGGTCTGCCCTGTGGCAAGTGTCCTCAGAACATGTGTTCAGCACTGCAGGGGGGTTATTACCAACAAGAGGATCGGCCTATTCACAGCCCATGTGGACATCCTTACATTCCTCAAGAATAACCAGGCATGGATCCAACAGGACTTGCTTGTGCCAGTGCCTGAGTGAGTGGTTTTATTGTTGGCTACCTCTTATTCTTCCACCTATACCGCCACAGCCACCCCCACCTCCTCCACCTCTTCCACTTCCAATCCCACAGCCATCTCCTCCTACTTCCCATGGACCTCTGACACCTGTTAAAAATGTATATTTTATTTGTTTTTAATTGATCTAATTTAATTATATATGTATTTATTATTTTCTGTTGTTGTGTACTTTCCCTACTCCCTTTTGTGCATGGCAATCACCCTGATGTTCCCCTCAATTTGCAGCCCTTTAGCCCTTACTACCCCAAATTTACTGCCATTTCTGTGGTTTCCCCATTGACCCGAACCAAAATTTGGTGGCAAGTTCAGCTGAACCTTAACTTCTATGGGTTTGCTCATCACTCTCAGAGAGCTGATTCATAACCGAGCAAAGAAATTCTACTATGATGTGGATATACATTTGCACGCAAATTGAGCCTGCATGCATGTTCTATTCAGCACTGCAGTTGAATTCACTCTGAATGTGTAAGATGCGTCTTATGTGCTTATCTGCAAAAAATAATGTGCATCCATCCTCCAAGCAATGTACAAGAAAAAGCCCTATCTGGGCAAATAGATACATGCTTTCTCTCCTAAGCTGATTAGAATCTATGCATAAAGCAACGATATTTACTGCTGTTTATATTTAGTATTTATTATGAAGTTTTCATTTTTCTTTATTTCATCGCAATATACATGTACTTATGTGTGAAAACAGGCTTTCTCACCAAAGCAGATAAGCATCTATAAGAATCCATGTAAAGTTATTTACTAATGTTTTGATTTTATTATTTCTTATGTTCTCTCCGCTTGATTTTGCTGTAATATTTGTGTTTAGTTTTTTTGTATTAATATTTGATAACTGTTAATGTGTATTCTTATTTGTTTCATAACAATTTATTTTTAGATATGTTTATGTTTCTATAATGTATCTGTCTTTGAATTTAAACTTTATTTTTGCTTTTGTAGTAGTCTTCTAAAATGCTATTGTATGTTTCATTTATCAATACTCACCCCTCTGTGTTCCTCCTGTAGGCCTGTTCCGACCCTCAAGGAGGAGGCTTGAGAGCCTCTGAACTAGTCAATGAATTGTATAAGTATTGAATTCTTCCTACATTTGCATGTCATCTTTCTTGAATCATTCAATTTGTAGTGTACGTGGGGCCAAATCAAGCACATGGCAAAAACACACCCGCTTGCTTACTCCAACCCAAAAGTCATTGGCCAAGCATATAACTTGGCTTAAGCAACGTCAATAACCTTCAAATGGCACATGCAGCTCAACCCAATCTCTACCACTTGTGATCCCTACCTTTTGTCTCCACCTCCATCCTTTAGACTGTAAGCTCGCAAGGGCAGGCCTCTCTTTCTTACTGTCTCTTTCTTACTTGATTGTGAATTGTTGTGATTGTTGGTATTGTTCCCTGTACTATATGTTTTACCTTGTCTGTAATCATACCTTGTAAAGCACTACGGAAAATGACTGCGCTATATAAATAAACATTAAGAATAACATTAATCATACTTTTCTCAAGATCTCGGTAGATCCAGGTCCTTCAGTATTTATGCAAGCAGGATGAGTCTGGCATGGTGTCTGCATACTTTTGGCCATGAAGCGTGGCTTGTGGAATTATGTACATCAGTCACTGATGGTCTGGAAGTCAACTATTTTTTGGCACTTTTATTACAACTGCCTGTAAAGCAATGCTATTATTCCTCAATTCCCTTTTGCGTTAGTGTTTTTATCATTTATAAAACTCTTCTCCTGAAGCAGCAGCCTCCCGTATCAGTTTCAGCTGCGTCGGTAAGCCTCATCCTGAGGGTGGGTTCTGTGACTCGTCTTGTCAGAAAATCATTGTGCGTTTTACTTATCTTTTGAGTCTGCGGCATTATTACAGCGGAAAAGGTCACAGTGTTCATAACAGTAGAGGTGATATTTATTTTTTAGGAAGAGGCAGCAAGACAAGCCGCCTCCAGCTAAACAGAGTGTTCACACTGGGATGTGTCCGACATGTTTTTGCAAATGATGTTCCTTAGTACTGTGTCTTCTATACGTGATCATAAGATTCTTTTTTTCCCCAAAGCTGACCTTTACTTCACAGCTTGGTTTACTTTCTACCAGTAAATTACATATCTTTCTAGCAAGACGATGATAATAGCCAGTTGTTATTATCCTCTTTGCAGAAAATTGATCATTCCCTTAAAGGCAGACTAAATGTTTCTTGCAATAACTAAACGGCAATGCTCACCTTTTCACAGCTCCCTCCAAGACACGCAAAGCGGGTGCATGGCATCTCATGAACCCGGCACAGTACAGAGGGGCTAGTATTTTGGCCCAATGAGCCCAGTTGGGACAGTAAAGTCTATATAAAAAATATACACCTACCTGCCAGCCCACAGGCTCGAACCAACAAAGTCCCTTTCCAGGCAGGAGTGCATCCTGCAATGAGGCCATGTAAGGGCGGGTTTCTGAACCTTTTTTTGGTCAATCTGTTTTTATTAAAGTTTAAAAAACAAGATACAAGCACCGTACAATAATACAATACATAATGTATACATCTTGTCACACAGAAAACTAGAAGTGTACCACTGCCAACAGTATTATAAGTATAAACTTAATGCCTTAATGCCTGAAAATTACATACAGTGGCATCCGGAGCTGCTCCCAAGATCCCATCCGAGCAGCATGACAATTGGCTTGATGCAGAGCCTCCCCTGATCTGACCTTATTTTGTTCCGTTTTTCCTATGGCACGTTTTCCTTCCGTTTGTCTCGAGGTCTAAATGTGATTCAGAGCCGCCATCTGGAGAGCTCCGTTACTGTTCCGTTTATGTGACTTCAATCGGGAAGTGTTTTTTCCCCTCTCGGGTGCTTTCCGTGTGGTCGTGGGTTCCGTTGCCGTTCACACGGACGATCTGTTTGGCTCCTTTTTCTTGCGTTTCCAAACGTAGCTGTTTCCGTTTTCACCCCGATTCCGACTGTTTTTCAGTGTATACCGTATTTTTTGCCCTAAGACGCACCTAGGATTTGGAGGAGAAAAATAGGAAAAAAAATATTCTAAGCTAAATGTTGTGCTAAAACACCCCATTACAGGCAGTGTGGCGTTTCCCCATCCCATTCCCCATGGGCAGTGTGGCATCCCCCATCCCATTCCTAATGGGCATTCTCCCCTCCCATAGGCAGTGTGGGATGCCCCTATCCCATTCCCATAGACAGTGTGGCATGCCCCTATCCCATTCCCATAGACAGTGTGGCATGCCCCTATCCCATTCCCATAGACAGTGTGGCATGCCCCTATCCCATTCCCATAGACAGTGTGGGATGCCTTCATCCCATTCCCATAGGCAGCGTGGTATTCGCCCCTTCCTATTCTCCATATAGGCAGTGTGTCTCCCCCTCCAATTCCCCATATAGGTAGTGTGGCATTTCCATCCCCCCCTCCCCATCCCATATAGGTAGTGTGGCATTCACCCCCCCCCTCCGCATCCCATATAGACAGTGTGGCATTCATCCCCCCCCCCATCCCATATAGGTAGTGTGGCATTCATCCCCCCCTCCCCATCCCATATAGGTAATGTGGCATTCATGCCCCCTCCCCATCCCAAAAAGGTAGTATGGCATTCATCCCCCCTCCCCATCCCATATAGGTAGTGTGGCATTCATCCCCCCTCCCCATCCCATATAGGTAATGTGGCATTTCCATCCCCCCTCCCCATATAGGTAATGTGGCATTCACCCCCCCCTCCCATATAGGTAGTGTGGCATTCATCCCCCCCCCCTCCCATATAGGCAGTGTGGCATTCATCCCCCCCTCCCCATCCCATATAGGTAATGTGGCATTTCCATCCCCCCTCCCCATCCCATATAGGTAATGTGACATTAATCCCCCCCTCCCCATCCCATATAGGTAGTGTGGCATTCATCCCCCCCCTCCCCATCCCATATAGGTAATGTGGCATTCATCCCCCCTCCCCATCCCATATAGGTAATGTGGCATTTCCATCCCCCCTCACCATCCCATATAGGTAATGTGGCATTCATCCCCCCCTCCCCATCCCATATAGGTAATGTGGCATTTCCATCCCCCCTCCCCATCCCATATAGGTAATGTGGCATTCACCCCCCCTCCCCATCCCATATAGGTAGTGTGGCATTCATCCCCCCCTCCCCATCCCATATAGGTAATGTGGCATTCATCCCCCCTCCCCATCCCATATAGGTAATGTGGCATTCATCCCCCCCTCCCCATCCCATATAGGTAATGTGGCATTCATCCCCCCCTCCCCATCCCATATAGGTAATGTGGCATTTCCATCCCCCCTCCCCATCCCATATAGGTAATGTGGCATTCATTCCCCCCTCCCCATCCCATATAGGTAATGTGGCATTTCCATCCCCCCTCCCCATCCCATATAGGTAATGTGGCATTCATCCCCCCCTCCCCATCCCATATAGGTAGTGTGGCATTTCCATCCCCCATCCCATTCCCCATAGGCAAAAGTAAAAAGTGAGAAAAGAAAAAGTAAACTCGCCTTTCAATCCTCCCCGCTGTCCTCGCCATCTTCACACAGACACAAACTCGCCTTTCAATCCTCCCCGCTGTCCTCGCCATCTTCACACAGACACACTGGCTTGGAATAGCGGTGGACGTGGCCGACGCTCGAGCGTCGGCAACGCCCACTGCTGTTTAAGTCCGGGTGTCTGTCTGCTGTGACCATGTAGAGGTGGCAGGGACAGTGTGAGTGTCAGGGAGCAGCTGCCCCGCCGCTTGCACTGTCCCTGCCACCTCTCCACGGTGCCAGCAGACTGAAACACCCAGACTTAAACAGTAGTGGGCGTGGCCGATGCTCGAGCGTCGGCCACGCCTACCGCTATACCAAGCCGAGTATTCACTCTATGCTGGCGCTGCAGAGAGGAGGCGATGGGGCAGCTGTGTCTGTCACCTCCTCCACAGCGCGAGAAGGCGGCAAATACAGCTGCCCCCATCGCCTCCTCTCTGCGGCGCCAGCATAGAGTGAACACTCGGCTTGGTATAGCGGTGGGCGTGGCCGACGCTCGAGCGTCGGCCACGCCCACCGTTGTAACAGGCTGGGTGTCTGGCTCTGCAGAGAAGGCTGCCTCCGCGGCTGCCGGGACAGTGCGAGCGATGGAAAGGTGAGTTAACTTTCTGCTTTTTATTTATTTTTTTCCCACCTTCGCCCGATAAGACGCATGGATATTTTCCCACAACTTTTTGGGAAAAATAAGTGCGTCTTATAGGGCGAAAAATACGGTACTTACATTTCCTGTTCCTGTTTCCTGTTTTCCTGTTGTCAATCTGGGTCCACGCAAGCGCACATCCCTAGTCCTCCCTCAAGCTTTCACCATACATCAAACTGACACTTTTACCCACACCAAAACTTACCTTAAAATAATATCCTTCAGAGTGCGCATGCGCGCGTGATGAGGTCGGACGCTTGCTGAGCTTGTCCCGCGTCCGCCCTGCGGAGTTAGAGGCAAACGGAAGATTTCGGGGGCAGTGTACTTACCTGTGAGCTGGGCTGACGGAGCGCTCGGGCTACTGAGTCTGGAGGTGGTTCGTTGGCGGTGCCCGGTTGTTGATTCCTGCGACAGCGCGGAGGTGGAGGAGAGGCCTGAGGCCGCAAGATGGCGGCGGCTCTGGCTGCGTCCGTGATGGAGGAGGGAGCGGAACTACAGTCTGCTGTAACCGTGAGTCCTGTTACATTGGGGGCAGAATGCTCTATTACTGCTTTCACCCCAGGGATGATGGAACAACTTGAATCCATGTTTCTTAAAGCGCTGGACTTAAACACTAAGAGGATCAATGAGCACTTTACTAAAGAGCTGCATAAAATCTCACACTGTCTTTCTACACTGGATGAGAGGCTGGGCGATGTGTCTACTGTCATAGAGGCCCATGAGGATGACCTTGCGAAGCTAAAAGCTGATAACATTATGCTGATGACCAAGTTAGAGGATGCTGAGAACAGGGATCGTCGCCAAAATCTGCGTTTTCGGGGCATCCCAGAGCACTTTGAAGATGCGCAGTCTACAATATTATCTATTTGCCAGGAGCTTCTGCCCGGGGAACCAGGTGAAAGATTGGAGATGGATAGGGCTCATAGAGCCTTGATGCGCAGGAGAAGGCCGGAGGATCCCCCGAGGGACATTGTTGTGCGTTTTCATTATTTTAAAACCAAGGAGAGACTTCTACAGGCGGCACGTGCTGCTGCACAGTTATCATTCCAAGGAAATAGCTTCCAGATTTTTTCTGATTTGTCTCCCACTACTATTCTTAAAAGGAAGGAAATGAAACCCTATCTTAGAGGTCTCCAAGACCATGGTGTGAAATATAAGTGGGGTTTCCCCTTTAGAGTGCAATTTTCCTTTAATAATAAGGATTGGTCTGCGACGACACCTGAGGATCTCCATAACATTTGTTCTGATTTGGGACTATTATCTGGTCAACTGGCGAATGTATCGGCTAGAAGGGCCCTTTCCTTGGATGACTCGCCCAAGGTGCAGAGGGCAGGAAAGCGGCAAAGAAGACAGGCGGTGTCTGAAATCCCCTCTCTCATATTGGAATCTGTTAATGATTAACATGCTCTGATGCTCTTTAATTTTACACCTGAGCTATATAGTTATTCTTATAGTATAAGATAGAATTATTGGTTGTCATAACCGAGAAAAGTACTTGCTTGATTTTTACTCAGCAATAAGGGATATAGTTTTATCTCATGGTTTCTCAAGTCTTGTTAGAGATGGTGTATAGTACGGGTTGTGTATTTACCATTTAGCTTGTTGTTCTATCCTATGGGTAGAGTTTATCTCTGCTGGTAGGATCTTTCAATAATTATGTTAGTATCTCTATTTCGATTTTTAGCTGCTAAGGCATAGGCAAGAGGTCTAACTCAATGTGTATAGAATATATTGTTCTGATATTAGTGTTATGCTTTTGGTGCTCCTTGGTTGTGGCACCTAAGTTGTTTGGTTAAATAATTATTTTATAATACAGGCTATATTTCTTGGCTGCCACAACTAAGGATATTAGCCGTGCTCAACCCCTGTATGAAACTAAGGGATGTAGCTATACCCGGTGGTTTTTCAAATATTATTAGGATGAGTATGCAAAATTATGCTGTCTCCTTGCACTGGGTCTCTTATTTATCCTGGTGGTGGAGTATAGCTTTGACCAACAGGATACTAAGACTGCCTGTATTATTGCTTATACTTGTATTTTTAGCTGTTAAAATTTTGGTACGAGATCTTACTGAATGAGGTTTGGAATATGATGTCTTGATATCACTGTATCATGCTTTAGGTACTTTATAACTATTACTTCCTGTTCCGTTTGGTTAAATGGCTATCCTAATAGCGCATGATACATTTTTTGGTTGCTATAACCGGGAAAGATTTCTGTGGTTAACTTTTGTGCATAAAGTAATGAGGAATATAGCTACATTCTGTGATTTTGCAGGGGTTGACGGGCTGGTGCATAAAATTATGATTTTTCATCCACTATTGGGTTGGGTGCCTTACCCTGTGGCGGAATAGTCTCCGTCAATAGGTTCTTTAAAAAACATGTTATGGCCACTATTTTAATTCTGAGCCGCTTAGGTATAGATAAGAGGTTTAACTAATTGAAACTTTGAAGATAATGTTCTGATATTAATAGGCTCACCTCCATTATATCTTGATTTCTTTAAGTCCTGATTGTACATGTGAAACATCATTGGTTTCGGTGTTAACTGGGATATAAGTTGATCTGAGACTCTAAGAAATCTGGGTAGGTAAAATGTTGTAATACATACTACTAACTCTGCAGTGTTTTGAATGTCTAGAGTATTACCTAGTTTGAAGGGCTTGTCGGCTCAAAGATTTCATAAGGTCTGTTATAAATACGGATGTTGCCTCCTTATCCGTGGGGCGGCTTTGTCTTGTTGCACTCCATATCTGCATCTACTGGGGATTGTTTTCTCGGTGAGGTGGTAGATTTGTACATTTTTTGTCTGACCCTCCAGTAGCAGGGGTTTTTTTTTTTTTTTTTTTTTTTTTTTTTTTTTGTGTTTTGTGTGTGTTTTGTTTGTGTCTATTTTTATTAATTTATTAATATTTTGTTTCCTTTCCCTTGTATCTCTGTTCCTTCTCAGGTGTATTGGACTTTCTTCATATTAATTGCTATAGATTCTAGATCTGTGGAAATGTCTTGTACAGTTTTATCCCTAAATGTGCAGGGCCTTAATTCGCCGCAGAAAAGATCTATAGCCTTTAGGAGGATGCGTTCCCTGAAACCGGATGTGGTCTGCTTCCAGGAAACGCATTTTTCAATGGGTTCTAAGCCTAGATATTTAGATGCTTCATACCCTCAATTTTTTCTGTCTTGCGCACAGACGAAGCAACGTGGGATTCTTATTGCCTTTAAGAAATCTGTACAGTTTATATGTAATTTAGAGATCTCTGACCCTGATGGGAGGTATCTGATTCTGTGTGGCACAATGCAAGACGTGGAAGTTACGTTTGCATCTTATTATGCGCCTAACACCAATCAAATGGCTTTCATGAAGGGTTTTTTTTCTGAACTTTTTAAACATGTGAAAGGTTTATTAGTGGTTTGTGGGGATTCTAACATGATACTTCAGCCCCATATAGATAGGCACTCTAATAGGTCGTTGGTCCCCTCCTCGCAGGTGCTGGCCACTGCGAGAGCTTTTAGGTCGTTACTGGAATCTTATGGCATGGTGGACTGTTGGAGGGAGGGTCATCCTGGTACACAGTCCTTCACACATTATTCCTCTCCGCATGATCTCTATACACGGATAGATCATGTGTTTGTTAAGTTCCAAGCTCTGTCCAGCCTTAAAGGCTCGCAAATACTTCCAATTTCATGGACAGATCATGATGCAGTTTTGATAAAATTTAAGTCTCTTCTACTAAGGCAGGTAGGTGTCTCGTGGGCTTTGAATGAGACGCTGTTGTCAGATAAAAAAATTGTAGATGACACTAGAGAAAGCCTTCTTAATTATTTTAAGGATAATGATCAAACTGAAATTTCAGATGTTTTGCAATGGGAGGCGCATAAACCAGTTATTAGGGGGTTCCTTTTACAGGCGGCAGCGGGGAAACGTAAGGTACAGAATGCTTATATTGACTCCCTAGAAAAGAAGTATGCGGATTTAGTCGCGCAAGTGCCTCAGATCATGTCGGCTGCATATAGATCTACCTTAAGAAGAATATCAGAAGAATTAAATTTAGCCTTAGCAGAAAGGGCGGGACGTAGTTTGGCTTGGGTAAAACATAGGTTTTATATTAAGGCTAACAAACCTGACACATTATTGGCTCGCAAGCTTAAAACACCAGATTGTTTATTTAAACCAATCAAGTTAAAGGATAGTAGAGGCTCTCTTACTTCTAATCCTGTAAAGATTGCTGATCTTTTTGGAAATCAGATGGAAAGACTCTATTCTGCATCTAGCACGACCTCCGAGATCCCTCTTTCGGAATTTATGCGGGGGTTGGAGTTACCACACCTCCCGATAGAAATGAAGGAGTATCTGGATGGTGAGTTCACTTTAGAGGAAGTAATGGCTGCTGTTAAAGGGTTAAAAATGAATAAGGCACCGGGCCCTGATGGCTTCTCAGCAGGTTACTTTAAAACATTTGTGGATGCTCTGGCACCGCGGATGGTTAGAGCTTTTAATGCGATTAGACAAGGGGGTGCTTTCTCAAGGGACACTGTAACTGCTGCAATTAGTATGATACCAAAGTCTGATTCTGACCCAACGACCTGGTCAAATTACAGACCGATATCTCTTTTAAATATAGATATTAAGGTGTATGCGAAGGTCTTAGCTCAACGTTTATCTCAATTTTTACCACAATTGGTCCAGGGAGATCAAGTGGGCTTCATCCCAGGGCGGCAAGCAGGGGATAATGTAAGGAGAATTGTTCATGTGATACATGCTGCAGAACACATGAAGAAGCCGACAATGCTTTTGTCGCTCGATGTGCGCAAAGCCTTTGATTCGGTCTCGTGGTCCTATTTGTTTCAGCTTTTGCAATGGTGGGGCTTTGGTGAAAGTTTTATTTCATGTGTAAAGGCTTTATACAATGAGCCACGAGCATATATAAAATATTGTGGGTTCAAATCTCGAACCTTTACTCTTCAGAGGGGAACCCGTCAGGGGTGTCCTTTATCTCCCCTGCTTTTCGCCCTGGCGATGGAGCCATTAGCACATGCTGTTAGAGAAGCTAAGGACGTGTCGGGGGTTACTATTGGAGACACTGAACATAAGCTTTGTCTGTTCGCTGACGATGTCATTGTGTTTCTCACCAATCCTTTGATCTCTCTACCGAATTTAATGAAAATACTAGGGAATTTTGCACAAATCTCAGGGTTGGAGGTCAATATGGCAAAGTCTAGAGCCTTGAACATCACAGTTCCTGATGACACCTGGGAAGGAATGATCTCCAATTTCGATTTTAAGGTGGAGGAAGTTCGGCTCAAATATTTAGGTATTTATTTGACGAATAGTGTTACAGGTTTGTACTCTGCTAATTTCCCCCCATTGTATAAAACTTTGATGGAATTACTAAAGAGATGGAGGGATCTTGGATTGTCGTGGCTGGGCAGAATAAATGCTATCACAATGACCCTTCTTCCGAAATTTCTATATTATGTTAGGGTATTACCAATAAAAATTCAACTACAACATCTAAGGAACTTTGAACGGAAGGTTCTGGATTTTATTTGGGACGGGAGGAAGTCTAGAGTGGCTAGGAATGTCTTATGTAGACCGAGAAGGTTAGGAGGACTTGGGGTACCAAATTTCTTTCGCTATTATCAAGCAGCCCAGATAGCTCAATTAACTGCATATCATGAGACTGTCGACCCTCCTATTTGGGTATCTATTGAGAGAGAGATTATGGCGCCAATTGATGTAAACAATTACTTATGGGTAATACCCTCTGTTAGGAAAGCTCATAGTAACCCTATAATGTTGCACTCTATGGCAATATGGGATGGGGTTAAATATTCTGGAGGTTTAGTGTCCCCCCATGTCCCACTGTTGTCATTTTGGAATAACCCTATGTTTCAGCCGGCAGTACTCTCCCCACAAAACTTTTATAATTGGAATACTAGGGGTGTTAATTGTGTGAAGGACTGTGTACAGGGTTCTAATGTGCTTACGTTTCTACAATTTAAGGAAAAATTTGATTTAGGGGCTGAACATGTGTTTGCCTATTTACAAATAAGAAATTTTCTTCTGAGCCTGTTGCATGGAAAACAGAATGTAGAGGAGCTAACGGAGTTTGAGAGGCGGTGTGCTACTAATCCCAGAGGCAGAGCTATCCTCTCGCAGGTGTATATGTCTCTAACCAGTTCAGCCTTAAATAATACTCCGGGATATATAACAAAGTGGCAAGAGGATCTAGGTGGCTGTCTGGAGAATGATGAATGGCAGAGGATGTGGAGTACCACATTGCGTGGTAATACATCGGTGCTTGCTGTGGAAGCTAATGTTAAGGTGATGATACGTTGGTACTGGGTTCCTGCTCGATATTCAACAGATGATTCGGGCCTTCATAAAAATTGTTTTAGGGGATGCCAGGATCTGGGTTCCTTTAAGCATATATGGTGGGATTGCCCATTAGTGAGTAAATTTTGGTGTAAGATATTTCGAATATTGTCCAATATTATGGGAACCTATGTTAGTACAGATCCGTGGGTTGCGCTGTTAAATAAACCTATAGAGGGATATGGAAAGGATTCTCAAAAGCTTACACTTCATTTGCTAACCGCAGCCAAATTAGTAATAGCCAAGGCTTGGAGAACTAAGACTCTCAGCATCCTGGAATTTAAGAGTAGAGTAAATGATATTATGGCGATGGAAAAATTATCCGCTTTAAAAGAGGGACGCTTGGAAAAATTTGAACGAACTTGGTTGCCGTGGGTGGCAAAGTATTTACCTAGAACTTTTGATAGGAACCTTTTAATAGTATAAGCTTGTCTGCTCGTTTCTTACCTTTAGGAAAATCCCTTCCCTTTTTTTTTTTTTTTTTTTTTTTTTTTTTGTTCTGTGTATGGTGTTTTGTTGTCTGTTTGGTCTTTGTTTATTGTTTGTGTTTTCCTGTTTTGTGTATGATTCCCTGCTGCTGGGGGGTGGGACTTGGGAGAGGGAGGGGGGGGGAAGGGGGGTGTCGCTGCTTTGTGAAAGTATGTTATATTTTTTTTAATGTTGCTGAAATATGGCAGTTATTGACTCGCTTTAATTATTTGTTACATATGATACTGTATATTGAACATGAAGGTCTCCCTCTACTGAAGAGGTGGTCAATAATTGGAGTAAGGAAGATGGGGGGAGGGGGTGGAGGGGATGGGTATATAGGATATATAGAATTGTCAATTGATAATTATTTTTTGAGATGTATATATTTACCTGTCACAAGCCTGATCTTATAATGTCCTATTTATATATTTTTGTTACTCTGACTCTCTACTCCTATGTAAACTATTTGTATGATGCCATTGCTTGTACACTGTATTATGCTTCTTGGAAAATAAAAATCTTTGAGAAAATAATATCCTTCTTCTTCTTCTTCCTCCTCCCTGTGTTTAATGCTTACCTGAATCTGTTCTCCATCTTCTTTTTCTTCTTCTTCTTCTTCCTCCTATTCCTTGTCCCATATACTTACCTTTTGGGACATGTAACTGTATGGTTATGTTCTGAGAACGTACAGTGGCAGGAAAGAGAACACACCACAATTTTTTGTTTGTTTTTTTTTACTTACATTTTTTTTAAGAAATTGTCAAATAATTTTTTTAAAAATTTTAATTTTTTTTTTTTTTTTAAACATTTTAAAGAACAGCACAGGCAGGAGGCTCTTCTTGGTGCTCATTGTTGCCCTTTTCTTTGATCTGTGAATGAAAAACATACCATATTTGCCGGCGTATAAGACGACTTTTCCCCCTGTAAAACATGCCTCCCAGTGGGGGGGTCGTCTTATATGCTGGGTGCACCTTATACGGTGAGGGTGAGGGGTGGCCTTTGCGGCTGGCTGGCCTGCCCGTCCCCGCTGTTCCTGTCGCCGCCGCTCTCATACACACTAACACACACACACATGCTTACTTCACTTCCTGGCTGTTGCGCGCTGGTCGTCGGTGGGCGTGTCCCAGATGGCCGCTGTCCAATGAAAACAATGGACGCCGGCCATCTGGGGCACGCCCACCGACGACCAGCGTGCAACAGCCAGGAAGTGCCTGTAAGTGCCTGTAAGCATGAATGTGTGTGCGTGTTTGTGTGTATGAGAGAGGCGGCGGCGGCAACAGGAACAGCAGGGACGGGCAGACCGGCCCTCCGACCATCGGTAAGTGTGTGAGTGGCGGGGCGGGGGGAGGAGGGAGTGGGGCCACTCGCTGGCTGTACTGAGGGATGCCCCCATGCCTGTATTGAGGGATGCCCCCATGCCTGTACTGAGGGATGCCCCCATGCCTGTACTGAGGGATGCCCCCATGCCTGTACTGAGGGATGCCCCATGCCTGTACTGAGGGATGCCCCATGCCTGTACTGAGGGATGCCCCCATGCCTGTACTGGGGGATGCCCCATGCCTGTACTGAGGGATGCCCCATGCCTGTACTGAGGGATGCCCCATGCCTGTACTGAGGGATGCCCCATGCCTGTACTGAGGGATGCCCCCAGGGCTGTATTTGGTGTTCATGGTGCCCTAGGCACTTTAAGTGCTTGCGCCCTCTTTTGGAGGGAAGTGTGGAGGGGCAAAGGGTGCAATGGGCTAGATGCAAAGTATGTGTGTGGAGGAGGGAGAGGGCACAAAGGGGCAAATGTAGAGAAGCAGGCAAGCATGTTCCATCTTTTACGACATTTTGACATACAGGAGTCATATGACCACACCAGTGGAGGGGAGATGCTCCGGCCTATGTTCAACTCATTGAGCCCTCTCCCCCTCTGCCACAGAAGGGCGCACACTCTGCGTCCTTCTGTTGCTGGGGGGTGCTTGTTAGGAGGCATTCATTTTCTGGCTATGGGAGTTTCCATTTGTTTTCTTAACTACAGCAGTAAGAGCAGCACCCTCCCCCCCTTTCAGGTTGCCACCCTAGGCGCATGCCTAGGGTTGCCTTATGGGAAATACAGCCCTGGATGCCCCCATGCCTGTACTGAGGGATGCCCATGCCTGTATTGAGGGATGCCCCCATGCCTGTATTGAGGGATGCCCTCATGCCTGTATTGAGGAATGCCCCCATGACTGTATTGAGGGATGCCCCCATGACTGTATTGAGGGATGCCCCCATGACTGTAAGAAGCCACCCAGGGACTATGGGGAAGGGCATTAACATGTTGAAATAAAATCTGATGTTCTTTTACGTTTTATTTGGTGTGCGGAAGAGGAAGTATTCTTATACGGTGAGTATATAACAAACTCTATATTTTGAGTGGAAATGTTGGGGGGTCGTCTTATACGCCCAGTCGTCTTATGCGCTGGCAAATACGGTAATTAGTTTTGCCTTGTAAGTATGTTGTGCTTATCTAGGGGTTTTTTTTGGTCCATTTTTAGGGTAAATTTTTTGCTAAGTTTTTTCCTTAATGTTTTTTGGACCTGCCATGCTCAAAATAACCAGGCCGCGTAGCTGACGCCTTTGATGCTCACGCACAGCAGAATGCATTTCCAAGTCACAAAGATCAAATACGGCTGCTAAGACTGCCCGTAAGTGAAGCGTCGACACCCTCGTGAAATTGGGCTTGTTTCAATCGGAAATCAAGGCTCTGAATCAATTAAAAAACAGACCAATCAACGGCCAGTCCGTTTTCACGGAGTTCAGCCTCTTGCGAGCCATCAATCGGAAAGGCGCCTGAACAAACACCTGAGTGCATACACGCACACAAAAAGCAACGTAGCACCCTTTCCTGACTCAATCACAGCCCAAAGACAAGGGGAAAACGCACGGGATAGCTGAACGAGGAGGCTCTGCATCAGGCCATATGTGCTTCGGACGGCACCACCAGGCATGTCGTGCATGCCTTAATACCTTCATACCACCCATGCCAGCCTTCAAAACGTGCCACCACCGGAGGACTTGCGGTGCCAACGACAACCTTAATGCGGCAGGAAGAGGGGACCACCAACATGCTCAGAATCGGTAGATATCACACCAGCTAAGCTCACCCCTAGGAAGGAGGGGAACCCCCAGCGCCGACACCAACCGCCCAGTACCAGAAGTGCTCAAAAGGTTGCCGGGCGCCCCCCCCCGCCCAGGAGCACCCCCTCCACCCCCACCAGCCAACACACCAGCCCAGATCTGAAGCAGCTACGAATAACATGGTAGCATTCCTCCAAGAGACTTCTGCTCACAAGAAAAACCTGTCCAAGTGTAATATAGGAACCTAATAGATGAGAAACGGAAAATTAGAAAAAAATGGTGGGGAGGGGAAAGGGTAAGTCCTAAGTGAGACCTACAGTACAGATCTTTCAAAGCTGCCTTTCCATCGCTGAACCTTGTTTTTAAATATTGTCACTAGTGGTTCCGCAGAGATTGAGGGGAACAGCTGCCGGCTGTTTTTACAATATATCATTGGTGGCTCAGCAGTTGTGACCCCACCCCCTACCCCTTCTAGATTCCCTACCCCCCATCATGGGAAGGAGTCAGGTGGAGCATTGTGGCATGACCTGGGAGGGGCACCTTTCTATAGTTAGCCTGGTTCACACCCATGTTCAGACACTCACTATTTGCTACCACTATCCTCCTTGGGAACAGTGTAAAATGTCTCAATATCTCAGATGATATGTAAAATACCTTATGCATACTAACTGAGGCTGGTTTCTTCACTTTCATTTCTGGGCCATGATTGAGATGAAAAGCAGCTTTATGAGTTATGAGAATGAATGTGGTCAGAGAAAGCTGTGCGACCACCGATTGGGGGTGTCCTGCTGTGTGAAACCCCCCAGGTCACCTGAACAAACTAACCTCTTCCCGGTCCTACAAAGGCATGCGTGGGGACTTGTCCAATCAGCATGCTCATCCAGGCGCTTGTCTAACATGAGTGGATCTGAGTTGACAGCCGCATCCCCCGCTACCCTGCTGGCCATTCACAAATGCCTGGTGCAGGCACGTGCCCTGCTAGAGGGATCGTGGCGATGCGGCAGCTGCCCGCGCATGCACCGTTGGACTGGGAAAGAAGGTGAGTTTATGTGTGACCTGGGGGGTTTCACACAGCGGCGCATCATGATTATGGATGCCCCCAGGGGAGGGAATCAATTGGCTCATGAATTTTATGGATTCCTGGGCTGATTCCTGGGTTTTGGTCCAAAGGACATAATGGCTGTTAGACCACTGTTTTGTGCATTCCTGGAAGAATGAAATGGAAGGTAGGGCAAGTTTTGGAGTACTGCTTCTAGCAAGAATTGTAGGACATACTGTAGAGTATAGGCACATGGAAGATGCATCTGGTGAGCTGCTTGCTACCTTATTATTACTGTTGGATCCTGAGCTATCTGCTCCAAAGCAGCACAAGCATTCCTAACTGACTCCTGGTGCAATGATGAGAGTCCACCACATGTTGGCTGTGAACATCTACATGATATGCCATCTGTGGCCAATCAACAAGGGAGTTTGCGCATCAGGGGCCAGCACCAATACTGAAACCCGAGGACTGCTTCCTCTACAACTAGGGCTCTTGGATCCAGAATGTGGGCTTGGAAGCAAGAATTTTTATTTGCAAGCCTGTGCTGATTCTAAATGGGCCAATGAGCCACAAGAAATGTTAGTGTTGTCAGCTAACTTCCCTCATCTCCTGCTCTCTTCCTAGTTCTGTCCTATGCTGCTTTGGGTTAAAGAACAATTTTAAAGCGGCCCAGGTGTTGGTCCCCATAGCTATATGGCAGGCTGAGGGGGGCATCCAGAAAGCTGGACCCCCCTCGCACACAACCCCCCAGAACGCCTGTAAATCTTAACCTTTCCCTCGGTTCCCCATCGGGAATCCAGCGCAGCTGTTGACTTCCGAGCTTCCAGGCAGGTAGTAAGCGGCGCCAATTGCGGCACCAATCACGCAATCAGGGCAGAGGGAAAGGTAAGATTTACGGGCATTTGGCGGGTTATGTGTGGGTGGCTCCAGCAATCTGGATGCCCCCCCGCCCCCCCCGGCTGTCATATAGCAGCAGAGACCACCACCTGCCACGCACCTGGGTGTTGGACCGCTTTAATATATCTACACATAAAGCAAAAACACAGGCTAGTCACATTGATAATACTACATAAGTGAATCTAATCAACAACCTCAAATTTTAGCTCATGATACAAACTATTATATATATATTATTAACTCAAAAACACCAACATAAAGGATTACCAGGCTTTATAAACTCCATGGTACAGGAGTTGGGCAGTCCTTTAGGGTGTGGGAGCTGTGCAGTCACACAGGGCGCTATCCCAAACTTTCTTTAAGGAGGCGCCAGAAACTTTCAACTGGAGCAGCAGGCCTCTCTTTTCCAAAACACCCCCATCTTTTTTATTTCTTTATGCACATTTCTTTATATTCCTTCTCTTATTTTGTTCTCGTTTTTCATGATCCCTCCATTTTCCTCATTTTCCGTACATCCCTTCACCTTTTTAATGCCGTTTCCACATTCCCTCCATCTTTCTCACGTCACCTTCCTACCGTCTGTCTTTCTTTTCATCCTCATTTTTTATCTTTCCTCCATTTCTCATTTCTTTTTTCATTTCTTTCTCTTCTTTCTTTCTTTTTCTACATTCCTATTTTTCCCTCTCTTTTTCTAGCCCCATTCAACTCCCTTGTTCCTCCACTCTTGTTTTTTACATTCTTCTCTTCTCAATCTCATTCCCTCATTCTTCTTCTCTCTCACTTTCTATGTCAACCTATCTTTTTTTTTTCTTTTTTCCTCCTTTAGGTTTTCCACGATCCCTTTATCCTTTCTCTTTTCAGCTTCTCTTCATAATACATTCATTTTTCCTTCTTTCCATCTCTTCCACATTTCCTCTTTTTTCTCTCTTGTCTACTTGTAGGTATTATATTTTGTGTGTGTGTAGGGGGATGCCATCCTAAAATCTTGCACAGGGTGACACTTACCCCAAGGCCGGAGGGATTTCACAGGCTGGCGGGAGGGGGGGGGGAGGCTGCTAGCTTTCAGAGACAGGGTTTCAGGATTCCACACCGCTAAACAAAGTAGTAGACAATGTATCAGACTGACCAAGTAACAGGATATGGTGACACCCTAGAGATGAGTGAATTTTTGAACAATTCGATTCGGCTGATTCGCCAAATTTTCCAGAAAAATTTGCTTCGGTCCAAATTTATTTGCGGCGAATCACTATTAAAAATGGCTATTTTTGCCCTACCGAGAGCCTCAATAGGGTTGTAGAACATTTTGCCTTGCTGTAACACGCATAGGATGTGTGCTGGGTTAGTGAAATAATACTGTAAAGAAGTATGACATGCAGATCAGAGGCATTGGAATTAGAAATGTTGCAGAGCGGCACAATTACAGAGCCTTGAGGTGGCATCAGCATGAGAAGCCCATATATTGCCTGAAAGACACACCCTGGAGTTGGCAGCAGCACGGGGAGACCATATATTGCCTGAAAGACACACTGGAGTTAGCAGCAGCACGGGGAGCCCATATATTTCCTGAAAGACACACCCTGGAGTTGGCAGCAGCATGGGATGCCCATATATTGCCCAAAAGACACACTGGAGTTGGCAGCAGCAAGGGGAGCCCATATATTGCCTTAAAGACACATCCTAAAGTTGGCAGGTGCTTGAGGAGCCCATATATTGAAAGACACATCCTGGAGTTGGCAGCAGCATGAGGAGCCCATATATTGCCTGAAAGACACACTGGAGTTGGCAGCATCATGCAGAGCCTATATATAGCCTGAAAGACAACTTGGAGCTGGCAGCAGCATAAGGAGACCATATATTGCCTGAAAAACACATCCTGGAGTTGGCAGCAGCATGAAAAGCCCATATATTGCCTGAAAGACACAAAAACGTGTTTTTGGTAGAAAAGCAAAGCAATATAGACTGGTGCCTGTGATAAAAGCTAATGCAAACACACTATCAGATTGCATGAAATGGGATGCCCCGTGCTCAAAGTTAGTTAAATGCACTACAGCAAACTTAAAACCGTGTTTTTTGTAGAAAAGCAAAAGCAATATAGACTGGTGCCTGTGATAAAAACAAATGCAAACACACTGTCAGATCATGGCCTGAAATAGTATGCCCCTAGTGAAAGTGATTTGAAAGCACTACAGAACGTTTTAAAATGTGTTTTTTTTGTAGAAAAGCAAGAGCAATGTAGACAAGTGCTCTTGCTAAAAACAAATGCAAACACACTGTAAGATCATGGGCTGAAATAGTATGCCCCTGGTGAAAGTAAGTTAAATGCACTACAGAAAGTTCTAAAACGTGTTTTTTTGTAGAAAAGCAAAAGTAAAATAGGCAGGTGTGTGTGATCTGTAGTAACACTAAATAGGCTTGAAAGATCTGGGCATAAAAGCAAATGCAAACACACTTAAAACTGTCTCTCTCTGCCACTGTCTCTCTCTGTCTCTTTCTCCGCCACTCTCTTTCTCGCCCTGTCTTTTTCTTTTACTGTCTTTTTCTCTCCCTGGCTCTATCTCTCCCTGGCTCTATCTCTCCCTGACCCCTTCTCGCCGCAATACACCGCTGAAATGAGCCCACAAGATGGCCGCCGCTTATATAGGGCTGTGACATAACTGGGGAGCCTGGCTGCTAATAGGCTGCATGTGATGCCTACCCAGGATTCTTTGCCCCATGGGACATGTTCAGACATGTGGATCCACCATTTTAGATAGCCTGGACCGCGCTAAATGGATTTTAAAGAAGCGATTCGAGCGATCGAATCGTGGCAATATTTTGAATCGTTTAGAATCTAATTTTTCCTGAAATTCGGAACGAATTCGGATTCGTCAGATTTGATTCGCTCATCTCTAGTGACACCTGTCTGGTAGAAGAGCAGGGATGAATAGCCTTCCAGCCAGGTGTTGCAGATCAACAAAACCAAAGCACAAGACTCCCGTTGTTGACCACCAGGACAACTGAAAAATAGGGAGACAACAAAGTTCCATGGCCCTTACATATTCCCCATAGTCACTGACTATACTTAGAGTATACAAGATAGACACACATGCCATGCATTCTTCCTTACCATCTATACAAGTACACAAGTGTAACAGTTAAGCTCCAGGCTCCAGGTTTGTACAGTATACAGAGTAGATGAATTAGATGCTCTTTCACAATAAAATTCCTTCTTGTCTGAGCCGCGAACATTCCATACCACAGCCTGTCCTTGTATAACATCTGCAGATCGAAACAGGATGTTCAACATAAAAGATAGCCATGGGTTTATTACCTAAGAAAATGTATTTCAAACCATATTGAGATCTTCTAACTCTCTGTCCTGAACATGACCATTACTGTTCCTGTTCTGCAGAACCAACCACGAGTGGAAGAAAAGCTCCCTAATGGGAAAACAGATGGAAAGAAAAGCTTGACAGATGGTTTCTACTTTAAAGCAATAATAATAATATATAGAGAACTAACTCAGACTTTATTAATTATATATTGCTGTAGCTGTGCTAAATGTAGACCTCCTAGCTGGGGACCTAACCAGCATTATCTCTTAACCAATGGTAAGTATCTTAAAGAGGAAAAATCCACACCTTACTTGAGCAAACGAGGAGCTTGATTTATCATGCAACGGGACCTGTTAATACCACTTAGTGCCAATATTTTAGCTTTAGTGGCACTCAGTGTGTGATTTTACTAACAAAAAAAAGGCAGCGTCTATGCAGCCACCAGCCTGCGTCTAATTTATCACTAGCACATGTGGAGGCTTATTTATTATTATTGTTGCAGGCGCCACTTGAGCGCCTCGTCTGAGAGGCTCAGCAGTGCCCACACCACAGCGTTGGCTTCTGGCCATCGGCGCTGTCAGCTTTAGCGTTCCCGGCCAGGCAGTGATCGCAGTGAAGGGCTTAAGCCTATGCACTAGCGACATCTAGCGCCAGCCGAGAGCCCCGCAAACTGACAAAATCTATGAAAACAATACCAGACGCTCCAAGAGGCGCTCAAAAAAAGCTAAAAAAAAGTGATTTCAGGAACACAGCGCCTGTTGGATTCCCTATGTTTTGTTTTATTAGGGTTTTGATTTTTCTTTTTAAATTAAAAATGGGAATTGCTCAAACTAAAGTAGAATCCCTCACCACCAATTATACAATCACAATCACTCAAAATTGGCGGTGTGCTTACAGATTAATCTATGTTTAAATAATGTTGCTCCAGAAACCACTGTGAAAACAGCAAGCCACAGCACCAACCCTGCAAGCAAATCAAGGTGAGCTTGAGGAAGTGGTAGGACTTCAGACCACAGAACCCGTGGGGATAACTCTTGGCGTACCCTGTTACGCTGTTTTGCACTTTACTTCTCTTGCCATTTTTTGTGGGATTTAGGAATTGACACTTGCACATTATATAGCACAGTGAATGCACTTATGCCCTTTATGTATGATTTGCACATATAGAGGAGACATTTTTATGAAATTACCTTTTTTTTAATGACATTTTTATGAAATTGCTCACAATATTGACGCTGGTTGTAATTGGATTGTGGGTTTGGATGGGAGGCCCCATTTGTTGATATATATTTTTATGTTGTGTGTTATATGTAGTTTTAGATTATAACAAAGATGAATTCTTGGGATAATATGATTTTGTGAATTAATGAATTGCTTGCTTGGAGGGTTGGTGCTGTGGGTTGCTGTTTTCACAGTGGTTGGTGGAGCCACATAAGAAAATTGTTTAAAAATGGGAATTGCATTAGGGACATTAGACAAACATGACACAGCTCTCTCACGGCCCAAATCACAAGTTTGCAGCACAAAAAAAGTGCTAAAATGCATATAAAAATAATCCCAACCAGGCCAGGGATCCCGTGGCCCAAATATAAATCTACTAAAATGCTTTAATAATTGTAACCATCCCAGCTTATTAAAATGTATGGGATAAGGCCACACAGTGCTAGGTGGGGGCCTGGCCCTATCTGGCACTGTAGGGAACACAGCACCGGCACTCATCCCATCGCTGGCACAGATGATAGATGGGACACTACATGACACTATCACAGGCGCTCTGGATTTTTGACTTGATACATGCCTTACCTTTTTGACTGGGACCTGACACTCACCTTACACTCATCTGGCACTACCTGGTACTATGTGGCCTTAGAATTAATTAAATAATCCCCTATGTGACCCTTGATGTCCGCTTCCCTCTCATATATATAAAATTAATAACAAAACCCACATAACGATGACAATGATGCAATCCTCCACTGGGGCTCTGGACATCAGCCGTGGACTTGGGTAACAGGATAGTCACCCAATCCTGGGAATCTTGTGGCCGCACTTCTCTATGGATTGGCTGACTGACTGGTTACTCAAGGTTCCAGATTCAGCTTCCCTATAGAGTACCTTTCCCGTCAGTGAGTTGTTTTTTTTATGCATCCCACATACTAATCACAGGCAATGTGCAGGCATCCCAATTACAGCCAGTGTGCGGGCATCCCAAATACAGGCAGTGTGTGGCATCCCAAATATAGGCAGTGTATGGGCATTCCAAATACAGGCAGTGTGAGGCATCTCAAATACAGGCAGTGTGAGGCATCCCAAATACAGACAGTGTGTGTGGCATCCCAAATACAGGTAGTGTGAGGCATCCCAATTACAGGCAGTGTCCAGGCATCCCAATTACAGGCAGTGTCCATGCATCCCAATTACAGGCAGTGTCCAGGCATCCCAATTACAGGCAGTGTCCATGCATCCCAATTACAGGCAGTGTCCAGGAATCCCAATTACAGGCAGTGTGCAGGCATCCCAAATACAGGCAGTGTGCGGGCATCTCAAATACAGGCAGTGTGCAGCAAACAAACAAAAAAAATGTACATTCCCCAGCTCCCGCACAGCATCTCCCACTGTCTTAAACAGAGACAGACACACACACATTACCTGCATCCTCCATTGCCCACTGCCTCCTCTGGCCACTGCCTTGACTGTTGCCTTCGCAGTAACATCTGCCGCCTTAAGTTTCGAGTGAGCCGGTTCCGGCTTCTGGGTGGAGGTGGCCTATGACTCTTGTCAAGCATCGTTGGATGCTGACACGAGTCACAGGCCATGCCCCACCCGGTGACCGGAACTCACAAAGGAGGCGGTGGTTACTGAGAAAGGTGACAGTCAAGGCAGCGTGCAGCAGAGGCAGCTGGCAGCAATGACGAAGACGAAGGATGCCAGTAATGTGCATGTGTCTGTCTGTATCTCTCTCTCTGTTTAAGTAGGCGGGAGAAGCTGCATGGGAGCATTTTTTTAGTGTGTCTTATAGGGCGTAAACACGATATATATAACATTATTTTGGAAAGGCTCCTTATTTTGGATCTGCTTGGTAATGAACTGTGAATTAGATCAGTCCAAAAATAAAATCATAGTAATTTTTATTCCAGTAATTGGTGCAATTAAAATTCGAAAGTAGTGGATTTTTACAAATATGTAAAGTATTTCAATTAATACCTAATCTGTTTCCCTGGCAACCGACTAAAGGACCACATGAGAGTACATGAAAATAGTTTCTTTAATAATGGGATACATTCTCTTCTATCAAATTACTTGGTTATATCAAGCTTGATTCAGACAAAAAAGATTTCAAAAATCTTTAATAGACAACTGGGCAATAGCAGTTTTTGCTGGGCGCAATTAGTTAGCAGGGGGGGCAATAATCAATCCCAGACCAACAGTTAATGTAGTCCTGGATTATAAAAAATGTTTCTCCACCACATGGCATTTTTCAGATCACCATGATCTCAAGAATGACGGCTAACATGACCAGCCTGCTGTCCATATCCCTGGTTTCCCTGGGAAACCAGATAGGTAGGGGACGGGAGTTCCACAGTTACAGGGGAACCGGAGATATGGTCCACAGTGAGGACAGCATTGCGGGAGCCACTGATAAGGGTGAATTTATTGGCTACCTGGTGGTTTCACACAGCGGGTCATCCCAATTTTGGTTTCCCTGGGGCAAGCTAGTGAAAGGCCCTGAAGGGACAGCTGCTGTAGCTTTTCAGATACTCTCTAAAGGGCACATGCCACAAAACCCAATACTGACTGTCTGTGGTCCTTCCACTTTGTTTCCACTCCTTATCATTTAGACTGTAAGCTCTTAAAGTGCACCTATACTCCTATGCCCAGTGTACTCAAAACAGCCTGTTTTTTTATTTGTTAAAACCTTTGCCCAATAGTCATAACAACACAAACTGTATGCAGTCTGCCATATTGCTCCTTGGCCGAGCAGCCCCGCTGCTAACTGAATAATTAATTCAGTTACAGTACACACAGCTCAGTAGCTACTACTTCCTTTTAGAGGCCGATTCAGTAATAGCGCCAGGTAGCGACAGATGAGCGCCAGTAGCGTGATTTTCACAGCGCCCGCTAGTATTCACTGTGCTTGGCCGTTGTTCGGTTGTTGACAGCGACTCAGTCGGTGTGCAGTAATGTTGAATACGGGGTTAGGAGTCGCTGTTTGACAGGTTCCGCGCTGTATGGGAGCGCCTGACAGCGAATGGTCATAGCGAACGGCTCCCAGCACATTCATTAACAAATCACGCTAAAAAAATTATCGCGCTGTGAAAAGCTTGTTTAAACCCCAGAGCGCTGGCGGCGATGGCTTAAAAGTAGTTTTTAACCCCCAAACATCCATATTTTTTGATTAAAAAATTAAACAAGTTTTTCTAAACATTTTGTAATATGAATACATTAATATCAGACCAATAATATCAATTCTGCACACATTGCCGAAGTGGTCACAGAATTTTTGACATTTAAAAAAAAACAAAAAAAAAAACATTAATAACAATTAAATATGAAGATTTAAAGATTGCTCCATTGAAATGCATTGGAGAGCGCCAGGTAGCGAGAGGTCATACCTGGCGCTGAGATGGGATTAGCAGCGGCGCTGTTCGTTGCAGTCCGCTACATGATGAATCCCGTGCTAGCTGACGCTCTCGCCGGCGCTAGCCTCATTTAGCGTGATAAATGCGTGATTGTGTCCGCCGCCTGGCGTTTTGGAGTCGGTAGCCGCCGATAGATGGCGATACCTGGCGCTAGTGAGACACTACCTGGCGCTATCCCTTGATAAATAAGGGCCTTAGTGTTTTTATCAATATTGGGTGAAGGCTTTAGTAAAAAAAAAGAAACCTACTGTTTTGGGGCACGGGGCTGGGGATGGAAGGTGATGATACATTTCCCTCTGAGTATAGGTGCACTTTAAGTGCAGGACTCCTATTGTATCCTGTATTCAGAATATTCATTGTGAGCTCTGCAACACCTCATTTGAACTTTATTTTTCTCTCTCCTATTGTATCTTAAATATTGTATCTTAATATTCTTTAAATATATAATAATAATAATCCTGATTTTAGATACCTCATTACATAAAACAAGAGGAAAAAAATAGAAGAATTAACCATCATCTACGTTCCAGCAACCACACTGATGGGCTTTAAATGCCTTTGATTTAATTGTCATTAGGGTATGCATTGGAAAGGGGGGCTATGGGGTGGTGAGCGGAAGCCTGTCCCAAAGGTTCTGCTTTAAGTAACACATTTTACAGTGGTGGATCACAATTATTCATTTCTAAGTTATTTATTACATATTATTTTTTCAATACAAAACTTTTGTTGGCTGCAGTCAACGCATTGTTTCTGGATCTAGCTATAGATTGACAGGACGCAACTTTTCTCCATTCTGTTTATAGTCTGACATGAATATTAAATGTCAGCCCCCTTCGTTCTCGATCAACATTGTCATCTGCACCATGCGGGGACACAGAACCTTGCAGGTAGCGCTTCTCAAATATATACATTGTTCTCTGGAGATGACAGTTTTCCGCGAACACATTCCTCTTCCAGGGAAAGCTTCATTTAAAATGATTCACATTGGATTTAATTAATCTGTAGGTTGCACTTCATAACTGTCAGAAGGTCATTAAAATGCAAATAACTTTATACTTGCCAAAAGCTATCAAATATCGCTCAGTTGACTATTCACAGTAATTGAATCATTTTTATAAAAGAGGACAAAATAATATATAAATATAAATATATATATATATATATATATATATATATATATATATATATATATTTCAATAGTGGGAGGCTGCAATTGAATCAGGGTTCATGTCATGAGGTCAGCAGGGTCCATTATTACTTCTTTATTTCTCCACCTCTACATGATGATATATTTTATTTATTAAAATATTGTGAGCTTCTCCATCTCGAGAGGCACTTGGTATTTAAAAAATACCACACAGGGTGCCATTTTTCTTTCACTTTTTTTAAAATAAACTAAACTCTACCTTACTCTCACCTGGATAACTTCGTTGTTGGAAAACCCAATATTGAGAGTAGGGGAAAAAAAGCTATTTCTCTCATTTTTTTTTGTGTGTGTTAATTCAGATGGCTATCAAAACTCAACTATTGGTTAAAGAGATTGTCTAGGCTCAAACAAAAAAGAAGAAAAGCCTATAAACACCTTTGGTTCCCCACGGCTCCTCTGTGTGGTTCTGGTCTCGGGAGGCCGATTCATTAATAGCGGCAGGTAGCGACAGTTGAGCGACTGTAGCGGAATTTGCAGAGCGCCCGCTAGTAGTCGCTGTGCTTGGCCGTTGTTCGGTAGTTGATAGCGACTCAGTCGGTTTGCCGTAATGTTGAATATTGGGTGAGGAGTCGCTATTTGACAGGTTCTGCGCTGTATGGGAGCGCATGATAGCGACTGGCCAGAGCGACCGGCTTCCACCATATTCATTAACAAATCACGCTCCAAAAATTCTCGCGCTGTAAAATGCATGTTTAAACCCCAGAGCGCTGGCGCGATGGGTTAAAAGTAGTTTTTTAACCCCCAAACAACCATAATTTTGGAAACCAAAAAAACAAGTTTTTATAATAATTTTGTAATATGAATATATTAATATCAGACCTGTAATATCAATTCTGTACATTTTTTTTTTTTTTTTTTTACATTAAAAAAATTATTTAAAATTGCAGAAGTGGTCAAGGATTCTTCACATAAAAAAAAAAAAAAATTCATAACAATTAATTATGAATATTTAAAGATTGTTCCATTGAAATGCATTGGAGAGCGCCAGGTAGCGAGAGGACATACCTGTCGCTGTTCAAGGTCGGACGCTGGCGCTGTGGGCTGAGGCTGGAATAATGATGAATCTGGCGCTATCTCAGTCGCTAAGCAGGATTGGCTTGATAAATGTGTGATTGTGGTGGGTAGCACCTGGCACTCAGCAGTGTTATTCCTTACATTTCTATGGTGTTTTTTTGCTTGTGTATAAATATCGTTTTAATTAATGATTTTTCTCAATTTTAGGATCAAATTGTGTAGGCTGATTCATTACTAATGCCATGTATTGGCAGATGAGCGTCTGTATAGCGGCGCTTAGAGTGACCGCTAGTAGATGCTGTAAGCGGGTATCAGATGATGTAACAGAGCGCCTCAGTTGCTATAGTAACCTGGCCCGAATTGATGAATGTGATGTAAGTTGGGTGCTCTAACACCAGTACAGCGCTGGCACTACAGCACTACACGCTGTTTAAACACAAGCAAATTGAAATGTATGGGAGAGCGACAGTGAGTATAAGGTAATACCTGGCGCTCTGGAAGCTGGCGCTATACGCTGAGCCGCCTTTAATAATACATCGGATGCTACATGGTGCTGTTAGAGTCGCTCACCAGATTCGCTTTCATTAATGTGGTTTTGCGAACAGAGCCCAGGCACTACCTGGCGCTATCCCTTCTTGAATTGTGTGACCTTTCCTGCCCAGCAACCAAACACTTATATTGTTTTTTGATTTGTTTTTATGCAGAATTGTATGTGCAGGTTTGACATTGCAATGTCATTGTTACAGTGTTAAAACAATTCCATATATAAAATTCCAGGGTCGCTTGATTCCCTCCCTCCCTTGAATTTGTGCAAGCACATGGTGTGTGGGGTCTAGGCTGTATTGCAAGGTCCTTGACCCTTCCACCCCATGGCTTGCACTTGAGAGGTTTAGGGCAACCTCAGGTAAGCCTGCTCCCAATTTATCTATTGCACTGTATGTCCCAGATGGGCTCTCAGAGATTAGAGTTAGGACTGCACCCCACAGAGGCACTTTGGCGTAGTGGTGCGGCTTAAGCATACTTCTGCAGATGTGTGTGACCGAGTCCTCTGTTTTTAACCAAGTTTAGAGACAGATTATAGGCTGGCCTGCAAGCTAACAGGGTTGAGTGCTGTGGCTCCTTTAAGACTTTTGATTCCCTCCCCCCAGGGCATCCAGATTTAGGATGTCCCGCTGTATGAAACACCCTAGGTTGCACAATAAACTCACCTTCTCCCCCACTCCCAACGGCGCATGTGCGAGTAGTGACCGCTCCTTGCTATACCTTAAGCAGGGTTTGTAAATGCCATGGGGGCATGCGGGAATGCAGCCGCTGGTGAGGTCGGATCAACTCGACTTAGACAATTCTTAGACGAATGGACAGGAGCAGAGCATGGTGATTTGAATCAGAAGCTGCGCATGGGCCGTAGGACCAGGAAAAGGTGAGTTAGATTGAGCAACCTGGAGGCTTTCACACAGCATGGCACCCCCGAACAGGGAGGAATATTGAGTCCCCCAAATCCTGATTTGATTTAGATTTCCTCTCGGTTCATTCACTTTTTCTTAAAGTAGGCCAAAACCATTGCTCGGTTGCCCTAGAATCTATAAGAGTCCAGGGTCACTTGACTACCTCCCCCCTAGGGCATCCATATTCAGGATGCCATGCTGTGTAAAACACCCCAGGTCACACAGTAAACTGAACTTCTCCCCCGCTCCAACGGCGCATATGTGAGGAGTGACCGTTCCCTTCTATACCTTTAGCAGGGCATGCAGCCACACCAGGCATTTGTGAATGTCTGGCACGGGCACGCGGGGATGCAGCCGCTGGTGCGGGTCAACTCGGCTTAGACAAATGGACAGGAGCAGATCCAAGCACGCTGATTGGACGAGTTGCACATGCACCGTAGGACCAGGGAAAGGTGAGTTAGATTGGGTGACCTGGGGGCTTTCACACAGCAGGGCATCCCCTAACAGGGAGGAACATTGGAGTCCCACTACGGCTTCTACCTTGCACTGCAGGAATTGGAGAAGAGGCACATGGGGCAGGCTTCATGTCAGCAGCTTGCTGCCTTATTATTGCTGTTGGATTTTCAGCCCCTTTAAATCGTTGGCACTTTCTCTGAATTACAGGCAATAATAAAAACAAGTGAATGAACGACTTAAAAAACGCTTCTCACGACTCACATACAAATTATGATGTAAACTCCAGTTGTTCCAGTGTTGCCCGATGGATCTCACTGGATCTCCTTGCTATAGTCATACATTTTCTATATATTTAGGCAGCTTCAAATGAATGGTCCAGCCTTAGTAGATAGCAGAGGCTCAGTCCTCCACCATCTGACCAAACAGAATGATCGCTTTTAGATACACTATTCCCTTTTCTCCGGGATTACTGTGTAATATAGTTGTGGCTGTAAATAAGCGCTGTGTACCTTGTTAGCATGACACATTTACTGCCATATTCTTCATACACCAACAGAACTTATAAAATCCCTGTGTAAAGTATATTTGCATATTAATCCTTTTAAGATAATATAATTATATGTTGCCCATAATCAGTGATTATATGGAGCTGAGGGAATGTGGCCGGGCCTCTTATCTCCCCCTGGCAGGAAGAGCTGTAAACAAAGTGGGGGCTGTCAGCTGCCATGTTGTTCCAATAGGGGAAGGCAGATATATGAGTATTAGCATAAACCGCCTGCATTCCCCATGCTAGAAAGGAGAAACAATGTGAAAGGCACGGCTTTGATGAAAACGGTGTTCACCAGTCTTTTGATCTTAAAAAGCAACTTTTGGGATTCTGAGACAGGTATTTTACATAAGCTGCCCATAAAATAGATGGAGTAGCTGAAGGAATGTTGAATTTTAGCTAGCAGTGCTGCACTGGAGCCAAAAATCATCCTGGGATTTTGCCTGGCTGACCAGCCCATGTACCCCCCCCCCCCCCCAAACCTGAGGTTATAGCATTGCAGGGAAAGTTCAATAGGGGTGAGTAAGGCCAACTCGAGTTGGTATTGAAGCTTTAATATTGTATGGGATGGAGGTATACCTATGCCCCCCCCCCCCACTACCACTACCACTACCATGCTTCTAAGGTTATAGCATGGGCTGGGTTTTGCTGGCATGGAGGGTACAGCGGTGCGTGATGATGCAAATATGATTGGCTGGATTAAAATCATGGAGGATTGCCTAACCACCACCCTGACGAAGCTCCGGTGGGTGAAGCAAAATACACTTCGGTGGACGGCCGCCCTCACCTCCTCCTCGCATGTGCTGAGTTAGGTGGAAGTTTCCCCTCGATAGGCGAACAGCCTTCTCAGTGCTTAGGTATGGATCTGAGTGGGTGGTGATGTGGAATGCTTGGGTGCAGGGGGGGGGGGGGGGGGGCGTTATTTTACCTTACACAACGCTGTGCGTTTTTTAAGTTGGGAAGGGGTATAGTACTGTGTATATGTGCCAGGGTCTGTGTGCAATATCTTTAATATATTCTTGAAGTTTTGTACTGGCATTGTTGCAGTGTCCATTAGTGCCAGTCCCACACTTAACCATTTGTCTTCTGTGTGATTGAGTGGGTGCAGCAGTACCAGGTACAGGGGTGCTGGAAGGCAGGGGGGTAGGAATTGGATGAATGTTAGAAGCAGTAGACCAACTGGCCCCAAAGCAACTGGCCACCAAGAATTTTCCAAGTTCTCCCTATGGCCAGTCTGCCCCTGGCCTCTAGGAGTCCACCATTTGTTAAATGTGTTTTAGCTTATTATTTGTATTGTTTTCTCAAACTGATGGATATTTTGGGCCTCAGAAAGACTTCACTAGGGATGAGGAAACCTGAACTGTAAAGTTCGGGGTTTGTACCAATCAGCTGGTGTCCAGGTGCCCAATAGGGTTGCCATTCTGCCGGTGTATCACCAGCACAGCCGGTATTTCATGCTCCGGGCTACTGGTATTTTTTTGAACATTAAAATTGCTGGTATTCTGAGCAGGTCGGGGCGTGGCTGGGGCCAGGGGGACTCTCGGCTAGTCCATCATTGCAGAGCGCTGGGGAAGCCTCCTTTCTCTTCTCCTCTCTATTCAACCTGCCATGACGTCACCCATGCCCGCCCCATGCACTTCTTCACTCCCTCCCTTTTCTCCCTCATTTCTGTGCTATGACCATTAATTGAAGGGCACACCCCCCGCAAGACCGCGGCCCACAAGTCCGGGACTTTTCATAGGGAAAGGCGGCAACCCTGGTGCCCCGAACATGGAAATTCCTGGTTCATGTTCAGAGTTTGGAATTTGAACCACGGACCAAAGCAGCAGAGGCAGCCCGGAGGCTGGAGGGGGATGGAAGGGGTCTCTCTGGGAGTCTGAGCCAGCCGAGGTGGGCCTGTTCCCTTCCTGAGGGGAAAATAGGAAGGGTTGCAGGATAGACCTACCCTGAGTGCCTTCCTCATAGGGGTGTAATGCTCTCTTTCCCTCATCCTTGTCCCTCGCTCCTTCTCCTCTTCTCAGCTCTGAATGACTGTGCCACCTGCCCCGGCTTATCCCCACTCAACCTTGTCATTCCCCTATCTCCCCCTCATGGTGCCTGGAAGTGCTGCAGGAAAGGGGGGCTGTCAGTAGATATATGATCATGAGCATAAACCGCCTACATTCCCCATGCTAGAAAGGCATGGATTTGCCCACCTGACCAGCCTGTGGCTTTCCCAATGAGATTGAGGACCCCCTCCAACTTCCCCTCCCCTGCCTATATTTGTTCCTATGTCGGGCTTCCCCCAATCATGCTTTCACCTTCCTTCCTTCCAGGCTATGTTCTAGTTGACAAGGATCTTAGGGAATTCCTAATCCTCCCCCAATTTGGTGTAGCCCCCAACTTGCCCTACTGGGTGTATGCGCTACACAATCAGTGCCCCCCCCCCTTTTTTAATATAGAGTAAGTAACCCGGGCACCGAGGGACTAAGCCTGTTTGTTTCTGTCTAGAAAGACCCCTTCTGTCTAGAAAGACCTACGCACCATGTCCACCCCGAAGAGGAAAGGGTTCCCGACTTCACTTGATGCAGACCCGCTGCTCTGCTACTTGTTCCCGTACCCCTCCTCTCTCCACCAATCCCACACTGACCTCATTACCACTCTTCCTCCCTTCACACACACTTCTCTAACTCTTAGGGATAACTCAGGGGTGACCCTCTACACATGCCCTCTGTAAACAGGCTGTTTGCCAGCAATTTTTTCAATGGGGGCGGTTTCTCACCCTCTGTAAATAGGTCTTCGTCAGGCAACCTTAAAGGGTCATTTCAGGCAAAGTGTTAATTTATCCTCATTTCTGCTCTTCCCTTTCATTTACCTTTCATTCAGTCTGCTTTATACTTATTAAAAACTAAAACTGAACTCCTTCCCTTCTGCAGGGCCTCCCCAGCAGCATGATGACTTCATACATGCAGGTTTCAAAGTAAGGGTCCCATATAACAAGTCGATTCATTTTGGGGGACCCTGAAAAATAATAAGTTCTATAGGGTTTATCAGGGAATGCAAAGTGCTGAGGAATGAAATATGCCACCCCTGACAGCCAGAGTGGGGCAAGGAAAAACAGCCTAATTTATACCTTTCCATGTACATGCCCATGTAACACGTATGGTGTGCCACTCGGCTATATTCGTCACTCCCACAAAAGTAACTGGTGCTGTGGAATGGGGTGCCGGGACCCTTTAAAGGTGCTGTGGGTTGGGTTTTTCACTATGGGGGTGTCTTTTTTTTGGTCCCAGAGGTGTGTGTGTAAGTGGGTGTGTAGCATTTATTTAACTGGACCTTTACCTGAATGAGAGCCTATCTTTTATGTTTCCACCACTTTGAACATACAGGTTGTTCACATTAAAAATCATCCATTCTGAGCTTTTAAACATCCAAGATGGTGGCCCATGGGGTCTCAGGCTGCCTGCAGACAGGAAGGGTCTTCTGACTGTGTTGATCTGCATTCTGGGACTGCTGTCATTTTCCTGACCCCAGCTCTGCTCTGCAAAGCACAGCTATAACCCGCTTCCCCTGTGCCCCCCCTTGTCTCCTCAGTCTGTGATGCCTCTGAGACAAGATGGTGGTGCCCGTATCCTGGAGTCCTGAAAAGAGTTGCAGTTCAGTGGGTGAAAGAATAATAAGTAAGTGACTTAAAACTTAAAATATATTAATTTTAAATGGAGGGGAACAGTTTTAAGGGTTTGGGCTTTTCATTAAATGATGCTAAAAGCCCTGTTTAAAGGATCAGTTAAGGCAACCTTCAAAATAAAATTACTTACCTGGAGCGCCAACAGCGCCTTCTCTGGCAAAACTTGGTTCATGTTTCCACCACCAGGGAGGGAGCAGGTTCTCTTGTTGTTTGGCTGCATGGGGAATAACATGCAAACCATGTGAGTGTCGCCATTGATATGCATTATACGATGGATGCTCATATATCCACAGCCAGCTTTAGCTCCAAAACATAGGTTATATGGGGGAAAGACTTGGGTATGTTTTTGGTCTCCAGAAAGCAGCTTAAGCCAAACACCCTGAAGCCAGACCAACAATCAAATCCAAATCGACGTGTCTAACCACAAAAACCCTCTTGACGGAACAGTCCGGTCTAAATAGCTCTTGTGGTTCATGAGAGTAGTCATGATGGGATTACTGAGTAATGTTGCCCCATTTTCTTCTATTGATGGGTATGCAACAATGTATTCCCCCACCCTTCTCCCTTCAATAAAACCAATGGGGCGGGGCTTAATCATCATCTATTCCACCTAATTAAACATGTGACTATGACAGCAAAAATTACTATAACTAAACATTGACAAAAATCCAGTCTCCCATTCCGCAATCTGGTTCCCTGAGTCCGTGAGATCTTGGTCTCTGAGAAACCAGATGCATTTATGAATGACTCGATTGAAGAGTTCCAAGTTGCCTGGGCAAGCTGGATTGTGCAATTTTGATCGATCACTCCTATGTATTCAGAAAATGTTGGAACTGCTCTTGCTTTCCTGTAGCTTTCTTCTTTTCGGTTTCTACTATTCGCCCTTTCTCTTTCTCCCCGTTTTCCCCTTATACCCTCCCTTCCCCATATTTGTTACCCTCGTTACTTAGGAAGGAACTCATAGCTAACTATTTTGTTTATGACTATAGTCTCCTATCTTCTACCTGTGGAGTATATTTCTGGTGGTGTATTTTCTGCTTCAGTACCTCATTTATATCCTGCACGATCAATCGCTATATGCTCGTATCAAACTTTTTGCCATGTCTTCCAATAAAAATATTGTCACAAGAATCAATGGAGTGGCTTGCATCAGTAAGCGTGGCTGCTCCTATGAACCACAAAAGTTATTTAGACTGGACTGTCTCTTATTGTGGAAGTCCAGTTTGTCTCCCTTCTCTGTCTGGGAAGACAGGGAAAAAGTTTAAAAATTCCTTACCCGGAACCAGGTAGTCAGCACCATTCCCTGGTGATTTCAGCCCCTTTTACACCTAGCTGTTCGAGTTGCGTTGGAGCAAATATACCCAAAGGCAAATTAAACTGAAGCTTCAGCATCATTTAATGAAAAGCACAAACCCCTAAAAATGTTTCCCCACCATCTGAAATTAATATATGATAAGTTCTTAGTTGCATACTTAGGCCCTTATTTATGAAGGAATAGCGACAGGTAGCGACTGGTGAGCGACCGGTAATGACAGGCCCCGCCACGAGAACGCCGGCTCCCCACCACAATCACACATTTATCAAGCCAATCCTGCTTAACGACTGAGATAGCGCCATATAGCCACTCATTCATCATTATTCCAGCCTCAGCCCACAGCGCCAGCGCCCGACCTTGAACAGCGACAGATATGACCTCTCGCTACCTGGCGCTCTCCAATGTATTTCAATGGAACAATCTTTAAATATTCATAATTAATTGTTATGATTTTTTTTTTTTTAATGTGAAAAATTCTGTGACCACTTCTGCCATTTTAGATAATTTTTTTAAGGTAAAAAAAAAATTAAAAAAAAATTGTACAGAATTGATATTACAGGTCTGATATTAATGTATTCATATTACTAAATTATTTAAAATTTCTTTTTTTTTTTGGTTCCCAAAAATATGGTGGTTTGGGGGTTAAAAAACTACTTTTAACCCATCGCCTCCAGCGCTCTGGGGTTTAAACATGCATTTCACAGCGCTTGAATTTTTGGAGCGTGATTTTTTTATGAATATGGTGGTAGCCGGTCGCTCTGACCAGTCGCTATCATGCGCTCACATACATCGCGGAACCTGTCAAATAGCGACTCGTAACCTTGTATTCAACATTACGCCACACCGACTGAGGCGCTATCAACTACCGAACAACGGCCAAGCACAGCGACTACTAGCGGGCGCTCTGAAAATGCCGCTACAGTCACTCAACTGTCGCTACCTGCCGCTGTTAATGAATCGGCCTCTTAGACTGGACTGTCTCTTATTGTGGAAGTCCAGGTTGTCTCCCTTCTCTGTCTGGGAAGACAGGGAAAAAGTTGAACAATTCCTTACCTGGAACCAGGTAGTCAGCACTAGAGATGAGCGAACTTTTGAAAAATTCGATTCGACTGATTCGCCGAATTTTCCGACAAAAATCGTTTCGACCCGAATAAATTCGCGACGAATCGCTATTAAAAACGGCTATTTCTGAGCCTCCTACAGCCTCAATAGGGTTGTAAACCATTCAGCCTTGCTGTAACACGCACAGGATGCGTGCTGGGTTTGTTAAATAATACTTTGAAGAAATATCACATGCAGATCAGAGGCATCGCTAATAGAATCGCAGAGCGGCACAATTGCAGAGAGTTGAAGTGGCATCACTATGAGGGGCAGAAGGAGCCCAAATATACACTGGAGTTGGCCTCAGGAGCCCAAAAATTGGATGAATCACACCCTGGAGTTGGCAGAAGTTGGCAGCAGCAGCAGGAGCCCAAATATACACTGGAGTTGGCTTCAGGAGCCCAAAAATTGGATGAATCACACCCTGGAGTTGGCAGAAGTTGGCAGCAGCAGGAGCAGGAGCCCAAATATACACTGGAGTTGGCCTCAGGAGCCCAAAAATTGGATGAATCACACCCTGGAGTTGGCAGAAGTTGGCAGCAGCAGCAGCAGGAGCCCAAATATACACTGGAGTTGGCCTCAGGAGCCCAAAAATTGGATGAATCACACCCTGGAGTTGGCAGGAGTTGACAGTAGTAGCAGCAGGAGCCCAAATATACACTGGAGTTGGCCTCAGGAGCCCAAAAATTGGATGAATCACACCCTGGAGTTGGCAGAAGTTGGCAGCAGCAGCAGCAGGAGCCCAAATATACACTGGAGTTGGCCTCAGGAGCCCAAAAATTGGATGAATCACACCCTGGAGTTGGCAGAAGTTGGCAGCAGCAGCAGCAGGAGCCCAAATATACACTGGAGTTGGCTTCAGGAGCCCAAAAATTGGATGAATCACACCCTGGAGTTGGCAGGAGTTGACAGTAGTAGCAGCAGGAGCCCAAATATACACTGGAGTTGGCTTCAGGAGCCCAAAAATTGGATGAATCACACCCTGGAGTTGGCAGAAGTTGGCAGCAGCAGCAGCAGGAGCCCAAATATACACTGGAGTTGGCCTCAGGAGCCCAAAAATTGGATGAATCACACCCTGGAGTTGGCAGAAGTTGGCAGTAGTAGCAGCAGGAGCCCAAATATACACTGGAGTTGGCCTCAGGAGCCCAAAAATTGGATGAATCACACCCTGGAGTTGGCAGAAGTTGGCAGTAGTAGCAGCAGGAGCCCAAATATACACTGGAGTTGGCTTCAGGAGCCCAAAAATTGGATGAATCACACCCTGGAGTTGGCAGAAGTTGGCAGTAGCAGCAGCAGGAGCCCAAATATACACTGGAGTTGGCTTCAGGAGCCCAAAAATTGGATGAATCACACCCTGGAGTTGGCAGGAGTTGACAGTAGCAGCAGCAGGAGCCCAAATATACACTGGAGTTGGCCTCAGGAGCCCAAAAATTGGATGAATCACACCCTGGAGTTGGCAGGAGTTGACAGTAGCAGCAGCAGGAGCCCAAATATACACTGGAGTTGGCTTCAGGAGCCCAAAAATTGGATGAATCACACCCTGGAGTTGGCAGAAGTTGGCAGCAGCAGCAGCAGCAGGAGCCCAAATATACACTGGAGTTGGCTTCAGGAGCCCAAAAATTGGATGAATCACACCCTGGAGTTGGCAGGAGTTGACAGTAGCAGCAGCAGGAGCCCAAATATACACTGGAGTTGGCCTCAGGAGCCCAAAAATTGGATGAATCACACCCTGGAGTTGGCAGGAGTTGACAGTAGTAGCAGCAGGAGCCCAAATATACACTGGAGTTGGCTTCAGGAGCCCAAAAATTGGATGAATCACACCCTGGAGTTGGCAGGAGTTGACAGTAGCAGCAGCAGGAGCCCAAATATACACTGGAGTTGGCCTCAGGAGCCCAAAAATTGGATGAATCACACCCTGGAGTTGGCAGGAGTTGACAGTAGTAGCAGCAGGAGCCCAAATATACACTGGAGTTGGCTTCAGGAGCCCAAAAATTGGATGAATCACACCCTGGAGTTGGCAGGAGTTGACAGTAGCAGCAGCAGGAGCCCAAATATACACTGGAGTTGGCCTCAGGAGCCCAAAAATTGGATGAATCACACCCTGGAGTTGGCAGGAGTTGACAGTAGCAGCAGCAGGAGCCCAAATATACACTGGAGTTGGCTTCAGGAGCCCAAAAATTGGATGAATCACACCCTGGAGTTGGCAGGAGTTGACAGTAGCAGCAGCAGGAGCCCAAATATACACTGGAGTTGGCTTCAGGAGCCCAAAAATTGGATGAATCACACCCTGGAGTTGGCAGAAGTTGGCAGCAGCAGCAGCAGCAGGAGCCCAAATATACACTGGAGTTGGCTTCAGGAGCCCAAAAATTGGATGAATCACACCCTGGAGTTGGCAGAAGTTGGCAGCAGCAGCAGCAGCAGGAGCCCAAATATACACTGGAGTTGGCTTCAGGAGCCCAAAAATTGGATGAATCACACCCTGGAGTTGGCAGAAGTTGGCAGTAGCAGCAGCAGGAGCCCAAATATACACTGGAGTTGGCTTCAGGAGCCCAAAAATTGGATGAATCACACCCTGGAGTTGGCAGGAGTTGACAGTAGCAGCAGCAGGAGCCCAAATATACACTGGAGTTGGCTTCAGGAGCCCAAAAATTGGATGAATCACACCCTGGAGTTGGCAGGAGTTGACAGTAGCAGCAGCAGGAGCCCAAATATACACTGGAGTTGGCTTCAGGAGCCCAAAAATTGGATGAATCACACCCTGGAGTTGGCAGGAGTTGACAGTAGCAGCAGCAGGAGCCCAAATATACACTGGAGTTGGCTTCAGGAGCCCAAAAATTGGATGAATCACACCCTGGAGTTGGCAGAAGTTGGCAGTAGTAGCAGCAGGAGCCCAAATATACACTGGAGTTGGCTTCAGGAGCCCAAAAATTGGATGAATCACACCCTGGAGTTGGCAGGAGTTGACAGTAGCAGCAGCAGGAGCCCAAATATACACTGGAGTTGGCCTCAGGAGCCCAAAAATTGGATGAATCACACCCTGGAGTTGGCAGGAGTTGACAGTAGTAGCAGCAGGAGCCCAAATATACACTGGAGTTGGCTTCAGGAGCCCAAAAATTGGATGAATCACACCCTGGAGTTGGCAGAAGTTGGCAGTAGCAGCAGCAGGAGCCCAAAAAATGGCCTAAAGACATAAATATGTTTTGCACCATTTGTAAAGTGTAAAACGTGGCACCATGCTGAATCTAGTCGCATGCATCAGGCATTGGTGGGTGGAAATCCTGGCTGATCCATCCCTGATTCATTTTGACAAAGGTGAGTCTCTCCACATTTTTAGTTGACAGACGAGTTCTCCTCGCCGTAACTATGGCCCCCGCCGCACTAAACACCCGCTCAGATGGCACGCTACTTGCCGGGCAGGACAGCTTTTCCAGGGCAAACTCTGCTAGTTGCGGCCACAAATCAAGTTTGGCTGCCCAGAAGTCCAGCGGATCCTCAAGGTGTGTTGGCATGGTCATGTCAAAGTATGACATGACCTGCTGGTTCAGGTCCTGCTCCAGGTCTTCCTGCTGCTCATGAGTAGCCTCACTATGCGGGTGTAGAAAGCTACTCATTAGCGACTGAAGACTGAGGCTGCTGCTGCTGATGGAGCTTCTGCTGCTGCTGCTGCCAACCCCCCCAGCGGCCATGGCAGTGGAAGGTGAGCGCAGAGGTCCCCTCGAGTCAGACCTGCGAGAGTATGGACCATGGCGCAGATAGGCATCGGCCAACTGCCTACGTAGAATGTCTTTGTAGTAGTTGAGTTTGTCCTCCCTCTCGGTGGGTTTAAAAAATGCCCCCATTTTGTGCCGGAAGCGAGGGTCCAATAAGGTGGACAGCCAGAAGTCATCCCGCCGACAGATGGAAACAATTCTGGGGTCACTACGCAAGCATGTGAGCATGCTTCGTGCCATTTGCGCAAGTGACTCGGATGGACTACCTGTCTCCATCTCCACTGCATACTGCCACGGTGTGCCCGGGTCCTCTGTCTCTCCTTCCTCAAAAACCTCTAGCTCCTCTGGCTGCTCCTGCTCCTCCTCTCCTGTCCGCTGACTAGATAAACCAGCCATTTCGCCAAGCCTAAACTGTGTTTCGCTGGGCAACTCCTCCTCCTCCTCTTCCTCCTCCTCCTCCTCCAGTTCAGCTCCAACGGGGTTCATGTGGCCGTAAGATGTAAACGCCATGTCTCCAGTGCCCTGACCAGCCATGGTTTCCAACATGTGCTGTAGTACATGAAGCAGTGGAATCACGTCGTTCATCCCGTAATCCTGCCGACTGACAAATAAAGTGGCTTCCTCAAAGGGCCTGAGCAAACGGCAGGTGTCACGTATGAGCTGCCACTGGTTGACATTGAAGTTACACAGGGGAGTCCCCCTATCTGCTTGGATCATCAGGAAATCCGTGATGGCTTTTCTCTGTTCATATAATCGGTCCAACATGTGAAGGGTGGAATTCCAACGGGTGGAAACATCGCAAATCAGACTATGTTGGGGGATACCATTCTGACGCTGTAGCTCAAGAAGGGTGTGTTTGGCGGTGTAGGAGTGGCTGAAGTGCATGCAAAGTTTCCGTGAAGTTGTTAGGATGTCCTGCAGATGGGGGGAACACTTCAGAAACCGCTTGACAACCAGATTGAAGACGTGAGCCATGCAGGGGGCATGGGTCAGGCTTCCTTGGCGCAGCGCAGACAAAATGTTCTTCCCATTGTCGGTAACCATGATTCCCATTTTAAGTTTTCTCGGAGTAAGCCATGTTTGGATTTCCTGATGAATACATTTAAGCAGTTCCTCCCCTGTGTGACTCCGTTCGCCAAGACAAACCATGTGAAGCACTGCGTGACACCTCCGTGCCCTGCACACATGGTAGACTGGAGGGGCACTGAGACTTGAGCCTACAGTGGAGGGTGAGGAGATGGCGGAGGATGAGGAGGCCGAGTCGCACGGTGTCACAGGCCCAATGGGCAGAGAGCGCGGAGGCCGAAGCGGCGTGACCTGTCCAAGTTGCTGCTGCAAAGGGACCACATTCACCCAGTGGGCCGTAAACGACATGTACTGCCCCTGACCGTAGTTACAGCTCCAGATGTCGGCGCTGCCATGTATTTTGCTACACACCGACAGGCTCAAGGACTGGCCCACCTTCTGTTCAACAAAAGTGTGCAGCGCTGGTACTGCCTTCTTGGCAAAGAAATGACGGCTTGGGACTCTCCACCTCGGCTCGGCACAAGCCATCAGTTCTCTGAAAGGTGCAGATTCCACCACCTGAAAAGGGAGCGACTGCAGCACCAGCAACTTGGACAGGAGCACATTCAGCTTCTGCGCCGTAGGATGAGTGGGCGCATACTGCTGTCTCTTGGACATGGCTTCGCTGATGGATTGCTGGCGGGATGCATGACTTGGAGGAGGAGGAGGAGGAGCAGGAGCGACAGAGGATGGGTGTGACGCACAGCTGCCTTCGGCTGAGGTGCTGGAGCCTTGGCTGGCAGAAATTGGGAGCTCACTTGGTGAGGAAGCAGACTGGACCACCCCTTGGGAGCCTCGGTTCTCCCAGGTCGTTTTATGGTGACGCATCATATGTTGACGCAGGGCCGTGGTGCCAACATTTGGACCCTGGCCACGCTTCACCTTTTGCCTACATATCTTGCATGTGGCCATGTTACCCTCCTGCGGATGCCTCAGGAAAAACTGCCACACTGCCGAGTAGCTACTTTTCCCACCCCCTGGCCTCACTGATTCACTGCTGCTGTTGCCAACTCCAGGAACCCCTGCTCCACTACCTCCCGATAAGGTAGACTGCCGCACAGCAGGTGCTCTACCCCGGCCCCGGCCCCGGCCGGCTCCAGCCTTTGGAATTGTGCCCCCATGCTGACTGCTACCACCTTGCTGCCTCAGCTGCTGACTCCGGGGCAACCTGCGCCCCTCTTCTCCTGATGATGACGATGAAGCCCCTTCATCACCCGGCTCCCAAGTGCGATCGGCTTCATCGTCATCATCATCATCATCACCGGGTTGTGGCTGTACGTCACTGATGTTCGTGGATTCGTCAACAGTGTCTGGCGCAGGAGCTGGAACGCTCGCAGCACCCACGACACTGTCCACATCACTATTTGTCTGCCTAGCTAAAGAAGCCACCTCCATTTCTTGGCTGGGCAGTAGCTGCTGACTGTCCTCCTGTATCTGATCGTCCTCCTCACTAAAGAGTGGAGCTGAACCCAAAGCATAGGATACGTCGCTGGGGGAGGGAACGGCGTAGGACAGAGGCAATGGGAGGACAGGGACTGCTCTCGGGGCATGCCAACTCAGGGTTGTGTCAGAGGAACCTACCGACCCTAGACTGGGGGTCTCAGATGTAAGTTGTGATGATGTTGTTGATGAGCGCGTCAGCCAATCTACCACGGCAGATGCGTTACTGGTGGAGACCCGACCGCTAGCAGATACTGGCAGATTAGGTCTCTCAGCGTGACTCCTGCTGCTACTGGCCCCCAGTCTGATGCGAGCTCTGCCTGCGGAATCTTGGCCTCTGCCACTCCTCTTTTCACTTCCAGGCACTTGTCTGCCCGACATAGTCTAACTGGCGTGGTAGTAGGTGATATTTTAAGAACCCCCAGGCAGCAGTGGGTCTATATAAAACAGAATATAATGCACACCAAAAGTGAGCAGTAACACTCAGCCTCCAACAGGCCTGCTTAGTGTAAATAAGAGAGCTGCTTAGTGTAAATAAAGAGGGGTATGCTATGTTACAGAATGGGATGCCTCAACAGAAGTGCACCTGGCAGGCAGCAGTAAGCCTATGCCCAGCAAAAGTGTCTTATAATATAAATATAATAAGAGCAAATGCTTATATGGTCTTAAACAGAGGCTGCTTTAGTCACAGAATGGGATGCCCTGGGCAGGAATGGACCTGGCAGGGTCCAGTAGGGCTTTGGCCAGCAAAAGTGTCTTTATCAGGCCTGATTTCTATGAGAATAAGTGCAAATGTTTATTATGCTATTAAATAGAGGCTGCTTTAGTCACAGAATGGGATGCCAGTGCCACAAAAACCAGAGAGCATGCACAGCAAAAGTGTCTTTATCAGGCCTGATTTCTATGAGAATAAGTGCAAATGTTTATTATGCTATTAAATAGAGGCTGCTTTAGTCACAGAATGGGATGCCAGTGCCACAAAAACCAGAGAGCATGCACAGCAAAAGTGTCTTTATCAGGCCTGATTTCTATGAGAATAAGTGCAAATGTTTATTATGCTATTAAATAGAGGCTGCTTTAGTCACAGAATGGGATGCCAGTGCCACAAAAACCAGAGAGCATGCACAGCAAAAGTGTCTTTATCAGGCCTGATTTCTATGAGAATAAGTGCAAATGTTTATTATGCTATTAAATAGAGGCTGCTTTAGTCACAGAATGGGATGCCAGTGCCACAAAAACCAGAGAGCATGCACAGCAAAAGTGTCTTTATCAGGCCTGATTTCTATGAGAATAAGTGCAAATGTTTATTATGCTATTAAATAGAGGCTGCTTTAGTCACAGAATGGGATGCCAGTGCCACAAAAACCAGAGAGCATGCACAGCAAAAGTGTCTTTATCAGGCCTGATTTCTATGAGAATAAGTGCAAATGTTTATTATGCTATTAAATAGAGGCTGCTTTAGTCACAGAATGGGATGCCAGTGCCACAAAAACCAGAGAGCATGCACAGCAAAAGTGTCTTTATCAGGCCTGATTTCTATGAGAATAAGTGCAAATGTTTATTATGCTATTAAATAGAGGCTGCTTTAGTCACAGAATGGGATGCCAGTGCCACAAAAACCAGAGAGCATGCACAGCAAAAGTGTCTTTATCAGGCCTGATTTCTATGAGAATAAGTGCAAATGTTTATTATGCTATTAAATAGAGGCTGCTTTAGTCACAGAATGGGATGCCAGTGCCACAAAAACCAGAGAGCATGCACAGCAAAAGTGTCTTTATCAGGCCTGATTTCTATGAGAATAAGTGCAAATGTTTATTATGCTATTAAATAGAGGCTGCTTTAGTCACAGAATGGGATGCCAGTGCCACAAAAACCAGAGAGCATGCACAGCAAAAGTGTCTTTATCAGGCCTGATTTCTATGAGAATAAGTGCAAATGTTTATTATGCTATTAAATAGAGGCTGCTTTAGTCACGGAATGGGATGCCAGTGCCACAAAAACCAGAGAGCATGCACAGCAAAAGTGTCTTTATCAGGCCTGATTTCTATGAGAATAAGTGCAAATGTTTATTATGCTATTAAATAGAGGCTGCTTTAGTCACAGAATGGGATGCCAGTGCCACAAAAACCAGAGAGCATGCACAGCAAAAGTGTCTTTATCAGGCCTGATTTCTATGAGAATAAGTGCAAATGTTTATTATGCTATTAAATAGAGGCTGCTTTAGTCACAGAATGGGATGCCAGTGCCACAAAAACCAGAGAGCATGCACAGCAAAAGTGTCTTTATCAGGCCTGATTTCTATGAGAATAAGTGCAAATGTTTATTATGCTATTAAATAGAGGCTGCTTTAGTCACAGAATGGGATGCCAGTGCCACAAAAACCAGAGAGCATGCACAGCAAAAGTGTCTTTATCAGGCCTGATTTCTATGAGAATAAGTGCAAATGTTTATTATGCTATTAAATAGAGGCTGCTTTAGTCACAGAATGGGATGCCAGTGCCACAAAAACCAGAGAGCATGCACAGCAAAAGTGTCTTTATCAGGCCTGATTTCTATGAGAATAAGTGCAAATGTTTATTATGCTATTAAATAGAGGCTGCTTTAGTCACGGAATGGGATGCCAGTGCCACAAAAACCAGAGAGCATGCACAGCAAAAGTGTCTTTATCAGGCCTGATTTCTATGAGAATAAGTGCAAATGTTTATTATGCTATTAAATAGAGGCTGCTTTAGTCACAGAATGGGATGCCAGTGCCACAAAAACCAGAGAGCATGCACAGCAAAAGTGTCTTTATCAGGCCTGATTTCTATGAGAATAAGTGCAAATGTTTATTATGCTATTAAATAGAGGCTGCTTTAGTCACAGAATGGGATGCCAGTGCCACAAAAACCAGAGAGCATGCACAGCAAAAGTGTCTTTATCAGGCCTGATTTCTATGAGAATAAGTGCAAATGTTTATTATGCTATTAAATAGAGGCTGCTTTAGTCACAGAATGGGATGCCAGTGCCACAAAAACCAGAGAGCATGCACAGCAAAAGTGTCTTTATCAGGCCTGATTTCTATGAGAATAAGTGCAAATGTTTATTGTGCTATTAAATAGAGGCTGCTTTAGTCACAGAATGGGATGCCAGTGCCACAAAAACCAGAGAGCATGCACAGCAAAAGTGTCTTTATCAGGCCTGATTTCTATGAGAATAAGTGCAAATGTTTATTATGCTATTAAATAGAGGCTGCTTTAGTCACAGAATGGGATGCCAGTGCCACAAAAACCAGAGAGCATGCACAGCAAAAGTGTCTTTATCAGGCCTGATTTCTATGAGAATAAGTGCAAATGTTTATTGTGCTATTAAATAGAGGCTGCTTTAGTCACAGAATGGGATGCCAGTGCCACAAAAACCAGAGAGCATGCACAGCAAAAGTGTCTTTATCAGGCCTGATTTCTATGAGAATAAGTGCAAATGTTTATTGTGCTATTAAATAGAGGCTGCTTTAGTCACAGAATGGGATGCCAGTGCCACAAAAACCAGAGAGCATGCACAGCAAAAGTGTCTTTATCAGGCCTGATTTCTATGAGAATAAGTGCAAATGTTTATTATGCTATTAAATAGAGGCTGCTTTAGTCACAGAATGGGATGCCAGTGCCACAAAAACCAGAGAGCATGCACAGCAAAAGTGTCTTTATCAGGCCTGATTTCTATGAGAATAAGTGCAAATGTTTATTATGCTATTAAATAGAGGCTGCTTTAGTCACAGAATGGGATGCCAGTGCCACAAAAACCAGAGAGCATGCACAGCAAAAGTGTCTTTATCAGGCCTGATTTCTATGAGAATAAGTGCAAATGTTTATTATGCTATTAAATAGAGGCTGCTTTAGTCACAGAATGGGATGCCAGTGCCACAAAAACCAGAGAGCATGCACAGCAAAAGTGTCTTTATCAGGCCTGATTTCTATGAGAATAAGTGCAAATGTTTATTGTGCTATTAAATAGAGGCTGCTTTAGTCACAGAATGGGATGCCAGTGCCACAAAAACCAGAGAGCATGCACAGCAAAAGTGTCTTTATCAGGCCTGATTTCTATGAGAATAAGTGCAAATGTTTATTGTGCTATTAAATAGAGGCTGCTTTAGTCACAGAATGGGATGCCAGTGCCACAAAAACCAGAGAGCATGCACAGCAAAAGTGTCTTTATCAGGCCTGATTTCTATGAGAATAAGTGCAAATGTTTATTGTGCTATTAAATAGAGGCTGCTTTAGTCACAGAATGGGATGCCAGTGCCACAAAAACCAGAGAGCATGCACAGCAAAAGTGTCTTTATCAGGCCTGATTTCTATGAGAATAAGTGCAAATGTTTATTATGCTATTAAATAGAGGCTGCTTTAGTCACAGAATGGGATGCCAGTGCCACAAAAACCAGAGAGCATGCACAGCAAAAGTGTCTTTATCAGGCCTGATTTCTATGAGAATAAGTGCAAATGTTTATTATGCTATTAAATAGAGGCTGCTTTAGTCACAGAATGGGATGCCAGTGCCACAAAAACCAGAGAGCATGCACAGCAAAAGTGTCTTTATCAGGCCTGATTTCTATGAGAATAAGTGCAAATGTTTATTATGCTATTAAATAGAGGCTGCTTTAGTCACAGAATGGGATGCCAGTGCCACAAAAACCAGAGAGCATGCACAGCAAAAGTGTCTTTATCAGGCCTGATTTCTATGAGAATAAGTGCAAATGTTTATTATGCTATTAAATAGAGGCTGCTTTAGTCACAGAATGGGATGCCAGTGCCACAAAAACCAGAGAGCATGCACAGCAAAAGTGTCTTTATCAGGCCTGATTTCTATGAGAATAAGTGCAAATGTTTATTGTGCTATTAAATAGAGGCTGCTTTAGTCACAGAATGGGATGCCAGTGCCACAAAAACCAGAGAGCATGCACAGCAAAAGTGTCTTTATCAGGCCTGATTTCTATGAGAATAAGTGCAAATGTTTATTATGCTATTAAATAGAGGCTGCTTTAGTCACAGAATGGGATGCCAGTGCCACAAAAACCAGAGAGCATGCACAGCAAAAGTGTCTTTATCAGGCCTGATTTCTATGAGAATAAGTGCAAATGTTTATTATGCTATTAAATAGAGGCTGCTTTAGTCACAGAATGGGATGCCAGTGCCACAAAAACCAGAGAGCATGCACAGCAAAAGTGTCTTTATCAGGCCTGATTTCTATGAGAATAAGTGCAAATGTTTATTATGCTATTAAATAGAGGCTGCTTTAGTCACAGAATGGGATGCCAGTGCCACAAAAACCAGAGAGCATGCACAGCAAAAGTGTCTTTATCAGGCCTGATTTCTATGAGAATAAGTGCAAATGTTTATTATGCTATTAAATAGAGGCTGCTTTAGTCACAGAATGGGATGCCAGTGCCACAAAAACCAGAGAGCATGCACAGCAAAAGTGTCTTTATCAGGCCTGATTTCTATGAGAATAAGTGCAAATGTTTATTGTGCTATTAAATAGAGGCTGCTTTAGTCACAGAATGGGATGCCAGTGCCACAAAAACCAGAGAGCATGCACAGCAAAAGTGTCTTTATCAGGCCTGATTTCTATGAGAATAAGTGCAAATGTTTATTATGCTATTAAATAGAGGCTGCTTTAGTCACAGAATGGGATGCCAGTGCCACAAAAACCAGAGAGCATGCACAGCAAAAGTGTCTTTATCAGGCCTGATTTCTATGAGAATAAGTGCAAATGTTTATTGTGCTATTAAATAGAGGCTGCTTTAGTCACAGAATGGGATGCCAGTGCCACAAAAACCAGAGAGCATGCACAGCAAAAGTGTCTTTATCAGGCCTGATTTCTATGAGAATAAGTGCAAATGTTTATTGTGCTATTAAATAGAGGCTGCTTTAGTCACAGAATGGGATGCCAGTGCCACAAAAACCAGAGAGCATGCACAGCAAAAGTGTCTTTATCAGGCCTGATTTCTATGAGAATAAGTGCAAATGTTTATTATGCTATTAAATAGAGGCTGCTTTAGTCACAGAATGGGATGCCAGTGCCACAAAAACCAGAGAGCATGCACAGCAAAAGTGTCTTTATCAGGCCTGATTTCTATGAGAATAAGTGCAAATGTTTATTATGCTATTAAATAGAGGCTGCTTTAGTCACAGAATGGGATGCCAGTGCCACAAAAACCAGAGAGCATGCACAGCAAAAGTGTCTTTATCAGGCCTGATTTCTATGAGAATAAGTGCAAATGTTTATTATGCTATTAAATAGAGGCTGCTTTAGTCACAGAATGGGATGCCAGTGCCACAAAAACCAGAGAGCATGCACAGCAAAAGTGTCTTTATCAGGCCTGATTTCTATGAGAATAAGTGCAAATGTTTATTATGCTATTAAATAGAGGCTGCTTTAGTCACAGAATGGGATGCCAGTGCCACAAAAACCAGAGAGCATGCACAGCAAAAGTGTCTTTATCAGGCCTGATTTCTATGAGAATAAGTGCAAATGTTTATTGTGCTATTAAATAGAGGCTGCTTTAGTCACAGAATGGGATGCCAGTGCCACAAAAACCAGAGAGCATGCACAGCAAAAGTGTCTTTATCAGGCCTGATTTCTATGAGAATAAGTGCAAATGTTTATTATGCTATTAAATAGAGGCTGCTTTAGTCACAGAATGGGATGCCAGTGCCACAAAAACCAGAGAGCATGCACAGCAAAAGTGTCTTTATCAGGCCTGATTTCTATGAGAATAAGTGCAAATGTTTATTGTGCTATTAAATAGAGGCTGCTTTAGTCACAGAATGGGATGCCAGTGCCACAAAAACCAGAGAGCATGCACAGCAAAAGTGTCTTTATCAGGCCTGATTTCTATGAGAATAAGTGCAAATGTTTATTGTGCTATTAAATAGAGGCTGCTTTAGTCACAGAATGGGATGCCAGTGCCACAAAAACCAGAGAGCATGCACAGCAAAAGTGTCTTTATCAGGCCTGATTTCTATGAGAATAAGTGCAAATGTTTATTATGCTATTAAATAGAGGCTGCTTTAGTCACAGAATGGGATGCCAGTGCCACAAAAACCAGAGAGCATGCACAGCAAAAGTGTCTTTATCAGGCCTGATTTCTATGAGAATAAGTGCAAATGTTTATTGTGCTATTAAATAGAGGCTGCTTTAGTCACAGAATGGGATGCCAGTGCCACAAAAACCAGAGAGCATGCACAGCAAAAGTGTCTTTATCAGGCCTGATTTCTATGAGAATAAGTGCAAATGTTTATTATGCTATTAAATAGAGGCTGCTTTAGTCACAGAATGGGATGCCAGTGCCACAAAAACCAGAGAGCATGCACAGCAAAAGTGTCTTTATCAGGCCTGATTTCTATGAGAATAAGTGCAAATGTTTATTGTGCTATTAAATAGAGGCTGCTTTAGTCACAGAATGGGATGCCAGTGCCACAAGAACCAGAGAGCATGCACAGCAAAAGTGTCTTTATCAGGCCTGATTTCTATGAGAATAAGTGCAAATGTTTATTATGCTATTAAATAGAGGCTGCTTTAGTCACAGAATGGGATGCCAGTGCCACAAAAACCAGAGAGCATGCACAGCAAAAGTGTCTTTATCAGGCCTGATTTCTATGAGAATAAGTGCAAATGTTTATTATGCTATTAAATAGAGGCTGCTTTAGTCACAGAATGGGATGCCAGTGCCACAAAAACCAGAGAGCATGCACAGCAAAAGTGTCTTTATCAGGCCTGATTTCTATGAGAATAAGTGCAAATGTTTATTATGCTATTAAATAGAGGCTGCTTTAGTCACAGAATGGGATGCCAGTGCCACAAAAACCAGAGAGCATGCACAGCAAAAGTGTCTTTATCAGGCCTGATTTCTATGAGAATAAGTGCAAATGTTTATTGTGCTATTACATAGAGGCTGCTTTAGTCACAGAATGGGATGCCAGTGCCACAAAAACCAGAGAGCATGCACAGCAAAAGTGTCTTTATCAGGCCTGATTTCTATGAGAATAAGTGCAAATGTTTATTATGCTATTAAATAGAGGCTGCTTTAGTCACAGAATGGGATGCCAGTGCCACAAAAACCAGAGAGCATGCACAGCAAAAGTGTCTTTATCAGGCCTGATTTCTATGAGAATAAGTGCAAATGTTTATTGTGCTATTAAATAGAGGCTGCTTTAGTCACAGAATGGGATGCCAGTGCCACAAAAACCAGAGAGCATGCACAGCAAAAGTGTCTTTATCAGGCCTGATTTCTATGAGAATAAGTGCAAATGTTTATTGTGCTATTAAATAGAGGCTGCTTTAGTCACAGAATGGGATGCCAGTGCCACAAAAACCAGAGAGCATGCACAGCAAAAGTGTCTTTATCAGGCCTGATTTCTATGAGAATAAGTGCAAATGTTTATTATGCTATTAAATAGAGGCTGCTTTAGTCACAGAATGGGATGCCAGTGCCACAAAAACCAGAGAGCATGCACAGCAAAAGTGTCTTTATCAGGCCTGATTTCTATGAGAATAAGTGCAAATGTTTATTATGCTATTAAATAGAGGCTGCTTTAGTCACAGAATGGGATGCCAGTGCCACAAAAACCAGAGAGCATGCACAGCAAAAGTGTCTTTATCAGGCCTGATTTCTATGAGAATAAGTGCAAATGTTTATTATGCTATTAAATAGAGGCTGCTTTAGTCACAGAATGGGATGCCTCACAGCAGACTTAAGATCAGTTCAGTATATATGCACAGTTAGTTACTATAAGCAGCCTGAAAACGCTAACAAAGGCTGGATGAAAAAAAAAAATTCTCCCTGTCAGCCAGCTCCGTTTTTCCTACCTTTCCCTGGCTTTCTGTCTGTCTCCTGTCTGTCTCCTGCCTGTCTCCTGCCTGTCTCCAGCCTGTCCCTGTCTGTCCCTGTCTCCAGCCTGTCTCCAGCCTGTCTAACTGCCTCAGCTACACAGCGTTCTGTCTGTCTGTCACGAATGCAATAGAGAAATGAGGAAAAGCAAGATGGCCGCCGTTAAATACCGCTGTGTGACGTCACCGGGCTTGCTGGCTGCTGATAGGCTGCATGTGACTGCCCCAGCTTGCACTGGCGCGGGATACATGTCCAGACATGTCCCGCCCGCCATCTTAGAATGCCTGTAATGTAAATGAATGGATGTTAAAGGAAAACTTCGAGTGATCGAATCGCGGGGAAATTCGGATTCGATCCGAATCGAATTTTTCCTGAAATTCGGATCGAATCCGGGTTCGTCCGGATCGATTCGCTCATCCCTAGTCAGCACCATTCCCTGGTGATTTCAGCCCCTTTTACACCTAGCTGTTCGAGTTGCGTTGGAGCAAATATACCCCAAGGCAAATTAAACTGAAGCTTCAGCATCATTTAATGAAAAGCACAAACCCCTAAAAACGTTTCCCCACCATCTTAAATTAATATATGTTAAGTTCTTAGTTGCATACTTATTATTCTTTCCTCCGCTGAGCTTCAACTCTGTCCAAGAGTCTAGGATACAGGTGCAGCCATCTTGTCTCAAAGCATTACATATTGAGGAGAGGGGTGAAAAGCACAGAGGTGGGTTATAGCTGTGCTTTGCACAGACAGAACAGAGCTGGGGTCAGAAAAAGGAAAGCAATCCCAGAATGCAGAGTGGCATAGTCAGAAGACACTTCCTGTCTGCGGGCAGCCTGAGACTGCATGGTCTGCCATTGTGGATGTTAAAAGGCTCAGAAAACGCAATAGATGCGAGAAGGATGATTTTTAATGTGGGCAATCTGTATGTCCAATGCATTAAAATCAATGGGCAATTTCGCATTTGTGGTTGGACCAGAATGGAGCACAGTGCACATAGACTGATGTATACTGAAGTGTGCTGCATTGTGATGCGGATGAAGAAAAGCTCCTGGGCTTTTGCTGCTGCTCATGTCTTCTATGTTCTTTCTAGGTCATTCCTCTTAAATCACCTCTTAAGCTATAACTAGGGGACTGATGCCCCCTTCTGCGCTGCCTTCCACCCCCTGTGCCAGGGATTACAAAGCCCCCCCCCCCCATCTATCTAGGGATGACCATCCATTTATCAGGAAGCCCTGTTGGACAACCACAACCCACTGCCCTGTTGTTTGTTACTTTATTTAGCAGTGCAACCAGGATAACACTGCACAAAAGTGTTCTGCACTAGACCAAGCTGCTCTAAAATATTTCCCAGCTAAATATGCTTACAATGCAAATGTAAAGGAGCCTAATATTTAGGTTTAGGAGTGTGATTTTTCTGGGCTGTCTTTGGAACCTTATTAGAGGTAGAAATTATTGTTCTCTGTATAAAATTAAAACAGAGCTTGTACTCTATGTAACTACCAATGGAAGCAAAGGGAACAGAAGAAAATTTACTGCCAGTAAGAGTTTAATATTTCATTATAGAAGAGTTATGTACAAGAATTAATTTTCTCTGTACAAATGAAAGTGTGCAATTTTCAGTGTTTCATTCATTTCCCTGCTACTGCAGTATTTATTAGACGGAAGCTAATCAGAATAAGCCACATGATGTCTTCATAAAATTAGTATAAACTTAGAAAATGCAAACTTAAGTGTTGTAGGAATTTTTTTATTGGGGAATTTGTTTTTTGTTTTAGACACATTTGTTTTATAACATGGGGGCTCAGTGCCTGATGGTCCTCTAGAAGAATGTATCTGTACTCCTACAGTGATCCGTGCCATCCCCAAAGCTGTGAGCACCAAAGAGAATACATTGGCTCACACTAAGGACCTAATGCAGACCTGGGCATTGTACGGCCCGCAGGTTGTATACGGCCCTTTGATAGGCACTTACCGGCCCGGGCTGAGCTGGCCAGTAAGAGGCGCAGCAGCAACGGCGCACATCGGCTCATCGGATCTGGTCCGTCCTTCCTCAGAGGAAGGGAGAACGCGCCAGACCCGACGAGCCAAGCGGCCGATCGGCTGCTGCTTAACTTAAGTGATCGTCTGTGTACAGTGCGGAAGGCGGGAGGTGCTGACCCCCTGCGAAGAGGGATGGGCGGGCACCTCAGGGGAAGGGAGAACGCGCCACACCGGTGTGCGCCATTGCTGCTGCGTCAGAAACATGTGAGGAAACGTAGCTTTCTGGGTGCATGCAGGGGGCCACATCACATACAACAGCCATTCTAAATACAACTCTGTGTGAAGCATCTGACCAAACCTTATCTGAGCTCTCCTTCCAGACTGCCAGAAGCCAAGGGCATCTCTGATTGGCTGGGAAATGATCACACCAGAACGTTTAAAGTTTACCAAAACCCTGCTGTATCGGCCCAGGAATCTTATAGATCCCCTCCCTGCGGGGCATTCAAAATCGGGATGCCACTGTGTGAAACCCCTGACCTATTGCACCTCTAGAACATTTTATCTGTACTCCACCAGTGATCTGTGCAATCCAATCATATGGGGTTGCTACTGTCCTGTCTTTATTGTTGAATCCCATGCTATCTGCTTTTTTCTTTCCCTTACCTCGTGTCATTTCTCCTAAATGCACTAGCTCAGGGATTCCCAACTTCTTGTTCCATTTTCTAAATATTTCAGGTACCTCCTGGGTGGTACGTACGGGTTTTCAGCACCTGAAACATTGTTAAAAAACACACAAAACAACCATATAAAGTGTATTGAATGCATAAAAACACACATTCATAGTTCTCAACACCTTTTGGAGCAATTTGGTACTTATGGAGAAGCACATGATAAGTTCTCAGGTACTACCAGTGGTACACATACTGCTTGGAAACCCCAGCACTAGCTATTTCCTATACACTTTCTTGAGACCAATATACCGAAAAGGCAGAGGTGTTCATTGCAGATGGAAACACTTATAAGCCCTTGTTTCTTGAGCAGTTGGGATCTAAAGCACACATCCAATCAAAAATGATTGAAGGTCCACTAACACCTTTCAGGGCATCCTTCCAACTCCTTGGAAACCTGGAATCCAGCAGAATGTCTCACTGGGTCTACGCTGCTGTGCGTATCTACTCCAGGCCCACTGATGGCATTTGGAAATGTACAAGCTGCAGCTGACATAAAGCAATGTGGAGGAAAATGCTTTTCCTAGGTTTTTTAGGACTGTGAACAAACAGAGCATGTTGGTGGAACCGCTTTAAATATGTACTTGTTTGTCTGTTATCCTTGAGAAAGGGGCTGTGTGGTCCTGAAACATTGATTTGGTTGTAAGATTTGCTTTAGTTTGAGTTATTCTGTTCCGAAACAATAAGTTATTCAGTTGCCCGGAAAAAGTTGTTAATACATTAAAAATCTCACTTATGCCCTTATTCATCAAGCGATAGCGCCAGGTAGTGTCTGACGAGCGCCAGGTCCCGCCAGCTAACGGCGGCTACCGACTCAAGTACGCCCGGCGTCGGCCACAATGACGCATTTATCAAGCTAAATGAGGCTAGCGCCGGCGAGAGCGACAGCTACCGCGGGATTCATCATGTAGCCGACTGCAACGAACAGCGCCGCTGCTAATCCCATCACAGCGCCAGGTATGACCTGTCGCTCCCTGGCGATGTCCAATGCATTTCAATGGAGCAATCTTTAATTAATCATAATTAATTGCTATTAATGTTTTTTTTTTTTTTTTAATGTCAAAAATTCTGTGACCACTTCTGCAATGTTAGGATTTTTTTTTAAGGTAAAAAAAAAAAAAAATGATTTTGTGCAGAATTGATATTACAGGTCTGATATTAATGTATTCATATTACAAAATGTTTATAAAAACTTGTATAATTTTACAATCAAAAAATATGGTTGTTTGGGGGTTAAAAACTATTTTAAATCCATCGCCGCCAGCGGTCTGGGGTTTAAACAAGGAATTCACAGCGCTAAAAAATTCGGAGCGTGATTTGTTAATGAATCTGCAGCAAGCCGTTCGCTCTGGCCATTCGTTGTCAGGCGCACCCATACAACGCTGAACCTGTGAAACAGCGACCCCTAAGCCCATATTCAACATTACCGCACACCGACTGAGTCGCTGTCAACAAGCAAACCCCGGCCAAGCACAGCGAATACTAGCTGGCGCTGTGAAAATCACGCTACTGGTGCTCATCTGTCGCTACCTGGCGCTATTAATGAATCGGCCTCCCCATCTGTCTCTCTCTCTGCTCTTAAGGCCTTTTTGATTTGTATACTACGTCCACAACCAGGGTTTAAAGTTAAAGAGTTACTAACTCCCCCCCCCCCCAAAAAAAAAGAATCAGCACTTGCTCTCTCTTCTGTGCGGCAGCTTCAGCCCCACCGCCCACTTGGAAACCTCCTGGTTTCTGAGAACAAGGGGTGTAGGGGGCACAGGGAGCACCCCTAAGAATTCTTTGGGCCATGTCTAATGCACGCAGCATGGCCTGGCAGATCCCAGCAGTCACTGTGCAAACTCCATTCATAGAGCAATAGAGGGGTGTTCCTAGCCTGAGCCTCCATTGCAATGAATGGATGGTGTTATGCACAAAATAAAAAATGGTTATTGTTTTTGTACCATGATTTTATCTGAAAAACACTGAATTTAACAGTGGTCAAAAATGACCATTTTCTTCTTCTAAAACAAAATCATCTGAACTGAATCCCTAAAGTTTTGGATTCAAACCTATTCCAAATTTCCCAAAAATAAATTTCAGATTTCATTACATTCTAGTGACATGATTTTGATTTTTTTTTACAGAGGGGAAATGTTGAACTCCAGTGTCCTGCTTGTTCTGTCCCCCTCACACGTGGCATGATGAGGTGTCATCCAGCTAAATCCTCCCCTTAAATGCAGCATCTGGACGCCATCTTGGCTGTTTAAAGTCTACAACAGGGAAAAAACAAAAGGGTACTTACCTTTTGGCCTGTGCAACTGGTCACTGCAGGTCTGACACTCCACTGAATATGATGTGTGTTGGGCGCTGTAACAACATGATAGCGATGCAGCGAGCGAGAGGTAGCGCCAGCTCAGTACGTCCAGCACTCGGCGCTCCACACCATATTTAACAAAACTCTAGACTCAACTGGTCACTGCAGGTCCGACGCTCCAGACCTCACCCGATCGCTTTCTCGTGCCCCCGCTGCAGCCGCCATCATCCCGTCCTGTCTGGGGCCTGAAACTCTATTCTCTGACATTTTTTGCACCAGACCACCATGCAAGTTACCTATGGCATGCCGGCTGGTGGCATGTTGGCTCCCCCTATCTTTTGAAGTGTTTTAGAGGGCATTTGGACCACAAAGGGTTAAAATAGGACTATTTTGAAAAAATGGGCCAATGATAAAAACCACATAAATATGCTGTATGGCAGGAGGAGGGGTCATGTATAGACCCAGCATTAAGAAATATCCGGCCTTTCTTTTAAAGGAAGAAAAAGGAATAAGGGCTGACAGGTTCTGTCCACCCCCCACCTGACACTCTCATATCTGTCACCTCTTATTCAGCTGGGGCAAATAAGGGACCCCTCCTCTCATTAGCCAATGTGTTTATATGGATTTTTAATATTAAACCATTTTGTGATACACCTCATGTAATGTATAAAATACATACACATACAAAGGGGGAAAATTGCCAAATCTTTGATACAAGGGACTATCCAGTTGAATGGACTCAATTGACCCCTATCAAGCTCATCACTAGTATTGACTATCAGTGCACAATAGAATACCAGGCCTGCTTATGTATTCTTGGATTTAACATGCTCTTATATGGGGGTGGTTGCTAGAAGAGAACTACTTTAACAATTTACGGTAAATAGGATAGCTTTATGGCATCTCCAATTACTGTCTGTTTTTGCTAATACATCTATAAATAGTTTGAATATAGTTGCTCAAAAGTTTTCAGGCAGACCTTTTTTGTTCCGAAGCACAATATAGAAAAACAAAATTAGCTGAGCAAGCGAATGGTTCAGAAAGAAAAGTATAAAATATTACCCACCATAGAATGTTTCAAGGGGAACACGCAGTCCTACAGCAGACACCTTGAATCTCATTATTATACAAAGACAGCAATTTAGGTCAACACATTAGACACATCATTTACCCGGCCTTATGCTCCTCTTCCTTCTCCTGCCGCGCCGAACCAGCTGAATCAGTCCTTCGATTTTAGGGAACGAAGGTCAGCGAACAGTTAGTTGACTGTGACCAGGAACAGATTAGATTACTAAGCCAAAATGAGGCGTCTAGGCAGATAGGGCAACGGAAGATGAACATCTTCACTCATCCATTTCTGAACTAAAAAAAAAAAAAAAGAAGGAAAAGATGATTTTCTAGAGAAAAATGGAAACATGCATTATAGAACCATTAGCTGATCTTTATATTACAGGGCTCTGAACCGATTTATTCGAAGATACCAAGCGCTAAAATGATAAGGTTTGGAGTATGATAATTATATAGTCTGAACCTGGGAGTTTTCCTCTGACAGAAATAGCTATTGCGCTAGCAGAAGAACGGATGAAGAATTTAAAGGAATACTCCAATGCTGATAAAAAGGAATCTTAGCGCTAAGGAGGAGCAAAATCTTTTGGAAGTAATAGTGTTTTTAACACTGTGACATATTTATTTAGACCAAAACAAACCCACAGGGGAAGCACACTACTATCCCAAATCAATTAAAATGTTATTTGTGGATGCTTATTCACTACTAATGGCAGGTATTGCCAGTAGAGATGAGCGAACTTCTTGAAAGTTCGATTCGGGCGATTCGCCGAATTTCCCCCAAAAATTCGGGTTCGCCCGAATCGAACTTTCACGAATCGCTCATCTAAAAAAAAAAATGCCGGCATGGTGGGAGCGTGGAGGCCGGCGCCGCTCTCAGCTGTCATCAGAGGACGCGTCATCAGAGGGCGCCTGAGAGCGGCGCCGGCCTCCACGCTCCGACCATGCAGGTAAGTGTTTGCTTTTTAAAAAAATGCCGGCATGGTGGGAGCGTGGAGGCTGGCTACGCTGTCAGCGGGCCGGCCTGCCCGCTCCCACCATGCCGGCATTTTTTTATTTTTTTTTTCAGGGAAAATTCGATCGGCGCGAACCCAAAAAAATTTGGGTTCGTGCCGAAACGAATTTTCCCTGAAATTCGGAGCGAATTCCGGTTCATCCGAACCGGTTCGCTCATCCCTAATTGCCAGATGAGCATTTGCATAGCAGCGCTTAGAGCGACCACTAGTAGACGCTGTAAGCGGGTATCGGGCACTGTAACAGAGCGTCTCAGTCGCTGTAGTAACCTGGCCGGCATTGATGAGTATGATGTGTGTTGGGCACTGTAACACCAGTATAACGCTGCAGCGAACGAGAGGTAGCGCCAGCTCAGTGCGTCCGGCACTCGACGCTCCACACCATATTTAACAAAACACTAGACACACAGAGCTTCAGCGGTGTAAAGCTGGGCGCTGTAGCATAGAGGGTCAGCCGCTGTGTGATCAAAGTCTGTTTTTGAACACATATCCACCAGTAACAAAGCGAAAACACATGGAATGACATTGTTTTAACACTGGGACAATAACACTTTAGTGCCAGACCTGTAAATACAATTCTGCATAAAAATATAAAAAGTCCCAAACATTTATAAAAATGTTTGTTTGCAGCCAGGAGGTCACACAATGATATAAGCAAAAAAAAAAAAAATGTAGTCGCCAAACACGCTATTTATACACAACTAATGAAGCCCCATTGAAATGTATAGGATAGGTACTACATGGCGCTGCTAAGCCTAGAGCGCCGGCACTATAGGCTGAGCTGCCTGGATTAATACATGTGATGCTACATGGCGCTGTTAGAGTCGCTCACCAGATTCGCTTTCATAAATGTGGTTTCCCATACAGCGCCCAGTGTTCACCAGACGTTGCCTGCCGCTACGAGGCACTACCTGGCGCTATCCATTCTTAAGTAACCCCCTTAATTCCACAGCAACACGTATGACACATGACACACATTAAAAACCTTTTAAAATACACATAAATACAAGGACCACACACACAACAATAACACATAGGCAAGCTGAGTCATTACTCGCGCCAGCTATCGGCAGATGAGCGCCGGTACAGGGGCGCTATAAGTGACCACTAGCATACGCTGTGATCGTCTATCGGGCGCTGTAACAGAGCGCCTCAGTCGCTCTAGTAACCTGGCCGGCATTGATGAATGAGATGTATGTTGGGGGTTCTAACATCAGTACAGCGTTGCAGCGAGGGAAAGGTAGCGCCAGCTCAGTGCGACTGACTCTCAGCGACTCAAAAAAACAGACTCACAGAGCGTAGGCGCTCTGGATCTGGTCGCTATAGCATCAGAGCGGCAGACGCTGTGTGATTAAAGTCTGTCCCAGTAACGTAGCAAAAACACATGGAATGACATTGTTGTAACTATGGGGTTTATTCATCAAGGGATAGCGGCAGGTAGTGCCTTGTATCGGCAGGCAGCGTCTGGTGAATTGTGAACGACAATTCTGCATATAAATGTTAAAAAATCTAGTTTTCAAAAATGAATTTTTCTAAGCCAGGAGAGGTGACACAATTATTTGAGAGAAAAAAAAATATTAAAAACAAAAAACCCTGTTTAAACAGAAGAAAAGGAAAGTCCATTGAAATGTATGAGAGAGCGACAGGTAGCGACAGGTAATACCTGGAACTCTGGAAGCTAGAGCTCCGGCGCTATACACTGAGCCGCCTGTAATGATGAATCGTATGCTACATGGCGCTGCTTATAGAGCAATGATACATCTGCTCTATCTAAGAATAATAATTAATCAAACACTACCAATAATAAATACCTATAATAAAAATACCAATACTTGAATATACAATCAGATTAAAAAAAGTGCAAAGTCATCATTATAAATAACACCATATCAAAATAACAACCATATTCCAAAACCTATACACCATGATGATGGTGAAACAACAATAAAGTCAAACATTAATCACAGTAGTGCCATGCAGCATGAAGGTCTACCCACCCTCCCTGCAGCGCTGTACTGGTGTTAGAACGTCCAACATACATCTCATTAATCAATGCCGGCCAGGTTACTACAGCGACTGAGGCGCTCTATTACATTACTTTAATTTAAGCCTTTGCCATGATTCCAAGAATTACTGGGTTGCCGTTCGCCTTAGCCACAAGCCGAACACATGGGAAGAATCAGGAGACCCATAGCATGCATCCATAGGTCACTGAATTAACATAGAACCCAAGATCTCACTTCCTAATTCATTAGCCCTGGACCTTTGACCCACCAGATGCGCTGCACTGGACGCCAGAACCAGAGACCTACAACTTTCCCAGCAAAAGTTATGACCCAAAATAGCATCTGGAGATTATTCTGGCTAAGGGTTAAGGGGGGCAGTAACTTTTACCAAGGGGGCATTGGGAGTGGCAGGCAACCACCTGGGGACAGTTTTTCTTCTCGGAGGTCGCGTGTATGGGGGAAAGAGGTCCCAGGCTATTCCCAGGCACTGCTCGCCCTCGATGGCCAACCTGCATCACTATACATTAACTGATTTGCTAAGGTAATCTGACTTTACTGTACATTTCTGTTTGTAATTACTTACTTGTAACCTGTATTCCGCTCTTCACACCTGTATATGTGTTATTCATTACGGGGAGGCCGATTCAGTAATAGCGCCAGGTAGCGACAGATGAGCGCTAGTAGCGTGATTTTCACAGCGCCCGCTAGTATTCGCTGTGCTTGGCCGTTGTTCGGTTGTTGACAGCGACTCAGTCGGTGTGCGGTAGTGTTGAATACGGGGTTAGGAGTCGCTGTTTGACAGGTTCCGCGCTGTATGGGAGCGCATGACAGCGAACGGTCATAGCGAACGGCTCCCAGCATATTCATTAACAAATCACGCTCAAAAAATTCTCGCGCTGTGAAAAGCTTGTTTAAACCCCAGAGCGCTGGCGGCGATGGCTTAAAAGTAGTTTTTAACCCCCAAACATCCATATTTTTTGATTAAAAAATTAAACAAGTTTTTCTAAACATTTTGTAATATGAATACATTAATATCAGACCTGTAATATCAATTCTGCACAAATTTTTTTTTTTAATTTTTTTACCTTTAAAAAAAATATCTAACATTGCCGAAGTGGTCACAGAATTTTTGACATTAAAAAAAAAAAAAAAAAAAAAACATTAATAACAATTAAATATGAAGATTTAAAGATTGCTCCATTGAAATGCATTGGAGAGCGCCAGGTAGCGAGAGGTCATACCTGGCGCTCTGATGGGATTAGCAGCGGCGCTGTTCGTTGCAGTCCGCTACATGATGAATCCCGCGCTAGCTGACGCTCTCGCCAGCGCTAGCCTCATTTAGCGTGATAAATGCGTGATTGTGTCCGCCGCCTGGCGTTCTGGAGTCGGTAGCCGCCGATAGCTGGCGATACCTGGCGCTAGTGAGACACTACCTGGCGCTATCCCTTGATAAATAAGGCCCTTAATAATTAATTTATGCTTAGTGTGCACTTATCACAATAAATATATAATTTAACTTGATCTGACTTTTTGCTTTGACTGGAACTTGTTTGTGTTTTTCTGTTAAATTACTGGCAACTGGCCTGAGTTTTTGGCCCTTATTTATGAAGGAATAGCGACAGGTAGCGACTGGTGAGCGGCCGGTAATGACGGGCCCCGCCACGAGAACGCCGGCTCCCCACCACAATCACACATTTATCAAGCCAATCCTGCTTAGCGACTGAGATAGCGCCATATAGCGACTCATTCATCATTATTCCAGCCTCAGCTCACAGCCCCAGCGTCCGACCTTGAACAGCGACAGCTATGACCTCTCGCTACCTGGCGCTCTCCAATGCATTTCAATGGAACAATCTTTAAATATTCATAATTAATTGTTATTTATTTATTTATTTATTTTTTTAATGTGAAAAATTCTGTGACCACTTCTGCCATTTTAAATAATTTTTTTAAGGTAAAAAGAATAAAAAAAATAAAAATGTACAGAATTGATATTACAGGTCTGATATTAATGTATTCATATTACAAAATTATTTTAAAAACTTGTTTTTTTTGGTTTCCAAAAATATGGTTGTTTGGGGGTTAAAAAACTACTTTTAACCCATCGCCGCCAGCGCTCTGGGGTTTAAACATGCATTTTACAGCGCGAGAATTTTTTGAGCGTGATTTGTTAATGAATATGGTGGGAGCCGGTCGCTAGGGCCAGTCGCTATCATGCGCTCCCATACAGCGCGGAACCTGTCAAATAGCGACTCCTCACCCAATATTCAACATTACGGCAAACCGACTGAGTCGCTATCAACTACCGGACAACGGCCAAGCACAGCGACTACTAGCGGGCGCTCTGAAAATGCCGCTACAGTCGCTCAACTGTCGCTACCTGCCACTGTTAATGAATCGGCCTCCCCGTCGATCAACCATTGAGTGCGCTGATTGGACAAGAGTCTGCACATGCGCCATGGGCCCGGGGAAAGATGAGTTTTACTAGGCTATCTGAGGGATTTCACACAGTGGGGCAAAATTCTGGATTTTGTTCCACTTTCAACTTACAGTGGAACAAAACCCGGGTATTTGACTTTCCAAAATTGGGATGCCACGCTGTGTGAAACCCTGCAGAACACCCTGTACAACTCACCCCTTCCTCGTTCCTATGGCGTATGCACAGGCGTGCAGACAATCAGAGCCATTTGCCTTACATTCATTACATCCTTCGGCAAATGGCTCTCATTGACTTCAATAGGAAGCACGTGCAGCCCAATCCCCCGCAGCCCAGGCAGCACGTGCTCCCCATTGAAAACAACAAGAGATATTTGACGAATAACATATTCATAGAAGATAGCTTTCATTGGATGAGAGCCTGTGCCATTGGACCAGGGAAAGGTAAGCGAATACTGGTGCCCTGGGGGATTTCACACATCGGTGCATCTTGATTTGGGATGCTCTGGGGGAAAACGTGATGGGTTTTGTTCTGCTTTGAAGACAATAGTAAAATAGCTTTTGATGTTTCCTGTATTTCAGCATTATTTCAGTCTCACTTAGCATTGTGCATTTGTATTCTAGATGTTAACATTAAGACCTCTCTCCCTGGGGTTGTTTTGTTGTGGTTAGCGATCTCATTGTGCATTGTAAAGATCATGCATCTGAAATGTCATCTCGAATGAACCATTTCAGGAACATGCCATAAATAATGTGAAATGCAGATGAGCTCACATTTGCACTGTCTGAACAAGAGATATAGAAATATATCTTGTCTAGGCATTCTAAGCCTGTCTATAGAATATTGGCCCTTTGTATGCAACTGCCAAGGCTCTATTGTTTTACTGTAAGCGAAAATCTGCATCCAGTAAGCAATTCATAGAAATAAAGACATCTGTACTGATCAGGATACGCAGGATACATTCCTTCTGTTAGAGTGCTGCACTAGGAAGTCCACATGCTCTACAGCTTCTATATCCTCCATCTCTTATTAGGTCCTTATTTATGAAGGAATAGCGACAGGTAGGGACTGGTGAGCGGCCGGTAATGACGGGCCCGCCACGAGAACGCCGGCTCCCCACCACAATCACACATTTATCAAGCCGATCCTGCTTAGCGACTGAGATAGCGCCAGATAGCCACTCATTCATCATTATTCCAGCCTCAGCCCACAGCGCCAGCGTCCGACCTTGAACAGCGACAGGTATGACCTCTCGCTACCTGGTGCTCTCCAATGCATTTCAATGGAACAATCTTTAAATATTCATAATTAATTGTTATTAATGTTTTTTTTTTCTTTTTCAATGTGAAAAATTCTGTGACCACTTCTGCCAAATTTGTGCAGAATTGATATTACAGGTCTGATATTAATGTATTCATATTACTACTTTTAACACATCGCCGCCAGCGCTCTGGGGTTTAAACATGCATTTCACAGCGCGAGAATTTTTTGAGCGTGATTTTTTGATGAATATGGTGGGAGCTGGTCGCTCTGACCAGTCGCTATCATGCGCACTCATACATCGCCGAACCTGTCAAATAGCGACTCGTCACCCCGTATTCAACATTACTGCACACCGACTCAGTCGCTATCAACAACCGAACAATGGCCAAGCACAGCGACTACTAGCGGGCGCTGTGAAAATACTGCTACAGTCGCTCAACTGTCGCTACCTGCCGCTATTAATGAATCGGCCTCCCCGTCTTTTATTTTGTGCTTCCTTACCTCTTGCTTTCACCTTTTTGCTCTCTCCTTCTTTTACCTTTTTCCTCTGCCTTCTGTTTCTTTTGTTGTTTAATCATCACTTTTACCCCTCCTTCACTGCTAACTTTCTTCTCTTCCTTACTGCCTCTGATTCTCTAATTCTTTACAATCTTTCTTTCTTTCGTCCCTCCTACCTTTTCTTCTTTCTTACTTTCTCTACTTTTTTATCCTCTTGTAGCTCTTTTGCTCCATTACTAATTTTCCTTTCCTAATTGGATTTCTTTCTCTCCCTACCTTTGAACCATAGTTTAACTCTTTATTTATCTTATTTTATCTTATTTTTTTTTTAGATTTTTGTGCCGAACCTTTGATAATCATGCCATTTCTTCTCTTTTTTTGTCTGTCTGTCCTTTCTATTTTCCAGGAGGATTTTTATGATTTTGCTTAAAAGGCCTTAGTACCCTGGACCTAATGGTGAGAAAAGCAAGTCCCTAAGAGGTATGCATTGCAGTTGCATACAATGCATACCTCCCAAGTGTCCCTGATTTGGAGGGACTGTCCCACTTTTGAGTCCATGTCTCCCTGTCCCTCGTTGTTCTCCTTTGCCCCTCTTTGAATGTGTAACCCGCAGATCTGCATCAATAAATGATTCATTTGTCTATTTAAAGTGTTTCTATTGTTGTAACTTTTACAACTTCCCTCCTATCTCTCCCTCAATGAGGGGGCGTGGCCCAATATAACAGATGTCCCTCTTTGCCACCCTGAAAAGTTGATAGGTATGTACAATGTAATGCTTTTATTTGTTAAATATACTTGTTAATTCACAGCATATGATGAGATTGCTTAATATAGTGCAGTTCAGGGTGATGAAGTGTATTACAGAAAACTGTACAGCCGTGGTTTAACATACATTTGACATGGGGAGGCCGATTCATTAATAGCGCCAGGTAGCAACAGATGAGCGCCAGTAGCGTTATTTTCACAGCGCACGCTAGTATTCGCTGTGCTTGGCCGTTGTTCGGCTGTTGACAGCGACTCAGTCGGTGTGCAGTAATGTTGAATACGGGGTTAGGAGTCGCTGTTTGACTGGTTCCGCGCTGTATGGGAGCGCATGCCAGCGAATGGCCAACAACTAACAAATCACGCTCAAAAAATTCTCGCGCTGTGAAATGCTTGTTTAAACCCCAGAGCGCTGGCGGCGATGGGTTAAAAGTAGTTTTTTAACCCCCAAACAACCATATTTTTGGGAAAAAAACAAAAAATTGTTTTTACAAACATTTTGTAATATGAATACATTAATATCAGACCTGTAATATCAATTCTGCACAATTTTTTTTTTTTTTTACCTTAAAAAAAATATCTAACATTGCAGAAGTGGTCACAGAATTTTTGCCATTTAAAAAAAAAAAAAAAACATTAATAGCAATTAATTATTAATATTTAAAGATTGTTCCATTGAAATGCATTGGAGAGCGCCAGGTAGCGAGAGGTCATACCTGTCGCTGTTCAAGGTCGCTCGCTGGCGCTGTGGGGTGAGGCTGGAATAATGATGAATGATTCGCTATCTGGAGCTCTGTCAGTCGCTAAGCAGGATCGGCTTGATAAATGTGTGATTGCGGAGGGGAGCCGGCGTTCTCGTGGCGGTGAGCGTCATTACCGTACGCTCATCATTCGCTACCTGGTGCTATCCCTTGTTAAATAAGGGCCTTAGATTCAATACAGTTGTTGGTTATGAAAGACATCTGGTAGTTTATTATCAGCCCTATTGTGGGACACATTAAGGGCCTTATTTAAGAAGCGCTATCACCACGTAGTGCCATGTAGCATCAGGTGAACACCGGAAGCAGTATGTGAAAACCATATATATGAAAGTCAAACTGGTCAGCACCGCTAATAGCATCATGTAGTGTCACATGTATCACTAGCAGCAGCTCAGAGTAAAGCGTCTGCGCTGTATTTTCTTGCAGCGCCACGTAACACCTGTCGCTTAGGCCCTTATTTAAGAAGGGATAGCGTCAGGTAGCGCCTGGTTAATGAGAGATAGCGACTGGTCAATGCCTGACATGGCACGCAATTACACATTTATCAAGCAGAATCTGTTTAGCGACTGGGATAGCGCCATGTAGCGTCTGATTCATCATTTTCAGCCTTGCACAGCGCCAGGTATGACCTCTCGCTACCCGACGCTCTCCCATACATTTCAAATAATTCTGTGACCTCTTCTGGCATTGAAAAAGCAGTTTTTTCATAATTCTTTCATTTTTTTATATATTTCCTCAGAAATGACATTACAGGTCTGCCATTAAAGTGTTCATGTTACAATGTTGTTACAATGTAATTCCATATGTTTTCGCTTTGTTACTAGTTGATAGATGCTTGAAAACAGACTTTAAACACACCGCCTCCTGCGCTCTGGGCTTCAAACAAATATTTTTCAGCGCCAGAGATTTGTGAGGCTGTTTTTTTGCTGAATATGGTGTGAGTCGGTCGCTATGAGCAGTCGCTAACATGCGCTCCCATACAGCGCTGTACTGGTCAAATAGCGACTCCTCACAATGTATTCAACATTACTGAACAGCGACTGAGTCGCTATAAAGTAGCGACTCACGGCCGAGCACTGCGACTACTAGCGGGCGCTCTGAAAATGCCTGCTACAGACGCTCATCTGTCGCTACCTGCCGCTAATGATGAATCAGCCTCCCCGTTGCACTTTCCCATACACTTCAATTGTGTATATTTTGGTTGTGTAGAAATCACGTTTGGATTACATTTTTACTGTATTTGTTCACATAAAATGATTGTGTTGGCCCCAGGGCAACAACAAAAGACTTTAGTGTTGTTCATCGCACTTCAGGTTTAGGCTGCAGAATTGTATTTTGCGTTCCGCCATTGCAGTGCCAGTTAGGTACTTCAGCCCTGACACATTTCAGCGTTAATGCTTCATCAGAGGGAATCATAAGGGCTGTTTGTAGTTTGTTGTGACCATATCTGGGGAGTTGGTACCTAAAGAGCATGGATAGCATAAGTGAGTAATGTGCCAGATTTAGGTCTTAAATAGTCATGGCAAAGTATAGTTATAAATATCCATATAGAGAGAAATTTTGCAAAGCCTACCTAGTTGGTATGCTTTTTTTCTTTTTATTTTCCATTTGTTTTTTTCTACTAGTGATCTTCCTCCTTTATCCCTTATATCTAAACTGACTATTTATGGGGGGGCATTTTATGACTATTTTTTGGGGCCTCAAAGTGAGACAGCTTAAAGTGGACCAACACCCAGGATTTTGACTATCCTGGGTCTTGGTCCACTTCGGTGGGGCACCCCCGATCGGGGTGCCCCGCTGTGTGAAACCCCCCCGAACCCCCCGAAAAACTCACCTCTCCCCGCTCCCAGCGCCGACGGACAAGCTTCTGACAGCTGCGGACAAGCGGCTCCTCCGCCGCCGCCTCCCGCGCGTCACTCTTGAGGGTAAGGGGGTTTGGGGTGTTTGGGGGGGTTTCACCCCGCGGGACATCCCGATCTCGGATGTCCCACGGGGAGGGAGGTGATCAGCCCGGGAATCTTATAGATTCCCGGGCCGATCACCCGAGGGTGATGGTCCACTTTAAAAGAAATTGTGGGTGATATGTGTGGTAAGGGTGGTTTTGGGTTGTGGCCTATTGACGGGCTTTTGGGAAACAAATTTAAACAGCAGTTTGGGTGCACAATTGGGTGTGAATAGCAGCTTGTATCTTGTGAGCTTTAAAAAGCACGATGAGCTTTAACAAACAAAAAAGTGTAATAAAAATGTTTTTACTGTTGAAATACATCATTTTTCCAATGAGATAAGGATAATTTTTTGACTGTTTGGAAACAACAGCACCATATAGGGTATGCAGAAAAAGACATAAACCATTTAGAATACCCAGTGTTTCCAAACTTTCAAAAATGATCAATACCTCATTGGAAAAATGATTACCTGTAAAAATGACCCATTTCAGGTACAGATCAATTTGGGGGAAAATAGAACAAAAAATGTTATTGCACTTTTGTATGTTAAAGTTAAAAAGCTCACAGATATACTGGTTTCAGTTCACACCAAAATGTACACCTAGAGGTAAATATGCTTCACTAAATAATTACCACCCCTCCCCCTCTATTCTTCCCTGTCTATTTTCTATTAGCTTGTCTTTTTCCCTAGCTCTCTTCTTTTCCTTATTCTTTCTCCTTTATTTCCTTTTTTACATTCCTTTTTTTTCCTGTATTATATGTAAATCCTTGCTTTTCTATATTCTCTCTACTATGATGTTGCCCTCCCTTCTGTTTACAATTGTACACCATTCTGTCGTTTCTGCTTTCCATTTTTTTTCTCCTAGTTTCCTTCCTTCTTTCCTATATCTGTCTATCTTTCCTTTCCTTCCTTTACATCCCTTTCATCTTTTTACTATATGTATGTATAATTATAATATTATTATATATATATACTGTATATTCATCCTCACTCATTCTTATTCTCTCTTCTATGCTCTTGCCCTCCCTTTTGTTCTTGTGACCCTTTTTTCTGACTTCCATACATTTTACTTTTATCCTGTATGCTTTCCACCCACTGTATGTTCTTCTATGTGTTTATTTGTGTCTCTTTTTCTTACTTTTCCTCTAAAATTACCCATAAAGAATGTTATACATATGCGGCTAGCCGATCGGTAAGTAGCCTTGAAAAGCAACATTGAAATCCTGACCTTCATTTTCTCTTGCCTTGTTGTTTAACAACGCTGTGTTATAAATACCATAGATAAAACATGTCTCCTTCTGCTCCCTAGACCCTCTGTTTCCACAATTGTAGTAGGCGATTCTGTCTACACGCAAGTGTAATAAACACACTAATGAGTTCCAGCAAATGACTGTTTGTTCATAGCATCAAGACATTTATTAAGGTCAAGGTTATGCTTATTAAATGCGCCGGCACCTTCTGTCTTCAATTCAGCAGATACAGAGAGATCATTGTCTTGACATTTTCCTTCTGGTAGTTAATCAAGCTTTTCTAGTAACACAACGCAAATTCAATTTTTTGCTTTTGTCCTTTGAATCATTTCAAGCTCAGCTCACTTTTCCCATCTCTCTATCCAGTGTTAAAGGATTTAGCTGAGAAAATCAATTCTATCTGCTTTATTCCAACAAAAAATGGTAGATCATCTATTAGTTTATTTGCAGAAAATTGCTGCTACTGGAGCTTGGTTCCGGACCCGAACCACAGGTGCATGCAAAAGTTTTTGCACCCCTGGTCACACACTTCTCCACATTTTTGATATCGTGGTATTATTGGGGAGTTGTACAATTTTAGTGTGAAAAAATTAACCTTGCAAGAGAATGGGAACCAAAGGAGGATTTGGTATCAGATCATTGTTACGAAAGGCCAGGTGATGCAAATGTCAAAGCTTTATAAAAGTCAAAATGGAGTACTAACCATGCAGGGCGCCCAAGTTTTGCTTTTTAAAAAAAAAAATGAAAAGATGAAAATAAAAACAGCTTTTGCTTAATATACAAAGATAATGTGTCATCTTTTTAAGGGGACCAAAACCCAGGATTTTGATTATTCCGGGGAATTTGGTATTTGGTCCTTACTCCTGGGGCACCCCTATTTGGATTGCCCCACTGTGTAAAACTCCCCAGTTCACCCAGTAAAAATCACTGTTCCCCAGTCTTATGGACTCCAGAGCTGCTTTTGGTCCACTTTAAAGTCCTTGCCCAGGGCTGCTTTTGATCCAGGCACTCACCAATCGTCCAATATATCTAAGGCCCTTATTTAACAAGGGATAGCGGCAGGTAGCGAATGGTGAGCGAACGGTAATGACGGTCACCGCCACGAGAACGCCGGCTCCCCTCCGCAATCACACATTTATCAAGCCGATCCTACTTAGCGACTGACAGAGCGCCAGATAGCGAATCATTCATCATTATTCCAGCCTCACCCCACAGCGCCAGGGAGCGACCTTGAACAGCGACAGGTATGACCTCTCGCTACCTGGCGCTCTCCAATGCATTTCAATGGAGCAATCTTTAAATATTCTTAATTAATTGCTATTAATATTTTTTTTTTTTTTTTTTTTTAAATGTAAAAAATTCTGTGACCACTGCAATGTTAGATATTTTTTTTAAGGTAAAAAAAAAAAAAATTATGCAGAATTGATATTACAGGTCTGATATTAATGTATTTATATTACAAAATGTTTTGAAAAACTCTTTTTTTTTTCCAAAAATATGGTTGTTTGGGGGTTAAAAAACTACTTTTAACCCATCACCGCCAGCGCTCTGGGGTTTAAACAAGCATTTCACAGCACGAGAATTTTTTGAGCGTGATTTGTTAATGAATATGCTGGGAGCCGTTCGCTATGGCCATTCGCTGTCATGCGCTCCCATACAGCGCGGAACCTGTCAAACAGCGACTCCTAACCCCGTATTCAACATTACCGCACACCGACTGAGTCGCTGTCAACAACCGAACAATGGCCAAGCACAGCGAATACTAGCGGGCGCTGTGAAAATACCGCTACTGTCGCTCATCTGTCGCTACCTGGCGCTATTAATGAATTGGCCTCCCCGTACCTTATGTATTCCAAGCAAGCCACATGCTTTGCTTTCATCCCTGGTTGTGGCAGAGCTGGGAAGGCACATTTTTTGAGTCATTGCACTGCTCTGTTATGATTGCAGTTAGTTATGCAGCCACTTTCCATGCTTGCTTGCTTTTGGAGCAACAAGGGACAATTTTTACCTGGGTTTATGATCATGCTCCAAAGTGGTTGCATGGCCACTCCCTTTCCTTGATGCTGCCAACACAAGGCAGCCCAGCAAACCACAATGGATGCACTTATAAAGCTGTGCCATACCCCTTGGAAGACCACAGGACCTATGCTGAAGGACATATAGAAATGTTTGCCACCATAGCTGGAGGCCAGTTATTTGGCCTTCGAGCTCTGGATACCAGAGCCTATACGTTCTAAGAAAAAGCTGTGGAATACTCTGAAGTCAACTGTATGTACTTGTTGATCTAATAAAGGGATACATAAAGCTAAGACTGATAGGAAGAACTATGGTCTTAAAATATTAGTTTAAAAAATATTAGATAGTCACAGTATATTCAGAGAATGCATTATTCCTTATGTGTATAATCCTCCTCCTGTCAGCCCAATACTTCCTAGAAAGGTATTTACACCAGCATTACCCTCTGCTAAGTTTGTGTGCATGGTAGATTTCAATATGCTGATGTCACCCTAATCTCCTACATTAGAAAGACTAGATTGGAAGAGGAAGGTAGGGCTTGCACTATTTCTCCCATCACTTTAGATGAAATTATTTGTCTACAGTATGGCCAGTGGTAAAGCTCTGGGCCCTGATGGCCTTCTCGTAGACGTCTATGCTTGGTAATATATGATCACGTGTCACCAACTGCTAAAGAGTCCCTAGAGAATGGAGAAATATCCTTCTATGAGCCTATGAATCTAATCTAATAGTACTATTAATGGAGGATAAAGATCCTCCCTCCTGTACTTCATATAGACCTATTTCACCTCTGAATAGTGAATATAGAATACTAGCCAAGCTGTTGACCACTAGGTTGCATGAAATCATCCTGGATAATATCCTTTAGGATCGATTAAGAAAGTCCACATCCATATATTTACCTCTGCCTCATCTGCCTTTTTGTGGGCGACAAGGCAAGGGTGTCTGCTGCCCCCCTCCCTTTTGCAATAGGTATAGAGGAACTAGCCTGTAAGTTAAGACAAAACCCAAGGGTACAGGGATTAAGGCTGGGCTTATGTGAGGATGAACTAGGCCTGCACTGAATGATATGAAATTATTTTTACAGGATTCTGGCACATCGTGTCCAGTCCAGTATTATCCCAGTTTGCAAAACATACTGATGGCGTTGGTTACAGAAGAAATTACAACTACTTAAAGAGGAACAAAACTGCTGGCCAGCCTGGAATCTAACAGCCGCTGGCTTTTCTCTGAGGCATCCTAAATTGGGATGCCTCGCTGTGTGAAACCTCCCAGATCGCCCATAAAAAAATCACCTGCTGTGAATAGGTTATTCGACAGAGGGCTCCCATTGACCTGGATGGGGAGCGCGCGCTGCAGCATCCCTGGTTGTGCACGCGCTCCTGCCCAAGCTGGATTTTAATGGATGGGACAAGAGCGGGGGATGTAGAGGATGCGGCCGTGCCATCCCCATTCAAAACAATGAGAGATGCCTACTGAATGACATAGTCACAGCATTGGACGGGAGCCTGCACATATGCTGTTGTAGCATGGGAAAGGGAATTTTTATGTATAATGTATTAATATACAGAAATCAACAACCTAGAGTGTAACACATTAGGATCGATTCACAGCCTTTCTTAAACGCATTTATGCTTGAAAAAGTGTGTGAATTCCTATTATTGGTCCATTTTCGAGCTGCTGGTGTGTTATTTTGAACGTATATGTGTGTGCATAACTGCGTTTTTTTCTTTTTCGCGATCGTGTCTACATCTTATTTTCCTTGTTAGTGTGTTGTTGTGATTAGTATGGGCGTGCGAATAATTCACAGCTCTGATTAGGTTTTTGTCTTCCGTACATGCCAATAAAATGCTCCACTTACGGGCTCATTTACCTGGTGGGAGTGCAGTGGCATGGTGCACAAGATCATTCGGTGATGGAGTCACGGTATACTGTTCCTTTTTCCTTTCGGAGCTTTGATTGCATTGCCCGTATACAGATGTTGAACGCATACATGGCGTTGAGCTATTTAAGCTGACCCGACTTAACCATGTTTATCTTGAGAACCTTTATTGTTAGTTGCAGTCATGGTTAGCCCCTGCCACAAGCAAGGGGCATGCAATTGGAGGTATGACCAAATTGGTTGGCTGCTTAAATTCCAGCCTAAGCTCAGCTGCACTCTCAATAAATTTCTTGATGGCATGGCTACCTTGGTGGACAAGTTTATATGTTTCCCTGACACCATGGTAGCCTGGCATGCTGTTAAGCTGGGCTTTTATGCGCTGGCCAATATGCCCAGTGCCATGGGTGCGATCGACTGTATGCATGTGGTGCTGGTGCCACTGGTTGCTGATGAGTATTTTTTAGGTATGTGTTTGGGTTCCCTTTGCATCCTTAATTCCATGCTATGTAGTGCAATCTGTTTTTAGTCTAGCTTCCCCATACTTAGTGTGTGTTGTCCCTTGCATTGTATTGCCTCCTGTTAAGTGGACCTCAATCTCCCCTTTCAACTAGTCGTCCCTTGTTCCCTGTAGCTGCTTCACTCTAATATAGGCCAAAGATAATATTAATTTTTCCTTTTACTCACACAAGTTATGGCCTCCCACCTAACACAATCTTTTAAGTCCCTTTTTTCTTACTCACCCAAAGAAGGCAGTCTTACCAGTAAATGTCCCTTTCTGCTTAGCATCTGTTCTGTCACTGTAGGTGTGCTTAAATGCTGCTCAACTCTTGACCTGTGTGCTTTGTGTCTTTGTGCAGGAACTGGAAGATGGGCCATTCCATCAATGTTCAATGCGTTGCCTGTTCTGATCTATGGTTCCTAAGCGTTCTAGCTGGATTTCCAGGCTCCACCCATGATGCTTATGTTCTTCGTAATTCAAGCCTGTTTGGTCATTTTGAGTCTGGCGAGCTGTCTGGCGCATGGGTACCTGGTAAGTGTTGTCATTATTACTCCTTTATTGCTGATGTATGTTTTTCACATAGAACTTGTGTATCTGTCTCTTCTCTTATTTTTGTAGGTGATTTTTGTAGGTGATTCTGGCTACTCCCTGCTTCCGTGGCTAATAACCCCCATTTTGCGCATTCAAACTCAGGCACATGCGGCCTATAACTGGGCTCATACCAGGACCAGGCCAGTGGTCAGGTGGGTCTTTGGTTTTCTTAAGACCCGGTTTAGGTGCCTGGACCATACTAGGGGTGGCCGCCAGCACCAGCCCCAAAAGGTCATAAACATGCTGCCATGTTGATGTGTCCCCCTCTGCAGCTATGATGGATGTACCTGCAGAGCTTTATCGGGCCACACAGAGTGGCTTCTGGCCAGTCTGTGTGGAACCACCTTGTCTCGTCTCATTTTAGTTAATTTTTGTGCATTTTTTTTAATTCTCCAGTGTTATTTTTGTGGTATGTCTATGTATATAAGTCTATATGTATATTTGGATTTGAGGCAAGGTTTGTTCTGTAAGCTTCAACACGTCTTTTCATGTATTTAGAGAGATTAAACTGAATTCCAAAATCACTTCTGCTTGTTTTGTTTGTTGTTGTCACAAAACTCTGACATACTACTATATTTAGAACACTGTGTGCCCATATTCTTAAGCTACTGAGATATCAAAACAAAAACATGACAAAATAAATCCTACAAAATGTGTTTTTCCTTATTGCTAGGGTGGGTGGCCTGCAATGTCTGGTGGTTCTCTAGCTTCTCGGAGTGCCACCAGCAATGGTGCTACCAGTGTCTCAATGTGCCGATTGTTCTGTTGCTCCCCCACCATTGCTCGGAGGTCATGGTGGAGCAGCATTATGTGTCTCCCTATTGTTTGGCAAAACCAGGCACTGTTTTGCCTTAAGGCTCTGACATCTGCTTGCCAATCTGCCTCCATCACCTGCACCCACCTCACCAGGGAAATATGACGACTTGAAGAAATGAGAGAAATTACTGCGCTACTATTACATGAAACTTTTTTTTAAAACAAAATATGTTAAAATTGCTCAACGTGCGTCGACTCAAATATCCCTGTAGGTCCAAAGATTATTATATATTATTGTGGCACAGAGAAAAAAGCAAAGCTAAACTGAGCTTGCCTGGGCCGTCGTCCTCTTCCCTGGGTGGGGACACTTGCAGCTGGAGATGTACTTGGCCTTTCCACATGTGTTGCACTTGATGTGGGTGATGGGAAATCCTTGGTAGCCGAGCTGGCCCATGGAGGTGATGGCTGCAGCTGCTCATCACGCTCTAGCTGTTGGTAATTCTGGAGCTGTGGATCCAGTTGTTGCTGACGAAGGAGTGGGGGAGGTAGATGCTGTTGCTGCAGTGGGAGTGGGGGAGGCAGATGCTGCAGCTGCAGAGGGAGTGGAGGAGTAAAGGGGGTGGGAGTAGCTCCATCACTATTATTTATACAAAATTATCATCATTATTCAGGGCCTGGGATCCAATTTACCGCCCAGTTTAACCCTCTCATCATCTAAGTATGAGGGAGTGGAGGAGGCAGCTGATGCTGCAGAGGGAGCCGGGGAGGCCGCTGATGCTGCAGTGGCAGCTGTGGATGCAGCCGCTGCTGCAGTGGCAGCTGTTGAGGCAGATGTTGTGAGTAAGGCTGCTGGGGAGGTAACTACTGCTGCAGAGGGTGCTGATGCTGCTATTGTGGGAGCAGATGCTGCGGATTGCCCTTCTCAAGATCCTGTATGGCAGCAGGTAGTGGGGGTGTCTGTAGAGCCAGGCAAAAGGAATCCGGGGGGCCCCCACTTTAGCCACTTGACACCTGCAAGATCCAAGTCTTCCATTGGTGCAGTCCTTGATGACATAGCACCAGTATTTGTGTGCTTCTGTGGTTAGGTGTCCATGTTTGTTTTCTGGTTCTTTCCTGCAATATGAATAGGGCATATGCTTGGTAAAGCACCATACCTTGTGTGAGGGTGCATATTGCTGACTGGCTGGTGACTGAACAAGGCTGTCTGGGGGGCTGGGTTTCTGGCATGGGGTCGGCCATGATGAGAGGGGAGTGGAGGCTGCGGGGGGAGGGGGATATCTAGATTTGAGCTGGGTTGCTGCTGACTTAGATCCCTGCTGTGTGTGACAGAGTAGGAAGTTGGGGTGTCAGGTTCATTGGGAGAAGGGGTGTGGGGGGTCTTGGCACTGCTCTGGCTTGGCCTTGCACTTTGCCTGGCACTGCTCTGGTTTTTCCTAACACTTTGGCTGGAACTGGTGTGGCTTGCCCTAGCACTTTGTATGGCACTGCTCGGGCTTGACCTAGCACTTTGCCTGGCACTGCTCTGACTTGACCTAGCACTTTGCCTGGAACAGCTCTGGCTTGGTCTAACACTTTGGCTGGAACTGGTATGGCTTGGCCTAGCACTGTCCCTGGAACTTCCCTGGCTTGGCCTAGCACCGGTCTGACCGGTCTGGCTGAGGCGGTGCTGGCTTTGGCTGGTGTGTGCTGGCGTGCACTTGGAGGGGGGCTGTGGCAACGTGGTCCAGCCCGAAAATCCATCAGGGTATGGCTTGGTTCAGCTGTCCTGCCTGTGTATGCAAGGCTGCACAAATACAACCTGCTTAGCTTGACATTTCTATGGCTTTACTTAACACTTTAGATAATGATGACACACAGGTATGACTTCCTGCTCCACGCCAAGAGGAAGATGGCAGAGGAGGTTTATTTGCTAACCACTGACACCTACAATCACATTAGGCAAGGCTGTGTGTAAAATAATGCTATTCTCTTCTGAATACAGATGGAGGATAAGGCCCACTTGGGGGCTATGAGGCCGGCCAATCCTGGAACAACCTGGTGGACGTGTAGGGAGGTGCGCAGGGGTGCCAATGTCCTCACCCTCCTCTGCAGGTGAGCCCCAAGCTCACCTGGATCAACCTGCTGAGGAGGAGGCACAGATGTTGGGCAGGGAGTCTAATGATCCTGGGCATGATAATTCAGGTACGAAGATCACACACAAACCACACATAGGAAGACATAGACTTAACATTCACACATGTTTTGATATGTGAATCTTTGGAATATTTGCTTCTAGATGGCCAAGATGTCTCAGTGGGTGAGCAGCGAGGGCAAGGGCCACCAACTATCATGCAGCCCCAAGAAGAAGGTAGGTGATGTGCCACACACAACACAATCCAATTCCCAGCTTAATAACATTTACTAACAGATAATTTTTTCACCTACAGACTCGGGTCCAGTTCGAAGGGTGGCTCCCCGGCCCCAACCACCCCACCAGCCTAGGAAGTTCTAATATAAGTGACTATTTAATAATATGCCTTCTTCAACAGGTTTGCAGGAAGCAGATGATAGATACTAATTGTTTGTGTGTTTGTTTTTTTGCCTTTAACAGTATACAGAGACAATGCTCAGCAGAGGCTCTAAGAGCTGTACATGAGCTGGTGGGTGAGATTGCGGACCTGGCTGGTTCCATGGGGACCCACCTTAAACTGGGAGCCTACCACATTAGTTTTAAGCTGCCCCCTTGTAAACAGTTGTGTACCCCATTTTCTACCCTTTTTATTTTTTAAAACATTTTATTATAAAAAATTATATTTTGCCACAAAATAAGTAAATAAACATTTTAAAGAAAAAAATTATACAAAAATGTTATTCTTCATACATCTAAAACATGCTGTCTTTCTTTAACTGTCAATGGTTGCTAGAGTAATGTGTAATTTATATACATGGGGGCAAGCAAGGTAAACGCTTAGGAGAAGAAAAGACACTGCATAGTACATCAGAAAGTGGTACAGGTAAGCACTTAGGAGAAGAACTAACACTAGATGGAACATCAGAAATTAGTACAGGTAAGCACTAAGGAGAAGAAATGACACTGCATAGGACATCAGAAAGTGGTACAGGTAAGCACTTAGGAGAAGAACTAACACTAGATGGAACATCAGAAATTAGTACAGGTAAGAACTTTGGAGAAGTAATGACACTGCATGGGGCATCAGAAAGTGGTACAGGTAAGCACTTAGCAGATGAAAATACACTGGATGGGACATCACTAACAAACCCCAAGCAAGGAGAAGGAGCAACGCTGGAGAGAAGGATGGGTACAGATAAGCATTCAGGAGCCGACGACACTTGGCACAGCAATAAGTAATGTACTAGAATGCCAGGGACAGGGGCAGAACACTGGAAAACACCAAAAAAAAAAAAAGGCTTGCATATGAGTACAAGCCAGTGCATGTGTACACGTGTACAGAAAACTGAATTAGTAGGACCATGCTGGACAGTTCAACATTTTTCAGCAAGGTACATTGAAAAATGCACAAAAAACGCTGGATGACAGGACATTCGCACCACATAAACAAAGCCGTTGTTCACTGCGCAAGCCGCAAAATGGTCTCGCAGGCTTACACAACCACGAAGTAACGAATCGGCCCTGATGAAGGCTCTGAATCATGCGAGTGCACGTACAAGCACCGAAAACTATGTGTAATGAATGGGCTTACCCGCTAAAACAAAAGATAGAAGGCTGTGAATCGCCCTTAATGAGCAGCAACACCTCTGAAAGATTGCATAAACCAACACGTTATAAAAGCACCACCACAGACCCAAAGCTGCTATTTCAGGAAGTGACCTTCGGCAACATGTTGGTATATAAATAACTATTTTACTTTAAATAAAATAACCAAAAATGGACAAACAGGAAGCATTTTGTACATGTTGCCAAGGCAACTGTTCCTGTGGGTCAGTGAAATAGTTTTGAACAATTATTATTTTCTTAGCTGAAGGAAAATGAAACTTTGGTAGAGAAGTAGAAATTACAGAACATGCCTGGGTTGCAGTTCCTCTATTTAACCCAATATTAGATTATCAAAATTATCGAATCTGTGTACTGTACATTTATTTTGAATATTTTATATATAATGAACAGGCTACATTATGATTTATGATGCACATGTTTTAGGATAGAAGAAAAAACAGATTTTTTTAATAAATAAAATGAGAGGGCAGCAAGAAGGAGTCATGTATGAAGATAATCATGGAATTAGAAACAGTAATGATAGTGTTGTGTCTGCCTATTACTATTAGACATGGGGTGTTGCAGAATTTATAGCTACACAGAAGTACATGGGATTTTGTGGGCAGTAAATAGTTCTTCCTTTTTTTCACTCACTGCTCCAGGAGTTAGCACTAGCTAACCAAGTTTAATAAGTGTGAGGGCTTAACCAGTCAGAGCTGACCACTGCATAGATGAGGTTTTAGGTATGCTCGGCCTTGGAAGGTGCCCAGTGCAAAACTGGAGGTTGGGATCGCCAACACAATTTCATAGTCTCTCACTGTTTGCCTACTGGACACTGGGATTTGCCAGACATGCACTGAGGAAGCCTGTCACATGAACAGCCAGTAAGGGAATGAAGAGGTGGGATAGTGCGGAAGTTTTTGGCATGCTGAGGTTATGCAGGGCGGGTTATTCCAATTTAGGGAAGCTTCTTGGAGTTAGCAAGCTAGCTGTGTCAGTTTTGAATGCTGGACTGCTTTAACCCTTTAAGTGCCAAACACGTAACACCTACGTGCTGGCTTGGCTGGGCCTTAAGTGCCAAGCCCGTAGGTGTTATGTGCTTGACTTTCCCCGCTCCTTGTTAAAAAAATAAAAATAAAAAATACTCACCTGACCCCTCGTTGGATCCGGCCGGGTCTCCTCTTTAATTTGGTGCCATACAATTTGGTGGCTCTTCAGCTTCAGGGGAGCCTGAAAGGGCTCTCCCCCTCCTCTCCCGAGGGGTGCCGCCATCTTGCCGTTATGACGTCACTCAGCGGGTGTCGTCCAGGCTCCCTGCTGCTCTTCATTCAGATGCGATCATGCTGACCACAGGAGCAGAGGGGCAGGTGATCAGATCATCACCTGCCCCTCTGCTACTGCAGCCAGCATGATTGCATCTGTCATCACATCGAGGGACAAAGGAGCTGATGATCGGAGGTAAGTAAAGTAAAAAAAAGTTTTTATTTTTTAATAAAACTAATTTTTTCTTATGTGTCAGTGTGTTTTTTTTTTACTGTTAACCCCTTTTGAACTGGTAAGGGGTCCATGAGACCCCTTATACCAGTTCTCAAGGCTGGGGGCTGGCAAGTCACCTGCTAGCCGCAGGTGACTTGCCATTAACCCCCGGCACCCCCATTACCTGCCTCCTTAAAGCCCGGGGGGGGCAGAAGAGCCAGGGCCCACATAGGCTATGTGGGCTCATAGGCTGCAGGGTGGGGGGCCACAAAAGCTGGCCCCCCCACTCTTTGCCTACAAGCCCCCATAGCTGGTCCCGGGCTGGTAATGCTGGGAGGGGGGACCCTATGTCATTTTTTTTTTTTAATTAACCCCTTATGCTTTGTCACCCAGCAGCTATAAAAGGCTTCCAGCAGCAGAAGGAGAGAAGAAGCCAGATTGATGAGCGTGGGACACAGGGATGGATGGGAGGTAAGTATAAAAAAAAAAATAAATAAATAAATAAAATATTTTTTCTCTCTGTCTCTGTGTTTTTTTTTTACATGTAACCCTTTGTGAACTGGTAAGGGGTCCATGAGACCCCTTATACCAGTTCACAAGGCTGGGGGCTGGCAAGTCACCTGCAACTAGCAGGTGACTTGCCATTAACCCCCGGCACCCCCAATTACCTGCCTCCCCAAAGCCCGGGAGGGGGCAGAAGAGCCCGGGCCCACATAGGCTATGTGGGCTCGTAGGCTGCAGGGTGGGGGGCCACAAAAGCTGGCCTCCCCACTCTGTGCCTACAAGCCCCCTTAGCTGGTCCCAGGCTGGTAATGCTGGGTAAGGGGGACCCCATTTTTTGGAGGGGGGATTTTTAAGGGGGGGATTTTTCAGTTTGGGGGTCTCCTGGGCAAAAATGGGGGGGGGCTACTGATACATATGTGGTACCATTGTAATCGGAAGAAATGGGGCTTTCACATGCAATATGGTTTTCTCTAATAAAGTAAATAAATATAAATTAAATAAAAATAAATGTTTTATTTAAAATAAAGGAGACAATTGTCTAAAAAATAATTTTTTATTTTGTTTTTGTTCTTTTTACGCAAAAATATTTTAAAAACAGTAGAAAAATTACAAACAAGACATTTCATGTTAAAGCCTAAACCCTGCTGCAAAAAAATTATCTATAATTTTCCTGGAAATTCCTCCAAAAATCACGGTTAAACATGGTGCAAAATGGTGAAAAATTACCTGTCAACAGAGGGTGAAAAAATTTCAAGTAGAGGGGCAATTAAAAGGGTTAATAGTACATATGCATGTGGGGTATTGTTCTGCTCGGGGGGACCTTGCTCTTTCAGATTTAGCTTGTTTTTTTCTTGTTTGCATATTGATTTTTTAAGAAAATGTGTTTTTAATTCTGTTTTTTTTATAATTTTTTTGAGGGAAACCTCGTACAACCTAAGAATTCTTCAAGGGATTACTTCTAAAATGATGAGCCCACTACAACAATCTGGGTACGTTTAGAAAGCTTAACATATGTTCTTTCAGGGAATATATGGTTTCTGGGGGGTATTCCAAATGTAAAGGGTTGTTTTGGTAGAAAACTACAAGGTGTGCACTTTGAGTGCAGAGCTGAAATTTTCAAGTAAAATTACCCTTACGCACATGCTTTACTTTGAGGTGTTTGACAACTCTTTCCTTGACAATAGCTATGCATGTTGGGTATTGTTCTGTTCGGGGCATGTTGCTTTTTCAGATTGGGCTTGTTTTTTTTTTTTTTGATTATTTTTTTTTTTTTGGAAAATATGATTTGATTCTGCATTTTATTCTTTTTTAGTGAAACTCTGTGCTACCAAAGAATTAATTGAGGAATTACTTCCAGAAAACTGCACCTATGTAAACAAGCCTGGTACACCTAGAAAGCCTGAAGTGTATACTTTCAGGGAATATATACAGTTTGTGGGGGGTATTTCAAATGTAAAAGGTTGTTTTTCTTGAAACACTGCAAGGTGCGCCTAGCACTTAGCATATTTGTATTTTATCTGAAAATCTCCTAAAGCTCTGTTTCAGTTTGGGGGAGTCTCCTGGGCAGGAAAAGGTGTCTATCAATACATATGTGGTACCGCTGTGACTGGGAGAAATTGAGGTTTAGCACGCAATAAAATTTTATTGACAAACTTACATTTTCTATTACAAAAAAAACACTACAATTTGCAAAAAATAGATTTTTTTAATTTTTTGATTTTTTTTTTGCACATATTTCACCAAAAAGTATTGAGAATACACTAAAAAAAGGCCAAACAAGAGATTTCATGTTGAAGCCCAGACTCTCTTGAAAAAAACAATATATCATTTTCCTGGGAAATCCCTGGAAATCCTTTCAAAAATCACAGTTGAACATGTGTAGCGCAAAATAGTGAAACATGGTCTGGCAACAGAGGGTGACAAAAGCTGCAGGTAGGCTGGCACTTAAAGGGTTATTCTTCATCTGTGGTCCCCAACGAGTCGTGCAGCTCCTGCATCTCGCCCACCAACTGAAGGACCCTGGCACTCAGTTGTGCCACTCTAGCACGTGTGGTCCCTGTATAAAAATGTTTTAAAAATTATTTGTCGGCAAATACATGTTTCTCAGCACTAAGAGGTATGCACTGCTCACACAATTAGTATACTCAGGATGCTAGCCCTAGGGACAAAGTTCTATGCACGCTTCTCTAAATAAGTAAGGCTCCAGGTCTAGCCCACCATAATGTCCTCACAGATCAGGCTGCACACCACTTCATAATACAATTCATATATTTATTCAACAAAAACCAATACACCAATCTCATATACAGCAAAACAGCACATAACACATTAAAAAAACATATATTAAAAACCCAAGTGGGGAGGAACTCCAGGGCTAAAATACATAAAGACACTCACTGCTCTAGTGTCAGAAATAATCCACTAAATTTAATTATCCATAATATAGACTCACATCAACCAATATATATACACTGACGTTTTACTGGACAAGTTACTAGGTGCTAGTGCAATTATCAATATCCTATAATCTTTAAAAAATAATAAATCTAAATTTAGTGGATTATTTCTGACACTAGAGCAGTGAGTGTCTCTATGTATTTTAGCCCTGGAGTTCCTCCCCACTTGGGTTTTTAATATATGTTTTTTAATGTGTTATGTGCTGTTTTGCTGTATATGAAATTGATGTATTGGTTTTTGATGAATAAATATATGAATTGTATTTTGAAGTGGTGTGCAGCCTGATCTGTGAGGACATTATGGTGGGCTAGCCCTGGAGCCTTACTCATTTAGAGAAGTGGGCAAATACATGTTTAACAGCTGTGGATGGAGTGTTAATTAGGTTGCAAGCTAACTCATGAGGCCATATGTCATTATGCTAAGGAATTATTAAAAGGAAGAGGCCATATGTCATTATGCTTATGACATTGACTATGGATTTAGGTAGATTGCTGATCATGTCATTTCCCACATACTACAAAAGAATGACATTACAACTTACTTCATTGGTGGGCAAGCTCTGCTTCGGGGACCACCCTCCGCTCTGGGACCTGCCACTGCTGGGAAGTTGAGGCTGTAGAGACATGTAAAATAGGGTCACTTCTAATGTCTGAGTCAACAGTAAGCAAATGGCAGTTTGAATGTGTGTGTGACATCACCCACCTTCTCCATGTGCCTCCTGGGCATGATCTGCTGCAGACTCTTCCACAGATCCTTCACCCGCTACATTATCATCTAGAAAAAGAGATTAAGGGAATCAGGTTGGCTTTTAATAGCATGTATGTGTGTGCGGTTACATTAAGAGTCACATACCAGAGACTAATGGCTCAGTCGTTTGGTACGACTCCCTGCCCACGCTGTGATGCCCCTCCTCTGTGGATAGGTCCAGGGGCTGGTTGGAGGCTGCTACAGAGGAGGGGTAGGAACGTCGCCCTGGAGATCCACCACCTTCACTTTCTGCTGCAGATTCATGCTGCACTGTCGCCTCCGGGTGCGTCGGATTCGGTACTCCATTTCCAGCACTAGCCAAGGAAAGGATTTATGAAAAAAGGCCTACCTTCTGTATTAGTAACATATAGCATGCAATCGCTATATACTTACTTGGGAAATGGAGCCCGAAAAATCGCCGCACCCCGGCATGTGGAGTCGCTTCAGGTCCGACCAATGCTGCATGATCTGCGTATGGGTGAAGAAGGTGTCCGTCTCCTGCTGGATCCGGGAAACAATCTCCAAGGCGATGTTCCTCTTTACAAACGCGTTGGGCAGGTAGTCGTACCTGCGCTGAAGCATCGTCTAAAAAACACAAACTAAAAATAGTTGTCAGATCAAACTGCATACAAATATCTGTCACAATTCGATCAGTTGATTAAATGACATTCCCAGACACATTTCTAGCCTCAAACTATCCCGCTAGATGCAAGTGACTTGGTTTGCACATGTGCGTACTAACTTCTGTTTGGCACAGAGTTTAAAAAACTTTTAAAAACAACTGTACTTCCTTAAGGCCTAGGCATGCATTTAGATGGCAAATCAACATCCTTACAATACACTTACGAGCATAATCAGCTCTTGTTGTTGGCGGGTGAAGATTGTGGGCGCCATCTTGTTTCTTGTCCGCAGCAGATAAGTAATGCCCCAGCGGTTTCCGGGTTTCGCACAGCCGGGCGAACGGCCGTACGCACGCGAACGCGTAAGAGTCATACCCCGTCATTAGTATTTAAAAGGTCCTGGACACACAGCTCATTCTCTTTCAGATTGTCAGCATGGCACCGAAAAAACCCAGTGCTAAGGCCACACCAGCCAAGGAGGCCACCAGCAAAAGGGCCCAGCGGCATGAGGAGCCTTCTTCCTCACGTCTGACCACTCAATCACACCAAGCTACAACCAAGGTGCGGGAAACACGCAGCCAAAGTGGGCAACACAAGGCAACATTGGCCACCAAGGCCACAACAGCTAAACCAACAACCAAAGCCAAGGATGGAGCAGCAAAGAAGAAGGCACCAACAGCAAAGCAGGCAGGTACGACGGCGTACAAGGCCACTAAGAAGCAGAGTGTGAGAAGCCCGAGCCCACAAAGAACACCCTTTCCTCCTCCCCACCCTACCACATCCCTTCATAAATGGCACTCCAGTGGCAAGGCCAGTAAGAGCCAGCGTGTCCGAAGCCCCAGCCCAGCCAGCACTGCCTCTCCTGCTCCACGTAGCAGAACATCACATGGCCAAAGTAGCACCAGTGGCAAGGCCAGTAAGAGCCAGTGTGCCCAAAGCCCCAGCCCAGCCAGCACTGCCTCTCCTGCTCCACGTGCCAGTACATCGCATGGGCAAAGGAGCACCAGTGGCAAGGCCAGTAAGAGTCAGCGTGCATATTTGAGTTGTGCATTTTGCTGCTTGTTGTATTGACCACAATGCCCCAAATTTGTTAACCTCTATTTTTCAGCTTACAAACTGGTGGAGGCTTCCCCACCAAATTACAGTATACATGAGCTGAGGAGATGGTGCTGGCATTAATACACCCCGTCGCATTAGAGGGCCTCTCTGGACATGGACATCCCTACCATTCCTGCAGGTTAGTAATGTTTGCTTGAATTTGAACTATTGTAAACGTGTGAAATGAGGCTCACAGGCAGATATGAACACATGCCCCTAGGGAGTGGCTTTGAGGGGAGGTTACTGTTTTAGTCGGGTGTTTAATGTCTGAGGAATGGTCATTTAAAAGGTTTGCAGCCCATACACGACCTTAGACAGTATTTATGGTCACTATTAAACTCTTTATCTTCAGCAAAGCACTGCCTGTTATGTGAATCTAGTCAATCATAGACATCACTTACTTCTTTGTCTTTATACCACTTGGGTTGTAGCTGTGCTTTGGTCTGACAAACTTGATCTGGGGTCAGGGAAAGGTCTACATAGGAAGAATGCCCACCAGCATACTCTGAAGCCAAATGCTATTTGCAAGCTGACTGTGGGCCCCTAATGCGCCATTTGGGATGTGTTAAGCCTCATAACATGCAGTACATGCATGTTTGTAGTATTTAAGGTGACCAATGTGTATGTACAGGGTGAGGCATACATATAAGAGATACTGACATTCATAGTGAAGGTCACCTTGGACCGTTGGGGGAGTTGGCATTCCTGCTTGCCCACGTGTTTTTTAAAGCATATGTAGTAATCCAGCTCATCAATGGATTTTTGTGTGTTTACATGCCTTTTACTTTTAAATCCAGCCCAGCATCCAGCCTCTGCAAGTGTGGATGCCTCCTCCAGTTTGACCACGCCGTCTATTTCCGTGCTGCCTAGGACCTAGGAACAGATATATAGGGTAAGTGGACTTTGATGAAACTGCTGATGCATGTGAATGCACATGACTAATTTGCATAACAAATATATTTAGGGCCCAAACTGAAACATTTTTTTCACATGTCCCAACAGACCCACACACTGATGGATAAAATCCAGGAGCTGGAGGAGGAGGTGGATGCCAGCTTGATGGGACGCTCAGAACTGACCCCCCTGGAACCTAATCTTCCACTGTCCCAGCATGCTACTGTACTAAATCCTCTGCAGCAGAGTGAAGCTGGACGCATGCTGCCAGCCCATCGTGGGCAGCAGGCTGAGACTGAGCCTACAGTCCCCAGTGGTAGCTCTGCTGCAGAGGTTTTGCTGAGCACATCTGGGACTCTTGTTTGCCCTAGAGGTCCAGCATCTGCAGGCGCTCAAACCCGGGTAATTGGTAGACGTAATCAACAACATAGACCCGTTTCCCAGGGGAGGCGTGTGCCGATCCTGGAGTCAGCGTGGCGCCATGACAGCCGTTACTTTCGGCAGGTGACTCAAAGAACCACAGAACAGCTTACTGCACAATTAGAGACATTCAATAATACATTCACCAACATGCTGACTGAATTTAGGACGAGCAACAGCCAGATGTCTGATCAAATGGCCAACTTAAGCAAACAGATGGCAGGACAAATGGTCACCTTAAATAATAACTTGACTGCCATGCTTGAGGAATTTAGAACAAGCAATACACAGATGCTGGAACAGTGGCAGATTATGAATGCTACACATGCCCAGGTGTTGGGACACCTCCAAGGTCCACCACCAGGGTTTTATGGCCAACATCACTATTAACACCTATTTGACCTGTATCTGCTCCACATCTTTCCTCTACATCCCCACTGTATTGACCTGTCTGGTGAGCGCTACCAGGATTGCCTTTTTTATGGCTTTGCTGGTTTGATTTTGAATGTCGCTCATATAGCTCATTAGAGTGCTGATATACCCCACTAGCCAATGCCTGAGCTCAATCCTCACTGAAGCTGCCGCTCAAGCTGGCATGTTGCAGGCTTGGGCCTAATGAAATTGTTGCTGGCTCATCTTGTTTGTTGGCAAGATTGGGGGACATTCTTGGCTGTGAAACTACTACATTTGACCATGGCAAAGATTAGACTGGACTGGCATTCGGACTGGGGGTATTGTTTGGGTGGTCCACTAACTTACAGGTGTGGATGTGGTATAGGTATGGTTGCTTTCCACCTGTGCCTGTGGCAAATGTGACCAAGCAGGAGAGGGTGTGTATGTGGCCCTATGTATTCCTGGACAAATATTCACCTGCAAATGGTTGCTCCCTATGTATGTTTATGTTATTGGGCGGTGAAACTTCGGCCTGGAGTGTGTTACTTTACAACTCCTGGATGTGGCTAATTGCTAGGTGCCATGAGTCTGCACCAATGTATATTCCTGTTTTACTATGTATGTACATGAAGTCTGCGAGTGCCCTTCAACTCAAAATTTTCATATTTCAATAAAATATATTGAATGTGACTTTAGCTGTTGTTGACTAAGTTGATGCATTAATGTTTGTTTTATTTTGAGATTAATGAAAATTTTTCCCAACAAACATGCTAAAATAAACTGCATGAGGCTCAAATAAGGTGTCAAATTTTAGGTAATTAGGTCATTACTTTTTGGTAAAATAAAGACAAAGGCCTTCACAAAGCCAAATCATATTGCAAATAACCAAATAACAGCAACAAACCAAGAAAACAAATTTTAAGCAAAATAGGTGGTAATGACATTGGCCCGAACTGCTTGGCCAGAGGTACTAGGTGTGCCAGTGTAATGGTCATCTGCCTCCTGGCTGGGTGGTGAGGGGGGCAGATCCATGTACCGGGGGACACGCTGCATGATGGCAAAGTTATGCAGAACACAACAGGTCAGTATTACGTCGATGACCGTGTTGGGGTCATATCGGAGTGCCCCCCGCGGTATGGTCCAAACAACGGAAGCGGGTTTTAGCAGCCCAAATGCCTTCTCTACAACAGCCTGGGTCTTTCGGTGTGACCGATTGTAGGCCTCCTGTGCCTCATTCTGTGGCCGAAGGACTTGCGGCAGGAGCCAGGGAAGAAGCGGTTAGCCGGAATCCCCTGAAAGAATAAGAAAATACTTACATTAATTACACATTAAAAACAACAATATTGTTTAAAGTGGTCGTTCAGTCTGATTAATAGCCTATCTTATATGTTACCCACACCCTGTACATACAGATTGCTCTCAAAAAAATAAAAATAAAAACATCTAATGCATGTTATGAGCCTTTAAACATCCAAGATGGCGGCTCAGGTAATATCAGGCAGCCTGCAAACAGAAAGTGCCTTCTGACTGTGCTGCTCTGCATTCTGGGATTTCTGACCTTTCCCGGACCCCAGCTCCGCTCTGTCTGAGCAAAGCACAGCTGTAACCCGCACCCTGCACTTTATCCTGCTCTCCTCTCCTCAGTAAGTGTGATGCATCTGACCAAAGATGGCGCCGCCCCTATCCTAAAGTCATGAACAGAGTTGCAGCCCAGTGGGGGAAAGTATAATAAGTAAGTTAATAAAAAATAGAAATATATTAGGTGGAAATGCTGTGAAATCAGTTTTTAATGGTTGGTGCTTTTCTATTGATCATGGTGAAGGTCCGGTTTAACATGTCATCAAGGGGAAAAAACAGCCATAGGTTAAGACATGTCTCATCAACTATATTCATAGGCATACAGTGAAAAGGAAATGTCGTAATTTGAGGAAACTTACCAAGGAGCCATCCACCTGATAATTCTTCAGGAATAATCCTGAACTCCACAAGATGTACGCATCATGGGATGAGCCTGGATACCCGGCAAGAACACTAAGGAACCGCATGTCCGGGGCCACCACTGCTTGGACATTCAGTGAGTGGCCCATTTTGCGGTTCCTGGAAGAAAAAAAAACAAAATGTAGCAATACAAGGTAAACTACTCAAACACTCCCAAAAACATGTAGGACAATCCAAATAACAGTAACTAAGTACATAAGTATAATAACCAAATTTATATGTATGTGGGCGAAAAAAAAAAAAATAACATTGTAATCAGTAATTAAGGTCCGCATTAAAATGTTTTGGTAAGGCCTACATTTTAAACATTGATGAAGGTATACATTGTAAACTGTTTCACAGGGACATTTTACAAGGAGGGATTACGGTATACACTGTAAACTGTTTCACAGGGACACTTTACAAGGAGGGATTACGGTATACACTGTAAACTGTTTCACAGGGACACTTTACAAGGAAGGATTATGGTATACACTGTAAACTGTTTCACAGGGACACTTTACAAGGAGGGATTACGGTATACACTGTAAACTGTTTCACAGGGACACTTTGCAAGGAGGGATTACAGTGTACACTGTAAACTGTTTCACAGGGACACTTTACAAGGAGGGATTACAGTATATACTGTAAACTGTTTCACAGGGACACTTTACAAGGAGGGATTAATAGATAGTTACAATACAGTTTGCATACACTATATAACAAAATGACCTATTTAACTTACCTATAGATGTACTCGTCCACTGCGGGAGGAACCAATGCAACGTGGGTGTAATCAATCGCACCCATGACGTTAGGCATGTCGGCGATATTATAAAAACCCAACTTAAGTGCGTTCCAGGCTACCATGTCGTCCGGAAATTAAATATATTTTGGACTAATGGTAGCCATGCCATCCAAAAACTTGGATAGCGCGCGGCTCAGCGTAGGCATCCCCACGGAGAGGGCGCCCAGCCTCTGGAACGAGCCGTTGGCCAAAAATTGCAGGCAGCCAAGCATCTTGGTCATACTTGAAATTGCTTGCCACTTCCCCATTGAATCGCTTCCTTAAAACTCCATTTACTGCTATACAGTCCATCTAAAATGGTGGATCCACATGTCAGGACATGTCCCATGGGGCAAGGAATGCTGGGTAGGTGTCACATGCTACCTATCAACAGACAGGCTTACCGATGATGTCACAGCCCCATATAAACGGCGGCCATCTTGCGGAAGATCATTCTGACACTGTATTGCGGCCAGAGCAGATCAGGCAGGGAGAGAGCGAGAGATAGATAGATAGATAGATAGATAGATAGATAGATAGATAGATAGATGGAACAGAGGAAGCGCAGGACAGATAGAGAAGGAGAGAGCCTGTGACAGTGACAGAAAAAGACAGGGACAGTTTAAACTGTTTGCATTAGCTTTAAAGCCTATTTAGTGTTAATAACACTCCTGCCTATTTAGCTTTTCCTTTACCTGGTGTTTAAAAAGCGTGCTAGCATTAATATTTCAAGACTACCTGTGTATTAACTGCTTGCATTTTATAATTAACGTCACTTTTCCACAATCAAGGAAGGCCTCCTCTCTATGTGAGCAGGGGGCATCCCAAACACTAGCATAAATATTTCAAGACTACCTGTCTAATAACTGCTTGCATTTTATAAGCAAAGTCACTTTTCCACAATCAAAGCAGGTCACCTCTGTACGGTACTCTTTTAAGAGTACCTGCCTACTAACCTTTTGCCTTTTGTATAAAACAAGTCTGGTTTATAAGTTTAAAGCACCCATTGCCTTTCACAGGGGCATTGTCAATGCTGGCACTTATCTTTTAAGAGTACCTGCCTACTAACCTTTTGCCTTTTGAAGAAAACAAGTCTGGTTTACATGTTTAAAGCACCCATTGCCTTTCACCGGGGGCCATTGTCAGTGCTAGCACTTATCCTTTAAGAGTACCTGCCTCCTAACATTTTGCCTTTTGTTATAAAAAAGTCTGGTTTACAAGTTTAAAGCACCCATTGCCTTTCATCGGGGGCCATTGTCAGTGCTGGCACTTATCTTTTAAGAGTACCTGCCTATCAACCTTTTGCCTTTTGTATAAAACAAGTCTGGTTTACAAGTTTAAAGCACCCATTGCCTTTCACCGGGGGCCATTGTCAGTGCTAGCACTTATCTTTTAAGAGTACCTGCCTACTAACCTTTTGCCTTTTGTATAAAAAATTCTGGTTTTAAAGTTTAAAGCATCCATTGCCTTTCACGGGGGGGGGGGGGGGGGCATCCCGAATACTAGCACTTAGCTTTTAATAGTACCTGCATCTTTACCTTTTTTACATTTTGAACAAAAAACACATTTTAAAACTGTCTATGGTGCATTTAACTCTGACCAGGGGCATCCTGTGTAAGACCATCTGACAGTGTCTTTTTGCTTTAGCTTTTAGCTACAGTGTGTGCCTATTTTGATCTAACTTTTCTAAACACCTGCTGTTACAAAAATGCTGTTGGAGCTGTAGTGTAGTATATTGTTTTCCCCTCCTAAACGCAGTAAAAATGTCAGGCAGAGATGTGCCAGGATGTGCACCAAGGAGAGGCCTAGATCAGGCAGAGGTCGCAGCAGACTAGGGGTGAGTGGCAGCAGGAGTCGCGGTGAGAGGCCTGATCTCCTGGTATCTGCTAGCAGTCGTGTCTCGACCAGCAACGCATCTGCCGTCATCGATTGGTTAACGCGGTCATCGACCTCATCACAAGTGACCTCTGACACCCCCAGTCAACAGTCCGTAGGTTCCTTGGACACAACCCTGAGTTGGCATGGCCCGGGAGCAGCCCCTGTCCTTCCATTGCCTCTGTCCTACGCTACACCCCCCAGCCACCGTAACTTCTGCTTTGGGTTCAGCTCCACTATTCAGTGAGGACGATGTGTTAGAGGACAGTCAGCATCTACTGCCCAGCCAAGAAATGGAGGAGACATCCACCGCTTCTTCCGCTAGGCAGACAAACACTGAGGAGGAGAGTGGCGTGGGGGGTGGTGTGGTGAGCATTCCGTCTCCTGCAGCACACGCTCTTGTGGAAACCGAGGAGGACATCAGTGACATGCAGGCACATTTCGATGATGATGATGATGATGATGATGATGATGATGATGAAGCCGATCGCACTTGGGAGCCCGGTGCAGAAGGGGCTTCATCATCATCGGGAGAAGAGGGCCCCAGGTTGCCCAGCAGCTGAGGCAGCAAGGTGGCAGTAGGGTTGGCAGTCAGCATGGTGGCAGTAGGGTTGGCAGTCAGCATGGTGGCAGAATTGGGATGTCTGGAGCCACACGTGGCCGGGGTAGACCACCTGCTGCGCGGCAGGCTGCCTTCCCGGGAGGTAGTGGAGCAGGGGTTCCTGGATTTAGCAGCAGTAGCAGTGAATTAGTGTGGACTGTTGGAGGGAAAATTAGCTACTCGGCAGTGTGGCACTTTTTCCTCAAGCATACGCAGGATGGTAACCTGGCCACATGCAAGATGTGTAGATGTGTAGATGGTCAAGCGTGGCCAGGGCCCCAATGTTGGTACCACGGCTCTGCGGCAACACATGCAGCATCACTATAAAGCGGCCTGGGAGAACCAAGGCTCCAAAGTGGGGGTCCAGCCTGCTGCGTCAGCCAGTGCCACGCCGCTTCCAAATTCACCCAGCCAAGGCTCCAGCACCTCAGCTGAAGGTAGCTGTGCGTCATACCCATCCTCTGCCACTCCAGATGCTCCTGCTCCTCCTACTAAGAGTCACTCATCCCACCAGCAATCCATCAGCGAAGCCATGTCCAAGAGACAACAGTATGTGCCCACTCATCAAGAAGCTAAATGTGCTCCTGTCCAAGTTGCTAGTGCTGCAGTCCCTCCCTTTTCAGGTGGTGGACTCTGCACCTTTCAGAGAGCTGATGGCTTGTGCCGAGCCGAGGTGGAGAGTCCCAAGCCGTCGTTTCTTTGCAAAGAAGGCAGTACCAGTCCTGCACAAATTTGTTGAGCAGAAGGTGGGCCAGTCCTTGAGCCTGTCGGTGTGCACCAAAGTGCACGGCAGTGCTGACATCTGGAGCTGTAACTACGGTCAGGGACAATACATGTCCTTTACGGCTCACTGGGTGAATGTGGTTCCTGCACAGCAACTTGGACAGGTCACGCCGCTTCGGCCTCCACGCTCCCAGGCCATTTTTGCCTGTCACAGTGTGCGACTCTGCCTCCTCATCCTCCGCCATCTCCTCAGCCTCCACTGTACGGTCAATTCTCAATGCTCCTTCAGCCTACCATGTGTGCAGGGCACGGCGGTGTCACACTGTGCTTCACATGGTTTGCCTTGGCGAACGGAGTCACACAGGGGAGGAGCTCCTGAAATTCATTCATCAAGCAATCAAAACATGGCTTACTCCGTGAAAATTGGAAATGGATACCATGGTGACTGACAATGGGAGTAATATCTTGTCTGCGCTGAGACAAGGAAGCCTGAGCCATGCGACCTGTATGGCACACGTGTTCAACCTAGTTGTCAAGCGTTTTCTGAAGTCTTCCCCCCATCTGCAAGACATCCTAACAACGGGAAGGAAACTTTGTATGCACTTCAGCCACTCCTACACCGCCAAGCACACCCTTCTTGAGCTACAGCGTTAGAACGGTATCCCCCAACATAGTCAGATTTGCGATGTTCCCACCCGTTGGAATTCCACCCTACATTGGTTAGATCGACTATACGAACAGAGAAAAGCCATCACTGATTACTTGATGATCCAAGCAGATAGGGGGACTCCCCTGTGTAACCAGTGGCAGCTCATACGTGACACCTGCCGTTTGCTCAGGCCCTTTGAGGAAGCCACTTCCTTTGTCAGTCGCCAGGATTACGGTATGAACGACGTGATTCCGCTGCTTCATGAAATACAACTGGAGACATGTCGCATACATCTTACGGCCACATAAACCCTGTGGGAGCTGAGGAGGAGGAGGAGCAGCACAGTGAAGCGCAGTTTAGTTTTGGCGAAATGGGTGGTTTATCTAGTCATCTGACAGGAGAGGAGGAGCAGGAGCAGCCAGTGGAGCTAGAGGGTTGTGAGGAAAGCGAGACAGAGGACCCAGACACAACGTGGCAGTATGCAGTGGAGATGGAGACAGGTAGTCCCTCCGAGTCACTTGTACAAATAGCACGATGCATGCTCACGTGCTGGCATAGTGGCTCCAGAATTGTCTCCATTTTTCTGCGGGATGACTACTGGCTCTCCACCTTATTGGACCCTCACTTCCGGCACAAAATGGGGGCATTTTTTAAACCTGCCGAGAGGGAGGACAAACTGATCTACTATAAAGACATTCTACGTAGGCAATTGGCCGATGCCTATCTGTGCCATGGTCCATACTCTCGCAGGTCTGACTCGGGGGGACCTCTGCGCTCACCTTCCACTGCCATGGCTGCCGGGGGGGGGGGTGGCAGGAGCAGCAGCTCCATCAGCAGCAGCCTCAGTCTTCAGTCGCTAATGAGTAGCTTTCTGCTACCGCATAGTGAGGCTACTCATGAGCAGCAGGAAGACCTGGAGCAGGGCCTGAACCAGCAGGTCGTATCATACCTTGAAATGACCATGCCAACACACTTTGAGGATCCGCTGGACTTCTGGGCAGCCAAACTTGACTTGTGGCCGCAACTGGCAGAGTTTGCCCTGGGAAAGCTGTCCTGCCCGGCTAGTAGTGTGCCATCTGAGCGGGTCTTTAGTGCTGCGGGGGCCATAGTAACGCCAAGGAGAACTCATCTGTCCACAAAAAATGTGGAGAGACTCACCTTTGTGCACTCACCCACCAATAGCTGATGCATGTGAGTAGCTGATGCATGGTAGCTCCTTCTGCTGCTGCCATCTCCTGGGTGTGTCTTTCAGGCAAAATATGAGCTCCTTCTGCTGCTGACAACTCCTGGGTGTGTCTTTCAGGCAATATATAAATGCTCCCTATGCTTCTGCCAACTCCAATGTGTTTTTCAGGCAATATATGGGCTCCTAATGCTGCTGCCAACTCCAATGTGTTTTTCAGGCAATATATGAGCTCCCTATGCTGCTGCCAACTCCTGGGTGTGTCTTTCAGGCAATATATGAGCTCCCTATGCTGCTGCCAACTCCAATGTGTTTTTCAGGCAATATATGGGCTTTCTATACTGCTGCCAACTGCAGGGTGTGTCTTTCAGGCAATATATGGGCTCCTAATGCTACTGCTGCTGCCAACTCCTGGGTGTGTCTTTCAGGCAATTTTTGGGCTCCTAATGCTGCTGCCAACTCCTGGGTGTCTTTCAGGCAATATATGGGCTCCTAATGCTGCTGCTGCTGCCAACTCCTGGGTATGTCTTTCAGGCAATATATGGGCTCCTACTGCTGCTGCCAACTCCAATGTGTTTTTCAGGCAATATATGGGTTCCTAATGCTGCTGCCAACTCCAATGTGTGTCTTTCAGGCAATATATGAGCTCCCTATGCTGCTGCTGTCAACTCCTGGGTGTGTCTTTCAGGCAATTTATGGGCTCCTAATGCTGCTGCCAGCTCCTGGTTGTGTCTTTCAGGCAATATATGGGCTCCTAATGCTGCTGCCAACTCCAATGTGTTTTTCAGGCAATATATGGGCTCCTAATGCTGCTGCTGCTGCTGCCAACTATGGGTGTGTCTTTCAGGCAATATATGAGCTCCCTATGCTGCTGCCAACTACAATGTGTTTTTCAGGCAATATATGGGCTCCCTATGCTGCTGCCAAGTCCAGAGTGTGTCTTTCAGGCAATATTTGGACTCCCTATGCTGCTGCCAAATTCAGGGTGTGTTTTTAGGCAATATATGGGCTCCCTATGCTGCTGCCAACTCCACTGTGTGTCTTTCAGCCAATATATGGGCTCATCATGCTGATGACACCTCAAGGCTCTGTAATTGTGCCGCTCTGCGTCAGCGAATATAATAGCAAAGCCTCTGATCTGCATGTCATACTTCTTTACAATAGTATTTCACTAACCCAGCATGCATCCTATGCATGTTACAGCCAAGCAAAATGTTCTGCAACCCTATGGAGGCTCTCGGACGCCCAGAAATAGCTGTTTTTAATAGCGATTCGTCGAGAATCAATTCAGACCGGAACAAATTTTCCCGGAAAATTCGGCGAATCTGCCGAATCGAATTTTTCAAAAGTTCACTCATCTCTAGGAGCCTTATACTTGACTTTAGGATTTCTTTAAAGAAACCATCATTTTAAAGGCTATTTTAAAAAAAGCTCACCTTCTGAAGCCTTGTGGAGAGTCCCATTCCCACAGCATCCCAGGTGGTGGCCAATGAGAGGCTGCCAAGCCAAGCATACTCACTCCGTCTACTCTGCATCAAGGAAGGAAGCACACAGGACAGGGATATTGTCGGCTGTCCTGCCATCCAGGACACTCTAGGCATGAGACTCTCATAAGACTCACCTCCTTTAGGTGCTTTTTATTTTTTTGTTTTAATAGGCTTGACCGTGTGAGGAACAATGATTTTTTACCTTTAGGGTCCCCCTTCAGAATCTCTGAGAGGCGAAAATCCACTCACGCTCTGCCTGCTGTAATTATAGGCCCTATGCCAGAGCCTGCAAATAGAGCGTTAGTGGATCCACCTGGTTTAGGAGCGGGCCTTTTGCCAAATAAATTCTTGGGGGATTTTGGGGGGTCTAACACAAAGCGGACAATATGTTTTTTCCCAGGAGAGCATCACCTGCTTGCCCCCCTAAGAGTCAATCCTTTAGAGGTTGAGCAGGCAATGCCCCTTCCCCTGAGACAAAACATATTGTCTGCATGCAAAAGATCCTTAAATCCCCCAAAAATCAATCTGGTAGAGGCACCCTTCCACCATGTTTGCTCTGCTGCCATGTTGCTGACCTGAGCCATGTTTACTCTGCTGCTCTTTTCCTGACCCATTCCACAGTGACCACATCTGCTTTTCCACCCTGCTGCTAACCTGTTCCACATCTGACCATGTCTCTGCTGCCCTGTTGCCAACCTATGCTACGTCTGACAACATCTTCGTTGCTGCCCTGCTGCTAATCCATGCTACAATGACCAAGTCTGCTTCACTGCCCTGTTATAGACCAGTACCCCGTCTCACAAAGTTTGATTTTGTGCTCTGTTACTGACCAGTGCCTCATCTGATCACGTTTGTTTTGCTGCACTGTTGCTAACCCATGTCAAGCTGATTACACATGCTCTGCTGCCATGTTGCTGACATGCATCACAACTGTATGCTCTGTTGTATTCATCACTCTTCTGGGTTGTAACTTGTTGCCCAGATTGAATTCCCTGGTCACAAGTGACAGTGGTTACAGTTGGTCTTAACTGACTCTAGCCACTTCATTGTCAGCAGTCCATGACTCTTCAGCTTGCTTACCCCCCAAGCTACAAAATAGTGCTAATCAAGATACATGTCTTCAATAGACTGTATTTACAAGTAACTTTGGTTACTCATTAAACCTCCAATTTGCATAGAAAGCCTCCCATACATCTAAGAAACCTTTTTCCAACTGAAGGTTCCCTGTTAACAAAATATTATTTTGTAAATTTAATTTTAAAAGGAACCCTCCTTTTATCTCCGGTAATTTATTCGTAGATAATTACACAGCAGGATTCTGACCCCTATATAGAGAAAGTGTAGCTTACACAGGGACGTAGCTAGGATGGAGAAGGGGGCACTTGCCTCAAGTGCAGCAGGTCAGAGGGGTGCCAAAGGGGGGCCTGAGAACAGGCGGGGGCCACCATTTTGAATCTTTGCCCCAGGTGCCAGGAAGCCTTGCTGCTCCTCTGAGCTTACACATTAAGTACATATATTTCTCATTAGGACCATGTAGAATTCTTCAGTATGGTCACTCCTGTTGTAACCCACAAAAAGATTAGATAACAGTGTAATTCAAATACAATGTTATGGTTGGCCGATCAATCCACACTCTTGTAGTGGACCAATCACCAGGATTTTGACTATCCTGGTGACTGGTCCCTGCCCTGGGGGCATCCTAATGAAGGATGCCCTCCATGTGAAACCCCCTAGATCACCCTGTTTTCTCGTTCCCACAGCGCAGATGCGGGCGCTCGTCCAATCAGTGATTTGTGCGGTGCATACTAATGCGCTGCATAAAGCTGCTGATTTGAACTGCGCCCCAGATAGGTGTGCCGGCAGCCACTTTTCCGGATCCCCTGTGGAGTGCACACTCCCACATGCCCGGCCTATCTGAATGGCTGGGTGAAGGGAGCGCACACAGCCTCAAAAAGGCTGGGGATGCGGCCACCAGCGAAGACAGCATTGGGGGAGCTGCCAGGATAAGATTAGGGGGAGTTGCCAGGTAAGATTACCGGCGCTTCGGCATAGGATGCCCCAGGGACAGGCTAGCTGCTGGTCCTGGACTCTCTTAGAATCCAGGCTGGCCACTGGGGGTGATTTCCACTTTAAACAGGGTTGGCTCACTTTATAGACTTGACAGCTCAGAAAAACTGATGGCACAAATCAGGGCTGCATCTTCCATAAAGTAAGGTCACGGTTTCAGCTTACAGCAGACAATATCACAGTTCACAGTCATTACAGTGTTCCAGGCAGTTTTCCACCTCACATTCACTTGAGCACTCTCTTTATTTCTTAGGCATGGTAGTTCAGGGTAATGAGTGCTTCTCCACTTTAGAGCCATTACATCGGTCTAGTATCCACTGGTTACACCAAACAGAACCATCAAAGCAGTTTTATCTCTTGGGACAATACTCCTAGCCTTGGGCCTTAAGGGTCTTCAAACAGATGCAGCCACACCTTCCCGGAGTCCAGGAACTATTTCCACTCCCACCCACCTTGTCCACTTCCACGATAGGGGATCTTTCTCTGTTACATCCCCACTAAGATCTCACAGGCATAGACCCTCCCACCTCAAAGAAGTATATCCTCCTGCACCATGCTTACTGTATCCACCAACCTCCTGATATCCCATCTCACCGGGCTTTATATCTTGGCCCACCCAGTGGACCTACCCTAAAGCCTGCTGGCTGTTCCTCTAGTACTTAAGCAGACTCCTCCCCTTTCCCCTAGCTTAAGGGCTAACTCCACCCTTTTCTTCTAGCATAAAGGCTAACTCCAACCCTTTTATGCTATTTATCCCCTTTATCCCACCCTATTCTCTCTGGTTATAAGGATACCAATATTTATCTGTTTTACAAAAACTCCACCTACTTCTCTTTATTTAATAGGCAGCTCCCCCCCTCCCTCTCCTCTACCCTCACAATGGAGGACAGCAGCAGATATGGGAGGGAGCTGTACGCAGGCAGGACCCCTCGCACGCAAGCTCAGACCTGAACCCTGTAGGGGCATCCTGAACCCTCAGGGCTGGAGGAGACTGTCCAGCCGGATGCGGCTCTGCCTTCCTTGCTGTCCTGGGGATACCGTGGTCTCATGCTGCTGGGATGGCTGGGCGGAGCAAGAACTCCCTGAGACATTGCCACGGCACGATGATGGGGCAACCACCTGCCTCCCATTGACCAACTCAGGACCACTCTGCTGGGAAAAGGACCGAGGACGAACGTCCCCTGCCAGGGCAAGCTACACTCTGGCTACCTGTCTACAGGCCTAGGGGACTCACTGTGCCCTCCTTACTAATCTTTCTGTTCACAGATGTGGACTAGTTCCAGCCTGGAGACAAAGTGGGCACCCAGGGATGTCGTTGGGAATACTGGGACAGCAAGGAGTATTTGTCATCCCAGGACCACCCGTGACCAGGGTAAATAGCTTCCCCATTTGGGCTCACATCGTTGTTCCTGCACCCACCTGGTAAGTACCTACTACATTTAGAATTTAGGGATGTCCTGGGTGGACACTAAACCATGTTTCCTTGTAAATAAGTTGCTTTCTTTCCCATGACAGGCTCCTGTATTTTTCATCCCTTCCCACTCCCAGAAGAGAAGACCACGGTGGACCCCATAAACCCCCCACTGCCTTCTTTCTACCCATCCTACCCTCATGTAAATAAATCCCCCTTTTATTGAATAAAGTGGCATGGGTATGATTTCTTCCTGCTACCTTGTGAGGGAGTGTGAGTCCCCCCATGCTCAGAAATGCAGAGAAAGCAGGGTGCATTGAAACAGTATGCTTAGCCCTATTCCCAAAAGGGTCCTCTACCCTGGATAACTTGGTTTGCAGGATGCTCTACTGGCTGAGCACCTGGGAATGAAATGCTCTGTTTTAGGCTTTACAGCTCTAGCACTTAAGTGATTTTGCACAGATATATGAGCCCTAAAAGGGATATTTGTATTTGCATTTGTATCTGTAGGGTAGACTCCAAGTTAATTCAACCAGTGGGCCAAAGAAATCCCAGTCCAACATAGAATACATCACTATGGCCCAATGCAGCATGAGGAGAGGGGGCCTTGCAGGGGTGCACTGGATGGATAGTGAGAAATAAAGGACATCAGTACTGATCAGTACTGAACGAGTTGGCAGTTGCCAGGAGACTAAAAGGTTGGAGTGGGAAAAACTAAATATAAGAAGTGAGAAAGTAATCAATTTAATCTTTCAACAGAATATTACAGAAAATTTGTTAGCAAGAGAGCCACAGGTCCAAAAGATTTCCTGAATACAGCAACAAATATTGATGTTGTTTGCAGTCCCCATATCAACCCTGCCCAGGCTTAAATGCTCACACTTTTATCCTCGATCCAGCACAAGAAAGTAACTCTGACATAAAGTGAATATCAACAACTGAAGGCACCTAAAATGACTACAACTACAGTCCCAAAATATGTGGGAAAGCTGGGATCAGGGTCAGACTGGTGCCAAAAATCATCCCAGAATCATACCAGCCCCATTGGCCCTGAAGTGCTGGGTTCTGTGCAGCCTGGTGATGTAAAAAAATACCTGTAGCCATACAGTTTGGCACAAACCAGGAACTAATAGGAGTCAAACTAAGCTATGCCTGAGGGGGCTGTAAAATAAAATAAATCCCCCCTGTGTGTTCTGTGGGGGATGGGAGGATTCCTGGCATCAGAGCGTAAGCAGTCGTTAAACTTATATGCTGACGGCTTCTTTTCTGTCCTCTGCATAGTTATGCAAACCCCTGTATCACGTGACAGTTTGGGTGATCAAAAGATTGCTTACAACTTGCCCCTGCTCCCCCACCACCACTTGTAGCACACATGAGGGGGAGGGGGAGGCAGGTTATTATACATCCATCTAAGGGGCTTGAAAGTGGCTCCCAATGCAGATGCAAGTGAATTTTTTGAAAAATGTGCACAAATATTTTTATTGCACTTTCTTGTGTGTTAAAATAAAAAAGCTTACTGACATGTAAGAGGTTACTGAGAAGTTTCAGTTCGCAAACAAAAGTGCACAACGTCCCTTCAGAAAGTCCTCATTGTGTAAAATGTATAGAAAACAAAACTGAAACTACTGAATTTTCGCTCTATAAGATGCACCTAACCATAAGACACACCTAGGGTTTAGAGGAGAAAAATAAGAAAAAAAATATTATGACCTAAATGGTGTGCTAAATTAACCCCCGCCAAGAACCCAAGGGGGCAAGTGGTGGACTAACTAGTCAATGAGTGAGCTGCAAGATAGAGCAAAGAAACATAAAAGGTTGATGGCAGAAGGAGACCACATGGTCCGTCTAGTCTACTCGTGTGCGTATGTTCTCTTTATCTTAGGATAAATGTATGCTTATCCCAGACATGTTTGAATCCACCTGCCGTTGATTCTCTTACTGTTTAATCCAATCATCTACTACACTTTAAGAAAAATAATACTTTCTGACGGTGCTCTTGATTTTCCCTCCAATTGCCTTCAGGTTGTTCGCCCTTGCTCTTTCATTAAAAGGTCTACTTTCGTGAAGTTAAACCACAGACTTAAGATCAGGGGTGTCCTAGAGCACAAGACACCCCACTTACCTTCTACCCACTTCCACAGCTTACATCTCTCAGATGCAGCGTCAATGTAAGAAGCTGAAGTGGCTGGTGGGCAATGACTTAGTACAGCAAGCTCCCTTTGAGGCCAATGGGGCCTCCATATATGGGAGTTCCTTGTGTTTGAAGGTGCCCATTGATCTCAATTGAAGGTCACCAGACCATGGCTGTCTTTGGACCTGTTCTGTTTTAATAATGTATTTTTGTAGGTGAAGTCTCAGAACTGTAAGCAGTATTCCAGCTGTGGCCTCACCATAGCTCTGTACAGTAGCATCATAACCTCCCTCTTCCAGCTGGTAATGTCTCGAGCTTTGCAGCCAAGCATGCTTAACCATTGCATGGTTCTTTCATCTTTTAAGAATCAGTATCCCTAAATCTCCTTGCTTACACGGTACTTCCCATACAATGCTCAGAGAGGAGATTCCTTTTACCTAAGTGCATGATTTTACATTTACATACCTCCCAAGTGTACCTGATTTGGAGGGACTGTCCCTCTTTTGAGTCCATGTCCCGCTGTTCCGCGTTGTTCCCAACTGTCCCTCTTTGAGGTGTAACATGCAGATCTGCATCAATAAATGAATCATTTGCTTATTCAAAATGTTTATATTGTTGTAACTGTTGCAGCCTATCTCAAATCCATCCCTCAATGAGCAGGCGTGGCTTAATTTACAAATTGTCCTTCTTTCTCGTCCTGATAAGTTGGACGGTATGCATTTAGAGACATTGATCTCCAGTGTCCACTATTTTGATCATTTAGCGGAGATTCTGAACAGCACTTGTAATAAAGGTTTGGGGGGAGGGATTCAGCCACACTGCCTGTTAAAGGGGATTGGGGTGGGGAATTCTGCCAGATTGCCTGTTATTGGGGATGGGGAAATTCTGCCACTCTGCCGATTATATGAGATTTATATATTTGGCAACCTTTACCTAACAAGCATTCTCTTATGCAGAGATGCCAATCACCCAGTTTTCCACTCCAGGTCACAAGGAGACCATACTATTTCACCTAGCAATCTGGGCAGCTGAACGGTTTCTGGTAGCCCCACATTTTATTTTTTGTAAACAGACTGGAAGTGCAGCTCAGCTTTAGTTTAGCGGCCTCCCCCAAAGTGCGGTGTGCGCTCTGTGTGAACTTCCCCACCTCCCTGGTTTTCCCCTTTCAGGCTGTATGGGCAGAGCAGCAGCCAGGAGGACAGCCTCAGATTATAAGGTCCGGGAAGACAACTGCCTGCCCCAGGTTAGATAACGTGTGTGTGTGTTTCTGTGTGCGTGTGTGTATGTGTGTATGTTTTCGACACCGATCCCCCCAAAAATGCCGGAAACCTGAGGAGCCCTTCTAAACACCTTCACAGCATAACCTCTCCTTTCCCTTTAACCCTTTCCGTATGTTGTATAACTTGTTGTGAAGCTGCACAAACCTGTCTGGGACTCTGGGGACGGTGGTCTCCCTCTTTATGAGGCATCCTGAATTGTGATGCCCCACTGTGTAAAACCCTGGGGGGGTCGCCCAGTCAACTCACCTTTTCCCTGAGCCTCAGTATTTCTGCATGGCTGGTGCAGGCATGCCCACAACTAGAGGTAAGTGGGATGTGGCCTCTTTAATGTGGGATAAGCACTTGCTCTGTTCAGATTTTCTTGCTGCTTTGAGCTCACAGTGGCAATGAAAATTAAAACGAAATGCAAGCTTCTAATTTGCTGAGCGACACACTCATGTGTCAAGAGAACGAGGAAAATGTGAGTTAATGGCCAATCCCAGGGGGTATATACAGCAGGGCATCCCAAATCGGGATGCCCCAGACAGTAGGAACAAGTTAGTGAAATTCTTAGGCTTTGTTTCTACTTAAAATGCACCCATAGTCAGAATTTTGCCTACCTATCATCACCTCTGCACTAAACCCAATTTGGGGATGATCACTACACATCTCTCAATCACACAGAAAACGTGATGCATGTGGAAACCCACTTCTCTCGGGCAGGGCTGGCTCCAGGTTTATGTGGATCCTTGAGTCTCAATGGGCCCGTTGTGGCATGGTAAGACACTCTAAACATGGTGATAAAGTTGCTTATATGGTGAATATTGCCAAAGAATAGAAAAGAAAATAACAGAAGGAATAAGGAATTACTATGTAATGGTAATGCATACGTCCCTCTTTTGAGGCTATGTCGTCCTGTCCCTTATTCTTTTGCTTTGTCCCTCTTTGAGGTTTATCATGCAGCTCTGCATCAATAAATGATTAATTTGCCTAATCAAAGTGTTTAAATCACCTACCCATCCCTCAATGAGGGGGCATGGTTTAATTTAACTGTTAATTTAACAATTGCCCCTCTTTCCCATCCTGAAAATTTGGAAGGTATGGTAATTAGGGGTGGACGAACCCCCCAAATTTCAGATATAGAAAGTTCGGCTGAACTTTGGGGGGTGGCTGTGGCGCGCGGGGGGGGGGGGGGGATTGCAAAGTTTGTAGCAGAATCGCACTGCTTCAACTCAGCCAAGCGGCAGCGGCAGCAACAGTGTCTGAAACTGGCCCCTGGGACTAGGAGTGTCGCCAGTAATGGGAGCCGGCAGCCACCTTTTTGTAGTTTTAAATGCCACTGCCATCGGCTGCTGTGTACCTGAACTTGCAAAGCTTGGTACGAACCCGAACTTTGCGGTTTGGGTTGGCCCATCTTTAATGGTAATGTATTTTAACAAGGTTATCCATGTACCATGGATGATGATGAGAAAAATCTTTAAACCACAAAAGCCTGTGAATAACCACTAATAATTCTCCCTGGTCTCCAGGGGCGTAGCTATAGGGGTCGCAAGGGTCGCCATTGCGACTGGGCCCCTAAGCCCCGCAGGGCCCCCCCCCTGCCCACTGTAACTGTCTGTTCCCTGACAGCGGTGCTGTCAGCCGTCGCCGCGGGTCGGGCGGGGTCCGGAGGAGAGACAGAAGGTCTGGTGGCAGGGCCCCCCCCCCCGCCCACTGTTCCCTGACAGCGCCGCCGCCCGGAGGAGAGACAGAAGGTCTGGTGGGACGGGGCTGGAGGAATGAGAAGGTCAGGTCACGTCACGGGCTCACTGGCAGGAGGGGGGGGGGGCAGTTTGACTCCTCGCATCGGGGCCCACAAGACTTTAGCTACGCCCCTGCTGGTCTCCCTATGACCATTCCACCCCTGTCGCCAGTGGAGAACTTGTGGAGGAACATGAGGCATGGGCAGATGCTGGTGGTGAGGAATGTAATTATATAAGCTAGTGACAGCCCACTAAACATGTGTAATTCACTCCCTTGAGTTCCTTCGTTTTAGGTTCCCACACCATAGACAAAATAGGTGGCAGCCATAAGAACTGCCAGTAGGTGTCACTCTACTCAGATGTATATAACTGGGCTGAGCACATGGTGTGATTCAGTTCCTGGGGAAAAGAGAAGAGATGGGAGAGATTGTGACTGGAAGCAGGAACCACAGAGAGGGAGACACAGGAGCCATGACAAACACCCGCTGGAAACAGGAGGCGAGTTAAGAATGGCTTGGGCAGCCGGGACCTTTGTAAGAAGGCTCATCTCCCCTTCCTCCAGTCTGCTATCTGCCCCTAACAAGGCCCTAGAGCAAGGAAAAAGTGGGGTGGTCTGAGGCCTGATAAGTCCCTGGGCTGGAGTGTCCTAGTCTAAGGACTACCAGAGAACTGTCTGGGGAAGATGAATTTGTGCGGGACTCAGGGCTATAATGTTACCCGGGATCCCTGTCACTGTTATTGATGGATTGCCCTCCTAAAGAGGGGGGGGGGGGGGCACCTCGAACATCTCTGCTATTCAGATTCATCAGGACTTTAAGTGTTAAAGTGAACCAAAACCCATGTTTGGCAGCCCTGGAATGTATGCTCCCTATCCTCGATTTGGGATGCCCTACTCCAATTCCACAGTAAAACATCTGATCCCATGGGGCATTCAGGGATAGCAGCCACACTACACTATACCTTGAGACAGGTATTTGTGAATGGCCGGCTCGGGCACGCCCCCTGTTAGAGGCTAGCGGAGGGATGCAGCTATCTGCTTGCTTGGCTCCATTCGGCTTCATACAGCCCTTATTCGATTCTTAGCCAAAACTGACTGAGCTGAGGGCATTAATTGGCTGCGCACTTGTTCATGAGCCATAGGACCAGGAAAAGTTTTTTTTATTGGCGACCTTGGGGGTCCACAAAGCGGAGCAGCCCAAGTGGGGATGCCCCAGGGTTCGAGGACCAAGACCCAGGATAGGTGCTCACTTTAAAATCTTATAAGGACTGTTCTGTGGCAATCAGCTGATGTTGTTACCCTAAGAAACTAAAGAGCATTACAGTCTTGATTATTGCTGGACTACTCCCTCAAAGGGGAACACCCCACTGATTTTCTGAATTATTTCAGTATCAGAAGACCCAGTGGAGACATGAAAGCATCAAGACCAGTAGAGACCATCAGCAGCATTAGAAACCCTAAAGAATGTGGTGACGAGTTGGTGGATCCAGGTGCCAAGAAACCTGAGGTTACAGTAAGTCAGTGAAGACTTCTGCAATGACCCAAACGGCAATGTGAACTCAATACAGGTAAGCACATTTTCCTGCGCTACCCATTGACTTCTGTGGGCTTTGCTGTGTTTGTGGTGCATTTGCCAAAACGCAACTGCAGGTGTAGTTCATGGATATGAAAGTGCGCTCATGACTTTCTGTCTCCTTCCGCATTAGCATATTACTACTCCAATGCAATACAGTCAAATGAAGGTGTTGAACCTTCTGCATCACCTTATCCTTTTCCTACCAAAAGCTGTATTAGCCTGTTGATGCAACTATTCCCTTTCATTTTCTACCGAGGAGTTCAATCAGCATATAGGCTTTAGTTATAATTAGGCGTAGTATTAGAATTAGACCCTAAGTGTGTCTGCAGTAGCAATAGGCCACAAGCTTGGTGGGAGTTTTATTCATTTGGGGTGTATATGTGACCCCTGCTCTCATTAGTCGATGTGTTTATATGGATTTTTAATATTACACAATTTCGCCATGTAGACCCATTTTAAGGAGAGCTCTGCATATAGCAAGTGTTTTACTGCTGATCCATCTAAGGGGATATACTGTATAGGAGTCCTGAAAAACCAGAAGGACCTGTGGCAGCCCCAAGGTATAGCAGATTGGGACAATGCCCTGTCAGTCCTTACCAGAGGATAACGCAAATCGGTGACCTACTACCTTCAAGTGGAACTAAAGTGTGTTTCTTGATTGCTTGGATTGTCTCTTTAACCTCCATGTCCTTTTTAAGTGCCGGTGGAGGACTTCTCCTCCTTCCTGTATCTTGTTTTAGCACTGATCTCTGACAGCCTGCGAGAGTGTGCCCCCTAAGCCCTCACCCTATCCCGTATGTATTTTGCCCCTTTCCCTCATAGCTCCAGTGGCCGTGTGCTGCTGACGGAGTAGCTGCATGTCAGCCTGGACACGCTGGAGGGGCAGGCAGGATGGCCAGGGGCTAAAGAGGCAGGTAGGAGGGCAAGGGGCTGGAGAGGAGGTTGGGGCCTGCCACGGGTACCCAGCGGAGTCAGGAGCTGGGGAGGGGGAGTATGCTGCCCTATGCCCCGCCGGGCATACTCTGCTTGCTAATCATCTGATTAACTGAAACAGTGATGACACTCTACCTTCCTAAGCTCTCAAGTTAAACCATTCCTGCATAATTCAGCTTCTTCAGATGAGTGGATCACAATGAGTGGGGAAATCGTTACTGCTGCTTGATTTAGCCACAGCTGCTGCTGAGCTCATTTGCTACAGTGGAAGGTTTCTGAGACTTGAAATCAGTAGTTTTTACTCAAGGGTAGGTAAGCCGCTCCCACTTTAGCAACACAGAGCCATAGGGATATGATAAATTTGGAAATGGCATGCTGATTAGTAAATCACAGGTATGGGGGGCAAAATACTAACACAAATGTTCGTTTTACTTCCAAAAGAGGAAAACAATAAGACAGAACTCCAAAAACATAAAAAAGGGACTTTTTTTTAAAGTGGACCAACAACCAGCGTTATAGATTCCCAGGCCGATCCCTCCCTGCGGGCATCCAAAATTGGGATGCCCTGCTGTGTGAAACCTCCCCAGACGTCCAGAAACCTTACCTGGATCCCGATCCAATGGCGCGGGCTGCAGCCTCATCTTTGTGAGTGACCGGCGCGGGCGCGCTCCCTGTTAGAGGGAAGCGTGACATGCGGCCGCCAGCATGCTCGGAGCCGCTGCTGTAAGGCGTCTCATTGAAGTGCATACCACAGCGGCTCCGAGCACGCTGAATGGACGAGCAGCCGCGCATGCGCCCTAGGAGCGGAGTGAGGTGAGTTTTTACGTGCGATCTGAGGGGTTTCACATAGGGGAAGTGGACCAAGACCCAGAATAGTCAAAATCCTGGGTGTTGGTCCACTTTAAGTGTAGGGGGTCTCTTGTGACACAATAGCTGTGTATTCATCCCTGGCAAGTCATCGCTTTGATAAATCATGCCATATTGTGTATAGAGGCTTCTGTAAATGTAATTCACAATCTCCCTAACAAAGAATAGAACAAACCACACAATTTAATCTCAAAATGATGCAAAACAGACTCTGTTCTCACAGAGGCTCTTTAACCCTTTCGCTGCCAGCCTACCTGCAGCATTTGCCACTCCCTGTTGCCAGACTGAGTTTCACTGTTTCGCGCTACACATGTTCAACTGTCATTTTTGAAAGGATTTCCAGGGATTTCCCAGGAAAATTATATATTGTTTTTTTCAACAGAGTCTGGGCTTTAACATGAAATGTCTTGTTTGTATTTTTTAGGTGTATTCTCAACATTTTTGGGTGAAATGTGTGAAAAAAATTAAAAAAAATATATTTTTTTACAATTTGTAGAGTTTTTTTGTAATAAAAAATGTAAGTTTGTCAATAAAATCTTATTGCGTGAGAAACCCCAATTTCTCCCGGTTACAGCGATACCACATATGTATAGGTAGACACCCTTTCCTGCCCAGAAGCCTTTTATAGCTGCTGGATGACAAATGGTTAATTAAAAAAAAAAATGACATAGGGTCCCCCTTCCCGGGGAGGGGGACCCCATTTTTTTTTGGATTTTTAAGGGTTAAAAACCCTTAAAAATCCAAAAAAAAAAATGACGTGGGGTCCCCCTTACCCAAAGTAACCAGCCCGGGACCAGCTATGGGGGCTTGTAGGCACAGAGTGGGGGGGCCAGCTTTGGTGGCCCCCCCACCCTGCAGCCTACGAGCCCACATAGCCTATGTGGGCCCGGGCTCTTCTGCCCCCCCCTGGCCTTTGGGGAGGCAGGTAATGGGGGTGCGGGGGTCAATGGCAAGCCACCCGCTAGGGCAGGTGACTTGCCACCCCCCCAGCCTTGTGAACTGGTATAAGGGGTCTCATGGACCCCTTACCAGCTCACAAAGAGTTAATGTGAAAAAAAACCACCACACAATAATAAAAAGTATTTTATTCAAAAAAAAAAAATTTTTTTTAACTGTACTTACCTTCGATTGCAAGCTCTTGTCCCTCGCCGCTCAGCTGACAGATGCCTGTGATCGGCATCCAGAGAAGGAGAAGGCAGGAGATCAGAGGATCTCCTGTCACCTCCTTCCAGGGCACCGATCACCGGCATCTGAGAAGCTGAGAAAGCTGAAGCCGGTGATCGGGACCGGGATGACGTCATAAGCCCCGCCCCCAAGGGGGCGGGGCTTAGAGGCAAGATGGCGGCCACCATCGTGAAGAAGAGAGGAGAGAGCCTCCCAGGCTCTCTCCTGAAGATCGGTAAGTCCTGGGGGGGGATCGGAGGCCCCCCAGGTGAAGAGGAGGGACAGCGGGAGCCAGCGCACACACAGGTAAGTGAATGTCATTTTTATTTTTTATTTTTTTTTACAGTTAGCAGCTGCTGCTGCAGAAGCGGGGGGGGGGGCGGCCTATTCCGGGGGCTCTCCTGGAGCCATCCGACCCCCCACGGGGGATCGGATGGCACCAAATTAAAGAGGAGACCCGGCCGGATCCAACAAGGGGTCAGGTGAGTATTTTTGATTTTTATTTTTTAAACTAGAAGCGAGGAAAGTCAAGCACGTAACACCTACGGGCTTGGCACTTAAGGCCCAGCCAAGCCAGCACGTAGGTGTTACGTGCTTGGCAACAAAAGGGTTAATTGTCGTGTCATTATCCTTGAAGAGGGGCAGCAGTGTCTTTGGTATAATGCACATTTGAAATGTGAAAAATAAATCATTGTATTCATTTGTAATTTTTTAAATGTCACTTACTTTACAACAATGGAGTCCATAGCACAATACATTGTGTGTAAGCTCCAGGCTGCACTACCCACATCTATAGATGTCACCACGAGTGGCATTTGTCTCCTTCTGAGCCAGCCCACCTGTCAAACACTTGGACATCACATTTGCCCTCAGCCGGAACTGAAATAGATTCTTTAGGGGTTTCGCATCAGAGACATTTGGTTTGAAAAGACTGAAATGACAGTGATGTGAAATTGGCTCCTATGTGTACTGATATCATGTAAACAGATTTTTATTTGAAGAAAATTATTCCAGTAATTGTCTTATGAGAGCTGCCTCGTGTTTCATAGACTGACAAGGATCAGTCAAGGGCAACCTAGAATGTCTTCAAATATCTACATAACGTAAGTCAAGCTGAAATTGTTCAGTTTTAGCTAGACTAGAGAAGGGTTAAAGCAGACCAAATCCCTTCACTTTTTACTCATTTCCACCCTCCTCCTACAGGCAGTGCTGTACCTTTTTGAGATGCTTTCCCTATCAAGTCCTTTCTGTTTCCATCAATGGTTCTGGTAAGTCCTAGATTGCCAGATTGGGGAGGGGGTGGCAGACCCAGCTATTGTAGGACTGCATTATCACTAGAGATAAGCAAATTAATAAAAAATTGATTTGTATGGATAGAAAAATTCCCCAAGAATTGTGGTTCGCTCCAAATCAAATGTTAATCACTGTTAAACCGAACCCTCAGCATCACTGAATTAAAAGCCCAAACCCTTAAAAAACTATCGCCTGGCATCTAAAATTAAGATATTTTAAGTTTTTAGTCACTTACTAATTATTTTCTCTCCCGCTGACCTGCAACTCTGTTCAGGACTTCAGAATACGGCCACTGCCATCTTGCCTTAGAAGCTACTCCTTGTTCCATCCCGGCGTCACATGCAGAGGGGGACAAGTGAAGGAGGTGGGTATAGCTGTGCTTTGCGCAGATCAGGAAAAGGACAACAATCCCAGAATGCAGAGCAGCATATTCAGAAGACACTTTTTGCAGGTAGCTCGAGACTCCATGGGCCGCCAGCTTGGATGTTTAAAGGCTACACTAGGTGCAGGTAGAATGATTGATAATGTAGAAAAACTGTATGTACAGTGTGGAGGAACATACAAGATTGAAGACACTGACCCTCTGTCCCACACTGGACTTCTTCCATCTCTTTCCTCGACACAGAGGTGGCTGTGAAAGTCCTTCACGTTCCATCACTCAAGGAGACATCAGAGGAAATATCTCACTGTGGAACATGTGTGTGAAGGGCTTTTCCCAGCCACCTCACTCCTGGCCTTTAAATAGCCCCTCCCTGCAGAAGGAGTGAGTCGCTATCCTGCATTGGCAGGATGGCCTCTTCTGCCCCCCGGGCTTTGGGGAGGCAGGTAGTGGGAAGGCTGGGGGTTAATGGCAAGTCTCCCACTAGCCTCAGGGGACTTGCCAGCCCCCTAAGCATTGTGAACTACTATAGGGGTCCCATGGACCCTTACCAGTTCACAAAGGGTTAAATGTAAATAAACACACAGAGAAAAAAAATATATATATTTTTTAAATACTTACCTCCAGTCGATCCATCTTTGAGCACTGTGTCCCACGCCAATCACTCTGGTTTCTGCTCGCCTGCTGCTGCTGGAAGCCTGTTATATCTGCTAGGACATAAGGGGTTAATTTAAAAAAAAAAAAAGGACATAGGTCCTTCCGGGGGGAAATCCCTTTTTTGGGGGGGGGGGTTTAGGGGTAGCACAGCCCCTCCAACCCTCTCCCGCCGATCACCCATCGCTACGAAGCATCTTCGGGTGGGTGCGGGATGACGTCCTGGATGATGTTATCCTCCCACCCACAAAAGGTGGGGTGAGTGGCAGACAGTGGTGGAGAGGGCCTATTAGGAGAGTGAGAGCCCCCCGGTGAAGGGGAGACCTGGCAGGAGCGATTGTGGCTGCAGGTGAGATATTGTAATATTTTTGTAATGTCTGGGCTCTGTGGGCCTATATATAGATGAAGAGTAAGCTGGCTGGGAAAGGCATGGAATGTTCACTGGAACAATGATGGAGGTGAGCTTTTTTTTTTTAGATGTTTCAGGAAAACAATCAATTCATTGCCAGATGGAAATTCAGATTTAAAGTGGTATTGCAGAGAAAGGTAATTGTTACACCATTATGTCAGGCTACTTTTGGCCTAAACTGTTTTCTGTTTTTTTAATTTGAAGCAGAGATATCAGAATTTACAGGTACAGCCAATGACATTCTTTTTTTTTTTTTTGTTCCATCCCACAATCCGCTTGGCTAGGCAGGACGGAATGTCTAATTTCTCCCCCTAATGTCACGCCCCTGCCTCCTCCTTCTTAAGAGCGGTGCATGTGTTCCCGCTGCCTTTCCTCCACTCTCCTTCGGGCGATGGCGGGAGACAGCGCTGTCTGCCCCCCCTTCACCCGCTCTCCTGGAATGATGCTGAGACAAAGCGCTGTGGCCTCTGCCCCCCTTTCCACCTCTCTACCCGGCCTATGCTTGGAGGGAGAGTTCTTTTCAGCCAGTCGGCCCACGCCTCCTTCTTCCAGTCGGGAGTGAGTGCAGCTGGAAAACTGTTTAGGATAGTGCCAAATGTAGCCCAACGCAATGGTGTAATTTTACCCTTACCTGCAGTAGCACTTTAAGGTGAAACGATTTTTCTCTGAACTTTGGATCAAATCTCGGTTCTGCCGGATCAATTTGCTCATCACTCATTATGACCCAGCATTTGGGATTTGAACATGACTTTGCTGAACCTCGCAGCACTAGGTCCTCTTTCATTAGGAATGAAATGTCCGCAAGCGGTTGGGATCTGATGACGTAGGAGCATAGGTGGAGAATGACAAAACAGAATTTACAGTATTCCTGTAAAGCAAAAATATTTTTTTTAACTACCAGGAAAGCAAAAATGTTTTTTTTTTTGCTACCAGGCAGAGAACTATCGGTAGAGAGATTAGCTCATTTGGTTTTACATTACTATTGGGTTTGGACCAATCACCAGGATTTTGACTTTTGATTTTGAGAATCCTGGTGATTGGGATGCCCCCAGGGCAGGGACCAATGTAGGATGCCCCCCCCCCCTGTGTGATACCCCCCAGATCGCCTACAGTCACTCATCTTTCTGCCATTCCCATGGTGCATGTGGGCGCTCGTTTTATCACCGCTCTATCTGGCGCAGCATAAAGATGCTGACTTGAACTTCACGCCGGCATAAGTATGCTGGCGGCCGCATCCTCTTCTTCCCTGTGGAGTGCACACCTTTCTGAATGGCTGGGTGCACAGCAACATGGAAGCCGGGGGTATGGCCGTCGGCGAAAACCTCGTCGTGGGGGGGGGGTTCACACAGTGGGGTATCCGATGTAGAATGCCCTGGGGGCAGGCTAGCGCCCGGTCCTGGAATCTTTAAATCTTCCTTTTACTATCCAAGCGCCCCCTTTATCAGAAAAATGCCCCTAACCTGTTATTTATCATCTCTTAATCCTATGGGTTTTCACATCAGGGACATTTCATTTGAAATGACAGTTCCTGTGTGTACTGCAATCATGTAAATAGATCTTTAAATTAAAAACCAATAACAGTGTGTCATATACCAACTTCTAAGGATAAATCAAGGGCAGCCAAGGGGAAGCTGTACAAATATTTATAGCCATACCCAGCGTTGCAGATCTGAGTTCTAGGAATAGCAAAATGAGGTATAAGGAAATCATTAGCATGGCTCCGCCTACTCCCTAAGAGTGCTGCTTAATCTGCTATACTTGGTTTGTATGTGCCCTTTAATTTCGCATTTGAGAAAGCGCTTGTTACCTTTGGAAAACTGATTTTGATGATTAGTAAATCAAGAAAAATGAAGCAAGTTATCTGAGATGAGCAACGTAAATCCTTTAAGACTTTCTCTTTTATAAAAAGCACACCGTTCTTTTTAATTCTGGATTTGGGGCTTTTTGGTCTCTTTAAGATCGCTATATTAAAGGACAGTTATCAGACACCTGTGAAATGTAAATGTTATTATATAATAGACATGAAATTGAAACAGGGTTAAGGTTTGTAGTTTGTGTGTCTGAAGAGGCAGCATTGTACTTGAATCTATTGTGAGCAGTCACATGCTGCCTTCCCTCACAGTAAGGCTGCTCAGCCATGTCACTTTCTAATATATATATATATATATATATATATATATATATATATATATATATATATAGTCAAATATTTATTTTTCTATAGCCTATCCTATAACAGTGGAACAAAACACAGGACATTTTACTTTCCCGTGTTTTGTTCCATTGTCGTGGGACATCCTGTGAACCAGCCCCCCCCCCCAGAACACCACTTTTCACTCACCTCTCTCTGGTTCCAAAAGCGCTTGCGCGGGCGTGCCTTTCAGCAAGCGGCTCTCGTTGACTAGAATGGAGAGTGCACACTCCTGCCCCAGCCTGTCTGAATGGCTGGTGCAGCGACGGCGCTCCCCATTCACAGCAGTGACAGCCTGAATAACAGTGATGACAGACAGTTCTCAGTGGACGGGAGCTGTGCATGCGCCATCGAGGAAAGGTGAGTGTTTACAAGCGCCCCAGGGGGTTTCACACAGCAGGGAATTTTGATTTGGTTACCCTGGTGTGAAGCCCAGCGGCCAACCGTGGAATCTTTTAGATTTCATGGCCAACACGGGTGGGTTTTGTTTTACTTTAAAGCAGATGCATCACAAAGATTTTCACTATTTTGGAAACTGGTCCTCTTACCAAGGGCATCTCAGTTTGCCTACAAATCCCAGAAGCCTTCTACTGACAAGGGGGAGCCCCCCACCCCCCACAAAGCAGAGCTTGGAAAAATCAGGCAGTAGTAACAGACTTCACTCCCTGGGTGAGCCCACTGCCAGTTCCCTTTAGTTAATGGAACAAATGAGATACCCTCATCTGAAGAGGCTGAATTAGAGCAGGAGGGGTTGAACCTGTTAGGTCAGGAATGTGGAGCATCATCTCTGTCTCATGATTAGCGAGCTAGAGTCAGGAAACTTTACATACTTTTGCTATAGACAACTGTTTCTTTTAAAACACAGATTTGCAAACAAAGAAAAAAATAACCGATTAAAACAGGGTCATGCTAATTATTTAGTGAAGTGAGTGTAACTCTTGGCGCACATATGGGTGTGAATTACAAACTGCATCTTGGTACACTTTTTTCCTTTTTAACAAACAAAAAAGTGCAATAAAATAGTTTACCTATAAATCACCTGTACCTGTGAGAGGGGGCTTCACATCATGGCTAAAAGTTTGACTGTCAGCCTGCAGTAAGCTCAGGACACCTTTAATCCAAGGTACAGTACGGTAGAGCTTTTTTTTTTTTTTTTTTTTTTTACAAGGTTTGGAACATGTCTGTCAAAAGAGGGGGTTACATCCATAAACCCCTGGTAAAAGTAGGCAGCACTTGAAAGTTTCTGGTGGGGTCCACATTTATTGTTAAAGCGGACCTTCACGCTGAATAAGAGCTTATCACATTAAAAATCATCCTACCTGTATCTACTGCATGTTATGAGCCTTTAAACATCAAAGATGGCGGCTCATGGAACACCTTGGCCTTCTGCACCTTGGCCAATGATGCCACTCAGGGAGAGGAGGATGTCCGCTAAAGTCACTCTATGCAGGAAAACGCTGTATCTTCTTGTCCGCCCAGCCGCCGTCGACGTTTCGTTGCTATATGCAACTTTCTCAAGGACGCTGTCTTGAGAGAGTAGCATCATTGGCCAAGGTGCAGAAGGAGTAGGGTGAAGGCCCCCGCCTGACACTTTTTGTAAGCTGTTATCACTCATCCTAAATCTTTATTGCCTAATAAGCATTATATGCTTTGAGAAGAAAGCGACCTTTATAGCAACAAAAAAGGCTTCACTTGGAGTGCATTATTTGCACATCATCTGGTAAGAGTAACCAATACAGGTGGCGGGCACGTGGTGGAAAGTTCAAGTGGATAACCTCTAGGCTTCCCTAAGGCGCCAGTATAATTGCATGTGCTTTGGGATACCCACTTTGAACTTCTATGGAAGCTGGCTGATGCCTGATTTTTAAAAAAAGCTAACTGTGGATGTTCAATAATTTTTGGACTTTTCATGTTATTTTAAATTGTATGCTCTGTGTTGATTGATGTAAGCAAAACAATACATTTGAAGCAGAGGAACTACTTCTCCCAGCAGCCATTTACCTTAGACACTTTCATCTATTTCCCAGAAAGGTGTTCCCTATTAGTTGCAAGGCCCTGTTCTGGGTGGAGGCACTGACACACCAAACATTTAACCCACTCTTCCACTCAGCGAAGGCTCAGCTTCTCTTTGTTACCAACAGGTTAGCGTCATAGCCTGTCTAGAGTGGGGTGTTTATCATCACCCCCCCAAAAGAAACAGCCCTACATACGTCTCTATAGGAAGAGATAGATAGACATATGCTAACCTACCTCCATTGCCCTAAATCTACTGGTCCACATTACCATTTCCATTTTTCTACCTTTCTACAGTAGGCCTATGGACTCGACCCTGGGAGTTGACCTACCCCCCCCTCCCCCGAACTACCATTGGACTCTCCGGAATTCTGCCCCCCCAGACCACAATGTCTGACCTACCTACAGGTTGCCAGCAAAGGTTTCCCCTCCCAGGGACACATACCAGAAAGTCGTGGATGTTTTTTTTTCTTTTTTGTTCATTACACCATTATCTAGTTCCCGTGCTTCGTTAATTATACAGTCTAGATTTAAGCTAGCAATAAATGGCATATAAACCCATGTTCAAATTGATTCATAACAAACCTGAAACTTGGAAAAGTTTTTAGTAAATAAGTCTTTCAAATTCAGTTGGATGTGGTTACATAAAAAGCAACAAGGAGAATGAACAATTTTAGGTAGACCGCAGTGGTGAGCCATAAAAGTTTTATTATTAAATCAGAAATTGAGTTTTAGCCTGAGGCTGGAATAAGAATATTGGCCTTAGAACATCTTATCCGATACAGGGTCACCACCAGTGTGCAGACTAGACAGCTAATAAAATATTTGTTACACATTTGACAGTGAATAGGAATGAATCTTTGATTTGTTTAGTGTTTTTATTGTTGGCGTTGAGGCATACAGATTGTAATATCTGTCTAATGTATTATACAGGGCACAGTCTGGTGACATACTGGAACCTGAATAGCTTAATAAGCTGCTCCTTAGCCAACTAGTAATTGCATAGGTGCTGCTGTATGCCCATGACTCCATGACTAGTTTGTGGCATCCCGCTGAGCTGCCCCCAATGTTTTTCCCAGCTGGCAAAGACTGCACTTCAAGAGGCTATGACCATGGGCAGAGGTGGATATGGCCACCCCTGAATCAAGCTTTATTATCTTAGGGGTAGATAATGTAATGCGGTTTGGTATGGCCCCCTCACCCTTAATATGGAGGCTGCAGAATTTGGGCAGAGCATAAGCTGGGGTTTCCTGGCCACGCTCCAGGAACAAGTGGTGCTCAGGAAAGGCAGTAATTGAATGTGGTTGGCAGCAGCCCAGCCGGTACCAAAGTAGTTTGGCCTACTATGAATTCTCTCCCTATGGCCAGCCTGTTCCTAGCATGGAAAGAATAGAAATGCAGAGGGTAATATTCTCTTCAGTCAACACATTATTCGATTAGCTGGTGGGGAGAAGATGGAGTGAGTGTAGTTCTTTTTCTGGTAAGCGTGTACAAGTGCTTTAAATATTCCTTCGAGGTGCTAGATTTGTGAAAATTGTCAGTCTCACTCAAACAGTTTTCTCTTCTGAGGTGGCGAAGTCTACAAACATTATTGAAGACTAGCCATGAGCCAAACAGGCCTCCCTTGGGTGCCTTTTGGTAAAATAATACTATATAATATTTCTATCTTTCCTTTTTTTTCCCCCTAACCCCCATTTGTCACCAGCTGGAGCAGTAGTTATAGGGGCTGGTATTACTAGATCCCAAAGGCCCTTGGCCATGTCGGTATACTGTACCAGCCCCGTGCCTTTTTTTTTCCCCCAGGTAACACTGGAGAACTTGTTTAAAGTGAATGGAAACCCATTTTTGGGCCCACCGCTCATTCTTCTCCCCTCACCCTTGCCTGAGCAGCCGGGAACCCTGCCCTGCGGCACTTTTGAAAGTGCCAAGCTTGTGGTTTATTGTCACATGCTAGGAATAAAACCCAGGGGGGACAATTTTAATCAGGGGGTCACCCCTGATTTCTTCTTCCTTCCATTAAAACAAAAAAACAAGCCTGTCTGGATATAGCTTGATGCCGATAGTATAGGTGACCACTCCTCCCCCCATCCATCATATTTGCATTGATTTTTATCATTGGCCCATTTATAGCGATTAAAAACCTCTCCATGTGGCAGCTTGATTCCCAAAGACTTCTGACTTCAATGCATTATGCTAATCTGCAGTATTCCCTTACAGTTGCTTCTCAGAAGGGTGCACTATAATGCACTAGGGTACTAACTACACAAAGCCTCTGCTTTCGTCATTCTGCTGTTGGGGCACCAGCGATGAAGTAGGCTGGACCAAGCCTTATGAATACTTATGAACGAGTATGGCGTCCCAAGCACCAGTTTAAAGGAAGGAAAGTGGACTGATTCCCCTACCCAATAACTCACACTCTGTTCTGTTCACCAAGGATTCAGAAGAGCCTGGTGCTCATCAGTATAGGCCTGATGTTTATTCAGTGTTTGGGGTGTGGACAGGTGCCGCTGTATATTGTGCAGTATGAGGTGCGCTGTATACTGTATACTATACAAGTCTTGGCTCCTGCTTGCAGCTCCCTGGCATCTGCATGGCTCCAAAGTATAACACAGGCTGTCACATTGTGTCTGTGTAATGTTGGCAACGTAGTTGCTGGCACACAAGGGTACCCTGACAGGAAATGGCCCAGACCATGATCTGTGCTTTCTGGTCCTAGTGCCCTAGGCAATTGCGTTATTTGCTCTGCAAATATAACTAGGGCTTGTTTTTGAAGTAGGGCTTAAATTTAGAGCATACACAAAAATCCTGAAAAATCTTCTATAGCTTATTTTCAGGGTAGGTCTTATATTCTGGTAAACGGGGAACAAGATTTTTTTTTTTTAGCGGGGGTGAACTTTACAGTGAGACTAAAAGCCGCTTTCTCCTACACACAAAACTGTGGACTTTACACAGTGTAATGTAGAAGGGGTGCAATCCACCTTTTGATCTAGCTGAGTGGTCTTATAAAAAAATCAAAAAATTGTTTTTCTTTCTATAGAAAAAAAGCATCTTGAAGACATTTTTTACATAGCAACTAAATGCAGACATTGCAGTGAATATAGTGAGCGTGCTACAGGTGGTGTTTATTGCCGCCATTGCGGATTGTAGTGTATGCGCCATTGTTGAATGTAGTGTTCGGCTGGGTGCTTGATCTCGATATTGGTAACTTGTCCAGCGGCTTCCAGCAGAGGAGCTGCGCTACACAAGTTATGAGAAACACAGCACTGTTTTAGGCTGGCCAATCAAATTTAACAAATATCCCACTAAGAGTAAACCTTTCCTTAGATTCCTCTATACAATTAAAAAAATGGCCCTTTAAAGCAGATTAAAACCCTGTGCGGCCTGTCCCAGGGGCATCATATAGTGTGATGCCCCGCTTTGTAGAACATCCTTTATGGACGGCTCCCGCGGTGCTGCAATTGCCGGCCTCTGCAACCCTGACTTCCCTGTAGCTGTGTGCGCTCCCACCATCTGAATAGCTGGGCACGGGAGCTGGCTCACCGAAAGAAAGCTGAGGATGCGGCCAACTGCCTGCAACACATCATATATAGTTTTACGATTATCTGTGCTCTCAAATTTGCCGCTTTGTGGCTTTGGCGGTGGAAAAACCCAGTTTTATTTCAAAACCGGGCCACCCCGTGCCAGCAGCATAGCCGGAGTGACCCCAAAATGGGCTTCAAACCGCTTTAAGCTGGATGTAATTGAAGATGTGATATATTCTAAGTATGTCACACACCCCGCTTCAAGACATTCATTACACTTGGGTATACTGACCTGTAGATGGCGATCTTGCAGAGATGATATCAAAAAAATTTAAGACCCTCCCGGCCCATAAATACCTGGGACCTCCCACTCATCACCCAGTCTTTCATCTCTGCAGAGGCGAGCAAGTCAGAAGATGTCTCCTCCTTGCAGGTAGCCGGGATGACTCCCGGCCTTTTTATTCTTCTATTCCTGCCCGGATGCCCTTATTTGAAGTGCTTGCCTCCCAGCCTAGGCTGCTGGTCCGGGAAAAGGTAGTTGGCACCCATGGTGCTTAGGAGCCGTGAGACCCCGTATCAAGGGGTAGGCGGCTATCCGGGTTGGTGATCCCGGTTTGGGATGCCCCGTCCCTTGGCCCTACCCTGGCATGGATTCCCCCTCTCCCGGATACCCTTAGAGGGGGGGGGTGGGTTTCATACGTATTCTTTACCCGCCATCCTGACTCAATCACATTATTGTGTATGTGTGTGTTTTACTGTATGTGTGTGTTTCAACGTTTGGGCTGGCGCCGGCGTTCCCGCGGCGCCGGCCTCCAGCGTGCGACAATGGCTTTCAGGTCCCGGCTTCTAGTCGGGGGAGGGGCGGGGCCGGGCGCGATGCGCGAACCGCGCCGGCCCTCCCTCCTCTTTCTGCGCGCTGCGAGTCCTACACATCCCTCCTGCCTGCCGTGCTGTGTGTGGGTGAAGGTCGGGTGAGTGGCCTGTGGCCCTTCAGATGCATTTTTTTTAACCTCTTTTGCGTTAAGCCAGCATTCTGAGCGTGTGTTCTGTATTCTAAGTATGTCTCACACCCTGCTTCGGAAGTAGTCATTACACTTGGGTAATGTCCAGTAGAGGGCGAACTTCTGCAGAGATGACTAGAAAAAAGAAGCCCCTCCCAGCCCATAAATACCTGGGACCTCCCAAGCACCTCCCAGTAATCGTCTCTGCAGACGGCGAGCAAGTCAGAAGATGATGCCTCCTCCTTGCACAGGGGGATTTTAGGTAGCCGGGATGACTCCCGTCCCGTTATTTTATCTATTACCGCCCGGATCCCCTTTTGATTTACCCTGCCTCCCAGCCTAGGCTGCTGGTCCGGGCGAGGGTAAAATGGCACCCTAGGTGCTTAGGAGCTAATGCTCCACTTTGAGACCCTATACTAGAGGGTAGGCGGTTAACCGGGTTGGTGACCCTGGTTTGGGATGCCCTGTCCGTTCCCCTGCTTTCTAATGATGTAGTTGGGGATCCCTCCCTCCCTTTACTTGTCCCTTTATTCCCTGGGAGGGGGGGGGGGCTGTGACTTTCCCTTGTCCAGTTGTCATGGAGCATCGGGAAGTAATCCTTCATTCATTAGGTGCAATGATTGTAAGTGTGTGTGTGTGTGTTTTAACTGTGCTTTTTAGTTTTACTTTTGGTCAGGTTCCTGCCATGCGGCGGCCGTAGTGAGCACCGGCCGCACTGTCATGGCGGCTGGTGAGGAGGCTGAATGGAGCTTCTCCTCTCCTTGCTGTGAGGAGAAGGGGCGGAGCCGGGCGCTCGGCGCGCTGGCGGAGGCCCGCCCCACTCTCTCTCTCTGGCTCCCTCGGAGGCGCCTGGTCTCCTTGCCTGTGGTCGGGGAGGGGGCGGGGCCGGGCGCTCTACTCGCTGGGGCGGCCCGCCCCACTCTTTCTCTCTGGCGCCCTCTGGGTGCCCCACTCTCTCTCTTCGGCACCTGGTTCCTTGGTGGATGGGGCGGGGCCGGGCGCTCTACACGCTGGCGGTGGCCCGCCTCTCTCTCTCTCTCTCTCTCTCTCTCTTCAGCGCCCTCGGCGGCACCTGGTTCCTTCTTGTGAATGGGGAGGGGGCGGGGCCGGGCGCTCGACGTGCTGGCGGCGACCCGTCCCACTCTCTGGCGCCCTCGGCGGCGCCCGGTGTTTTTCAGTGAGGATGGGGAGGGGGCGGGGCCAGGTGCGGCGTGCAATCCGCGCTGGCCCGCCCCTCTTCGTCTGCTTCCTCTTGGGATCAGAAGTGCCCTGTGGGGCTTTCCTTGTCTTTTTGTTAGGGCGCTTTATCCAGCGCCGGCCTGGAACACTGTGGGATCTTTTTGTCCCACCTTGCGGTTTCTGGTAGCATTAAATATGACACTAGCTTGCTATATAGTCTTATATGCTTTATCTTTAATATTATATGCGATTGTCTCAATGATATATAATTTCTATGTTTAGCCACACTGTTTACTTTTGCTTGTATGAGTGCTTGTCTTGATACCTTATTTCCGGGGGCCCCCCTTGTCAATGTGTCCTGGGGTCCCTTGGCCTTCCAAATCCTCCCACTAACGGACTTAAGGGGCATCCCGGGTTGCTTCTAGCGTAATTCCTGCTGGTCATTGCGACTACCATACAAATCACCATTTGGAGGCTCCCCTGGATCCGGGCTCTGGCTCCCTTCGGGGCAGTCCCGGCAGTGTGTGGGTTGGGGGGTATCCCTTGTTGGGGGTACTTTGCTGGTGCATACTATGTGTTCAGCAGGCCATAACACGTCGGGGGCCTGGACGTCTGGGTCAGTTCCGCCGGCTTCATCGCCTACTCCACTTTAAATTATCCGTACCCCATCTGACATGGTCAATAGCGGGGAGTCGCAATCTGATGTATGTGCTGGATTGGCCAACATCGATAAATTGTTTTCTAGCTCTGTGGCCAGGGTGGCCCCGACTAAGAGAAGACATCTGGTTCTTGATGTTTATGATTTCCTTGACTGGTCTGTTTATTTTCCGATTGCGGAAGGAAATGTTTACGGAATCTGATGGCTCTGAGGATCAGCAGTTTGGGATGCTGATGCCGGGCTTGGGGATGCTGTGGTTATCCCCAAGATCCTGGACCATATATTTGAGGTGCTGGTCCGGCGGAGTCCTCTCCGCAGAAGGGAAAATAAGCCTCTAAGCCTCGTATGGGGTGTTTCATTCTAATATGTGATTATTAAGGATCGGGAGGGATCTAGCCAGCTTCCCGGTTTTCCTCAGTTACGGGATAGAACGGGATAGGAGGTATCCCTGTACGGTGATCGCGGTGAAGCGCTGGTCATCTCCTCCCGAGGTCGATGCGTCCGGTACTGGGATTGTCCAACACATCTGTGGTGCACTCTCTAGACGCCTCCGCGATTAAGGATCGTGAGGACCGTCGTTTTGATCAGATGGCTTGACATGCCCTTGCTGGCGTGGGTTCTGCCTTGCGGCCTGTTTGTATTTCTGTACTCACGGTTGTGGTTATCAGGTCTGTGGTTTGGGGCCTGTTGAGGGGTCCCAGCTGGACCCAGCCAGTGCTGATTTGGCAGCATTTCTGCAGTGTGTATAGTTTCTGACCATGGTCTTGTCTGCCTGGATGACACTATATGTCTGTATGGCGGAACCTCAGCTTTGCTTGTGGCTATACGACGCTCTGTCTGCTTGCGCCGGTGGCGGCTAACATTGGCTACCCTTCGGGGTATGCGGATTTTTGGAGTCATATTGGATTCAGTTGCATAAGGAGGTAGGCTTCTGCCACGCTAGAAGCGACGTTGCTCCTTTCGGGGGGGGGGGGGCAGGCTCCTCTATTCTTCCTTTCACTATCTTCAGTGGTGATTCCTCTGTTCTCGGGTTTCCTCGGACCCCCGGGCTGTGCAGGGGCCGGGGCTATTGTTCCAACCCTTGTGGTCCCTTAACGGGATGGATCTATCAGAACCATTCTGTTTTTTGAGGCCTTTCTACAGGTTCATCAGATCCCAGAAGTTCCGCAGGGAGTCTCTGCGTTCAGTCATCAATTCCCTTCATCAGGGGGATTTCGTGACATTTATAGACATCATTGTTTACCTTTATGTACCAACCTACCCCGCTCGCCAGAGATTTCTCAGGTTTGGGGTGGAAGATCGGCATTTTCAGTTGTGGCCCTCTTTCTGGTTGACTTCGGTGCCAAGGGTGTTCACCAAGGGGCTGGCGGGCATAATGGCCCTTCTCGGAGCCCGGGGCGTTTACATTGTGCCGTATCTGGATGACCTACTCATTACAGCATCTTTTCTGTGCCCGGTGGAGATGGACTCCAGGGTGGTGACGCTGGAACGGTTCGGATGGGTGATCACCCACCCCAAGTTCTCTGGCATGAATCTGGATTCCGGTCAGGCCAGAGGGTTCTTTCCTCACCCTAAGGTGCAGAGGGTTCAGGACCTGATATTTGTTCTCCTGGACAATCCTCGCCTCTTTCCGACTAGGGATGAAACTGGTGGGATTGATGGTGGTTTTCCTTCTAGGCAGTCCCCTTTGCTCAGTTCCTCATGAGGTCGCTCTAACTCCGTCTATTGCGGACTTGGGACGGCTGTTCCCGGTGCTTGGCTCGGTCCTTTCTGCTGTCTCCCAGGATCCAGCAATCCTTTCAGTGGTGGCTGGAGCTTAGCGGTCTGAGGGGCAGATCCTTTTTGGCCCTTGTTGGGAGACGGTTACCACGAATGCCAGCCTGTCGGGCTGGAGAGTTTTCTGGACGGACTTTCGGTTCCAGGGGCTGGGGAGTCTTCAGGAGGCTCACGCTCCCATCTCTGTTTTTGGAGTTCAGAGCTATTTGTTTGATTCTGTCATGCTGGATGCATCATTTACAGGTTTTGCCGGTTCAGGTTCAGTTGGACGATTGAACTGCGATCGCTTACGTCGATCACCGAGAAGGGACTCGCAGCTGGAGTGCCCTCAGGGAAGTTTCGCTGATTCTTGCATGGGCGGAAAGCGATGTTCCATGCATCTCAGCGGCATTCATTCTGGGAGTGGATAACACGGAGGTGGATTCCTTGAGCAGGGGATCCTCTCACTGAGGGGGTTGTTCTTTCTACCGCAAGGTATTCCGGTTCTCCTGTCGCAAGTGGGGGATTCCGGAGGTGGTTCTCCTTGCCTCACGTTGCAATCACTAGCTCCCAACATTTGGTTTTCGGTCTCAGGTTCCTCTGCCTCCGGCAGTGGTCGCCATGTCTTTTGCCTGGAGGGGTCTGGCGTTCCTGTACCTGATTCCTTCCTTCGCTGTGGTGGGCAAGGTTGTGCGCTAGCTGGCTCCTGAGGGTGCGTCAGCAATGCTGGTGGCTCCAGGGTGGCCAAAGGTTTGGTTCGTTCTGCAGTTTGCAAACGCTGGCTTTGGCGGCGTGGCTGCTGCAACCTCCTCTATCTTCATAGAGGAAGTTTGTCTGATGTTGTGCTTCGGACCCTTGTTTAGACTGGGAAGTGGTCTTCCTTTAACTTCTTCTACAGGACTTGGCGGTCCTATATTGATGGGTGTGAGGCTAGGGCCTTGCCTTGCAAGGTGTTTTTTGTTCACTAGGTTTTGGACTTTCGTCAGTACAGTCTGGGGCTCCAGCTTAAGTGCTTTTCTGGGGCAGGCCTCTGTCCTGGTGGTCTTCTTCTAGGGCCTTTTGTCCTCAGAAAAAGCCTTGCGTCTGTTTGGGATCTGAATTTTGCATTTTCTATGCTTACACAACAGATTGCCTTTTGGTGGCTATTGCTTGTGTTCGCTGTGTTTTCATCTCTTTAAGAATGTGGTTCTTCTTCCCTGTGTCCTTCGTCTAGCTTTGACGAGGAGAGGGCCCTGCTGACGTTCTATTTCTTGGCTACTTCCTTTTTCTGTAGGAAGGAAGTCTTGTTTGTGGTGCCCTCTGGCCCCCGACGGATTTGGCGCCGTCAAGTTTACCATTTTTAATGGATATGTCTGGTCCTTGTTTGGGCCTATATTGCCAAGGGGAGGGTTCCCCTTTTCAGTTTAGTGGAATAAGTTGTGCAACTGCTACTTGGTCTTCTGTTCATACCTTTTAAAAGTTTTTGTAAGGTTGATGTGCGGGCCTTAGCGGTTGCCGTTTTTGGCCGCGAGGTTCTACAAGCGGCAGGGGGTTTTCATTTGTGCATTCTTGCCTATTGGGATCCCCACCCTTATTGGACACTGCTATTGGATGTCCCAAGTGTAATGACTACTTCCGAAGCAGGGTGTGAGACATACTTAGAATAATACCATTTTGTGATTACTCACCTGTAAAATGGGTATTATAAGTATGTCTCACACCCTGCTTCGCCCCACCCTGAGTTGTATCTTGGATCCTCTTTGGTGTTACTGTTTTTCTTGTTACTGTTTTTCTTGTAAGTTTTTTAGTTGCTCTTCCTGGTCCCCTTACTGCTTTCCTATACTGGGAGGTGCTTGGGAGGTCCCAGGTATTTATGGGCCGGGAGGGGCTTCTTTTTTCTAGTCATCTCTGCAGAAGTTCGCCCTCTACTGGACATAACCCAAGTGTACTGACTACTTCCGAAGCAGGGTGTGAGACATACTTATAATACCCATTTTACAGGTGAGTAATCACAAAATGGTATTTTTGTGTGTTCCAGGTGGACCATTGATCTTATTAAAGGGGGGTTCTCCCGGTCCAGGGTCCCTGTTAAAATTTAGTTGGCTTCAAATCCTCCCACTCGGGACTTAAAGGGGCATCCCTGGTTGCATTATTGTGTAATTCCCAAAAGAGCATTGTACACATATATTTATATATATTATTAAAAAATCACCATATGGAGGCTTCCCCGGATACTGAGCTTGTGCCCCTCTCGGGGCAATCCAGGCTGTGTTTGGGGTGTGGGGTGTTTGGGGTGTGGGGATGATGTATTTCTATGTGTACCCTGTGCGCAGCGGTCTATCATGCGGCAGACCGGATCTCAGGTGTCCGGTTCTGCTCCGCCAGTCTCCTTTCCTTCTCCCCCTCGCAATCTGAGGTGTGTGACAGATTGGCCAATCTTGAAAAATTACTTTCCAGTGCCGTTGCTAAAAAGGCAACGGCAAAGAGAAAACATTTGTATACGGCTGTGCAGGCCTTTGATAGGGAGGATTTTGACTCCCTGGATTGGTCTGATTGTTTCCCGCGTGAGGAAGGGGAGTTGTATGAGGAGTCTGACTCCGATGATCAGCAGTTTGTGGGCGCTGATACCGAGCAGGGCCAGGGGGATTCTTTGGATACCGCTAGGGTCCTGGCTCATATGTTTGAGGTTCTGACTATTTATCCCCCCGAGGCGGCTCCTCCGCTGAAGGGGGAATTCTTTGAAGTGACTAAGCCGTGCTTGGAATTTCCTTATCAAAAGCATTCTCAAGGAATGGGAGAGGTCGACTCGGCTTCCGGGTGCCCCACCAGGTTGGGACAAGAAATATCCCTTTCTGGTGGACGCGGTGAAGCACTGGTCGTCTCCCCCCGAGGTGGATGCTCCTGATTTGGGGTTGTCCAGCTCCTCAGTCCTCCATTCTGCGGAGTGCACTACTCTCAAGGATGGTGAAAATAAACGCATTGACCATATGGCTTGTCATGGTTTTGCCAGTGTTGGATCGGCCTTGCGGCCGGTTTGTGCTTCTGCGCTTGTATTGGTAGCTGCCAGGTCGGTTGTTAGAGGCTTGTTGACCTCTTCCAGGCTTGACCCAGCTAGTGAGGACTTTGCCGACCTTAAGCGCTGTGAGTTATTTTTGTCCTTTGTGCTGTCTGCCCTGGACGACACATTGGTGATGTGTAGCAGAGTGTGGGCCTGCTTGTGGCTATCCGGCGGTCTGTTTGGTTACGCCAGTGGGCGGCTGATTTTGTGTCCAAAAAGTCACTCACGGCCCTTCCCTTTGTGGGGTTGCGGCTCTTTGGAGAAAAACTGGATTCAGTGGCAAAGGGAGGTAAGTTACCTCAGCGTAAGAAGCAGCGTCGCCCCTTTCGGGGGGCGGCTTCCTTCTCTCAGTCCTTTCGTGGGGCTAGAGTTGGCAGGGGCTCGGCCTTCCCTTCGTTCAGAGGTGATTCCTGGCCTAGGGGCAGGGGTCGGGCCCGTCCAGGGCACAGTTGGGGTTCCAAGCCTAGAGCCGCTGCCAAGCCGGCTCAGCAATGAGGGGGCACCCTCACCCTTGCGGGTGGGGGGACGGTTGCAACTTTTCTCCCAGGTCTGGGTCCAACAGGTCTCGGACAGGTGGATTCAGGAAGTGGTGTCTTCCGGTTACAAGCTGGAGTTCGAGGTTTTGGCCCCCTCCCAGATTCTTCAGGTCTCGGGTGCCGTCAGACCCTCTGGCCGCCCTGGGGCTTCGGGCGGCAGTAGCAAGTCTCGTGGACATGGCTGTCATCTGTCCGGTGCCCCTCTCAGACCGGGGCCTGGGCTTCTATTCCAATTTGTTCACGGTGCCCAAGAAGGACGGTTCCCTCCGTCCCATTCTGGATCTGAAGTTGCTCAACAGGTTCATCCGTCCCCGGAAGTTCCATATGGAAACTCTGCGTTCAGCCATCCATTCACTTTGTCAGGGGGACTTCATGACGTCCATAGACATCAAGGATGCTTACCTGCATATTCCAATATTTATACCACACCAGGTTTGTCGTGGACAATCTGCATTTTCAGTTTGTGGCTCTTCCGTTTGGCCTTGCCTCGGCTCCAAATGTGTTTACCAAGGTGTTGGCAGGAGTGATGGCCATCCTCAGAGCCAGGGGTATCCGCATCGTGCCCTATCTGGACGATCTTCTCATCATGGCGTCTTCCCTCAGTCAGGCGCAGCTGGATACCAGGACCGTGGTGTCCACTCTGGAGAGTTTCGGTTGGGTGATCAACTATCCCAAGTCCTGCCTCACTCCCTCCAGGGTGGTGGAGTTCCTGGGAATGTCGCTGGATACTTCTCAGGCCAGGGTGTTTCTCCCCCGAGCCAAGGTTCTTCTGATTCAGGAATTGACTCAGCGTCTCCTATCCATCCCCCGCCCGTCCATCCGGCTAGGGATGCGACTGGTGGGATTGATGGTGGCGTCGTTCGAGGTGGTTCCCTTTGCCCAGTTTCACACAAGGACGCTCCAGCTCCATCTCTTGGCGGCCTGGGACAGGTCCCCGCTGTCATTGGATCAGTCCTTTCTGATGTCCCCCCGGGTGCGGCGTTCCCTTCGGTGGTGGATGAATCCGAGCAATCTTCAGTTTCAGGGGCTGTGGGGGGCCTCAGGAGGCTCACGACCCCATCAATGTTCTGGAGCTGAGAGCCATCAGGTTGGTTCTGGCTCACTTGACTCCTCAGTTACGAGGACTACTGTTCAGGTTCAGTCGGACAATCGGACGGCGGTCACCTACATCAATCACCAGGGAGGGACTCACAGCAGGCGGGCCCTCAGGGAGGTGTCTTTGATACTGGATTGGGCAGAGGGCAATGTCCCATGCATCTTGGCAGTGTACATTCCGGGAGTGGAGAACACGGAGGCGGACTCCCTGAGTAGGGGGTCATCTCGCCGGGGGAAATGGTCGCTCAGCCCCAAGGTGTTTCGGTCGCTTTGTCACCGGTGGGGAACTCCGGAGGTGGACCTCTTTGCCTCTCGTCACAATCACAAGCTTCCGGCATTTGTGTCTCTCTTGCGGGATCTGCTGGCTCTGGCAGCGGATGCCATGTCTCTGAACTGGAGGGATCTGGGGTTTCTGTACCTGTTTCCTCCGTTTCCCATGGTGGGCAAAGTGGTGCGCAAGCTGGCCCTAGAGGGCGCGTCGGCAATCCTGGTGGCTCCAAGGTTGCCAAGACAGGTTTGGTTCGCAGACGTGGTAAGGTTGGCAGAGGATCAGTTAGACCTGCCCCTTCTGCCTGATCTGCTCACTCAGGGTCCACTGCTCTACCCCAATTTACCAACGCTGGCTTTGACTGCGTGGTTGCTGAAAACTCCATCTTGAGGGAGGAAGGTCTTTCTGATGCTGTCATTCAGACTCTGGTTAGGGCTAGAAAGCAGTCCTCCTCCGTCATCTATTATAGGACTTGGAGGTCTTATATTGATTGGTGTGAGGTTAGGGCCTTGCCTTGCAGGGTGTTTTCTATCCCTAGGGACTTGGAATTTCTGCAACATGGTCTGGACCAAGGTTTGCAGCTTAGTATGCTGAATGGGCAGGTTTCTGCCCTGGTGGTTTTCTTTCAAAAGTCTTTTGCTCTTCATCCTCTGGTTAAGACTTTTTTCCAGGGGGTTACGCATGTGTGGCCTCCTAGGAAGCCTTTGCTCCCAGTTTGGGATTTGAATTTGGTTTTGTCTGCCTTGCAGGGTCCGCCTTTTGAACCTTTGCAGGATATTGCACTTTCTACGCTTACTCAGAAGGTTGTTTTTCTGGTTGCCATCACTTCCGTTCGGCGTGTATTGGAGTTGGCGGCTTTGTCCTTCAGGCCCCTTACTTTGAGAGGCATCAGGACAAGGTTGTTTTCCGCTTTAAGCCAGATTTCCTTCCTAAGGTGGTCTCTGCTTTTCATCTGAATCAGGATATTCTTCCCTCCTTGTGTCCTAAGCCCAGCAATGACAAGGAGAGGGTTTTGCATTCTTTGGATGTGGTTCGCTGTGTGAAGTACTATTTGGTGGCTACTTCTCCTTTTCGTAGGACTGACGCCCTTTTTGTCGTGCCCTCTGGGCCTAGGAAGGGTTTGGCTCCTGCCAAGTGTTCCATTAGTAAATGGATTCGCCAGGCCGTTGTTGGGGCCTATTCTGCCAAGGGGAAGGTTCACCCTTTTCGTGTTACTGCTCATTCTACTCGTGCTGTTGGGGCGTCCTGGGCCTTCCGCCACCAGGCTTCTGTTGATAATAAAAATAAAAATGAAAAATACTCACCTGACCCTCATTAGATCCGGCCGGGTCTCCTCTTTAATTTGGTGCCATCCGATCCCCCGGAATCGTCCCCCCAGCCTCAGAAAATGCCCTCTCCCCCCACTTCCTGGATCACGACTGCTAGCCCCAGTCTGCTCGGTGCTTGGAGCAGAGAGCAGAGGAGGAGGAGGAGAGGGCTGTGATCGCCCCCCCCCCCTCCCCAGGCTCTCTCTTCCAAACACGTGAGCAGACTGTCAGCGGAGATCGCCGGGGGACACAGGATCAGAGGTGAGTGTTTTTTTTTTCAACATTTAACCCCTTGTGAACTGGTAAGGGGTCCATGAGACCCCTTATACCAGTTCACAAGGCTGGGGGGGTGGCAAGTCACCTGCCCTAGCGGGTGACTTGCCATTAACCCCCGGCACCCCCATTACCTGCCTCCCCAAAGCCCGGGGGGGGGGCAGAAGAGCCCGGGCCCACATAGGCTATGTGGGCTCGTAGGCTGAAGGGTGGGGGGGCCACAAAAGCTGGTCCCCCCACTCTGTGCCTACAAGCCCCCATAGCTGGTCCCGGGCTGGTTACTTTGGGTAAGGGGGACCCCATGTCAATTTTTTGTGGGGGATTTTTAAGGGGTTTTAACCCTTAAAAATCCAAGAAAAAATGGGGTCCCCCCGGGACTACAACTACAACCCTTTGTAGTGTGGATGGTAGTTGTATTTTATTTGTAAATGTTATAAAATGTTATAAAGTACTTGTTTCAGTTAGGGGGGTCTCCTGGGCAGGAACGGGGGCTACCGATAAATATGTGGTACCGTTCTAATCGGTAGAAATGGGGCTTTCACATGCAATATGCTTTTCCTTAATAAAATACATTTTTTATTAAAATAAAGGAGTCAATTTTCTAAAAATGTTTTTATTTATTTATTTTACTTAATTATATTGTAAAAAACAAAATAACATTTACAAACAAGACATTTCATGTTAAAGCCTAAACTCTGCTGCAAAAAAATATAAATATAATTTTCCTGAAAATTCCAGCAAAAATGGCGCAAAACATGGCGCAAAATGAGGAAAAATGACCTCTCAACAGAGGGTGACAAAATCTCAAGTAGGCTGGCAATTTAAAGGGTTAAAAGTAGCTATGCATGTTGGGTATTGTTCTGTTCGGGGGACCTTGCGCTTTCAGACTTAGCTTGTTTTTTCTGATTTGCATATTTATATTTTAGGAAAAGGTGTTTTTTTATTCAGCTTTTTTATACATTTTTTAGGGAAACCCTGCGCAACCAAAGAATTCTTTGAGGGATTAAATCCAGAAAGATGAGCCCACTACAACAAGCTGGGTACGCTTAGAAAGCTTAACATGTGTACTTTCAGAGAATATATGGTTTATGGGGGATATTCCAAATGTAAAGGGTTGTTTTGGTTGAAAAATCGCAAGGTGCGCACTTTGTCTGCAGAGCTGAAATTTTCAAGTAAAATTACCGTTACGCACATGCTTTATTTTGGGGTGTTTAGCAGCTCTTCCCTTGACAGAACCTATGCATGTTGGGTGTTGTTCTGTTCGGGGGATGTTGCTTTTTCAGATTAAACTTGTTTTTTCTTGTTTGTATACAGTTTTTTTAGGAAAATGTGGCTTAGATTCTGCTTTTTTATCCTTTTTTTGGGAAACTCTTTGCAACCAAAGAATACATTAGGAATTACTTCCAGAAAACTATGGGCAAATCAACATGCCTGGTACACCTAGAAATCTTGAGTTGTGTACTTCCAGAGACTATATAGTTTGTTGGGGGTATTTCAAATGTAAAGGGTTGTTTTTTCTGGTAAAACTGCAAGGTGCGTATATTGCATAGCATAGTTGTATTTTATCTGAAAATCCCCTAAAGCGCTATTTCAGTTTGGGGGAGTCTCCTGGGCAGGAAAGGGTGTCTACCTATACATATGTGGTATCGCTGTAACTGGGAGAAATTGGGATTTCACACGCAATAAGATTTTATTGACAAACTTACATTTTTTATTACAAAAAAACACTACAAATTGTAAAAAAAAAAATTTATTTTTTTTTTCACATATTTCACCAAAAAATATTGAGAATACACCTAAAAATTACAAACAAAACATTTCATGTTAAAGCCCAGACTCTGCTGAAAAAAACAATATATCATTTTCCTGGGAAATCCCTAGAAATCCTTTCAAAAATCACAGTTGAACATGTGTAGTGCAAAATAGTGAAACATGGTCTGGCAACAGAGTGACAAAAGCTGCAGGTAGGCTGGCAGCGAAAGGGTTAATTTGAGCCTTGTTTTTTGGATCCCCGCCCTTTATGGACACTGCTATTGGATGTCCCAAGTGTAATGAATGTCTTGAAGCGGGGTGTGTGACATACTTAGAATAATACCATTTTGTGAATACTCACCTGTAAAATGGGTATTATAAGTATGTCACACACCCCGCTTCACCCTGCCCTTTTGTATTCTGGATCCTTTATATGGTGAACCTTTGTTAGTTTTAATTGGCTTTCCTGGTATCTTGATCTTACTGCTATCTTTATACTGGGTAATGAGTGGGAGGTCCCAGGTATTTATGGGCCGGGAGGGTCTTACATTTTTTTGATATCATCTCTGCATGATCGCCATCTACAGGTCAGTATACCCAAGTGTAATGAATGTCTTGAAGCGGGATGTGTGACATACTTATAATACTCATTTTACAGGTGAGTATTCACAAAATGGTATTTTTTTAGAATCCTTTTTTTATCTGACACAAATCGGCTGCGACTCAAGAAAGTATGGGAGGCGGCCCTATTGAACAATGAAAGCCATTGCTCTGTTCTGACTCTGTCTCTTTTTATCTTATGACAATTACAGCAGCCAGGGAAAGGTTAGACCCTCAACTTCATTTTTGGTGTCTGAAAATAGCTGTTTCTTGTACTGACTCACTAAAAAGTTCTGTGTTATTTTAGCTCTTAAAGGCCATATGTAATTAATGAGATCCTTCTTTCAAAAGAGCTGCTATTTGTGAAGGGTCACTTCTATGAAAAATACATAAATATATACAAATGCGTTAAAGTTTTTTTATTTCAATATTTTTTGGACCCTTTTAACATCAGAGAATGAAAAACATCTTTTATTCTGAAGACAAAACCCTGAACGTATGTGGAGATTAACCTTTAGGCTTAAAGTCTTACAGTATATACTATCCTTATCCAGGGACAGAAGATACAGTCAGGTGTATATATAGGTTTAACAGGGTACCATAACAAAAATTCTAATGGGGCCCTCCAAAATAAAGTGCAAACACTTACCGGGCTTTATACTCTTTCAGTTCTGTGAAGTGGTGCTATTTCCCTGCCTAATGTGTGGCTGAGCTACAGCTTATGTCTCCTGAGTTGTGGTGGCCGGTGACCAAACACGGAGCGGCTGCAGACATGTCAAATTACCCGTTTTTTTTTCCAGGAATCACACAATTTTACAATCTCCTCACCTAGTCACCTACTTAAACTAGTAAGTCACCTGGCAAATCTTCTTCTTTCCACTCCTCTACTCCACATTGATTGGCTGTCTTCTCTGGAAGGTGTGTTAATGACTGGTCGTCAGATCCCTTCCTATTAGCTGCTGCTGTCCCTTGTAAGCGTCTCATTGGCTGGATTCTACCTTTAGGGGAGTGGCCAAGGTCCCTGTTAGATGTGGAGCTGGAGCTCAGCACAATGTTATGAAGAGAGCCAGGACTGGAGGATGGCTAACTGTTGTCAGCAGTGTTGCAGCTGTTGGTTATGGCAGGAAACTCCAATTTGTAGAAAGTTTAACTCATTTTTAACTATTTTTTTCCCAGCATATATGTCGAGTGATGTATATTTATCATAACACGGTTTCCATGGCATGATGCTGGCTGAGGAGAAACGGCACCATTTCTACTTGTTTTGTTATTTGGGTCTCATTAAAAAGGACCAAGTCCCAGGTATTTCACTCACCTGGGTTCTAGTCCACTTTGCTGGGATATCCCAATTTGGGGTGTCCTTGTGTGTGACACCCTATGGATTACTTGTAGTGATGGGCGAACCCGTATAAGTTCAGGAAGCTTGGCGAAACTTGCCACCAAAGTTTGTCTTGAGTTAAAATCATTGGGAACCCGAAATGAGGGTAGCAAGGGCTAGATCAGGGGTCCCAAAGTTTTTTCAGCAAATGCCACTTTAGATTTTCTGATTAAATCAAGTACCACCTGGCTGGTGCGTGAGCATCGTCACTCACCTGAACCAGTAATCATAACATACAAAACAGCCATTTAAAGTGAATAAATCACACACAAATGGTGCAAACAGATACAGGAAACGTCTTCAGCCTTGTACCACCTAAGAAGACCTCAAGTACCACCAGTGGTACTTGTACCACCTGTTGGGAACCCCTGGCCTAGAAGGCTGCAAAATGAGGGGAACTCTAGGGAAGTTGTCCTGAACATAATGGGGTAGGGAAAGTGCTCAAAATAAATTACAGTCCTCAGCTTCCTATTGGTTCATGTAGTGCTGCACTACATGTACCAGGAATCTGCTAGAAGAAACAGCAGCACAGCTGACAGTAGTCGATCCAAATCTGAGCCAAGAAGGAGAGTAAGTCCTCTGGGCTTTTTCTTATTCTGGACTAGCTGGCAATACCAGTAGGAAGAGGGAGCTTATGATGCAGCTGTATAGAGCCCTAATGAGGCCACAGCTAGAATACTGTGTACAGTTCTGGGGACTGCAAAAAGACATTATTCAAATAGAATGGTTCCAAAGATAAATGGCAGAAGGACTTAAAATTAAAACTTATTCGGAAAGACTTGTAGCACTGTTTTGGGGGGGGGGGGGGGGGGTGATGATAAACGCCCCACTCAAGACAGGCTATGGCGCTGACCTGTTGGTAACAAAATTAGGCTGAGCCTTCGCTTAGTGGAAGAGTGGGATAAATGTTCTATGTGGCAGTGCCTCCACCCAGAATGGGGCCCTTGTAACTGTCGGAACCTTTCTGGGAAATAGATCAAGTCTCAACAAAACCATACAATGAGAGCAGAGGGACTGCTGCTCCCAGCAATCTCTTAAAGCAATCACTGGCACAGCTGAATATAATAATACTATAAACTTTATATAGCAAACGGTAAAGGCACAAGAGAAATACAGCATAAACAGTGTAATATATATATAATGCAATAATGAAAGGCCTAGCTTCAGTCCGTGCACATATACCCGGGTATATAGTTACTCTATAGCCCAAATACCTCAGGATAAAAGCTGCAGGGGCCCCTGATCTTGATATCTGATCCACTCTTGACGCATAGAAGTCGATCAGACAGGTGAAGCTTCTCTACTGGATACACTGTACATGCAGGTCAGCAAGCTGGAAGTAAAGAAGGAGTTCCAAAACAGCTACAGACGATGTCCTCTAGGCACAGTCAGCTGAACTGGCAGGTGAACAGTCTGATGGTCAGTGGAAGGATCCAGATGCCAATGTGAGGCTCTGGATACAAGAAGCAGCAGGACAGCTTCTGACAGCAAGCCATGTGCTCAGGTCTGTCCCAGGATGCAGGAAGTATGTTCTCTACTTATAGTCCAGCACAGGGCTGCAAATCCAAGCTAGCAGGGGCAGGAAGTATACTGTCACTGGTTAAGGAGGGAGTGCTCTATGATTTCCAGAAGACATGCAATGTTCAGAGAAACTTTGTGGTAAATCAGCACTTCGCTACAGACTTAAAGAACTTAATTCAGTTTAGAGGAAAGAAGGTCACCTGCCAGCCAGTGGGTGATATGCTATTAATCCTCAACCCCATTACCTGCCTCCTGTGCAGACCATAAGGGCTACAGGGGTTTGTAGCCTTCAGGGCCAGGGGCACCAGGCTGGCACCCAGCACTCTGATGTTTTAGCCCAGATCTTTTAATGGTCTAAACCTTAAAGTGGACCAACACCCTGAGGTGATCGGCCCGGGCCGATCACCTCACACACCGCGGGACATCCGAGATCGGGATGTCCCGCGGGGTGTAAACCCCCCAAAACCCCCGAAAAGCCTTACCTCTCCAGCCGCTGCTTCCGCCGCCGCCTCACTCGCGCTCCTCTAGACGTGCCCGCGCCAGCCGTCTCTGAATGGCCGGCGCGGGCGCGCACACGTCAAGAGTGACGCGCGGGAGGCGCCGACGGGCAAGCTGCTTGTACGTTGCTGTCAATCAGCTTGTACGTCGGCGCCGATTGGACGGCGCGGCCACGTGGGAGCGGGGAGAGGTGAGTTTTGGGGGCTTTCTGGGGGGTTTCACACAGCGGGGCACCCCCGATCGGGGTGCCCCGGGGAAGTGGACCAATACCCAGGATAGTCAAAATCCTGGGTGTTGGTCCACTTTAAAGTTATTAAATCCCCCCCCCCCAGCCTCCCAAGGAGGGACTTTTTTCCTATTAACCCTGTCAGCCAGTATAAAAGGCTCCTTTCAATATCAGGAGTAAGAGCAGAAGACAGTGATCAGCGTGGGACACAGTAATTGGGGATAGATTGGAGGTGTTTTTGCATTTAACCCTTGATAGTGCATATAGCAGTTATATTTTATTTGAAAATGTCATGAAGTTCTCTTTGAAGTTCTCAGTTTGGGGGTTCTCCTGGGGCTCTTACACGCAATATGTTTTTTATATATGAAATAAAAATGTGACAATTTTTTTTTTACTCAAAATTATTATTAAAGCAGAAAAAATTACAAACAAGACATTTCATGTTAATGCCCAAACTACCGAGAATTAAATATATATTTCTTCTGGAAATTCCTGCAAAAATCACAGTTAACATAGCGCAAAATGGTGAAAATGGCCAGTAAACCGAGGGTGACAAAATCTCAAGTAGGCTGGCAGTTAAAAGGGTTAAAACTAGCTATGCGTGTTGGGCATTGTTCTGTTCGAGGGGACCTTGCACTTTCAGATTTAGCTTGTGTTTTCCTGTTTGCATATTGATATTTTAAGAAAATGTGTTTTTTATTCTGATTTTTAATAAATGTTTTAGGTAATTTGTGTGCAACCAAAGAATTCATTGAGGGATTAATTCCAGAAAGATGTGCTCACTATGACTAGCTGGGTACAGCTAGAAAGCTTAATGCGTAAGATATGGTTTGGGGTAATTTTACTTGAATTTGAAATACTCCCAAGTAAAGCACATGCTTAACATTGGGGTGTTTGGCAACCTGGGAGGGCACCGGCACTGTCTATAGACAGAGAGGAGAAACTTTCCCCCTTAACATAGCCAAATGCCCCCTTTCAGGGCAGGACACTGAGCGATGTGTGGACGGGTGGGCAACTCGCCTCCAATGTTGGGGCTGTGTACTCCTGTATCTGTCCCCAGGGGGTGCTGGACAGGATGTCCACAGTGTCCAGGGCGGTCTGGAAGGACTTAAAGAAGGCAGGGGTGCGACTGAACTGGCGCTCAAAATGATAGGAAAAAGGTTACTTTATAAGCCATATTGGGGCCCCATTCAGTGTTAGCACTAGGGCCCGCTCACATTTAGTTACACCACTGTCCACCAGCATACCAAAACTGCTGAAAGTAGGTGCACACAGGTGGAGGGGAGCAGCTAGTGGGAGGCAACCACCAATCGATTCGTTCAGAATAGTTTGCCAGAGAGACAACATGGGATTTTCACTCCTGGGTGTTCAGCTTCTGCTAGCTACTCTGAGTGGGGCAAGTGCACTGCCCTGCCACGTACCCACGCCAGCCATTTAGAAATGTGATCCAAACAATACCCAACCCCTACATGTGCACCTAACTTTAAAACATGACATAATGACTTCCCGAGTACGATGCCTTGGTGTTATACTGAACTAACCCTAATCATCTCCTCTCACTCCCACATCCATCCATCCACTCCACACACGCCGCCTCATTACTCTCAAAACTATTTAGATAAGTCTATCTGTTGGCCACTTCAGAGCACTTGTCGTCATATTCAGTAAATATTAAGGGCAAGGACTGTCTTTCCTAGTGTAATTTATTATGACTGTTGAGTATTTGTGCTTTTCTGCCATGTATTGCAAGTTAGTTTTACCCCGTTTGTAATTTCACATTGTACAGCACCAGGGAAGATAATGGCGCTTTATAAATAAACATTATTAATAATCCGACCCTTGACAGTAGTATTTGTTGTGTTTGGGGGACCTTGCTGTTTTAGATTTAGTTTTTAGGGTTTTTTAGGAAAATGTTTTTTTTTTTTTTTTATTATGCTTTTTTTATTATTTTTAGGGAAACCTTGTGCAACCAAATTTATCAAGGGATTACTTGTGCCCATAACAACAAGCCTGGTACACCTAGAATGCTTGAGGTGTGTACTTTGAGAGAATATATTGTTTGTTGTGGGGATTTTAAATGTAAGGTGCGTTTTTTCTTAAAAAACTGTAAGGTGTGCATAATAGTTATATTTTATCTGAAAATCTCCTAAAGCGCTGTTTCAGTGGTGGTGGTGTATCTATGTGGAACCATTTGAAACTGAGAGGAATGAGGCTTTTACAGGCAATATGACTTTATGACTTACATTTTCTATTTGTTCTGGCAACAGAGGGTGACAAAATCTTTAGGTAGGTTTGCAGTTAAATGGTTAAAACATTCTCCAAGCCCAACTGTCACTAAGACAGTAAAATCACATCCTAACAGTTCTGCTGCTACTGCAACCTAGCATGACCAAACAGTCCACATTCCACAACTCGCCAATATCCTTACGTTTCACTATCAAATTAAAACAACGTAAAAAATCCCAATAGAACTAAAATAAACTATACAGTACATAAATATTATACTATAAATATACAATGCTTTACAATGCAGGTTAACCCCTGGTACAAGAAGACCTAAAACCTAAGCTGCAAATATGTGCCAGGTTTGGGCCTGGTTCAAACACAGTAAATAAAGTAGCTAAACCCCTTATGCCATCAGTGAGACCTAAATTAGCTAGGTACCTAATTTTGTTTTAATAGGAGACAGAAAATGGCTACACACATGTGCAGAACCCTCAACCAATAGGGGGCAAGCTTCACTGAAGTGCTAGCTGTTTCCTATCCTACATTATAAGGGCTTAAAGGACAACTATCTTTCACCCAAAAATGTTATGTTCTTATGTTGGAGGCTTTAGAAAAAGAAACCCTTTTTCCCCCACTTGAAAGCCACAAAACTTCCAGCAGAAAGCACTATAAAGTAAGCACAGAACTGACATTCGGGCGGGTTGTGGTGTGTGTGTCAAAAGATGCAGCACTGTGATTGAAATCTTTGCTGTTGCACTTGCTGTATCTTCGAACAAACACATATTAGCAAGTAGAGGATGGAGCAGTCTGTAATAGGCCATCTAGTCCAGCAAAAGTTTTCGGAAGCACACAGTGGGGGGAATTACACTATGACAATTTATGCTTTATACCTAGCTATATATCATTTTTTTCAGGTTTATGTGATCAAGATGCTCCTCCTGCCCATGGCTCTCCAAAGAAGGCTACTTGTTTTTTAATGCACATTTTGCTGCCTTGCTTGTTGTTTGGGAACAAGTGCCTCATGAGAGGAAGGAAAATTCTACACATGGACAATACAAAGTCAGCAGCTCTACTCCAAACTGCATGGCCTTCAACCGCTAACTGGATACTGGATACCTTGGGCTCACTATGGACCACAAGAGCCGGCTGGAGGGTGCTGAAGATCTAAATGTCTAGTACTCTGCAAAGACTCTACTCAACAATTGCAGGACACAAAATGGTCTAACCTGCATAAGAACAGTCACATCACATCACACCAACCACCAGACCAACAGTCCAGTTTCACGTGGCACTTCAGCAGCCGCATGCCCATGCCACCACATGCAATGGAGAAAAAGTGTTCGCGGCTGGCAGTGGGAATGCGTCTGGATTTGATCCTGGAAGATCTGTTAAGCAAAAGTCAAATGTTGCAGGTACAAGAACAACCAAATGATAGCGGGGACTATAATATTTGCTATCGCCAATGGCCATGAACTGCTGGTGCACGATGCAAATCCTCAATGCTAATATTGTCAAGAGCTTAAACCGGACCTTCAGCGTGATTTAATGAAAAGCCCAAACTCTTAAAAAACGCTTCCCCATCTAAAATTAATATATTTTACGTTTTTAGTCACTAACTTATTATTCTTTCCCCCACTGGGCTGCAACTCTGTTCAGGAATTTAGGATACGGGCGCCGCCATCTTGACTCAGAAGCACCACACTTACTGAGGAGAGGAGAGTGGGATAATGTACAGGGGGGCAGGTTATAGCTGTGTTTTGCTCAGACAGAGCAGAGCTGGGGTCAGGTAAAGGTCAGCAGTCCCAGAATGCAGAGCAGCACAGTCAGGAAGCACTTCCTGTTTGCAGGCTGCCTGATAAGATGGCGGCTTCCATAAGCCGCCATCTTGGATGTTTAAAGGCTCATAACATGCAGTAGATGCAGGTAGGATGATTTTTAATGTGGGCAATCTGTATGCACAGGGTTTAGGAAACATATAAGATAGACTCTTATTCAGAGTGAAGGTCCGCTTTAATGAGATGACACCTTATAAAAACAAGGTAACTAAATATGTGTCAAACAAAAAGAAGGAAAATTCTACCCAGGACAATCCAAAGTCAGAAGTTCCACCCCAAACTGCCCAGCTTTTACCACTTGACTGAATACCAGACCTTGGGCTCACTATGGACCACAAAAGCCGGTTGGAGGGTGCTGAAGTTCTAAATATGCTTGTTTTGTACACTGCAGAGACACTACTCAAATGACAACTCTAGGACACAAATGGTCTTCCCTGCATAAGAACAGTCTGAGATTACATCACACCACCACAACCACCAGGCCAGTTTCACGTGGCAATTGAGCATCAGCATGCCTTTGTCACTGCATGCAATAGAGAGAAAGTGGTCATGGCGGGAATTCTGCTTATTTTGATCAGCCGACTACAAGGGGGATTGAAAACCGTTTTAAAGAAATCCTGGAAGATCTGTTAAGCAAAATTCAAATGCTGCAGGTACAAGAACAACCAGATGATAGCTGGGACTGCTTAATATATGCTATCTCCAATGCCTACAAGCTTCTGGTGCCTGATGGGAATCCTAAACCACCAAGAGCATATAGAGTGCTTTGAAAACCACCAAATTAAAATTTTCCAAGGCCTACAAACCATGTATAGTCCAACCCTCCAATTCTTTTAACTGGAAGAACTGAAAAACTGAGAACACTGTTAATGTATACTAAAAAATATTTTAAAAAATTATTGCTTTGTTTCATTACAGCTTCTCTATAATATGCGGAAAACATCAAAGGAGAATCAAAGGAACAAAAGGGTTTAAACTAAATCTTCACCCATTTAAGTGTAGCTCTTAATTTTCCCTCACCCAGAATATTAATATTCCCAGCAATAAAAGTGGTAAAGGTAAAGATGGTGGCCATATAGCTGCTGGTAGCCGGAAGAACGGAAGAGCCTGTGTTGCGGTGTTGCTTAAAATTGTGGTTCTCTTCATAACTGAACAGAAGCGCCACTATGTCTGTGAGAATTGTACATAAACAAATAGACATACACAACACTCTATACACAACACTATAAAACCAAATATTAAAAACCAAAGTGGGGAGGAGCTCCAGGGCTAATCAATTTAAATATAGATAATCATCATAGCACCAAAATAAATGTTTATGAATGTATATTGGCTGGCGCTTATAGGATAAAGTGCTTAGTGCATGTGCAAATGAATAATTAAATAGATGAATAGAAAAGTGAAAGCTATACTCCTGCCGACAGAAAAAAAAAAATATAATATTAATAAATTAATACAGTTGTGCAAAGTAGCAGTGTGCAATTTTAATAAAATGTCTAGTGCCCAAAGTGCAATTGCCCCTAAGTATAACTCATACTGTGCTCCTATACTCAGTGATTTATTCAGTAAGCGTCGCCATCACATATCAATATAATCTCATTTTTTAATCAGTTAAACATATGATAATCTAAGACCACTGTCCTCCCCACTTACCTCACCGACGCGCTGCCAGGGCACCCAGGTGAAGTGGTGAGAGGACCACGCTGCGTGGGCTGGGTCTGCCCCGCGTAAGGCTTCTGCTAAGAAGCGGCATTTATCTCCCGCTCTTTCCCTCTTTCCTGTTGAGGCTGAGGAATTTCCTGACGTTCCTGGTTATTGTCCCCTTGAGGAGGGGGAATTATTTTCTGATTCAGAATCATCTGAGGAACAGCCTAAGTTTTATGGCGGTACTCCATTTGGAGAAGACCCATGGTCCTCCTGAGGTGGAAGCGCCCAGTCTGGGGCTGTCAAATACATCTGTCATGCATTCTCCTTACACTACTACCCTGAGGGATGGTGAGGACCGACGCATGGACCAGCTGGCTTGTCATGCTTTCGCCTGTGTGGAGACCGTGCTGCGCCCGGTTTGTGCCTCTGCCATTACAGCTATTGCTATTAAAGGGCTGCTTAAGAGTCTATTAGAAGGGGCCTCTGATGACGCAGGAGGAGAAGAGTATAGATCTCTCCTGCTTTGCTATGAATTTGTTGCATATGTTCTTTCTGCCATGGATGATACCATTAGAATGTGTGGAAGGACATCTGCCCTTTTGGTGGCTATACGCCGCTCTGTTTGGCTGCGTCAGTGGGCAGCTGATAATGCTGCTAAGAAGTCTCTCACTGGTTTTCCCTTTAAGGGGCTGCTCCTCTTTGGGGAATGCTTGGACTTGTTTGCCAGGGGCGATAGGTTACCTCAACGTAGGGGGACCGTCCCGGTCCTTTCTCCCTTCCTTCCGTGGTTCCAGAACTGGTCGGGGAGTCTCCTTTACTGGGGCTCACGGAGACCATTGGGGCAGGGGACAGGGCCGCCCCGGCCCCTCCTGGGGTCCCAAGCCAAAGTCCTCCCCCAAGCCCCCTCAGGCATGAAGGGCGCCCTCACCCATCTCGGTGGGGGGGCGGCTTTGGCTCTTTGCTCACGTCTGGAGGCTTCAAGTCTCAGACCGGTGGGTTTAGGAGGTAGTGTCCTCCGGTTACAAGATAGAGTTTGCAGCCTAGCCACCCCCAAGATTCGTCAAATCCCGAATGGCTCAAAACCCCCTGTCAGCTCAGGGGCTGTGCCTTGCTGTTCAAAACCTTCTGGAGTTGGGGGTCATCTGCTCGGTGCCTTTCAAAGGGGCAGAGGCTTCTATTCCAATCTTTTCACTATCCCTAAAAAGGACGAGTCCCTCAGACCCATGGATTTAAAGCGTCTCAACAAGTTTGTCAGATTCAAACATTTTCGCATGGAGACCCTGCGCTCTGCAGTCAATTCTCTGCGCCCGGGCGACTTCATGACCTCTGTAGACATCAAGGACGCTTACCTTCATGTACCAATCTTTCCAGGTCATTAGAGATTCCCCAGGTTCGCTCTGGAGAATCAGCACTACCAATTTGCGGCCTTACCTTTCGGTATCACCTCAGCTCCCAGTGTATTCACCAAGGTTCTGGCGGGCGTAATGGCTCTGCTGAGATCTCAGGGCATTCGCATCCTTCCTTACTTGGATGACATTCTCATCACGTCTCAGTCCTTCCAGCAGGCCGAGCTGGATACCCAGCTGGTGGTGTCCACACTGGAGTCCTTCGGCTGGGTGATCAATCACCCCAAGTCTTCCCTGTCCCCGTCACTGGTGAGGTCCTTTCTAGGCATGACTCTGGATACATCTCAGGTCAAGATTCTTCTCCCTCAGCAGAAGGTGGAGAGTCTTCAAGCTCAAGCCCAGCTTCTTCTGTCTTGCCCTCATCCGGCAGGGGATGCAGCTGGTGGGCCTGATGGTGTCTTGCTTCGATGTGGTTCCATACGCTTAGTTTCACATGAGACCTCTTCAACTTCACCTCTTGTCAGTATGGGATTGGGACCCTGTGTCCCTGGATCTGGTGTTTGTTCTGTCCCCTCCGGCCAGGCGGTCTCTCTTGTGGTGGCTGGATTCAAGGAACCTGTTGGTGGGCAGATCCTTTCTGGCCCCTTGCTGGGAGACAGTCACCACAGATGCCAGTCTTGACAGGTTGGGGGGGCTTCTGGAAGTCCTTGAAATTCCAGGGTTGGTGGGGCCCCCGGGAGGCCCATACCCCTATCAACATTCTGGAACTGAGGGCGGTGAGGTTGGTTCTCACACAATTGACTCTGCTCCTTCGGGGTCGGGCTGTTCAGATCCGCTCGGACAACCAGACGGCGGTTGCCTACATCAATCATCAGGGAGGGACCCGGAGCAGGAGGGCCCTCAAGGAAGTGTCTCTGATTCTGTCCTGGGTGGAGGAGAATGTTCCCTGCATCTCGGCAGTGTACATCCTGGGGGTGGAAAGTCTGGAAGCGGACTCTCTGAGCAGGGGGAATTCTCGTCTGGGAGAATGGTCACTCAGCAGCAGGGTGTTTCGCTCTCTGTGCCACCGCTGGGGTCAGCCGGACGTGGATCTGTTTGCGTCCCGTCACAAGCTTCCAGCTTTTGTCTCTCTGTCCCAGGACCCTCTGGCCTTAGCCATGGATGCACTCGCATTGTCTTGGAAGAGCTTTCAGCTCCTCTAGGGGCAGTTGTGGCCTAGAGGTAAGGGAGCGGACTTGTGACTGGAGGGTAGCAGGTTCAAATCCCAGTCCTGGGACATGACTGAAGTGCTCTTGAGCAAGGCACCTAACCCCCCAACCACTCCCCGGGCGCTGTAATTAGGGAAGCCCACCGCTCTGGGCATGTGTACACTCACTGCACGGATGGGTTAAATGCGGAAGACCAATTCCTATGTGTGTGCAAGCATACAATGGCGATCTATGCATTATTTATTATTATTTATTTTATTCTATGTGTTCTCTCCGTTTCCTCTGCTGGGCAGGGTGCTGCGCAAGGCAGCCCAGGAAGGGGTGCCAACCATTCTGGTGGTCCCCTGTTGGCCAAGAAGAGTGTGGTTCGCAGACATCGTGCAGTTGGCAGATCAGTACGCCCTGCCCAAGGATTCAGATCTGCTCACTCAGGGGCAGCTACGCCATCCCAATTTACAAACCCTGGCTTTAACGGCCTGGCTGCTGAAACCTCCATCATGATGGAAAAGGGGCTGCCTGCTTCTGTTAATACCATGATTCGGGTTAGGAAGAAGTCCTGGTCATCTATCTACAATAGGGTATGGCATGCTTACATTGACTGGTGTGAGTCTAAGTCACTTCCTTGTAGGGTGTTTTCTATCCCCAGGATTCTGGAATTCCTGCAACGTGGTTTGGATTTGGGTCTTCAACTTAGTATTTTCTTCCAAAGATCCTTTGCCAACCATCGTCTGGTTAAGACCTTTTTTCAGGGGGTTACTCACGTGCATCCTCCACATAAGCCTATGTTACCAGTCTGAGATTTTAACTTGGTCTTATCTGCCTTGCGGGGGTCTCCCTTTGAGCCCTTGCGTGAGGCCCCTTTGTCCATTTTGATGCTTACGGTAGCCTTTTTGGTGGCTATCACTTCTGTTAGACGTGTTTCTGAGTTGGCGGCGCTTTCCATCAAACCTCCTTACTTTGAGAGACACCAGGACAAGGTGGTGTTTCGTTTTACGCCAGATTTTCTGCCTAAGGTTGTGTCTGATTTTCATCTCAATCAGGACGTTGTTTTGCCTTCTCTGTGCCCTAATCCTAGTTACCCTAAGGAGCAGGTCTTACATTTTCTGGATGTGGTCAGGACCTTAAAGTTCTATTTGGTGGCTACTGAATCCTTCAGGAAGACTGATGCTCTTTTTGTTCTCCCTTCTGGGCCTAAGAAGGGTTTGGCTCCGACAAGTGGATCCGTCAGGCTGTGGTTCAAGCCTATTCAGCTACCTCCCTTCCGCCTTACTGCTCATTCTACTCATGCTATTGGTGCCTCTTGGGCTTTTCAGCACCAAGCTTCTGTTGAACAAGTTTGCAAGGCCGCTACTTGGTCTTCTGTTCATACTTTTTCTAAGTTCTACAAGGTTGATGTTAGGGCCTCAGCTGATGCTGCTTTCGGTCGCAAAGTTCTGCAGGCGGCAGTGGTCTAATCTGTCCCCTGTTACCTTTGGGGATCCCACCCTACCTTACGGACACTGCTATTGGATGTCCCATGTGTAAGGAATATTCTGGAACAGGACATGCTGTATACTTGGAATAATACAATTCTGTGATTACTCACCTGTAAAATTGATATTATAAGTATACAGCACGTCCTGTTCCATCCCACCCTTATCATTTTTTTAGTTACCTCTGTATGGTGATTGTTCAAATGTTCATTTTGGATTTTTGTTATTATTGTTTCTCCCGGCTTCTTGTTAACTGCTTGTCAATACTGGGGAATTTGTGGGAGGTCCCTGACTTATATGGGGCCGGGAGGAGCCACAAGTTGTTTTCTGCAGTCCAGCACCATCTTGTGGATGTATTACCCATGTGTAAGGAATATTCTGGAACAAGACCTGCTGTATACTTATAATACCAATTCTAGGTGAGTAATCACAGAATTGTATTTTTAAATCCTGTGTATGTGAGGGAGCACCCGACAGTGGAGGACCAGTAGACAGACAGGCACGTTGTAGTTTTACTCACAAAAAAGGGTGCTAGTGCTGATTGCTGCTCATACGCGGCTCACCTGACTGCTTATGTCACTTGTGTGAGCCACGCAGGATGGGGAGCAGCAAGTGCCATTGAAACCCTTTTTTGTGAGTATAACCGCTTCCTGCCTACCTTTCCTCTGTAACAGAACTGCACTGTAATGGGGGGGGGGGGGGGGGTACCCCCACCTCAGCACATTGCAATGAATGAATTGAGTTGCTGACGGGCGTATACCTGAGGTTTATGACTGCCATCTTGGACCGGAGCAGACCGAGGTGCTCCATCTTCGATCTCTCCTATATACACCTTCTTCGGAGCAGGGCTTTGTGAGAGGCGACAATCATCTGTGCATGGCCTGGAAATGTCCCCAATATTATCCAGACAGGCTTCATCCCGGCCTTGTGACCTGTTTCCATGGATACTATATTAGATAGCCTTTTGTTCAGTAGCATTACACTATGACACATAGAAATAATGACTGGAAACAATTTAGTGCCAGTGTTGGTGGCCTAATTTGCCCAGTTTTTACTAACAGCTGCTAGGAAAGGGGTAGAGGAGCGAAGTATCTGTCATATCTCCTGCCTGAGGCAGCAACAAATGAAGTCATTACATGCAATGGAACATGTTGGTAAAACATTTTATCCCCCAACACAGCAACAGGTACGGTGCCCTCTGTAGCAGGGAGGAACACAGATAATCTAGATTAAATATTTATTTTCTATTAAATTATTAAGTAGTGGGCTTCTGGGAAATAATCTCAGCTGTGAGGGGGGAATAACAAGAACTCCTTAGCCTGGGGTCTTACAGCCTTCTTATGGTGATAAATAGCATCCTATGGTGGATTGCCAGCTCTGTATCCATAATAAAGCCCATCACATCCAGTGACTGGAGGCCTCTTGCTTGTATTTCCCATCACTGCTTGGTCTCCTTAAAATCAACAGGCCTTGCAGATTTAACAAGCTGCTAGCAAGGCCCTTTGGTGAGCTAGAAAGAGCCCATGTCATCCACAGTTCTATGCAAAAAAAAAACTAGAAACAAACAATAACTGCAAGCCGGTCCTGTGGAAATCCATTCTGACAATGGGGAATAACTGGATATGAATGGTCAGAGTTATAGTTAGATGGGGTGGAGGATTCTCATTCTAGTGTGATAGCCTTTCTAATCTTATTATAGGTGGGACCTCTTTCCAGAACTTGTGGCCACCAAAAATGATTTTGGGTCTAATTTAAAGATCGTCTCCCAGACCTCTTGATTTGGAATGGTTCACTGGCTTCCAAGGCTAAAATAAAAACAAAAAACATTAAATACTCACCTTTTGTCCTCCACAGCATCTCCCTCCCACTCCAGCTTTCTAAATGCCGAGTTGTGTGTGCATATGTCCGGTAGATTACTTAGAATCTCGTCCATTTGAAATCAAATTTTTGGATGATGATCAGACACGTCTCCGCCTCTGACTGAAACATGTGGGTGTAATAAGCTGCTGACTTAATGAGATGGGGTCAAAACTGGGTGATTCCCTGGTAAACTGGGTGAAATGGCATGCGACTTGGCAAACAGTGTGACTTGGCAGATGCCTGTCCTTATGCCTGTTCCATGTGCCTCTTTTCTATTTCCTGCAGTGTCAGGTGGAAGCTATATCAGGGCTCCATGGTTTACCCTCCTTTTAATTTCATTACTCCAGGACCATGAAAAAGTGGTCGCACAGCCACTCTGTCACTTGGTGCACTCAGCTGTCTCGGACCGCCAAACAGGAATAAAAGCTGGATCATGACACGCCTATCCCAGCACAGCCACATCCAGAAATGGCAGCTTTACAGTACTTTATAATCTGAGAATTGGAGATGCTTTGTAATGGGTCATTTTACCATGCTTATGCATGTCTAATTAAAAATGTTTTTTAATTTCAATTGGGATCCTGAATAAAATCCATTGAGGGATCATTGAAACAACAAATACACAGTATTGTCAGCAGCAATACTGGCTCTAAATGTCACAATGATGTCCAGAGCCGGCCTTGGGGCAAACGTCAACCTGTGCAACATTTGAGGATGGTGCCCTCCAAACCCATTCACTTAATGGGAAAAAAATGGAAGAAATGTAATAAACACGGGGTGACACAGAGGGAACACAGAACAGAGCAAGACAAGGAATTTGGATGCGGCAGGAAAAGGAGGGGAAAAGAAAGCAGGATTTCAAAAAACAAGGAAATACTTTAGTAAGGCAAACAAAAAATAAACGCGGATTCAAAAAGAGGGTGAGAAAGGCATATAGAAAAAAGAGAGGAGTGAATGGGGAAAAGATAAGGAGTCAGAAGGAGGAAAAAGCAAGAGAAAGAGGAGTGAATAAGTAAAACATGGAGACAAAATGAGGGAATGAACAACAAGAGAAAAAGGAAGGAAAAAGTGAGAAAAATAGAGAATTTGGAGAAGAAAGTGAATACGAGGGAATGAGTATAAGAGACAAAGGAGGGAATGTGGAAAAGAGAATGAGAAATAGGAAATGTGGATATATGAGAGCGAAAGAGATGTGGCAAAGAGGGAGAAGGGGGTAATGTGTAAAAGTGAGGGAGACAAAGGAAGGAAGTGTGGAAGAAAGAGCGAAAAGGAGGGAATGTGGAAGAAAGTAAAAGAAGGAGTGAGTGTGGTAGACTGAGAATGAGGGAATGTGAAAAAAAGATCGGGAAGAAGCGGGATGTGGAAACAAGACTGAGGGAAAGGTGGCATGTAATAGAATAAGAAAGGAGGGAATGTGAAAAATAATAAAAGGAAGAGAAGGAGGGAATGTGGAAAAGAGAGTCCTGCTGAGCCAGACGAGGGCCAACGGTGGGTACCAAAGTGATCTTGAGAGCCTGAGGGGCAGTTGCTGTTGCCAGAGATGAAACAGCGGCATTCCCTGAGAAGACCTGTCGGTGGCCCTGGACCGCAGGTAGCAGCAAGTCCATGACTTCCTGGCAGCATAAATTGAGGAGCGGGAGTTGGCAGGCAGCTGGGTCGCAGGACAAAGTGTGGTGGTAACACAAGGTGGGACAGCAGGAGATGCTGACGATTTTAGTAAGGTTGGATGAAATGGCAGTCTGGTCAGATTGTTATTTCTGGCCAGGCTGCAACTGTAAAAAGGGTCACTGTAGGCGGGTGCCTGTCTGTTGGTCAGCACTGGCCACTACTGGCTTCTTTAAATAAGGCCCCTGGCCACCCTGCGTAAGCATCCTGCTATCCACCAGTCCTTCATACTGCTGCCTTCCGGGTGACCTACAACCCAACCACATACTACCTGCTTAATGCCTACTGTTGCTACCCACCCCCATTACCTTCTTTCTGAAAGCCTGTAGCTGCTGTGCTACCTTCTACTGCCAACCATCACCACCCATCAGTTGCCATCTCTGGATCATCCATACACCTCATTGGGCTGCACCCTCCCACTTTCTTTCACCTGGGAACTATGCACCTCATACATGCCACATACAGATCACGGGAAACAGACTCTCAGAGACACACTGTCAAGAGAGTTTCTTCTCAAGTGAGAAAACTACCCCTTCACCTCTGCCCATTCTACCTTTCTCAAGATGCACAAGATCACCAGCTATATCACAGCTGTCCCCAAACCATGCGGGACACAAAAGGGGGCTCATTGGTGAGACTCAAGATGAGAGATATTTGCTCTGATTTCCCAGAAATTCACGTATCCAACATCTGCTCACTAACCAACAAAATGGCAGAGCTGCAACTGCTATGTGTGGAACAATCCAGACTCTTGTCTTTAGCTGGGTTATCTATTCTAAGTATACAGCACGTCCTGTTCCAGAAGATATTCCTTACTCTTGGGTAATACATCCAGTAGATGGCGCTGGACTGCAGAGACAGAAAAGTTGCTCCTCCCCGCTCCATATATACCAGGGACCTCCCTCAAATTTCATCTCTGCAGTCTGGGCTGTGATGACTAGAAGATGGCTCTTTCTACTCGCAGGTGAGCGGGGCTTATTAGCCTGCAGCCCTGTAGGACTATTCCCACCCGTTTCTTTTCACTGCCTCCCAGCTTAGGCTGCGCTGGTCCGGTGATGGTAGGCAGCACTGCTCCTACCGCACTCCCCCACCAAAGGGTAGGCGGTACAGGCCCGTGGTGAGCCTTATGGGATGCCCCTCCCACGGCCGTTTACCCTTCGCCCACTGTCCCCTAAGTTAGGCTCCTCTTAGGTCGTCCGCTGCTTCCCCTTCGCTCTCCCTGGGTAGGTCTCGGGGGGGGGGGGTGTATGTATTTACTATGTGTTTTGCCTTGGTTGCACTGGTTTTTGAGTATTGCCGCCCGCCGCGGCGCGCTTGTACTCGCCGTCATTGGCTGGCCTTGTCACAGGGGCGCGTTTTCGCGCTCTTTGGGGTCTTGCAGATGACGTTTTCCGCATCACTTCTCCGCGGTCCGCCCCTCGAGGTATATGCGGGCGCCATTTTGGAGCTCCTGTGCTGCGTCTGGCGTCCCCCTATCGCGGTCCGTAAGTGCCCCTGCGGGCTAGCTTTTCTTTATTCTCATTGTACTATGCTTACGGGTTCTTTGCTTTATGTCTTACAGGCGGGTCAAACTTTTTTGTGGTTTCCTATCCCCTTTTAACGTTAACTCCTTATTGGAGGGCTATTGTATTTGTATATCTCCCACTTCCCTAGCGGGCTATTGGGGCATCCCGGGTAGCCTTATTGGTGTCAATCCCAATTGGCCTATTGTGCCACAATAAGCACCATATGGAGGCTTCTCAGGATAATGTGCTTGGGGTTCCTTCCAAGATTGATGATTGCCTACATCAATCATCAGGGAGGGACTCGGAGCAAGAGGGTCCTCAAGGAAGTGTCCATGATATTGTCCTGGGCGGAGGTGAATGTTCCCTGCATCTCAACTGTGTACATCCAGGGGGTGGAGAATCGGAAGGCAGACTCCCTGAGCAGAGGGACCTCTCGTCTGGGAGAGTGGTCCCTCAGCAGCAGGGTGTTTCGCTCCCTGTGCCACCGCTGGGGTCAGCCGGACGTGGATCTGTTTGCCTCCCGTCACAATCACAAGCTTCCAGCCGTTGTCTCTCTGTCCCAGGATCCTCTGGCCTTGGCCATGGATGCCTTTTCAGCTCCTGTATGTGTTTCCCCTGCTGGGCAGGGTGCTGCGCAAGATAGCTCAGGAACGGGTGCCAGCCATACTGGTGCCCCCTGTTGGCCAAGAAGAGTGTGGTTCGCAGACATCGTGCAGCTGGCAGTAGATCAGTACGCCCTGCCCCGGGTTCCAGATCTGCTTACTCAGGGGCACCTCAAGTCACCCCAATTTACAAATGCTGGCTTTGACTGCCTGGCTGCTGAAACCTCCATCTTGATGGAAAAGGGGCTGCCTGCCTCGGTTGTTAATACCATGATCAGGGCTAGGAAAAGGTTTTCTTCTTCCATTCACTATAGGGTTTGGCGTGCTTACATTGACTGGTGTGAGTCTAACTCGCTTCCCTGTCGTGTGTTTTCTATTCCTAGGATTCTGGAGTTTCTGCAACATGGTTTGGATCTGGGTCTTCAGCTCAGTACTCTGAAAGGTCATGTTTCTGCCTTGGCCATTTTTTTCCAAAGATCCTTTGCTCAGCATCCCCTGGTCAAGACCTTCTTCCAGGGGGTTACTCACATGCATCCCCCACGTAAGCCTATGTTACCAGTCTGGGACTTGAACTTGGTCTTATCTGCCCTGCAGGCCCCCTTGTTCATTCTTACTCTTAAGGTAGTCTTTTTGGTGGCTATCACTTCTGTTAGGCGTGTTTCTGAGTTGGCGGCGCTTTCCATCAAACCTCCTTACTTTGAGAGACACCAGGACAAGGTGGTGTTTCGTTTTAAGCCATATTTTCTGCCTAAGGTTGTTTCTGCCTTTCATCTCAATCAGGACATTGTTCTGCCTTCTCTGTGTCCTAATCCTAGTAACTCTAAGGAGAGGGTTTTACACTCTTTGGATGTGGTTAGGACTCTGAAGTTCTATCTGGTGGCTACTGAACCCTTCAGGAAGACTGATGCTCTTTTTGTGCTCCCGTCTGGACCTAAGAAGGGTCTGGCTCCAGCTAAGTCCACTCTCAGCAAGTGGATCCGTCAGGCTGTGATACAGGCTTACACTGCTAAGGGGAAGGAGCCTCCCTTCTGCCTTACTGCTCATTCTACTCGTGCTATTGGTGCCTCTTGGGCTTTTCAGCACCTGTTGAACAAGTTTGCAAGGCCGCCACTTGGTCTTCTGTTCATACTTTTTCTAAGTTTTACAAGGTTGATGTTAAGGCCTCAGCTGATGCTGCTTTTGGTCGCAAAGTTCTGCAGGCGGCAGTGGTTTAAACTGTCTGCTTTTACTTTTGGGGATCCCACCCTACCTTACGGACACTGCTATTGGATGTTCCAAGAGTAAGGAATATCTTCTGGAACAGGACGTGCTGTATACTTAGAATAATACAATTCTGTGATTACTCACCTGTAGAATTGGTATTATACGTATACAGCACGTCCTGTTCCACCCCACCCTTGTTATCATTATTTTTAGTTACCTATTTATGGTGATTGTTCTTATGTTCAATTTTTTATGTAATGGTTATAGTTCTCCCGGTCTCATTTTAACTGCTTTTTAATACTGGGGAATTTGTGAGAGGTCCCTGGTATATATGGGGCCGGGAGGAGCCACTTTTCTGTCTCTGCAGTCCAGCGCCATCTACTGGATGTATTTCCCAAGAGTAAGGAATATCTTCTGGAACAGGACGTGCTGTTTACGTATAATACCAATTCTACAATCACAGAATTGTAGTTTTATGGAGACCTGGCTCAGCTAATTCATGCCTGACTCCTGCATCGACATAAGCTCTGTAACTCAGGTTTCACTGTAAAACCTCAGATGCAGTTCAAGCAATATGCACAGCTACATATCTGTATATAGCAATCTGAATAAATATACTTTGTGGTTGAAGCGAAAGCAATTCACTCACTCCTAATAAGGAGGAGACCCTGAACTTTCCAAGGAAGTTTAATGTCACTAAAAGTGAAACTGCTAGTGGTAACAAAGCAATGTATACATCTTTTTGTAGTAAGAAAGAACCAGGGCCTGCTGAGTAAGGAGCACATGACATTTGGCTTCATTTTGCCAGGGGGTCGTGAACAAAGGTAAGTATACCTCAGCTGCCTGGGGCTTGATTTTGATTTGTGGGGCGGGGGGGGGGGGGTTAGGTGGCAATCTGGATGCCCCCACCCCACGTTCCAGTCCTACATTGCAAGCTTTGCCTGTTTATTCTTGCTGCTCTGTTGCTGCTGCTTATTCTTGTGTCTCTGTTGCCTTGTCTGACCACGTATTGCCAAGATCTGTTGCTGACCCGTGCCACATCTGACCACGTACAGTGCCAAGTCCTGTTGCTGACTTATGCCACATGTGACCACACCCAGTACCAAGGACTGTTGCTGACCTATGCCATATCTAACCATGTCTAGTGCCCAAGCCCTGTTGCTGACCTGTTTCACATATATCCATGTCTAGTGTTAAGCCCTATTGCTAAACTGTGACAGCTGGCCAAGTCTGCTCTACGGATTTTGACTATCCCAGGTTTTGGTCCTTGCCTCCACGGCACCCTGATTTGGGATGCCCTGCTGTGTAAAACCCCCCAGGTCACCAAGTAAACTCACCTTTTCCTGGTTCTATGGTGCATGTGTGGGCCCTCACCCAATCAGCACACTCAGTAGCGCTCATCAGAATTGGCTAAGACTCAGCTAAGGCCTAGGAGCCGAGCGTGCCAGTGGCCACATCTCTGCTACTTTCTAACAGGTGCATGCGCACACCAACCATTCACAAATAGACTCCCTGCCTGCTTTTGGTCTACTTTAATATGATAAAATAAAGTATAATAAACTAGCTCCCAAGATGCTGTGTTGTGTGGAGCAATGGCAGAAGGCAAATCTAGGTCACACTGCAGCAGAGACCTCTTAATCTGTGTCTTAATTCTGGCCACTAGGAGGAGCACTAGTCTAGATTAGCCAAAGCTATCAGAAAGAACAAAGCAAAACAAAGAAAAGGAAACAGCATTTCCTTACTAGAACAGAATGGAAAGTTGGAAGAGGCTTATGAAAACCAAGGAATAATGATTGTGTCTACTGTTATCCTTTAACAAGTGATAAGTGTATGCTATAGTTTCTGAGAAACACACAAAGCATAAAAGATACCATATATACATATATTCTTGGTACATTACAGGATTTTTTTCTACCTTTGAGCTGCGCTACACCACTGAATCTATTTGATATATTTTCAATACGTAGATAAAAAAATGCCCCTTTAAAAAGAGATCTGTGTATGGAATAGCTTTCATACAATAGATAAAAACAGATAAAGGCTGATAATTCTTTTCCCAGAAAAGACAGCAATTTTTATTGCGATTGGCAAAATCGTGCAAGACGCACAATAAAGTAACTCAATTAAGTCTGCTTATATCAGCAAGATCACCTTCTACCTGAAAGCATAAAAAGACAAAAGTAATCATCTGTACATATCATACAAGCTAATAATCTGTCAGGGACGCTTCTGTTGGGGCATTTCACAATAAAATCTAATATACGTTTTCCGAAGTAAACGGTCTTATCTGTAACCTGCAAACACAGAGCAAATATATTATGAGTCAGGCACAATGGGAATTATTTACTGTTCACCTATAATTCCATTTACTATAACTGATCGTTTTACAGGAAAGAAATATAAAAGTCATGACACCGACGTAAAAGAAAAAAAGAATTGTTGTTTTAATTAGATTTATGAAATAAAACATTATATAAAACTGTATGAATCCATCATTCTTGGCATCTATTTTTAAAGTGAGGAATTGCTAGTAGAAAATTGAAGTCCAGGTAATAGCTCCTAATATGTTTTTTGAACGAATGTCAGGAACTGAACTCTGTGTTGTTTTTAGCGGTTTTGTTCCATGTTTTTTGTTGCTGATAAATGGCAAACTTTGATCTATGTTCTCAATTTTGGATTCACTTTTATTCGCCATGCCTCTGGGATAAAAGATCGGCTTGAAAATGTTATACCCCCCTTCCGAGCAGCCTTTGGAAACAAATAAATAAAATAAATTAATGGGCAATCAATTGGAACTATGGATCTAAGGAATGTTTTGTTCTATGTTAGGCTTTGTTTTTCTTTTCTATCTGCTCCTATGGCTCCACGTCTTGGAGGCTTTCCAACACGCAGAGAAATAAAGGCGAAGCAATCCTGTGTCAAACTGTGCCGGTTGATATAACTTTTCGTAAAGGAAGGAATACAAATTTTAGTATCAAAGAATAAGAGTTTGTAAAAGTAACAGATGGCTTGTAATTATAAGACAAAACATGCTGTAAATAATCATTTTTTTTAAATGATTTATCAAGATTGGTGCAGGGAGCAGTGGTGGTTGCTCAACTTTTATTGTTGCTGAACTTTTATTATTACTGGTCCCAATAAAGCTGCCCCCCACCCTTTACTTGCAGGCTGATTCATTATTAGTGGCAGGTATCGAAAGATGAGTGTCTGTAGCAGGCATTTCAGAGCGCCCGCTAGTAGTGTTCGGCCATGGTTCGCTAGTTCAGAGCGACTCAGTGTGCAGCAATGATGAATACATCGTCGGGAGTCGCTATATGACCAGTACAGCGCTGTATGGAAGAGAATGTTACCGTCTGGTCAATGCGACTGACTCACAACATATTCATCAAAAAAACAGCCTCACACACCTACGGCGCTCAAAAATGCTTCGCTGTAGCCCAGAGCGCAGGGGCTGTGTGATTAAAGGTTGTTTTTTTAACATGTATCCACCAGTAACAAAGCAAAAACCTATGGAATTACATTGTAATAACATTGTGACATGAACACATTAATGACAGACCTGTAATGTCAATTCTGCATAAATATATAAAAAATGTAAAATATTTTCAAAAATTGTTTTTTCTAGGCCAGGAGATGCAGGTAGCGAGAGGTAATATGTGGCGCTCTGCAAAGCTGAACGCTGGCGCTGTACGCTGAGGCTGTGATAATGATGAATCGGATGCTACATGGAGTTATCCCAGTCGCTCAACAGAATCTGCTTGATAATTGTGTAATTGTGCCACTACCTATCGCTACCTGTCATTTACAAGGAACTATCTGACGCTATCCCTTCATGAATAAGGCCCCTGGTTAAACATGGGACAGTCATTAGGGCAGTACAAACCTAAGTCCAAAACAGTGTTGTACTGCTAATTGAGACAGATAAGTTATAAATCTTTACCACTTGAAAGCGGACCAAAACCCATTGAACTTGTGAAATAAATTTGGCCAAATTGCATAAATGTGGCAATAACATAATTGCCAAACACAACAGTGGCAATGAATAGAGGTGGAGCTTTGGAGCAAAAACAAGGGCCATTATCTGGGATTAGAGTGTAGCAGGAGCAATAAAAATTGGCGAAAGGTGCTCTTCATGGGGGGGGGGGGGAGCAAAAGGTGCTCTTCATGGGGGGGGGGATTCAGTGAATGCTAGTTAAAAATGTGGGTTTTGGTCCACTTTAAATAGTTACTGTATTTGTTTTTCAAGCAATGCAATTGATCAAATTAATACATTCAGCGATTAAGCAATTTAATTAACCAATTAAGTGATTGTTAATGCTTAAACAATATACCTAAATACAAGATAAGTATTATTAGCTTAGCAGGATGCCAAGATGTCAGGTGCAATAGAAGCTTCCTGCCAGCAGCAGACTACCCGACTCAGCGGACCTGCAGAGAGGATATTACAGTATGTAAGGATGAAATTGCCAATATTATTGATTACCAGCGGCTAGAGAGAAGAAAACAAACAAAACGTAATGGGGGAAGAAAACCAGACCTGTGCTGAATGGCATAGGAGCTGGAGGCCACTTACGAACTATGCATCTCCACTGTTATTGGGCGGGGGGGGGGGGGGGTTCTGATGATATATAAAATATATGGCCAGATAATAATATGACCACAACTATGGTTGTTAAACATACCTTGTCAATTAAAACCATGCTAGTACATTTGTCTGAAGTTATTAACAGGAATCCATTTACATATGACAGGACAGAAGAACAAGTCATTTTACAAGCCTGTGCTAAATGCCTGTGCTAAATAGGCCTCCTGGTGACACCTCCCTATGTGGTAATTGACATCTACTTACTACAAAGCAGTGAATGAGACATTTGCTGCACACCTCTCTTCAAAAGAAAATTAAAGCATAACTTTTACAATGGAACTCCCCTGACACACAATTGGCTGCATCCAGCATGCTGCCCGCCCCAATAACTAGTTTAAAAATGAGAGAGATGGGCACAGATGACATGACATGCCAGGGGATTGCTTCTAATAAATAGGCTGTTATCATTACTTTCCGTATACCCCTCACAGCAGGACATTATCTTCACAAGAGGTAAAGGGTTTCTGTTTGTTTCTCCCTTTTATTTTATAACCACCTTGCCGTATATTGTATGTCTGTTATTTTTATTGTACATCTTTGTTTTACATGCACTGCCCCTTTAGGGGGAATTAAATCCTAAAGATTTATAAAGTGGTCTTCTGTGTGCTAAGCCGCTTACTTCAGGAGGGACATGGTATGTGTGCTAAATCTTGTGCCCTGTGTGCTTGCCTATCACTACTAATGCCTGTCTGGGGGGGTGAGATCACTTTACAGTTGGTAAATCGGAGGGTGACTTTATTGCTGTACAGTCGGGCCTAGGACCTTATCGTCTAATTGGGCATATTAACTGCATAAAGTGAGATCTTAGCTTGAGATCTGTGTTTGGCTATTAGGGCCAGTGGTGGTGGCTTTTCCCGAAGACCGTGTGTGTGGGTAATCGATTGTTTGCAGTACGATCGAAATCCAGTCTGGATCAAGGCATAAAACCTCATTGATTTATGACAGGGTTGTGGACCTAGCCTAGCGCTGGACAAAATTGTGTGCGGCACTGTGCCTCCGGTGCAGTGCAGCATCAGCCCCATTGTTTCCTGTCCCCCAGGTGACAGAGGCAGGAGATGCCAGCAGCAGAGGCAGGAGATCCAAGCAGAGGCAGGAGTTCCCAGTGGCAGGGCACGGAGATAGCAGGTAGCGGCGGACCACACTTCCGGTTAGGGACTCCTACAGCCACCTCTTGTGGGCCTTCCACTAGTCCTTGTTGAAGCAGAATTCTGAAGTCCTCTTAAGAAGCTTGCTGCAGCAGTGCCTGACCGCAGGACAGTGGCAGGGGACCAGCAGCATGGATCAGGAGGTGAGGGTGAGTATGGCCCTTTCACCGCAACACACCGGAGGTAAAGCACAATACATATGCTTTACCTGCGGCTCCTCTTTACCTACGAATGTGTTGCAGTTGCACTGCGGGCAAAACTGCGTATTGCAAACCGCCACACCGATGTATAGGGCCCATTTATTTTAATGGGCTGTGCTTTCTATCCGTGTGACACAGAGTATTTATACTCTTAACGTGGCACAAATGGCCATGAGATAAATGTAAGATCTTAGTACTTCTGTTGTGACCTCAGCTTACATTTTTACCACTGCTCTTGGCACCGCATTTGGATTTTATCTCCCAGCTTGACCTTTACACAACCATGATCATCCACTGGTCTTGTCCGTTGATACTCTCTTACCTCTCGCCACCCGACCCTTGCTTGTCTTTGGAATTGGTCTGTCTTCCTGTCTCCAGCTCCCTGCTGGATTAGCCGTGCAGCTCAACACTAGCTTCAGGCACCAGCTTCTTGCTGGCTCAGTTGCCCATAGTTCTGCACTTGAGTGCCTTGTGAGTTCACCTGTCTTCAGCCTGGGGGCAACCATGTCCAGGGAAGCATTTCCAGTGTAAAGGCAGAAGTAACAGCAGGGATTGGGGACTGTGATCTGACTAGAACCAGGCATCACAGTTGCTTGGGAAAACTGTTTTCTTTTATAACATGCAGTTGCAAACAAATAGAAAAGAAAATAATTAACAGATAAGCTAAAACCATTGATCATTTGGCACACAATAATGGAAACTTTTAAAAATACTTTTAAAATACCATCAAAAGTGAAATTACCCTTTAAAGTGGACCAAAACCCACCCTGGAATCTATGAGGGTAGGCATAATCGCTCACCTTGGGGCGCCCGGATCAGGGGTGCCCCACTGTGTAAACCCCCCCAGGTTGCCCGAAAACTTACCTTCATTCCATACTTTAAGCAGGGCATGTGCCCGCTCCAGGCATTTGTGAATGGTCGGCGCAGGCACAATCCCTGTTAGAAGGTATCGGAGATGCGGCCACCAGCGCGCTCAGTTCCGCTCACATTAGAGGATCTTCTGGACGAGCTCCACATGCGTCGTAGGACCGGGAAGAGCTGATGTTCGGGCAACCTGGACGGTTTCACACAGTGGGGCACCCCTGATTGCGAGTACCTTGGGGGCAAGGACCAAAACCCAGGATAGTCAAAATACCGACTTTCACCTGGCACTACCTATTGTTCACTGCAGCATTGTCCTGTTCTTATATGTAGCGCTGCCTTGGGGCTTTCCCTCGGGGCGCTACATATGCATTGATTCAGGGAGAGCGCTTCTACAGCATCCTCCAGACATCACATTTATCAATGCAAAACAGGATACTACAGCGTCACTTGTCCAGCCACTACGCTAGGTTATAGTGCCAGACACCCGCTTGCTAAGTGCCGCTATATATAGACGCTCAAATGGCAATACGTGACGCTAGTCTTAAATTGTACCAAAACCCAGGATTTTGACTATCCTGGGTTTTGGTCCTTTGGTCCTTTCCCCCAGGGCACTACGATCAGGGGTGCCCCATTGCATAAAACCCCCCAGATCGCTGAGCTCAACTCACCCCTTCCCTGGACGACGGCTTGTCCCATGCCACTGTCCTGTGGTCAGGCACTGCTGCATCAAGCTTCTTAAGAGGACTTCAGAATTCTGCTTCAACAAGGACTAGTGGAACCAAAAGGTGGCTGTAGGAGTCCCTAATCGGAGGTGCCGGTCTGCGGCTGCCAATTGTATCTCCTGCCTCCGTTGCTGGTATCTCCCGCCTCTGTCACCTCTGCTGCCCCCGGGATCTCCTGCCTCCACCGCCACAAGCTGCTGCCCCCTGAATCCCCAGCTTCCCTCTAACAGGGAGCGTGCCCGTCTCGGCCATTCACAAATGCCTGCCGTGGGGGGATAACGGGGGTGCGGCCACGGCTTCCGCATGCACCGTTGGACCGTGAACAAGGTAAGTGTATGGGGCGACCTGGGGGGTTTCACACAGTGGGTTATCCCGATTTTGGATGCCCCGGGGGAGAGATCAATTGCGGTGGGTTTTGGTCCACTTTAAATCAGTCTCTTTATTGACAGGTGGCTCATACACATTAACAAGTTATTGGAGGCTGGGCCCTTCTTCAAGGCAGCAAAACATTCTATTTTTTCCTGTTTTGTTTCTCCCATAATGTCTCCAAAACCTGCTCCTGTCTAAGGGGCTATTTAGGGCTATTTAGTTATTTGTCAGTGCTTGCAGACTTAGACGTCAGCGGATTTTGACTATCCTGGGTTTTGATGCCCCGCTATGTGAAAAACCCCAGATCGCTCGTATCAACTCACCTGACCACAGTCCTACGGCGAATGCACGGCCGCTCGTCCAATCAGCGCGCTCGAAGCTGCTGAGCTATGCACATCTAAACAGCCTGGCACAGTTGGAAAAGAAAGGTAGGGACCATTTTGGAGCTGTCTCCCCCAGCATCTCAGCCATGCTGCTGCCTGGATTCATCTGACATAACTGACAATGCACAGTATCAGGAAGCCCAGCAGCACTTTCTGTTTGCAGGTGGCCTGCAAATGCATGGGCCGCCATTTTGTTAGGGTAAATAAATGTTAATGTGCAGCAATCTAAATTGCCCTGGAGAGGGATGCACTGTTTGTTGTGTTGGTCTGGTTTAAGTAATTTTTAACTGTTAGGCCGCTTTAAAACCTCCTGGAAGGTAACTGTATGCTGTTTGTATCTACAGCATCTACATTTGACCAGGGCCTCACAGTCACATTATAAAATATTATGCAGAATTTTAAAATGTATATTACATTTTTAGCGCAGCCCTTAAAAGCATTCTCCTATTTGAATTTTGTAGGAATATCAGGTGTAGCTGGAAGCAGCTGGTTGTTCTTTGTTTGCAAAGCCATTGTAAATACATATTAAAAAAGGATTTCACTTTGCTGTTCACACATAATTTCGTAGGTCAGACGTGTAAGCTTCCCATTTCCTATTCTACTGATTAAATACTGGGAAAACACAGTACGCGGATGCAGTGAAGCGAATAAATAATAAATATACACAATATTCTTCATTTGCAGTTCACATGGTGCAGTAATTTATGTCACTCCTCACCATTTACTCTCTTTTAATGCGCAAAATACAATTTGGCCTTGAGCGATAGTGCTTGTGTGTCTACATATTTACAGATCTGTTCATAAAATGAATAGATATTTATTTTTTAGTAAGGTTATTAATAAACCCAATGTGTTAAGTAAATGTAAATGTTTCTTGCATTCACAGCCATATGATGAGAATGCAAGGAGGGTGGCTATTATCAGGTCATCAGAAGCAGAGACATGCACTGAAGTAGGATAGGACCTTAGGACAGTGGATCTCTGTAAATAAATGAAACATTTTGAAATGTATGTATACAGGTCAGGTATATGTATACAATAATATCTTGCAGCCCTAAGATTGGTGTGTACCCTTCTGATCATCAGTGACTACAAATAGTAATTTAGCAGAATAAGATACGAAGAGACGGGGGCAACCTATCTACTGTATCATTCATGCCTGGGTCTCATATAGGTACAGCAAAAAACAATTAGTGACTGTTAGTGTGACAGTTAAGACTAGTGGATGACCCCTAGTTTTAGCAGTACCATTGAGGTATAGCTAGCCTGAAGTGCAATACTTCTCCAAAAGGGAAGTTGCAATATACTATGGAAGTCACTCACTGCAGTGTAAGGATTAGTTCTGCAATTAGATATGTGACCAAGGGAGTTCTGGAAGATAAAGCACATGACATGGACATGTGCCTTGCAGTAGATGGGATCAGAAGCTATATCACAGGGCACATTTAAGATCTGAGATGAATTTATTCCCTGCACGCCCTGTTATCACCCCTGGGGTTGTATGTGTAAGACTATTCACTCAATCACTGCAGCAAAGGCTCTGCTGCTGCAGTGAATAAAGTGTCCTTCACAAACATGCTTAAGCTTGAAAACAGAAGCCATGCTTACAGTGATTAGCTCTTGGTGAAATCATGGGTGCATGATACCCACCTTTTTTATTCATTGTCCAAATCAGCTTAGTGGTGAGGGTAGATGGGGAAGAGGCTGCAACATTTGATCCCTACACCAAAAATACCAACGCAGATGCAGTCTCAGATCTGTCTGCAACCTCCTCCTATCCTCAAACCTGATCATCTCTTTTCACTCTCATGTCCAGGACTTCACATGTGTTGCTTCACTCCTCTTGAATGCTCCTACCCATACAATTTAACACTCTCCTAACGTGTTATGGATGTAAAACAGATCATAACCCTCTAGGGCCAGTCACAAAGAGTTATGCTCATACCTACATACAGATTTTTTGTTTCACAACTTGCCTTCGGCCATTGCTGGTGAAGGCATTATTATCTTGCTAGAGGGAAATCAAGTGAGGAAACCATTAATGTCCAAAATTGGCAAATGCTTTTCCATCCCAAGATCCCATTTATGGGATTCTGTGGATGATTCTGTGGATGAATCTGTTGCCTTTACCCCAGTACTTGTCATGTTTAAAAAAAGCTGAAGTTGCTACTATTCAGCTTCATCACTCTCCTCCGAATCCCTGAATTGTCACTATTCAAGGCTGATTTTTCAGTGTTGCCTTGACCCCACTATTTTTTGATATGTTTTAAAAAGAAGCTTTGGCTGCTGGTGTGCAGACACATTGTATGTTTTCTCCATACCTCTGTATCATTCCTACTCCCAGGCCATTGGTGACATGCAGACTTCGAACACCCTGACCATAGCAGAGAAATGCATCTACCTATTGGTTGAACTTTGCCCGGGCTACAGTCACTTTTTTTTTCTTCCTTATGCAAACAGTATTAAAAACAGAGATCATGTGGTGAGGCTATGGGAAAATGACAATGCGTCTGAATACCAGCACCCAAAGCTTCGATCCATGTTCCATCTTAATAAGATAAAAATAAAGAATGGCATGTTATTTTCACAATGGAGATTTTACAAGAATTACAGGAATTACAACAGTGACATTGCCAGTGAAGCACTGTGCAGATGAAGAATCTTTTAATTCTTTCCTATCTGTATATCGGCTTTATGTCACATGTAACATATTTATAGTTAATTTCCAGGGGGTGGGGGCGATACAACAACTTCTAGCATAGCCTATTGCTGGAGTGACTTTTGCTAAATTTAAAGCAGTTCACAATAGGTACAGTACACTAGATGTCGCTGTTACCAATATTTAACTGTGCTCTCCTTATGCATTTTTCAGATGTGTCGTGTTTCCTGTACATGTAAGGTGACATTCTCTTACTACACAGATGTTCCAGTAAAGCCACAAATCTTAAATTTGACTCCACTGCACCCAATACTCACACTCTTCAACAGGGGGGGGGGGGGGTGATATAAAATATTTGTTTATAAAAAAACCCAGAAATAAGCCACCTCCCTAAACCAAACCTTTGCCACACCCAGAGACTGTAAACTGGCCTCCATGGTTTTTGTCTCAGTACTTACTTTGGCTTTATAAACCTGTTTACTCTACAGCCAACAATATAGAGCAAATAAATAATAACCCATTTAATTAGTCCAAGCGGATCTACTATCACAGACTATTCACTGAAACTCTCACTTGTAAGGACTAGAGATGGGCGAATTTATGAAAAGTTCGATTTGGCCGATTCACTGAATTTTCCGGAAAAATTTGTTTCGGTCCCAATTTATTCGCGGCGAAACGCTATTAAAAACGGCTATTTCTGGCCTTCCGCAAGCCTCAATAGGGTTGTAGAACTTTTTGCATTGCTGTAACATGCATAGGATGCATGCTGGGTTAGTGGGATAAGACTGTAAAGAAGTATGACATGCAGATCAGAACATCGCTATTAGAATCGCTGTCGCAGAGAGGCACAATTACAGAGCCTTGAGGTGGCATCAGCATAAGGAGTCCATATATTGCCTGAAAAACACATTGGAGTTGGCAGCAGCATGGGGAGCCCATATATTGCCTGAAAAACACACCCTGGAGTTGGCAGCAGCAGCATAAGCAGCCCATATATTGCCTGAAAAGCACATTGGAATTGGCAGCAGCATTAGGAGCACATATATTGCCTTAAAAACACACTCTGGAGTTGGCAGCAGCAGCATAAGGAGCCCATATATTGCCTGAAAGACACACCCTGGAGTTGGCAGCAGCATAAGCAGCCTATATATTGCCTGAAAAACACACCCTGGAAATGGCAGCAGCATAAGGAGCCCATATATTGCCTGAAAACACACTGGAGTTGGCCAGCTGGAGTGCCAGCCTTCCTAGAATTTTTGTCACCCTTTGTTGCCAGATCACTTTTCACTATTTTGCGCTACATATGTTCAACTTTGATTTTTGAAGAGATTTTCAGGGATTTTCCAGGAAAATTATATATTGTTTTTTACGCAGAGTCTGAGCTTCAACATGAAATGTCTTGTTTGCCCTTTTTTAGTGTATTATCAATACTTTTGGGTGAAATTTGTGCAAAAAAAATTAAAAAAAAAATCTATAGTTTGCAATTTGTAGTGTTTTTTTGTAATAAAAAATGTAAGTTTTCTATAAAATCTTATTGCGTGTGCAATTTCTACCAGTTACAGCGGTACCACATATGTATTGGTAGACACCCTTTCCTGCCCAGGAGACATCCCCCAAACTGAAACAGAGCTTTAGGAGATTTTCAGATAAAATACAACTGCGATATGCGCTATGCGCACCTTGAAGATTTTCCAGAAAAACAACCTTTTACATTTTAAATATCCCGCACAAACTATATATTCTCTGGAAGTACACGCCTCAAGCTTTCTAGGCATACCAGGCTTGTTTATGTGGGTGTAGTTTTGTGGAAGTAATCCTTCAATCAGTTCTTTGGTTTGAGTTTCCCTAAAAAGAATAAAAAAGAAGAATCAAAACCACATTTTCCTAAAAAAAACTATATGCAAACAAAACAAGTAAAATCTGAAAAAGCAACATCCCCCGAACAGAACGGTACCCAACATGCATAGCTACTGTCAAGGGAAGAGTTGGCAAACACCACAAAGTAAAGCATGTGCGTAACGGTAATTTTACTTGAAAATTTCAGCTCTGCAAAGTGCGCACCTTGCAATTTTTCAACCACAACAACCTTTTACATTTGGAATACCCCCCACAAACCATATATTCCCTGAAAGTACACATGTTAAGCTTTCTAAGCGTACCCAGGTTTTTGTAGTCTATCGAGCAGAACAATACCCAACATGCATAGGTACTATTAACCCTTTTAACTGCCAGCCTACTTGAAGTTTTGTCATCCTCTGTTGACAGGTCATTTTTCCCCATTTTGCGCCATGTTTAACCGTGATTTTTGCTGGAACTTCCAGGAAAATATATACATATTTTTTTGTAGCAGAGTTTAGGCTTTAACATGAAATGTCTTGTTTGTAATTGTTCTACTGTTTTGCATATTTTTGCGTAAAAAAACAAAAAATAAATAAAATAATAATTTTTAGACGATTGTCTCCTTTATTTTAAATAAAACATTTGTTTTATTAATGAAAACCATATTGCATGTGAAAGCCCAATTTCTCCCGATTACAACGGTACCACATATGTATCAGTAGCCCCCTCATTCTTGCCCAGGAGACCCCCCAAACTGAAAATAGCACTTTATAACATTTACAAATAAAATACTACTATCCACACTATAAACATAAGGGGTTAATAAAAAAAAATGACATAGGGCCCCCCCCTCCCTAACCCTTAAAAATCCCCAAAAAAAATGACGTAGGGTCCTCCTTACCCAGCATTACCAGCCCGAGACCAGCTATGGGGGCTTGTAGGAACAGAGTGGAGGGGCCAGCTTTTGTGGTCCCCACTCTGCAGCCTACAAGCCCACATACCCTGTGTGGGCCCGGGCTCTTCTGCCTCCCCCCCTGGGCTTTGGGGAGGCAGGTAATTGGGGGTGCAAGTTGCAGGTGACTTGCCAGCCCCCAGCCTTGTGAACTGGTATAGGGGTCTCATGGACCCCTTACCAGTTCACAAGGGGTTAAATGTAAAAAAGACACTGACACATAATAAAAAAAAAATGTTATTTATTTATTTATTTATTTTTTTAATACTCACCTCCGATCCTGTGTCCCCCGACGATTCTCTCCAGCAGACAGCTGTCAGGTCTGATGACTGGAGGGGGCTGGGGAGGCAGGGGACCACATCCCCTACTCTCCAACCACCTCCGGTGATCAGACCTGGCATCTGACAGTCCGGAGCCGGCAGCGGGATGACGTGACATCATAAGCTTCGCCCACCAGTGTGCCATCATAAGCTCCGCCCAGAAGTGGCGTGAACGTCGGAGGGGGCATGTTTTGCCCCCTCCTCACCGCGGAGAAGCAAGGGGGGTCATCGGAGGCTCCCCCCTGGTGAAGAGGAGACCCGGCCCGAGGGATCGGGCACAGAGGCGAGTAAATGTCCTGAAGGCAGAAGAGCCCCTGTGGGTAATCGGATACCACCAGGGTGAAGAGAAGACCCGGCGGGTTCGAACGAGGGGTCAGGTGAGTATTAACTTTATTTTTTACGCTAGCATGGGGGAAAGTCAGCCCGTAGGTACTACGGGCTTGGCACCTAACGGTCGGAGAAGCAACCCCGTAGTACCTACGGGCTCGGCACTTAAAGGGTTAAAGGCTTGGAGTGATGGAGAGTGCCAGATTTAGCGGTCAGCAGGTGGCAGAAGGGGAAAGTCTGGAGGCAAATGTGGGGGATAGACCACTTGCTGCGCGGCAGGCTACCTTCCCAGGAGGTAGTGGAAGAGGGTCCCTGGAGACGGCGGCGGCGGTGGCAGCAGCAGTGAATTGGTGCGGACTGTTGGTAGGAAAACCAGCTACCCGGCAATGTTGCAGTTTTTCATCAAGCATTCGCAGGAGGTTAACATGGTTATATGAAACATGTGTAGGCAGAAGGCGAAGTGTGGCCAGGGTCCCAATGTTGGACCCACAGCCCTGCGTCAACATTAGCAGCGTCACCATAAAGCGGCCTGCGAGAGTTGGCTCCAAAGTGGTGGTCCAGCCTGCTGCATTACCCAGTGGCACGCCGCTCCCTGTTCCTGCCAGCCAAGGCTCCACCACCTCCTGTGTGTCATACCCATCCTCTGTCGCTCCAGATGCTCCTCCTCCTCTTAATCCGAGTCATCCCGCCAGCAATCCATTGGCCAAGCCATGTCCAAGAGACAACAGTATGTGCGCACTCATCCAACGTGCAGAAGCTAAATGTGCTCCTGTATAAGTTGCTGGTGCGGCAGTCCCTCCCTTTTGAGTTGGTGGACCTTTCAGAGAACTGATGGCTTGTGCTTAGCCGAGGTGGAGAGTCCCAAGCTGTCATTTCTTTGCAACGAAGGCAGTACCAGCCCTGTACAATTTTGTTGAACAGAAGGTGGTCCAGTCCGTGAGGCTGTCAGTGTGTACCAAAGTGCACAGCAGTGCCTACGTCTGGAGCTGTAACTACGGTCAGGGACAATACATATCCTTTAAGGCCCACTGGGTGATTGTGGTTTCTGCACAACCACAACAGCAATTTGGACAGGTCCCGCCGCTGTGGCCTCCACGCTCCTAGGCCGTTGTGCCTGTGACAGTGCACTTGTCTATTTTGGTTCATGGATGTGCACATGTTTTTTGCACTTAGGCACTTTTTTCTGTGACACCATTGCTAACTGTCAATTACATATTTATTGTTAACATGTATCTTATTTGAACACATTTATAATAATAACATAATAACAATAACATATAAATTAAAACAATAACATAAAATGTATCAAATTTTTTTTTGTTCATTTTGTTTTTTTTTTCCATTTTTTATTTTTTTTTAAATTTTTAATGTAATATTTTGTATTAAAAATATTATATATATATATATATATATATATATATATATATATATATATATATATATATTTTTTTTTTTTTTTTTTTTTTTTTTAATATTTTGTAAATTTTTTTACAATTTTTTTTTCATTTTTTTTTTTTTTTCAGTGCCCTTCCGTGTAAACTTCAATGTAAACCAGTGGCAGCTCATACGTGACACCTGCTGTTTGCTCAGGCCCTTTAAGGAAGCTACTTTATTAGTCAGCTGCCAGGATTACGGGATGAACGATGTGATTCCACTGCTGCATGTACTACAACACATGTTGGAAATCATGGCTGGTCAGGGCACTGGAGACATTGTGCCTACATTTCACGGCCACATGAAGCCTGTGGGGGCTGAAGTGGAGGAGGAGGGGGTGGGGCACTGGTCATCTGACTGGAGAGGAGGAGCAGGAGCAGCCAGAGGAGCTAGAGGGTTGTGAGGAAGGTGAGACAGAGGACCCAGACACACCGTGGCAGTATGCAGTGGAGATGGAGACAGGTAGTCCCTCCGAGTCACTTGCGCAAATGGCAGGAAGCATGCTCACGTGCTTGCGTAGTGACTGCAGAATTGTCTCCATTTGTCAGTGGGATGACTTCTGGCTCTCCACCTTATTGGACCCTCGCTACCGGCACAAAATGGGGGCATTTTTTACACCCACTGAGAGGGAGGACAAACTGACCTACTACAAAGACATTCTACGTAGTCAGTTGGCCGATGCCTATCTGCGTCAACGTCCATATTCATGAGCAGCAGGAAAAACTGGAGCAGGCCCTGTCATACCTTGACATGACCATGCCAACACACCTTGAGGATCCGCTGGACTTCTGGGCAGCCAAACTTGACTTGTGGCTGCAACTGGCAGGGTTTACCCTGGGAAAGCTGTCCTGCCCGACCAGTAGTGTGCCATCTGAGCGGGTGTTTAGTGCGGCGGGGGGCCATAGTCACGCCAAGGTGAACTCGTCTGTCCACGAAAAATGTGGAGAGACTCACCTTTGTGAAGATGAATCAGGCATGGATCAGCCAGGATTTCCACCCACCAATGGCTGGTCCATGGTAGTAGCTGATGCACGGTAGCTCCTTATGCTGCTGCCAACTCCAGGGTGTGTCTTTCAGGCAATATATGGGCTCCTTATGCTGCTGCTGCCAACTCCAGGGTGTGTCTTTCAGGCTATATTTGGGCTCCTTATACTGCTGCTGCTAACTCCAGGGTGTGTCTTTCAGGCAATATATGGGCTCTTTATACTGCTGCTGCCAACTCCAGAGTGTGTCTTTCAGGCAATATTTGGGCTCCTTATACTGCTGCTGCCAACTCCAGGGTGTGTCTTTCAGGCAATATATGGGCTCCTTATGCTGCTGCTGCCAACTCCAGGGTATGTCTTTCAGGCAATATATGGGCTCCTAATGCTGCTGCTGCCAACTCCAAGGTGTGTCTTTCAGGCAATATATGGGCTCCTTATACTGCTGCTGCCAACTCCAATGTGTGTACTCTTAAAAGACACATGCTAGCATTTAGTATGCCCCCCAGTGAAAGGCAATGGCTGCAAAAAAAATTGACGTGACTTTCTTTAAAAAAAGCAAAAGGTAAGTAGCCAGTTACCCTTAATATATTAATGCTAGCATTTGGAATGCCCCCCGGTGAAAGGCAATTGCTGCTGGAAATTTGACAACTTGATTTCTTTACAAAATGCAAAAGGTAAGTAGCCAGTTACTCTTAAAATACACATGCTAGCATATTTGGGATGCCCCTCTCCCGGTGAAAGGCAATTGCTGCTTTAAACATGAAAAAGTGACATTTTTTACAAAATGCAAAAGGTAAATAGCCAGTTACTCTTAAAAGACACATGCTAGCATATTTGGGATGCCCCCCTGGTGAAAGGCAATTGCTGCTTTAAATGTGAAAAAGTGATTTCTTTACAAAATGCAAAAGGTAAGTAGCCAGTTACTCTTAAAAGACACATGCTAGCATATTTGGGATGCTCCCCCCCCCTCGGTGAAAGGCAATGGCTGCTGGAAATTTGACAACGTGAATTTCTTTACAAAATGCAAAAGGTAAGTAGCCAGTTACTCTTAATATATTAATGCTAACATTTGGGATGCCCCCTGGTGAAAGGCAATTGCTTCTTTAAACGTGAAAACGTGAATTTCTTTATAAAATGCAGAAGGTAAGTAGCCAGTTACTCTTAAAATATTAATGCTAGCACACTTTTTAAAGAATGACACCAGGAAAAGGTAAAGCTAAATAGGCAGGTGTGGTATTAACACTAAATAGGCTTGAAAGCTAATGCAAACACTGTAAACTGTCTCTGTCTCTCTCTGTCACTGTCACAGCCTCTATCCTTCTCTCTCTGGCTCTATCTGTCCCTCGCTCCTCCTGTTACTTGTTCTATCTATCTCTCCCTCGCTCTATCTATCTATCTATCTATCTATCTATCTATCTATCTATCTATCTCTTGCTCTCTCTGCATGATCCGCTCTGGCCGCAATACAGTGTCGGAATGAGCTTCCGCAAAATGGCCGCCGCTTATATAGGGCTGTGACATCATCGGGAAGCCTGGCTGCTGATAGGTAGCATGTGACGCCTACCCAGGATTCTTTGCCCCATGGGACATGTCCTGACATGTGGATCCACAATTTTAGATGGCCTGGATAGTAGTAAATGGAGTTTTAAGGAAGTGATTGAATCGTGGCGATATTCGGATTCGTTCAATTTTTCATGAAATTCATAATGAATTCGGATTCGTCAGATTCGATTCGCTCATCTCTAGTAAGGACCATAATTATTTCAAGATTGTAAAAGCAATATTTTATTAGACTAAACCTACAGTGTAACCTTAGGTCTAAATATCCACTGTAAAAAACCCTGCCAGCATTTCCTGCATCCCTCTATGTCTGTGTGGGCCCATGCCATGACTGAATGGCCACACCTACCCACAACAATAGAGGGATTCAGGGGGTGTTGTTACCAGTCACGAAAGTGTCTGTGCTTCCATTCAGTGTTTTTAGCCAGTCATTTATAAGGGTGCCCAAAAAAAATGATTGGAGGAGAGCTGTGTCTGAAGCGTGGGATCACCTGGGGGATCGTGGGATAATCAAGTATGTATGACTGGTGACCGGCTGGGTTCACACAGTGGGACATCCTAAATCAGGATGCCCCAGGTGTATGAAACAAAACCAGGATGAAAATCCTGGGTTCTGGTCTACCTTAAATATACAAAGGTTCCAGTACAGGACATTGTAACACTAAAATACACTGATGCAGCAGCAATACAGATGATAACAATGATAAATCCTGTCAGGTCCCGTGGGACGCCCACCTTCCAATAAGTCTGCAACCCCCAATCTCCGCTGCTTTCTTCGCCTATAGACAAGCCCCCGTTTGCCGGGACGCAGGACACGCCTCACCGAACACGGTTGCCCCCAGGACTTGTTAGCACAAAGGATGCAGACTTATGCAGGGGAAGGCAAACGAACCAGGAACGAGACTGGGTAGGGTCAAACGGGCAAGGTCATACACGATAGATCAATCCAAGGAGGCACGGTACAGGTGGATGAGACAGAAGAATGGTCAGGTCAAGCCAAAGGTCACACCGGGGAATCAGAGATACACAGTAAAGAGGAGCAGGCAGAATCGTGGTCAAAAAACAGGCAAGAGGTCGGTCCAGGCAGCAATCAGGGATGGTCATACACGGCAAGATACGTAAAGAAACAGACACCAATTCACACCCAGCAGCACGCTATCACGGGCAAGGATCAACTGCAATAGGAACACCTTTATAGGAAGTGACCGAGTAGATAGAGGGACATGATTGGTGTAACTAGGAACCTGGGGCTGATTGTCCCATTCAAACCAGAAAGGCGTTCCACCTTAAGAAACCTTGGGCTCATAGGCCCAGAGCTAATTACCTCCGGCGGCCGCGCTGTGTGCAGCTCCTCCGGAGGGCATAAGTACAGAATGCTCGCGCACGCGATGCTGCGCGTCAGGAGCGCGCCGCGATGTCAGGGACGCGGCCGCTCCAGACGCCGCCGAAGAGGGAGCCGCCCGAGCAGCCGCTCGCGACGGAAACAGCCGAGCGGCTGCTCGTGACGGAAATAGCCGAGCGGCGGCCGGGAACAGAGGCCGTCGAGCCGCCGCCAGCCGGAGACGCCGCCCAGCCTGCGCGCCAGCCGACCGAGCGCAGCCGGCGTGGGACCGAAGGCCAGGTGAGTGCGTGGTCCCCGTGACACTACCCCCCCTTCACGAGGGGCCTCAGGACCCTTACCAGGTTTATCAGGGTTCTCACGATGAAATCTATTGACTAAGGTTCTGGCATGAACATCCTTGGCCGGTACCCAACACCTCTCCTCAGGACCGAAACCTTTCCAATCAATTAAAAACTGTAATGAATTTTGAACCATACGAGCATCGAGTATTCTGTTAATTTCATATTCGGGTTCATCTCCCATAACGACCGGAGGAGGAGATGACACCTGAACATTTCTGGCAGATTTTAACAAAGAAACATGAAAGGTCGAGGGAATCTTCATGGACATAGGTAACTTGACTTTAAAGGTAACATTACTCAGTTTGTTAGTGATGGGAAAAGGACCGATGTACTTAGGACCTAACTTAGACGAGGGTTGTCTAAGGGCAATATTTCTCGTGGACACCCAGACTCCCACCTGAAATGGTGGTTCTTGCGATCTATGTCGGTCCGCAAACACTTTATATTTTTCAGAGGCCTTCTTAAGGTTCATCTGTATCTCAGACCACACCTTAGTCCTTTCCCGTAGCCATTCCTCCAAGGCCGGCAAGTTGGAGGAAGGACCAGAGAAGGATGACGCCTTAGGATTCCTGCCATAGTTACAGAAAAATGGCGAAAACTTAGTCGACTCACTAGGCGCATTTGTTAAAGGCGAATTCTGCAAATTCGATAAATTCCGCCCACTGTTCTTGACGGTCAGACACAAAGCAGCGTAAATATTGTTCTAAACTCTGATTCACCCGCTCGGTCTGTCCGTTAGACTGGGGGTGATAAGCTGTAGAAAGAGAAACTTTAATACCTAAGCGATTACAAAAAGCTTTCCAGAAACGGGATATAAACTGAACCCCCCGATCTGAAACAATATTCTGTGGTATACCATGGAGGCGGAAAACATGTTTAATGAATAATTGTACTAAGTCTGGCGCCGACGGGAGTTTTACTAAAGGAATAAAGTGTGCCATTTTACTGAAGCGGTCCACCACCACCCAGATTACAGTATTCCCCTGCGATTGAGGTAGATCGACAATGAAATCCATGGATATGTGAGACCATGGTTCGTTAGGAATTTCCAGAGGTACTAATAATCCCATTGGAGATCCATGGATTGTCTTACTCCGGGCACATACAGGGCATGCTTCGACAAAAGCGGTTATGTCACGTCTGATGGTGGGCCACCAGACATGACGTTTGGCGACAGCTAAGGTTTTCCGAATCCCTAAGTGACCGGCGGACTTGGCATCATGGAGTTCCTGTAAAACGGAGAGACGTAAATGAGGTGGAACAAATAAGCATTCAGAGGGTTTACCGGGAGGAGAATCAATCTGGAATGGCGTCAAAGAATTAGACAAATCAGGGAGAAGGGCGCCCACTATACAACCTAAGGGCAGAATCGGTTCAGCAGGATCTACTCGGTCTTTACAGTCCCCGAAGTTTCGAGATAAGGCGTCAGCTTTGGCATTCTTTTTCCCTGGTTTATAGGTGATAATGAAATTGAAACGAGAGAAAAAGAGTGCCCAGCGAGCCTGACGGGAGTTGAGCCTTTTGGCGGACTCTAAATATTCCAGATTTTTGTGATCGGTATATACGGTAATGGGGTGTAGGGAGCCTTCTAGCCAGTGACGCCATTCTTCAAAGGCCAGTTTAATACCCAACAGTTTCCTATTACCAACATCATAATTACGTTCGGCAGGAGAAAATTTACGTGAGAAGAACGCACAGGGATGCAGTCTCTCCGGATTGCCAGAATACTGGGAGAGAACTGCTCCCACCCCAAGTTCGGAGGCATCGACCTCTACCAAGAACGGGTGATTAGTATCGGGATGTATCAAAACCGGAGCTGAAGTAAAGGTCTCTTTCAGTAGTTGAAAGGCGCTTATTGCTGAGGGAGGCCACTCCTCAACAAAAGCGCCCTTCCGAGTAAGATCAGTTAAGGGACTCACAATAGAAGAGAACCCCTTTATAAACTGTCTATAAAAATGTGCAAATCCTAAAAACCTCTGAAGCGCCTTAAGGGTTCTAGGTTGCTCCCACTCCATTATCGCGGATACCTTGGAGGGATCCATAACCAACCCACGCTTGGAGATGAAATATCCCAGAAACGGAATTTCGGAAACTTCAAATACACATTTAGAGATCTTTGCATACAGACGATTCTCCCGTAACCTTTGTAGCACCGCTTTAACATGCTGACGGTGTTCCAACAGGGAACGGGAAAAAATGAGTATGTCGTCTAAATAGACCACCAGAAACCGACCCAAGAAATCGCGAAATATGTCGTTCACGAAATCTTGGAACACTGCAGGGGCATTACATAGGCCGAAGGGCATCACCAAGTATTCATAGTGACCATCTTTGACATTGAAGGCTGTCTTCCATTCGTCACCCTGGCGTATACGAATAAGGTTATATGCCCCTCTAAGATCAAGTTTGGAGAAAATTTGAGCCCCAGATACCTGATTAAAAAGGTCGTTGATTAAAGGTAATGGGTATCTATTCTTGACTGTAACTTTGTTTAACCCCCGGTAGTCAATACAGGGGCGTAAACCACCGTCCTTCTTCTCGACAAAAAAAAATCCTGCACCAGCAGGTGAGGTAGAAGGACGGATGAATCCCTTCTTGAGGTTCTCTGAAATATAATCTTTCATGGCCAACTCTTCAGACCGTGTGAGATTATATATCTTCCCCCTAGGAGGCATCGTACCTGGAAGCAAATCGATAGGACAATCATAGGTCCTATGTGGGGGGAGAATATCAGCGGATTTTTCTGAGAACACATCTGCCCAATCTGCGTAGGCTGGTGGTAAACCATCAAGGATGACCTGTGAGGATCTAAGGGATGTAGAGAAGCAATGCTCATAACAAAAGGGACTCCATTTAACAAGATCCCCAGATTCCCAATTAATAACTGGATTATGGGTTTTTAACCATGGAAACCCTAATACAATAGGGGAAACAGGACTCTCAATAATAAAAAATTCTAATTCTTCAGAATGGGCAGAACCCACAATTAAATTCACCAAGGGGGTCTTAAAGGAGACCAATCCTCCCATAATGGGCTTGTTATTGATCGCCAGGATTCGAAGGGAATTTTCTAACGGGATCAATGGGATATCAAGGGTGGAGGCGAGTGACCTGTCCAAGAAATTGCCAGCCGCTCCACTGTCTATGAAAGCGGAGGCAGAAGTCTTGGAAAGACCCCAAGAGATCATAACAGGTAGGAGTAACCGATTGACAAGAGGGAATGATACCTGACCACCTAGATGAAGTCCCTCAGCAGGATCTAGGCGCTGTAATTTCCCGCCACCGGAGCCTTGTTTGGACAACTTTTTGCAAAGTGGCCAGGATTTCCGCAATAAAGACAAAGGCCTTGAGTTCTACGCCAAACTTTCTCTGCCTGTGAAAGATGGGTTACGCCCAGTTGCATGGGTTCTTCAGACGTTATAGAAGAAGAGGCGACTGCACCCCTAGGGCTTGACTCTTGGCGTGAGGGTCCCCAAGGTTGATCCTTGCCTTTTTCTTGGCGTCTTTCCCTGAGACGTCTATCCACTCTAATTGCCAGCTGCATATACTCATCAATGCTTTTAGGTAGCGGATAATTTACTAGAACATCTTTAATGTTTTCTGAGAGTCCAATTCTAAATTGACTGCATAAAGCTGGGTCATAGTGATACTGGGTCATAGTGGGCTGCACTATACTCCTCCTTTTGCCTGTCTGAGGTTCCGTAACTTGGAATCTGCCGTTGAAGCTCGATCAGGGTCTGCATATAATAGCTCCATGGCAGAAAAGAAGGAGGAAACTGATTGTAAGGCTTCATCAGAAGGTGCCAATCCAAATGCCCAGGTCTGAGGATCACCTTGGAGAAGTGAGATGACAAGGCCCACTCGTTGGGTTTCTGATCCAGATGAGTGGGGTCGTAGACGGAAATAGAGCTCACAAGAGTTCTTAAAGTTTGAAAACTTCATCCGTTCCCCAAAGAATTTCTCTGGAAGAGGAATCTTGGGCTCGATTGTAGGTCCAGGATCCAATGGCGCAGGAAGTTGGCGACTTTCCTGTGTAGCCACTCGCTGGGCCAGCTGGTTGATGGCGGTAGCCATAGCTTGCACCTGCTGCATTAATTCTTCCATCTAGAATAATGTCTTTTGGGCCCGTGATAATGTCAGGTCCCGTGGGACGCCCACCTTCCAATAAGTCTGCAACCCCCAATCTCCGCTGCTTTCTTCGCCTATAGACAAGCCCCCGTTTGCCGGGACGCAGGACACGCCTCACCGGACACGGTTGCCCCCAGGACTTGTTAGCACAAAGGATGCAGACTTATGCAGGGGAAGGCAAACGAACCAGGAACGAGACTGGGTAGGGTCAAACGGGCAAGGTCATACACGATAGATCAATCCAAGGAGGCACGGTACAGGTGGATGAGACAGAAGAATGGTCAGGTCAAGCCAAAGGTCACACCGGGGAATCAGAGATACACAGTACAGAGGAGCAGGCAGAATCGTGGTAAAAAAACAGGCAAGAGGTCGGTCCAGGCAGCAATCAGGGATGGTCATACACGGCAAGATACGTAAAGAAACAGACACCAATTCACACCCAGCAGCACGCTATCACGGGCAAGGATCAACTGCAATAGGAACACCTTTATAGGAAGTGACCGAGTAGATAGAGGGACATGATTGGTGTAACTAGGAACCTGGGGCTGATTGTCCCATTCAAACCAGAAAGGTGTTCCACCTTAAGAAACCTTGGGCTCATAGGCCCAGAGCTAATTACCTCCGGCGGCCGCGCTGTGTGCAGCGCCTCCGGAGGGCATAAGTACAGAATGCTCGCGCGCGCGCGAGCGCGATGCTGCGCGTCAGGAGCGCGCCGTGATGTCAGGGACGCGGCTGCTCCAGACGCCGCCGAAGAGGGAGCCGCCCGAGCAGCCGCTCGCGACGGAAACAGCCGAGCGGCTGCTCGTGACGGAAATAGCCGAGCGGCGGCCGGGAACAGAGGCCGTCGAGCCGCCGCCAGCCGGAGACGCCGCCCAGCCTGCGCGCCAGCCGACCGAGCGCAGCCGGCGTGGGACCGAAGGCCAGGTGAGTGCGTGGTCCCCGTGACAAATCCTTCCATTAAGTACTTACCTTGGTCACGCCCCTATTGTCCTACCCCTCCCCTGGCTCCATCACAGTGTGTGTAAGCGCAAGGCTCATGAAACACATAGAAGTGTAGAAATGCTACTTACTTGGTCCTTTTTCTTGTCGCAGAATGTTGAGTGGTAAGTTGCTGTGTGTGTTTAGCCAATGTAAAAGAGGAACAGTTGTGAAGACAAGAATGATAAAATCCCCCAGACAGGTTTTCTTCCGATAAGACCACTCCGGTGGCGTAATAACACATTGCTGTGTCCGTGTATTTTGCATCCCCTGCCAAGATAAACTCTTCTCCGTTAGTTTACAGTAATAGACCCAAACACGTAAATAGAAAATAAATTGAGAGACAAGGCTCTCTGTTGCCTTACAAACAGAGCGTCATTAAAAAAAACAACAAGGTGTTTATTCTAATAATAAATCTGCCATAAATAAAAATTCAATTTAGAAGGCGTTCGGGGGGGAAGCGAGGTTCATCAGGGGAGCATGTTATGTTTTTATAGCTAACTAGATTTTGCACTAAAAATGCATGAGGCGATACAAAGCCATCTAAATATGATCAATGGCGGTACATTAAAGAGACTGCCAGCACCGTGTTTAATTATTTACTTATGGTGCCATGTCCGGCAAGTCTTATAGAGCAAGCAAAGTATATCACAAAGGCAAGGTGAGAGACGGGGCTACTGGCAGGCAGGCCAAAGGCCATACACATGAATGGATGACCTATGTTGCCCGTTGCAACCCGCAGTTGAAATTTTGTTTGGGCCATCTATAAAGTGTGAGGTGGGAAAATCTCGAGATGTTTCTCATAGCAACCAGTAGGATTATTTTTATTCCTCAAAGATAAAGCCTGGTAGAATATATATGTATATATATATATATATATATATATATATATATATATATATATTCCATGGAGAAAACATTTAAAGGGGAAAAATTGTCTACTATTAAAAATACATATACCGCCACCCGCCCATAGGATGCACCTAGGATTTGCAGGAGAAAAATAAGAAAAAAAATCTTAACCAAATGTTGTGCTCAAACACCCCCAAGAACCAAATAATAGGCAAGGTGCAGAACCCCCCTCCCTTACTGGTAGAGTGGCATCCCCCCCATTCCCCATAGGCAGTGTGGCATTCCCCATAGGCAGTGTGCCATTTCCCCCTCTCATTCTCCATAGGCATTGTGGCATTTCCCTCTCCCACTCCACATAGGCAGTGTGGCATTTCTCCCAACTATTCCATATAGGCAGTGCGGCATTTCCCCCTCCCATTCCAAATAGGCAGTGTGGCATTCCCCTCCTCACATTTCCATAGGCAGTGTGGCATACCCCCTCCCATTCCCCATAGACAGTGTGACATACCCACATTCCATAGGCAGTGTGGTATTCCCCCCTCCCATTTCTCATAGGCAGTGTGGCATTCCCCCCTACCATTCCCATAGACAGTGTGGCATTCCCCCTCCCATTTCCTAAAGGCAATGTGGCATTCCCCCTCCATTTCCCATAGTCGGTTTGACATTCCCCTCTCCCATTTCCCATAGGCAGTTTGATATTTCCCCCCTCCTATTCTCATAGGCAGTGTGGCATTCCCCCCTCCCATTCCCATAGGCAGTGTGGCATTCTCCCCTCCCATTCCCATAGGCAGTGTGGCATTCCCCCTCCCATTCCCATAGGCAGTGTGGCATCCCCCCCTCCCATTGCCATAGGCAGTGTGACATTCCCCTCTCCCATTTCCCATAGGCAATGTGGCATTCCCCCCCCTCCCATTTCCATAGACAGTGTGGCATTCCCCCCTCCCATTTCCTAAAGGCAATGTGGCATTCCCCCTCCATTTCCCATAATCAGTTTGGCATTCCCCTCTCCCATTTCCCATAGGCAGTGTGATATTTCCCCCCTCCTATTCTCATAGGTAGTGTGGTATTCCCCCCTCCCATTCCCATAGGCAGTGTGCCATTCCCCCCTCCCATTCCCATAGGCAGTGTGGCATTCCCCCATCCCATTCCCATAGGCAGTGTGACATTCCCCTCTCCCATTTCCCATAGGCAATGTGGCATTCCCTCCCTCCCATTTCCATAGACAGTGTGGCATTCCCCCCTCCCATTTCCTATAGGCAGTGTGGCATTCCCCCTCCATTTCCCATAGTCAGTGTGGAATTCCCCCCTCCCATTTTTCCATAGACAGTGTGATATTTCCCCCCTCCTATTCTCATATGCAGTGTGGCATTCCCCCCTCCCATTCCTATAGGCAGTGTGGCATCCCCCCCTCACATTTCCTTAGGCAGTGTGGCATTCCCCTCTCCCATTTCCTATAGGCAGTGTGACATTCCCCCCTCTCATTTCCTATAGGCAGTGTGGCATTCCCCTCTCCCATTTTCTATAGGCAGTGTGGCATTCCCCCCTCCCATTCCTATAGGCAGTGTGGCATTCCCCCCTCACATTTCCTTAGGCAGTGTGACATTCCCCTCTCCCATTTCCTATAGGCAGTGTGACATTCCCCCCTCCCATTCCTATAGGCAGTGTGGCATTCCCCCCTCACATTTCCTTAGGCAGTGTGACATTCCCCTCTCCCATTTCATATAGGCAGTGTGGCATTCCCCCCTCCCATTTCCCATAGGCAGTGTGGCATTCCCCTCTCCCATTTCTTATAGGCAGTGTGACATTCCCCCGTCCCATTTCCCATAGGCAGTGTGGCATTCCCTCTCTCCCATTACCCATAGGCAGCGTGGCATTCCTCCTCCCATTCCCATAGGCAGTGTGGCATTCCTCCTCCCATTTCTTATAGGCAGTGTGGCATTCCCCCCTCCCATTTCCCATAGGCAGTGTGGCATTCCCTCTCTCCCATTACCCATAGGCAGTGTGGCATTCCTCCTCCCATTTCCATAGGCAGTGTGGCATTCCCCCTCTTCTATTTCTGTGTGCTTTCCACCGGAGAAGAAGCAGCAGCGGTGACAAGCCAGCGTGGATCATAGACAGCGGGGATAGCGCCAACAGCAGGGACATCATACAGGGATCAGTTACCCTGCCTGCTGGCCTGCCGCTCCTCCATCTTCTGGCCTCCAGTGGCCTGGCCAGCAGTGTGGGAGCAATATATATGTGAGTTTACTATTTTTAGATTTGCCCTATAAGACGCACTGACATTCCGCCCGAACTGAATAAAATCCCCGACAAGCTTGTGGTTTATTCTCTCATGCCTGATGCCATGTGTATAAGTGACCGCTCCACCCGCCATCCAGCATATTTATATGGATTTTTATCAGTGCTCCTTCATCAGGAAGCTCAACTCTGGTTACACATTTGGGTGTGAATTACAGACTTCATCTTGGTGAGCTTTTTAACTTTAACACACAGAAACTTGCAATAAAAAATATCTGTTCTGATTTTTCCTAAAGAAATCACCTGCATATGTGATGGGGCATTTTTACAATGAAGTAAGAATATTTTTTTTGTTTGGAAACAGCACACTATAGGGTATGCAGCAAAAAATACATTCTTTAGCATAATCCATAGGGTGCTATTGCTTCCAAACTATAAAAAAACTATTCTTACCTCATTTGAAAAATGATGCACCTCCCCTGCATAAATGCTCCATCACATGAGCAGGTGATGTTTGCATCCTGGTGAGTTTTTTTAGCTTTTAGACACAAAAAAGTACAAAAAATGTTTTTTTCTACCTTTTTTCTCCAAAAATGACCTGAACCTGTAATGGGGAATCACCTGTACCTGTGATCTATTTATCTATCTATCATCCTATTTTATTCCTTTCCTTTATCTATCTTTATATCTATTAATCTATGAACCAATTTACTATCTAAAATATATCAATCTATCCACAAAACTTGTTAATGGGTAAGATACAGTATATTTATCTTAAAGGATTTGTTGTTTTGTTTCTTTTCTGGTGTTGCCTGCAAATAATAGTAAACTCTGACTGTGAAGGAAATGAGGGTGGATTGACGGGGGGGAGCAGACAGGCTCTTATTCACAGAGTGCACAGAGTGGCCATGCTTACGCCAAGACCGCTACACATCCGTATGGTGGACATGAATACTTCAATACTTCAATACTTTATTGACCGCCAAGTAAGTACAGGGTACATACAAGGAATGCTTTTTGGCAAGGAGATACACCATGAGAGCTATAAAATTACATACACCATAGAAGTAACAGAGGATTACGGTACAGTACAGGCTTAATTCCTAAAGACTAACAGAATTAACAATAATGCAGAGCAGGATAGAGTTAAGTGCCTGTCACACTGGATTTATTTAGAGCCATAACGGCCAGAGGAAAAAAACAGTTTTTGTGTCTGGAGGTCTTGGTTGAATGAGCCATGAATCTGCGGCCAGAGGGTAGGAGCCTGAAGAAGGAATGTCCTGGGTGCGTCGAGTCTCCAGATATTTTCTTAGCCCTAGAGGAGATTTTGCTCATGAATTGCTCCTCTAGAGAAGGTAAGGGAGATCCAATTATCCTCTCTGCAGTCCTGGTTATCCTTCTCAGCCTGTGCTTGTCTTTGGCTGTGGCCCCGCCGTACCAGACTGTAAATGAAGTGGTCAGGATTGATCCTATGGCAGCGTTGTAGAAGGTTTTTAATATCTTTTTAGGCATACCGTATATTGTCAGCTGTCTTAGGAAGTATAGCCTCTGTTGGGCCTTCTTTCAGATGACGGTAGCTTGCTTGCCCCACTTCAAGTCCTGCGTGATCTGAGTACCAAGAAATTTTGCACTGGCTACAATTTTGACAGCCTCCTCACCTATCAAAATAGGATGGTGTGATTGGTGGGATCGCCTAAAGTCAATTATAAGTTCCACTGTTTTCTGGGTATTTAGGATCAGGTTGTTTGCTTTGCTCCATGATTCAAGGGTTTCTACTTGTGCCCTATAGTTAGACTGTCACTGATGAGGCCTACTAAGGTGGTATCATCAGCGTATTTAATGATCTTGACCGATGGATCTGAGGAGATGAAGTCATTGGTGTAAAGTGAGAAGAGAAGAAGAGACAGAACACATCCCTGTGGTGCACCCATGTTTGTGATCCTGGACGTGGAAACAAAGGGACCCAGTTTGACTCTCTGGGACCTACCAGTCAGAAAGCTAAAAATCCAATCCGATAAGTTTAGTGGGATGCCCAAAGAGAGCAACTTCCCATGGAGTATTTGGGGGTCAATGGTGTTGAATGCTGATGAGAAGTCCACAAAAAGCATTCTGGCATATGACTTGGGTTGATCAACGTGATCTAATGTGAACTTGATCGCCAGGTTGACCGCATCCTCTGCAGATCTGCTTTGTATGCAAATTGTAATGGATCCCAAAGATGTAACCTCCTTGAGGAATGACATGGCCAATCATTTGAATATCTTCATGACCACTGGGGTCAGAGCAATGGGTCTGAAGTCATTCAGGACCGAAGCGGATGACGATTTTGGGACAGGAATAATAAGTGAGCTCTTCAGACAGTCAGGGACTATTCCACCCTCTAGTGAACTCCTAAAGATGTCAGTTAGGACCGGAGCAATCTGTTCTGCGCATACCTTGAGGCATGTTGTTGAAATGCCGTCAGGACCAGATGCCTTCCTGGAGTTGAGGGACATCAGAAGCTTCTTGACATCTGACACTTCAAAGTCCAGTTTGGACGGACTGTCTGAACGGGGTGTGCTGCCTGCACATGGAAGAGGATTAGCAGGGTAAGTAACACCTTCAGACTTCTCTGTTTCGAATCGGCTGTAGAAGTTATTTTGTACCTCAGCAAGCTCTTTGCTCGGAGTAATGGAAGGGGAGGAGCCCTTGACATTGGTAATCTGTCTTAAGCCATTCCATAGTGCTCTGGAATTGGCAGAAGAAAATTTCTCCTCCAGCCTAGTTCAGTATGACCTTTTAGCAGCTTTAATCTCTTTTGAAAGCATATTCCGGAGTTTCCTGTATTCAGGCAGATTGCCATTTTTGTGGGCTGTCTCCTTTTTGACTCTGAGGACCTTGATCGAACTTTTGTCTTCACAGAACTTGATGTAAGACGTTACCATGTTGGTCCAGTCATTGATGTTTTCTGAGTCCTCGAAGATTTCCCAATTACTGGATTCGAAGCATGCTTGAAGGTTGGATTTTGCTTCCTCCGTCCATCTTTTTGTAGTAATAAAGGAGGGCCTGCTTCTTTTCAATTGCTGCTTGTATGCAGGCACCAGGTGGATAAGGGAGTGATCAGAATGCCCAAGTGGTGCAGCTTTAGCTATGGGTTTGTAAGCTCCTTTAATAATTGTGTAGCAATGGTCAAGGGAATTCACGCCCCTAGTGGGACAGGTTATGTGTTGAAAGAACTTTGGCAGTTCTGCGTTAAGCTTAACCTGATTGAAATCACCCATTATGATGATGAGGGCCTGGGGGTGTTTCCTTTCACAATCAGTAATACAGTCAACTAGGCTATCTAAAGCAGACTTTACAGATGCCTGTGGAGGAATGTACACACCAAACAGGATAAATGAAGAAAATTCCCTTGGAGCATAGAAGGGTCTGCAATTAACTACTAATAGTTCTAAACACGCAGAGCAGCTTATAGAAAGGAATTTTGTATCTCTGCACCAGTTGGTGTTCACATAAAAGCAGATGCCGCCACCCCTTGATTTTTGCGCTGAGTCACAGTCCCTGTCTGCTCTGAATAAATTAAAATTAGGGAGTTCAAGGGGCGCGTCAGGGATGCTAGTACTGAGCCAGGTCTCAGTGAAACAAAGAACTGCTGAGTTGGAGAACTCTGGATGATTATTGTATAGCAGATGTAGTTCCTCCATTTTGTTGGGGAGTGAGCGCAGGTTGGCTAGATGCACTGATGGGAGAGACGAACGCAGACCTCTCCATTTTAGCCTTGACAACACCCCCGCTCTTTTACCCCTTCTGTGCCGTTTCTGGCAGCGCCTATGACTTATTGCCGCAATGTGGTCCATCACCAAATCCCATAGCGCAGAAAATGATGACAACTTGGGTTCTTTGATTCCCAACAGCATTTCCCTGGTGTACATGGTAATCATAGATCCAGCGTTCCAGATGGAGTTGAAGACAAGTACCAGCCTTGTGAATGATATGACTTTAAATACTCAGGAGACTTGGTCAAAAATAAGCCTTGGAACTGTGATACAATCCTTGGTACTGACACTATGAGAAATTAACTATGAATATTAATATTACAATCCATATTTGACTACCTTTTGGATACTTGGGAGACTAGGTTGCCAGATTCCTAGGTACTGTGATATACTCCTGGGTCCTGACCCTTAGAGAACACAACTGAGTATATGCCGTACCATAATTAACTGCATATGCTATATCAACTGCCTATAGGGGACAGCATATGCTATATCAAATGCCTTTAGGGACAGCATATGCTATATCAAATGCCTTTAGGGACAGCATATGCTATATCAAATGCCTTTAGGGACAGCTCTCACCTAAGGATGCCCTAAACCTGCACACCAAGGCTCTTCTCACAGACTGCCAAGGCCTGTTCCCACCGCTGTATGAATAAGCAGTCTCCAGACATCGGACACATTAGGATGCAGCCTACTGGTGGTTTACATAGAATACCGCCGCTCCTCACCTCACAAACTCCTCTAGGTGCAGCAGCTCCTTCTATAAGATAAGGGAGCCGCAATTAAACTGTCCACAGCCCTCACAACTACGCGAGCCGCCAATCAGCCCCCCCAGGCATGGCTTGATGAGTCCGTCCTCCGCTGCCGCATACCACCGGGGATGAGGGAGCCGCGACCTCTCCGACCCCGCGACCTCTCCGACCTGCAGCTCCTCAGACGCGGCCCACCTGAGCAGACTTCCTTAGTGAAGCGGTCCCTCCAGGGATAGTGTAGCCGCGACACCTCTCCTATTCCCACACCTTGCTATTGGTGTGACCCGCCGATCAGTTCCCTCAGGCGCGACCCTTCTGACACGAATCCGCTCTCAACTGACGTTCTTGAGCAAGCCCTCCAGGGATGAGGGAGCCGCAGCTCAGCTCGCTCAGACACACACCGCCGCTCAGCTCCTTATGCGCGACCCGCCACTCTGCTTCCTCCGGCTCGACGAAGGGAGCCATGATCTCCCGATCTTCACTTGGCTGCACACAGCGCCGACCCGCCGGTCAGCTCTCGCCAGGAGGGGCAGCTTCCTCCATGGAGGAGAGAGCCGATACCATGCCGTGCTCCGCCACCGCCTCTCAGTCGGGATGACCCGCCGGTCAAACTCCTTCAGGCGCAGCGGCAGCCGTTACCTCTTTCCCCGCCGCTCCTCACAACCAGCGCAGACGGACAAACATCTTCAACGAGGGATGAGGAGTGAGTGATCTCCCTGTCCACCTCACAGTGCTGGGGAAGCTGGGGAAGGTGTTGTAGGCATGGTTAAAAAGTCTAGCGGCACATCGCACAGAGAAGGGTTGTTGTAGCTGAGGATTTGGAGACTAAAATAGTTAGAGATTTCAGAGAAAACTTGAGAGACAAAGAAAGCTGGTGGCAGTCTAGAGGGCCAAAGTTGGAGCTAAAGACTTGGGCCCTTATTTATGAAGGGATAGCGTCAGGTAGTGACTCTTTAGCGACAGGTAGCGAGAGGTATCGGCACAAGAACGCCGGCTCAAATACACAATTACACATTTATGAAGCCGATTCTGTTTAGCGACTGGGAGAATGCCATGTAGCGCTAGATTCAACATGATCCCAGCCTCAGAGAACAGCGCCTGCGTTCAGCCTTGCAGAGCGCCACGTATTACCTCACACTACCTGTCGCTCTCCCATACATTTCTATGGCAAAGCCTCAAATCCCATTTTTTATGGTCTTTATTGTTTTTTTTTTTTTTACAAACTACAAATGTGTCAGACATTATTCCTGAACTGTATGTAATTTTTCCTAATTTTTTTTTTTGGTTGAAAAGTTAATTTATAGTGTGCCACTTAAGTGTTAAACTCACACCCCTACCCCAATGTCATTTTCGTTATTTTTACAGCTTTAATTGTTGTTTCCACCACAAAAAATCACTTTAATCTAACCGTGTCTGGGGCTCTATCCCGCAGTCAGCCAAAAAACAGCGCCCACGCTATTTCATAGAAATTTCTTGTTGAATCTGGGTTAGTGCGGCGAGGGCCAGTCGCTATGCCCAGTCGCTACCTGTCGCTGGCTGTGGCGCTGTGCTTTTGATACATGTGTTTTTTTATTTTTGGGCATGAAATTCCTTGTAACGCCAAGAGTTGCTGTTGTTGAATAAGCGGCAAAAATTTTAGCACATCTGAGTGCACTAGCATGACCTTGAAACCATAGTTAAAGTTAACATTAACCCATTAGTTATTAGATTGTGAAACACATTGTTCCCCCTTACATTCTTGAAGCATTCAAATGTATCCCAACCTATTACTGTAGTAATTTTTAAAACACATTCATATATCTATATATAAAGATGTCTTAATGTATGGGTTACTATCTCTGTAATTACGTACCAAACACAAATTAGGCAAGATAAACAAAAATGTATATTAAATACATTTTAGCGTGTGTGTATGTAGCGGCTGACATTGTTATGCGTACGCTATTTGAACCTTTGTGAATCGTAGCAATATCATAGGTGTATGTTAGCGTATTATTCATGCGAGGAGTGTCAGATTTTTTGCTTTCACTTTCATTTTTGCTACTTCCGGTTTCCCACCTACGAGGATCCATCATACGGCCCAGATGCCCTGCCAAACCCCTTGTGGCCACTCTCAAGTGGGGAGTCCAAGTGGGCAGGAGGACATGGACTCGCCCACACTCCCTCGAGGATCAGTGAGTGAGAGGGAGGAGGGTGGCCCATCAGGTTTGGGATCTTCTGGGCCGATTGTGAGGAGTAGAGGCTCCACGTCTACACCTCAGAGTCCTCCCTGGGATACCAGCAGCAGCTCATCCCCTGGTGAGTGCATTTCTAATTGTTGTTTGTCTGTTCCAGGTTGAATCTGTGCTGTATTAAATATCCTGTGCCATCATTATCTGTTTTTCAGGGCATCATAGAGCCGGCACCTCCAGCAGCTATGCAGCAGAGCTTGCACTCGGGCATAATCGTGGTAAGTCTTTTGGATTCTCATTCACATGGTGTATGTAATGAAATTAGAAAATATATACACATGTTTTATGCTACACAGCATTGTATTGTGTTATCATTTTCAGCCACTTCTGTAACACAACTCCAGTTCAATCCAAATTCAAGGAAGCACAAATAGAATTGTTAGTGATTACAGCATGATGCTGCAATGCAAATGTGTTAGCAAATGTGCACCTTGTTTTGCTACCACATGTGCAAGACAAAAATATAAATATGTTAATGGCAATTTAAATTCTGTAATTTGCATTGCACTGGCAATGTGTAGCAAAAATGTCTGTAAAAACCAGGCCAATGGTATTGAGTGGTCCATGTGGACTACTTAAATTATACAGCTGAACTCATGAACCACTAAATACCATGCTGATTTCTCCTAAACATGTGTAAAACCTTGTTTGCATGATTTATATCAGACCAAAAACAGGTGGATGTTGAATAAAAATATTCATGGAACAAGCTTATGACGTTTTCTGTTGTGTTTTTGTCTACACAGATGTTTCCACGCAGACGGACCCCGTCACCATACTCCCCACCCCCAGCTCCAGGAACCCCCAGCAGCATGGTCCCTAGCCACAGCTGCGATGGTGAGTACAATTACTTGTTTGCCAAACATAATTTTACAACATATGTCTTGAGAAATGAACACGCATAAGGGTTAATGTCATTATGGGGTTAAGTAGCAGACATGTAGATGACATTTGGCCGAGCCACAATCAGAACTGCATGTATGCATGCTAGATTGGTGGCTCCCCTTTGTTTAAACGTAAACACATAATACATTCGGCTTGTGAGTGTGTTAGGAAAACAGGAAATACACTGTCCCAAAGCATAGGTAGGCCTTCAATACAGAAATCAGGTAATGTAAACATATAGGGTAGGGAGAGAAATCGCACATGGAAGCCCAAAAACCTAAAGTAATGTAACCATATATTCACACAGTTTAGCATCATGTCAAATATGTAGAAAAATTAGGAGTTTAAAAAATTATCCATGTACAAACAATAATGAGGTTTTTTTCTCCCTTCAGCTTGCAATAATGAGCATCGCAGACTGTGGCAGTATGTCCGCCGGACCAGATTTCTGCTGCTGGGGAAGAAAAGCCGTAGGGTGGGGGGTATGGTGTTTGCCGCTATGCGGAATTTGACATTGGCCATGTTGGCCTTTTTTTTTTTTTAAATAAAACTTTTAAACTTTTGAACCTTTAATTGTGTTCTGAAATTCTTTTCACACAAAACACACACAATTACACCAAAAAATTGGCTAAATAACCTTATATTGCCTATGTGAGCATAGACAATATAAAATTATTGTTAAAAAAAACATCAAAACACATTTCAAAGCCCAGACAATAGAAACTCGGGGTTAGTAATATTACAGTGGCTTCATAGCGACTGCAACACAAAATATTCATCATTAGAGCCCAGGTTAATATAGCGACTGAGGAGGCCAGAAATAGCGACTGACGGCTGATCGTGGTGGCACTTGCGATCGCTCATAGCGCCGCTATACAGACGCTCATCTGTCGCTACCTGCCGCTAATGATGAATCAGCCTGTTGGATACTCATTATTGGTGAAATACACAAGCTGTGTAAAGGAGGAATAGAGGATAAAAAGGTGGATTTCTTGTGCTTGGGTTTGTGAAGCTGAAGTGTGGGGACATGGGAATTCTGCAACCCACCACACCATCGCCCCATGTACACTGCACACCCTGGGTCCCAAAAGCTCTCTCTCCTGGTCTTACAACCACCAGGGGCATATGGGCTACACAAAAAATACATTTATGCAGCATTGTTCAGCTTTTGAATTCCTGGTCATAGAAACCTAGAGGTTGCTGTGCTAAATGCAATGCCACTATTTTACATTAGCAATGAGCACAACACACAACATTCCTATGCTTACACATCATATTCTTTCAAGGCTGTGTTAGAATATATTGAGGTTGAGCATTGCTATGCAAAGTTATGTGAATTGTTACTAATCTATTGGGTGAATACCATTCTAAGGCTCGGCACAGAATGTTATATGTTCAAACAGAATTCCAGCCTTGTTCTTGTTCAGGGTACATACATTTGTGTATTAAAAACATACATCACAAAGCAGTACAGGCACTTGTGTTTGAAGTTGCCGGGAACTGCTATGTCTGAGCTGACAATTACAAATGCATTAGAGCATCTGTGTGAGCTGATTTGCAATCACAGCACTTACCGGTAGTAAAGTCTATTGTACAGAAACTGCTGGTTGGTTGCCTGCAAGCCAGGTTCTATTCTTTCATTGCACTCAAACCATCCACTTTCACTTATAGATTACGTATCATACGGTGGTGTTTGAAAGTTTGCGAACCCAGATTTTTTTAATTATATTTCTTCATATGTTTAGCTTAAAACTCTTATAAAAAAGTAGATAAATAGAACCAAATCAAACCAAGTCAATGTATTGTGCAGCTGCTACAGTGGCAGCTGTTGAGGCAGATATGGTGTCTGAGGGTGCTGATGAGGCAACTTCTGCTGCAGAGGGTGCTGATGCTGCTGTTGTTGTGGAGGCAGATGCTGTGGCTCATCTTCCTCGAGATCCTGTATGGCAGCCAGTAGTGGGGGTGTCTGTAGGGCCAGACAAATAAGTTAGCTCTGAACTGTTTGCCACACACGCAGTGCACAAAAATAGGGCTTCATGGAGATCCAGGGGTCCCCACTTTGGCCACATGACATTTACCAGATCCAAGTGTGTCATCAGTGCTGAACTTGATGACACAGACCCTGCTGCCTTGCTTGGGCGGACGTGTTATTTTGCTGGGTGTTTCCTGCAATGTGAATAGGGTATAAGCTTATTAAAGCCCCATACCTTGTGTGGCTAAGCAATGGCTACCCCATCTGGTTCCACGTTGCATAAGTAAGCAAGGTATGGCACATACACATGCATTTAAAGGTCAGTACTTGGCTTAGAGGTTGCATGTGGCACTATTCCAGAATTTGCCTGGTTGCCTAGCCTGTGTGTTATGCCCAGGCAGAACATTTAGGCTGTGCTGGCATCCTGAACTTGGGCATTAAAATGAGGCTGACATCAAACTTGACACAACAACCCCAACAACAAGACCACAACTTACCACTTCCAGTAGCAGCATGCATGTCAGAGTCAATGCAAGCCCTGGAGAGTTGCTGGGTTCAACAGGACATACACTATTTCTTCTGCATCTGTAAATACCAGATTGAAAAACAGATACAAAGGATGTAACCATGGTCAGCGCCCACATCAACAGCACCAATAGCACACAGTCCCTTACCCTTGTTGCCTTCCTTTGTTGATTTTTTTCCTCACTGCATATTTTAGGTCTGCAAACTTCGCTTGATCAACATCCTTTAGCTCTGGGCCCCCCACCGCACTATTAACCTACCTGGTGATTGCATCCCACAGCTCTTGACAGCTTTGGGTGTGCCTAAAGACCTGCATCCATAGAGCTGATCAAAATGGACACCCCAGTCACAACAGCCAGACATTTGGGCATCATTAAACCTGCCACTCAGGGTGCCCCGCCACAGGTGGTGGCTACCATAGGAGTGGCCATTATCTCCCTGTGTACTGGGGGGAATAGGAGAGATCAGCACAGTGGGTGGTGAGCTGTCTAGGGTGTATGTTGTTGACTGGCTGGTGACTGGACATGCCTGTCTGGGAGACTGGGTGTCTGGCCCGGGATCGGCAAGAGGGAGTTATCCAACTGGACAGCTGCTGCCCTAGACCCCTGCTGTGTTAGCTACTTTGGAAGAGTGGGTGTAGGGGACTGCTCTTCTTTGGCCTTAAACTTTTCCTGCCACTGCTCTGTCTTTGCCTCAAATGTTGCCTGGCACTGCTTTGGCTTGGCCTAGTCTTTTTCCTGGCTCTGCTCTTGCTTGGCCTAGCAATTTGGCTGGAACTAGTGTGGCTTGGCCAAGCACTTTGCCTGGAAGTGCTCTGGTTTGCTATAGCACTAGTCTTACTTTGGCTGAGGTTGTGCTGGCTTTGGCTAAGGGTGTTCTGGTGTGGTTCTGCTGTCCTGCCTGTGTATGTGCCTTTTCTGCTACACATCCTGAACTATCTCACACTGAAAACAACAGTTGTGGAGTGTTGCCTTCTCCAGATGTCAGTGTGTGGGGGGTTTATTCTTCCATGATAAGTAACTGCGTATGCCTATGCAGATGCAAAATTCAGACGTATGCCACCATCCGGGATCCACTGGGGCACGTCACATCATGCAGTGTCAGAGAGTGGCCTTGCAAAATGGCCCCCTTGCTGTTCACAGGCAACCAACAGGACACCATCATGCTCGTGTATACACATGCCTGCGCTTGCCTGCTAATAGAAATAGGAATTCAGGGGCACAAGTTGCTAGGCAGTCAGGGTGCTAGTGAATAGCAATTCAGGGGTGCACGTGGATAGAAAGGCAGAGTGGAAGTAAGGCCGCCATCCGCACCCTCACCCAGGCAAAAGCTAGATCGGACATGGGCAGCTTGCCTGGACAGTTTTGTGCAAGATTGCTCAATTGGGGCCTAGCTGGGTGTAGCAGCCACATATCAAGGGGCAGGCCAAGTGGAACTAACATGGTGCAAAATTCTTAAAACAAGAGGGGGCTGACAACCTGAGTAGCTTGACATTTCTATGGCTTTTCTTCACACTTTAGATGATGATGACACACATGTATGACTTCCTGCCCAACATCTATTCCAAGAGGATGTTGGCTCTCCAAGTTGTGGCAAAGCTGGAGGAGGAGATGGAAACCACCTACACATTTACCTAGGTCATTCAGCATTGGTCCGACCTGAAAAGGAGCCCAGAGTGAGGAGATTGCAATTCCCAAGTAAGTGACGTTTATTTGCTAAGCACTCACACCTACAACCACATTAGGCAGGGCTGTGTGTAAAATAATGCACTTTTCTTCTAGTGCCAGAGTTCAGGTGGAGAATCAGGCCCACCTGGAAGCGACAAGGCTGGCCAATGCTGGCAACACCTGGTGGACGTGTAGGGAGGCCCGCAAGGGTGCCAACGTCCTCACCCTCCTCTGCAGGTGAGCCCCAAGCTCACCTGGACTAACCTGCAGAGGAGGAGGCACAGATGTTGGACAGGGAGTAAAAAGAATCTGTGAATAATGGCTCTGTATAAGCATCACACACAGGAAAACACACACTAAGCATTCACACATATGTGTTAACTTGTGGATTGTTGGGATGTTTGCATCTAGATGGTCAGGAAGTCCCAGTGGGTGAACAGTCAGGGAGGAGGTGCACCACTCCAGCAGATCCAGCAAGCAGGTGGGTGATGTGACGCACACAACGCAATCTAATTCACAGCTTTAACACATTTACTAATAGATCATTTTTTTGTGACCTACAAACTTGGACCCTGAGGAGTGGCAGGTCCCAGGTAGAAGGGTGGCCCAACAACACCACCAGCCTAGTAATTTCTAAGACAAGTGACTATTTTCAATAACATGCCTTCTTCAACAGGTTTACAGGAAGCAGAGGCTAGACATTTCATTATTTGTTTTTTATTACAGGATACAGTGACGAGAGTGCAACGGCTGCAGGAGCTAACAACTGCTGTCCACAGGCTGGTGGAAGACATTGCCAACCTGGCCATGGCCATGGGGAACCACCCACCTAAATAAACTGGGAGCCTGCCACATTATTTTTCATCTCCCCCTTTTAAATAGATTGAACCCCCAGTGAGTCATACAGGTAAGCACTTAGGAAAAGAAATAACACTGGATGGGAAATCAGAAAGTGGTACAGGTAAGCACTTAGAAGATGAAAAAACACTAGATGTAGCCTCAGAAAGTCGGACAGGTAAGCACTTAGGAGATAAGAAGCACTAGATGGGACATCAAAAACAAGCAAGGAGAAGGAGTGACGCGGGAGAGAAGGATGTGTACAGGAAGACACATGGCACAGCAATAAGGAAGTATTAGAATGCCAGGGCCATTGGAAGAACACTAGAAAACACAAAAAATTAGAGGCTCGCATATGCGTACAAGCCAGCGTATGCGTACACCTTACGGAAATGCGTACAGAAAACTGAATGAACACGTAAAAATGAAGTAGAAAACGGGACGTCCTCACCATGTTAACAGAACTGCCGTCTATTGCGATAGATGAGAGACGAGAGATGTACGCACAACGCTCTTGCAGGCTTACACAACAACGAGGAAGGTACGTAGCGGCCCAAATGGAGGCTCTGAATCATGCACAATTATGTGTAACAAATAGGCTTATGCACTAAAACGTATCACTGTTCACTGTGAACTCTGGATTTACCGAAGACCATTCACAGTGTATGTTCTAAATTGATTCATTTCTTCCAGCTGTGCAGTAGAGCAATAAGTCATCACAGCTGATGGCTTTCTACTAGAAATGAAAGAGGATTACACTGATATGTGAGGCAAATTTGATTGCGGGATTGGGTTTTTATATAAGCTGAACTCATGTATGTGGCAAGATGGCCGCTGCCATGAAGTCATGCAGCATAGAATCTGCCTGCTATTCCATAACATCTGCATGGAGTTAAGCCCTGCTTTAAAGGTGTCCAGTGGCTTCCGGGTTTCCTAACATCGGTTTTGCTTGCAGGGTGCTGGTCCACATTGTTGATTAAAAATAGAGCTGAACGAATTTCACTTGAATTTTGCCAAGATGCCAGCAATTTTGATTTTATCTTTACCTTTTATCTTTACCTAGAATGTAACATGACAAGTACATCTGTACATTAAAATGAGTTGGATGTAGCTGCTTCTTTAAATGACAGATTCAGCTTAAAACGAGGATTATAGGTCTATGATCAACACATTTAATACAACTTTAAAATCCATACTGAGATGGTGAGAAATGTGTCTCAGAGGGGCCACAGGAAATATCTTTGTTCTGATGTTATCTGGTCTCATTATAAGAACAGTCATCCCTCCAGAGAAACTTCTTTGATGTGCAGCAGGTGCGATGGGGGCATTTTCTTTGAAAATTGTAAAAGGGCGCATTAATGGAAAAGCATGAGCGGGACATAATATTTAAATAAGATATTAATTTAGACGACTTGGCAATATGTACAATATTCATTCAATATTCAATATTCTAAGCTGACAGCACGCCCACTGTCAGCTTAGAAAAGTGAGATGCCCTCACAGCTGAAAGGAGAATATGGAAAACATGTCATAGCATATATAGAAAATCATGATATAATGGATATGTAACTCTACTTGCGACATCCGGTAAGTGTCTGATTTTTATACAATGTTGATGGTTCACCATCCGTTTGTAGATTTGCAGTTGGGGTATACCCATTTCCTAACAGAAAATAGCAACCAAATTTTCATGGGCACAGGGTCTTGGTCTTGTAAACTTTTACGGAGGAACAACACCCAGGAATGCTCCTCTCAGTGTGAAACACTCAGAATCGCCCCAGAAATTCACCTCTTCCTGTTTCAGCCAACCAGCTCTCTGCATTCCATATACAGCCCCTATATAGTACTTTGGCCATTGTAAAGCGGGGTCCTGGCAGCCTAGGTCCACACACAGGACCTGTGCGGGTGGAGGTGGGGTTTGCGCTCACCCAGCGGGCTGCTCTCTTCCTCCACAGCAGCTTGTTACAGCAAGAAGTTCAAGGGTTGCCTTGTGGAGGAAGAAATATTAACTGAATGGCGCTGCCCCCCCCCCCGATCACCAAGAAGTGCTGGAGGGATGACGCCTCAACAGTAGTAGCAATTCTCAGCACCAGTTGAGAAACTCTGCTACTTATTAGGAGAGAAAACTAGCATTCACTTTGATTGTCTACCTTGGGAGGTTTTCAGCAACCTAATGTATATTTTCTGCTGGTTGCTGGCCGAGTTGCTGAATCTGGGGCTGAATCGACCATCCTCCGGCCTCAGCGGCGCAAAAGTAGTCTCTCTGCTTCTTCCACCGTCAACGCAGACACGGCTTCAGCTCCGGGCTCAATCTTACTGCAGCAGTAGGTGAGGTGATAAATGTGTTAATAAAACAACATTAGTTAACTTGATACAATAAAAATAAATGCTGACACTGACAAAACCAGTAAAAATACCAACTCTGCAGGTAAAATTTCAGGCAGCTGGCAACCATATTTGCAATATCTCAGTTTTACTGTAACTCCTATATCCTATATAGGTCTGTGTCTGGAGACCTAGCCCTGATCTACAAGTAGGCATACATTCACATCTATAGTGCCTAAAGCAGACCCCAAAACTCCCTGGCAACCCTGTGCCAAAGGTTTAGGTGGGCATGGCCTATATAAGGTGGGCACCTCAGTTTATCTTCATACACAGCTGTACGTCTTCAGCCCAGAGGTGCACTACCCATATAAAAAACTAGGTCTGAGGGAGCGACAGGTAAGCAGGGAGCCCCATACCCTTTTGGCAACCCCCTTATATTAGGTTTGTAAGAGGTTTGTCTCTGTATTTCTTTTTACAAATTGAGCATTCTAAAGTGAGATGCCCCCTAGGGAAGGTGCTTGCCGGACTGAAAATCTTTTTGACTTTTGGTTCACTTTACAGGCATATAGAGGGTAGGGGGATGCATTGGACATGAAGGCTGCTGCATGGTTTATAGGTCCTCTTTAAGAGGGGATTTTGCATTGAATGGGTGTGCTTGAGTTAAATATTGTTATACTGTAAAATGTTAAAAGTTGTTTCTCTTTGCCACTTTAGTATATGTGTTTTAGACTGTTCCAGCAGCTGCACCAGGGAAGCCTATAGGATGAGATTCTTCCCCTCTCATCAAATAGGGGTTAACAATGTTTTTTATTTTTATTGTGACCCTTACAGTGGACCAAAAAGCCAGGATTTCGACTACCCTGAGTTTTGACCTTTGCCGCCCCGGGGAACCCTGATTGGAGATGCCCCACTGTGTGTAACCCCCCAGGTCGGCCGAACTAACTCACCTTTCCACGGTCCTACAACGCATTTGTAGCCTCTCGTCCAATCAACACGCTCAGATCCACTTCTGCCCCTTCGCCGAAGAGCTTGTCTAAGGCGAACGGATTCTGCATCCGGGGATGTGGCCGCTGTGCTGTTAGACCAGGAAAGAATTTCCGGCGACCTGGAGGGTTTCACACAGTGGGGCACCCAGATTCTGCATGCCCCGTGGGGAGGGAATCTAGCTGGACCCTGGAATCTGGCATTTTTACAGTTTAGGCACATCATTTTTCCAATGAGGTAAGTGTATTTGTTTTTAGGTTAGGAACCAACAGAACTCTATGGACTATGCAGAAATAATTGGTGAAATAATTAGCATAGCCCATAGGGTGATGCTATTTCGAAACATTAAAACTATATCCTTACTGAAAAAAAGAATGAACCTAAACTGTAAAAAATGTGCAGATGATTTTTTTGGGAGGAAATGTAGGACAAAGACTTTTTTAACACTTTTTTTGTGTGTTATCACTAAAAAGCTCACCAAGATGAAGGTTGCAATCCACACCACAATGTACCCCAGAGGTCACGCTGGCTTCACCAAATATTTAGCATGACTCCCATTGTGGTGGCCGAAGCTTTTGCATCTGGAATTCGGGAGTACTGGATGCCGGATACTAAGCACTCTCTGGAAGAAGAGTTTCCAAAACCGGATTGTCCCTGCTCTGGCTCTTCACTGATTATGACCCAGCACCTGGGAATTGGAGATGCTAATTTTTTTTTATTTTCTTTAATGTTAAACTCTTCTGAAATGCCTGCCCCTAGGCCCGCAATCATGGCTTACACCCTCTGACCCAGTTTCCCCTGCCGTCCTGTCATACAGGGAGTGTCAATTCAGCCACACTTCAAGAACAGGTAAACACCAAGTAAGGTTGAGGTGTGTCCTAGAGTGCTGCCCCTTTAACCCAGTCTCTAACCTTCTCTTCCTTTGTAGCCCACTGCATCTGCCTTTACTCTCCTCTTCACCTCGGAATTGCAGTAATTTATCGCCCTCCTGTCCTTGCCACCTCCTGGCCATCTTTCTCAACAGCTTGCCAACCTGGCTTCTCCAATTTCTCTCCACTGACACCCTAAAATAATCTTAGGAAAAGATGGCCACACTCTAAATGTTTTTTTTACTAAACTTCTCTTCATCTCTGCTGCCCCACTCTGAGCAAAACCTTTTACACGGAACCTATTCTCCACCCCCCTTCTCCTGCCACACATGCTGAGGCAGTCTTATGCATCAATTTACGTGCACTCAACCTTCAGCGTCTTTCTGATTCATTCATTCATTCACTAACACTGATTCTGCAGCCCTGCACTACCATTCCACGCTAACCTCTATGCAAGATGACACTCCTGGGTCACTAAATGGCAATAGCGGAAGACCAAAACCAGCGGCAACCAGTGGCGACTTCCTAATATACAAACACACCCTTCAAGGCCTCAAGAATGCCTTTTCATGTGCCAATCAAGCATATTTTGCTTCCATCATATCCCCATAGGCCTAGAACCCCAAACAATTGTTTAAAGTGGACCAAAACCCAAAAATTAACCATAGGACATAGTTGGTCCACACTTTTAAGCTCTTTGCACACAGCCTCCTCCTCCAAAATAACAGCCCATGATTTTGCCTTATTCCTCCCCTCTAATCTTGATTCAGTTATATCACTTCACTGAAACTGCCCTTTCTAAAGTCACTAATGGTCTATTAACCTCTAAATCTAAAGGCCACTACTTTATTCTCATTTTTCTCGACCTTTCCTCTGTTTTTGACACTACTGACCACTCCCTCCTACTTCATCCACTCGCCTCTCTCGGAATCTAAGACCTTTCCCTCTCATGACTCTCCTCCTACCTCACAGACCGCACTTTTAGTGTATCCCACTCCAAAACAGTCTCTTCTCACTGCCCTCTACTCATTGGGTTACCACAAGGGTCCATCTAGGGAACCCGCTACTATTCTCAGCCTACACATATGGCCTATGGCCAACTCATAAACCAATTTGGCTTCTAACACCAGTTCTATGCCGAAGATACTAACAATTACCTCTCAGGCACAGTGTACCAGCTGTCATCTCACACATAGACAAAATGTGGTCATTTTCCCACCATCCAATATTGCACCTATCTCCTCAATATTGATTTCTGTCTCCGACCCTAAATGATCTCCCCCATATGCCCCTTCCTTTCATCTGAAACCAGTACAATTCTTGTGCATGCCCTGATCATCTCCCAACTAGACTACTGCAACACACTCCTTTGTGGTATACGGGGTAACAGGCTGGCACCCCTCCAATCTCTTGGACTTTCCAGTGCTGACCCTCTCTGTCAATCATTACATTGGCTGCCAATATCTGAAAGATTTCAGTTCAAAACCCTAACCCCTAACCTACTAAGCCATGCACAGCCAAGTCATTCTTACGCTCCATCACTAGTTCAAAGATACCAACCCAGATGCAGTCTCTGATATGCTTGTGACCTCCTCCTGCCCTCAACCCTGATCACCTCTTCTCGCTTCGCTCCTCTGAAATGCCCTTCCCCATACCATTTGACATTCACCAACCCTTAAAACCTTCAAATGCACCCTCAAAACCCATCTATTTATACTAGCTTACCATATGGTCTAGCCAAATCACTTTACCTTCTTGTTACCCTTCAGAGCACTTGCTACCATGCATAGTAAATACTCTTTGTGAACCAAACTCTTGTCTCCACTCTCATCCTTAAGATTGTGAGCTCACAAGGGCAGGTCCCTCTCTACTAACGTACTCCTGTACCAACGTGTTTTGTTGAATTTGACTCATAATACTGTGTCCTTCATGCATTCATTGTCACATCTCTGTTCTATGCAATACAATGCCGTGTATCACAATGTTACTCAGCCCACCCTCCTGTAACTTATATAAAATTAATAATAATAGCAATAATTATAGTGTAGGACAGACATTCATCAATATGGACAAAAAAAGAGCAGTAATAATGATAATTAACTGTTTGAATTGCAACAGTACATAAAATATCAATCATATTTCTATGTCACAAATTAAAAACAAAACTCAATCAATGACTTTTCTTAGAGAAGCTGGAAAAAAAATCATTTCAGGAGCAGAGTCGCCAACAGAGGGCACTGGCGTATCACAGACCAGACGGATTTGTCTTTTTTTTTTGTTACGTTTTAAGTATTGTAAGGTTGAATAGGGCAGGCTCCAGGGTACGTTTTTAAATTACTTGTTACAGAGGGAACACAAATGATCAAAATAAGCAGTACATCAGACTTAGAAACAAAGGCCTTACTAAAGAATGTGTAACTGGATGGTGATATTAGCAGGTGTATAACTAGGAGATGATGGCAATGAATAGCTAGTGCAATGAATAGCTAGTGCTCGACTCCATGGCTGTTTAGGAAGTTTCTGGTGTTTTAAAGGCAGTTTGTGGCTCTGATCAAACATAGCTGTCTGTAATAAACTATATGGGGGCCATTTACAATAAAGTACACAACTATATGCCCCACTTCTGTATCTTGTTTTGTACATGTACTTATGGTACTTTCAGTTTTTTGCTGAGGCGTTGTTAGGAACAGAGCAACAGTATGGTGTTTTATTTTTTAATTTAGGATAACACTAAGTAGGTCACCTTAGTATTTCTCTTTTTCATAATATAAACCTTCACCTTCTATCCCTCCCCTATGCTAAACCCGGTCTGGGCCAGCCTCTTTATTCGGGATGCCCCACTCTCAGCCTTCTCCCCCAAGATCGCCTGTAAATCTGACTCAGTCTCCCTTTAGCTGAGGTGTGCTACAGCGCCCGGCCCTTCAGCTAAGCTGGAGGCCAAAGCGAGCTTCAGACTAGAAGGAGGCGGAGGATACAACCGGCAGGCTGCACATCTCAAATCTGCTGGTTAAGGGTGTTTGTTTCATTTTTAAACAGAGCTGCTGGTGAACCAACAGCATTGCCTTGGTACTTGAGTGACAGGTTAGTCACCCAATCTACCCAAGCAGCTCAGGTGTGCTGTTCCAGGGATTGACTTGCTGTCCTGTCATTCGAGTAACTGGTTCACAGCTTTAGTGCTGAGAGCCCCTTTCCCACGTCAGCATGGGAGGAGAATGGGGACAAGACAACAGAACTCAACCCTGTTAGCTTGCAACTAAACCTATAATCTGTCCCTGGTCCACACACATCTGCAGAAGTATGCTGAAGCTGCACCACCAAATGCCACGGTGCCTCTGTGAGGTGCAGTCCTAACTTTGATCTCTGAGAGCCCCCTTTGGGACATACAATGCAATAGATAAAATGAGGGCAGGCCTACCTGAGGTTTCCCTATAACCCTGAGTGCAACACATGGGGTGGAAGAGGTGAAAGCCTCGCAGTACAGCTTCAGAGCCCCCCACCTCATGTGCTTGCACAAAATCAAAAGAAATGAAGGAAGAGTGGCAGCCGCTCAGACCAATGGTAGCAAACCATCAGTACATTAGAAAATAAGGTCTCACTAAAGAATATGTAACTGGATGGTGATAGTAGCAAGTGTACAACCAGGAGATGATGGCAATAAATAGCTGGTGCTGGAATTACATCTCGGCCCTGATGTCGGTGGGGTGAGGCTCTACATGACATGTCGTGAGCTTGATTGACAGTTGCACTTTAATTACAGGCAAGTCACCCAAAATGCTGAGCAGCTCAGCCATTCTGATCCAAGAATAGGCTAACGGACCTGTCATCCATGTGACCAACACACAGCTTCCATGCAGAGAGCCTGCCTCTCACGCCAGCATGGTAGGTAGATTGGGGCAATCAGGTAAGTGTATTGTTTTATGCCTGAATTGAGCTTAGCACATGGGAAGGAGGGGAAAGTAAGGGTTCATATTATTAGACTTTTTATTGGCCTCTTAAAAATGGACCATAATCCAGGATTTTTACTATGTAAGGTTTTGGTCTATGCCCCTGGGGCACCCTGATGCGGGATGCCCCGCTGTGTGAGACCCCCTGATCCCCTATTCCAACTTACCTTTCCCCAGTCCTTTGGTGCATGTGCAGCCTCTGGTCCAATTAACGCACTTGACTGCACTGACGCGACTCGTCTAGGCTCGTGACTTGTCTAAGAACTCGGCTTCAGCGGAGTCCAGCAAAGTCTAGCCGGGTGCAGCCGAGCTTGCCAGTGGCTAAATCAATGCTATTCACAAATTCTTGGCACGGGTGTGCGCCCTGCTAAAGGAATAGCAGGGAATGGCCTTTGCTCACGCATGCACCTAATGACCTGGGGGTTTTCGCAGGTTTCCACCCTTTTTCCCCTGGGTGGAGGAAATCAACTGGCCCTGGAATCTTTTATGTTCCATGTCTGTTGGGCCTGGGTTTTGACTATGTCAGGTTTTGGTCTATGCCCCCAGGGCACCCTGATGCGGGATGTCCCATTGTTATAAAAGTCCAATCCTATGTAAAACCTCCAAACAATCAACGCGTTTCATCGCCGCAGCGACTTCTGCCAGGTTTTACATAGGATTGGACTTTTATAACTTGAAGCCTGATTAGATCTGGAGGTTGGCGGTGAGAATTGCTGAGTACCTGAGATGTTTCAAATATTTTTTTACTGTTGTTGCTTGTGAGTGCATTTTTATTAAATATATTGTTTTTATGGTGAGACGTATTGCACTAATATTTGTCTCTTTGCTGCTTTGCATGGCTCTTGCTATAAACATATGCCTTTTGAGCTGGACAACTTTGGAATCCTTGACTTGAAGACTGGATACAAGCAGTTATCTAGAGACCTGAGTGTGGAGTCAATGCGATTAATTTGATCTAGCTCTGGTAAGAGTTTTGACGCTTTATTTGGTGTGCGATTGGTTTGGTGGTGGAGTATGCGCATTGGATCAACACGCTTTTGCCATTGAAAACTAACTTCCAGCTCTGTGCTTTATTACACTATTTTTTGGGACTAAGTTGGAAGGACTTTATGCACGTTGAGCTTTAATTTTATCTTTTTAACGCGGTATTTACATTGTATTTTCAGGCCATAGACTTTAATGAGGAATATTCTAGAAAGGTCAGAAGATGGGCTTAATAATTAGATCAAGATGCCTGAGAGAAATAGAGTAGCAATCTAGAGGATAACCATTGGTTAGATGGTTTTGGAGGGAACTGACCAGCACATGTTTGGCATGTTTACGAACATGTGATGGAAGGTTTAGGAAGGTAGCTAGAATAGCTAGGTATATAACGGAGAGAGAGACTCTGTAACACATGTTCTATACCACTTGGATTGTTCGGAGCAGTGTTAAGTAAGAGAGAGAGAGAGCAGCGCCTGTAAAGAACATTTTGAGCCAGTGAGTGAGTGTAAGTCCCAGTGGGAATCCTGAGAGGGAGGTTCTGATTGTCCACGGACAGGAGTGGGATTAGCAGGCTATTATTTGGCTGTGAAGGAGACAGAATTTTGCTGTGTACGTTGGAATACTGCATTGCTGCTGTACTTGTACCATCGTTGGCGACTTTAATATAGAGGAACTCTGCTTGCATCTATTCGAGTGTCATGTCTCAGTTGCACAGTGAGTATTAATCTTTCTTGTGGTAGAGCTCCAGTACCCCACCCACACCAACACACCTAGAGCACGCTGGGCCCCTGCTCCCTGCCGCCCTCACCAAACTTTTACAGCTTTCCACTTGTGTAGTGTTGGAGTAGAAATGCTCTAACATAACACAGATGGACAGAGAATCCTTTGCCCTCTAACATCTATGCACTATGTTTTGCAAAACATTGCCTACAGAGCAAGCTCAATGCATGTAGAAAGAAGTCTGTGGGCAGCACAGGTAAAGTACAACACCAGTGTGTTTTCTTGCAGGGCAGCCAAAGAGCATATACAGTTCCTGCCTTCTTCTGGCCCATTACTTTTGTCCTCTGTTGCTGTCACCAGTCCCCACTAAGTCCCTTGTCAGGGGTCTCTCAGTCCTCATTACGTCTCATTATCCGCTGCAGCCATGGAAGCACCACCCATACATTGTAAAGCTCAGCGCTGCTGCGGCTGTCTTTTTAAGAACTTTTGAGCACAGCAAGGCCGCTGTTTGCATTGCTTAGTTACAATGAGCAGCCAATGACTATGTAAGAAGTTAGAGCAGCACTCAAAGAAAATAACTGACAGAGAAGGGAGAGAGGGCATAGAAGATAACATTTCATTGAGATTGGGACTCTTCTCAGGAGGAGGAGTGATGGGATGCCTGGTCACAATGAGTTCAGCAGCAGCAGAAGCACCCAGAAAGCAGAAGCCACCCTCATCTGTTCCCTACCCTACCTCCAGATAAAAGTCCGGGCTGCTCCCCTGGGTGTGGCCACCTTCTTCAGCCACTTGGGTCCTTTTGCTGCCTTCCTTATCTTCAGTCTCTTGCACTGGGCACGGCCACTGGAGGGTGGCGAAAAGAGGAGTCCTTTACAGACCCTATCCCTTAGTGAACGATTCTTGTCCGGGCAAGCAAAACTACAGTAGCCCAACAGTTGAGATTCAAGAGGCACCTGAAGTCTGATTTAAGGCTTGTATATGGAGTTTGCAGTTAAAGCAGTACTATAGGGTAGGCATCCCTTTAGCAATTTAAAGAACCACTTCTTCCAGCTTCCCCTTTATTTGGCATTGCTGCTTTCATTACAGTAACTAATTGAAGGAGATGGCTTCGCAGTGTATGCTGTGGCTTCAAGTCCCCGAGCACACTGAGAACTAGTCCTGGAACCACTGAATATGTCAAATGTGGAGCTGTGTTCGAGTTCGGCGCCGGGCCTGAACACGGAAAGATTAGTTAATGCGCTCATCAACCTGCTTCACCAAAGGGTGCACTCACCTTAGCCTGTGATCCTCAGCACATCCTCAGCTCCCATGAGTGAGGACACTTCTAATGCCAGCACTGCCAGCTGGCACTAGAAGTGTCCTCACTCATGGGAGCCGGGGTGCCATCTTTCTGTAGCCCCAGCTGGGACTAAAATCAGACACTGCTGCCGCCAGTGAGGGGGAGGTGGTCAAGGACTGAGATGAGTTACCTCAGGACCCTTACTGCTGGACACTCTGCGCCAGCCCCCGCCCCCACCACAGCCACCCCCAAAGTTTGGGTACCCATTGATTTCAATGGGGACTGGGTTCGGGTGCCTCAAGTATTTATTTAAAGTTTGGCCGAAATTGCCGGACCCAAACTTTGGGGGTTCGCCCATCCCTAATAAGTAATACCCCTTAAACTTTGATCTTTTAAAATCTATGGACATTGTATGCACACATATTGGAATTTTTTTCTCTGCATTTCACCCATCCACGCAGTGGTTCCCAGAGCAGTGGGCTGCCCTAGTAATAGCACCTGTGGAGCAGTTGGGGGCTTTGGTGCCTTGCTCGAGAGCTGTTCAGTCATTTCCCGGCCTGGAATTTAACCTGCGACCCCCGGTCTCAGGCTGCTTCCTTAAAGGAGGTGCACCGTGAAATTGTGCAATATTGAAAGTCCACATTGGCTAATGAGAGGAGGGGTCACTTATACACCCGAACTTAATAAAACTCCCACCAAGCTTGTGGTTTTCTTTTGGTAGGGGTGACAGGTTTGAGTATATTAGGGGATATGGAACCTGCCACCCCTGATTTCCTCTGCCTTCCGTTAAAATAAAGCCTGGCTGGATATTTCTTGTCAGGTGTATAAGTAATGATCAGGAACATCAGGGTAAAACACAAGTGTGGCTGATCCCCCCCATCGGGCCCTCCTTACCTTTTGGATGTCGTCACCGCCTGATACAGCGACATCTGGCTGCCGGTTCCCGATTCTCTCCCCTTCGCTTGCTTAGACGTGCCCCTTGCACCATACAGCGCGTTGTACACACTCCGACGGAATCCCTCTGGTCACCAGTGCTCACATGGGGCACAAGACCGGCACTGGGGTGTGGACCAGATGCCTAGCAATCGTTAGCCAGAAGAGCATCCCAAATCTTAAATGTTTTTGAAGTCATGGGGGAAATGCAAAGCCTAATTTTTTTATTGGTACTTATTGATCAACAAGTTGAACCGATACCACTGCGCTGATGCGAGATTGGGGAATGTGCGCAGTGCCTGATGGAATGCAAGATGGCGCTGCTCGTCGGGATGCCCCGGCGAGGTCAGTACAAACTGCCCAAATGTAAAACCAGAGGCGGGCAGCAGTCCAGTGAGGTTTGGGGGAGGTTAAGACCTCCCCCGATGTTTCTCTTTAACCACTAGACCATGACTGTCCCTCGAGTGGTCAAGCTACAGTACACATTTGTACCATAGTTCTACCCCTGCAACATTATCTGCCCCTAGATCTCTGACACATCAGTACTATTTATTTGAAAATGGATGTATCCACCCCTGAAATGCTGTTGGGCCACTCATTGACCACTGGAAAGCTGAGGGGGGAGCTCAACGGGGATAACTTAAGCTGGTCATAGGCTTGTAGAATCATTGACCTGATTTTTGTTCCCAAGTCACCACTCAAGATGAGTGCAGCTATAGATGATTATAAATATCTATCACAGGTTCTCTTTAACCTGATCTCGCTCCTTTATTACTTAAAAGAAAATGTGGGATTATTGGATGGAGAAATATTGTTCAGCCATGTCTCCAACCAAAGGATGCCCTCCCCTGTATTCTGTGTAAGCTTCAATTCAGTTAGTAAAGCTAGCCAACCGTAAATCCTTTGACATGGCTATGAAGGCCCTGTGTTCATCATCACCTCTCAGTGGGATATACTGGCCCTTAAGGTCTGGGATATCGGGACAGTCATTTTATCTGACACTGATTTTCTAAGCGATATGGAGCAAAGAGCATCTCACACATTTCAGCACAACAAGCCTGGACTGATGAGTCGACTCCTGACACCGTCAATTCACTTCAGATGACCCAGAGGCAGATTAAGAAACATGTAGATGTTAAATGCCAAGCACTGTAGCACAAATCCCCGAAAAATCAAGAGATGCACCAATTGCTTTAATCATGGCAATTTACAGACAGGAGACTGGGCAGCAGCAACACATGCAAAATGACGCTGATTAACATTGAAAAGTCTTTTTTACTCAGCATCTCAGGTTGACCTATTTAGCATTATTGTTTAACTACAGTGTATCCAAACTGTGTTTTATCATTGCTTGTCCCAGATGTCCCTGTTTGTATGCCTATTACAAATATTAAGCCTATACCATAGCATTACAATCATTTCTCAAAAAGTCTTCACAATATCTGTACACATTAGAAAAGCCATGTCAAGGCATACAACCTAATATGTGAATTATCATGGGATTGTCATGGAGTTTTGCTTCATTACTAGAGTAGCTCTGCTATTTCCAGCCTTCCATCATTTTAAGTACCACCTTTAAAGTCTTCTAGCTTTAGGATAATATCTATTAAAAAAGGTATGGGGGAGATTGTTAGGGAAAGGAAATCTAGAAGTAGTGCACAGATTTATATCAAGAAGAGAATATGATACATAGATATTAATTCTGGAGCTAATCATCTATGAGTACGTTCCACAGGGTGCACATAATATATAGCCATTCGGTTACATTCTATGTTTATTGGTTCAACACCGCTTGATATTTGATGGATCTCTTAAAAGCATACCCCAGTGCCCATGTTTATTGGACTTATCCATTCTGTCATGTTTAGTATGTAGGATTTCCTTTATTTCCACTGTGCAGTTTATTTATGCTAACCTTTCTTTGATTGAAATTTTTAAGGAGTGCGGACCCACTCTCTTTATCCTTTTGCATAATTGGGGTGTGGGACCACCCCGGGCCGGGCACCCTGCCTTACTAGTGTGTGGATACCCTTTACATTATTTATCTTTTCTTTGACTGAAGGGTTGGGGGTCATTGATTTCCAATGTCTTGGTATCAATACCTTAGCAGCATTGTTCAGATATATTTTCAGTGAATTTTTGGATTTGATGGAGGAGGTAGAAGAGTAGTGTAGAAGCAATGCCACTGATGTGAATTCTATGTCTATATTTAGGTTTAATCTCCTTGCGCCATTTACCTGTTTTGTGAAATTTTGGTGCCATTTTCTTTGCCGTGTCTTCTGCATATCTCCAAATGGTCTGCATGTATCTCTGGGCTGATTTTTGACCCAATACACTTTTGACCTTCAGGGTAGTTTAATTATTAGTCCTGTTTGGGGGTTTGACGCAGGGGGGCAGGAAGCACTATGTTTAAATGGAACTATTAGAGAGAGGAAACAATCCTTCTTGTTCATGGTTTCCAGATAGAGCTTCAGGGCTTAGGTGCCATTTTGCTCACCCAATCCCTGTGCTGCAGCAATTAGGTGACTGACATACCACTCAACCTGTGAGCTTCAGTTTTAGCTGTGGAGCAGAGCTTCCACCATCACTGGTGGGGATCACTGCAATCAGATGAGTGTGTTTTATTTTGTTTAAATTCCAGGACATGACAACCAGACATAATTTTGAGGAAGGGGATGGAGAACCCAACTGGTCGACCATCCTTAATATCCAAAGAAACCTTTAGATTGGACATTAATTTTCATCCTTCTTCACTCCTGTGGCAATTGCATCTGTACATCTCCTTCTCTGTCAGAGACCAATCAGATTACCAGGAATACACGCACCATACAGCCAGCTGTATACACTCTGACGGAATCCCTCTGGTCATCAGTGGTCACATGGGGCACAAGATCGGCACTGGGGTGTGGACCAGATAAGTAATCCTTCCTAATAATAGTTAAACAGAAGAGCATCCCAAATCGTAATGTTTTTGAAGTCATGGGGGGGAATGCAAAGTCTCATTTTTTTATTGGTACTTATTGATCAGGAAGTTGAACCGATACCATGTATAATTTAAATAAGTCTGCCGGCTACAAAAATGCTTTATATGTCTACACAGATCCTAGGTATAGTTAGACTTTCTTCTCTGCTCTCCCCTTCGCCTCTCCTTTTTTTTCTCGTTAATGTAAAATAAATAATTATGTAAGTCCTAATAGAACCTCTCTCGCCATAAACCTCACAGGTGCACAATATGCATATCTAAATTTAAACCTATAATTAAATGCAAGCTCCAAGCCTGGACCATGTGATCCTCTAGTGACACTTCCCAGCACCTTTCCGTGAACTCAAACAAATGTACATCCCCACACTCATTATTGGAATATTCAGTTGCAGCTGAGCGGGAAGAAGATGCATATCTTTAAAACATTAAAAAGCTGCATACTAACTAGCCTGCATCACATCCAGATGTTAAATGACTTTTTCTGGCAGCCAATTACCTGGGGAGATGGGATGAGGTATTCTCTAGGTGTCTAAAAGCAACTGCTACCACCTCTGGCTCTGTACAGATGTGCAACTTGGACTAACCAATGGGGACAATTCACTGTAGCTGGATATAAATAAATACACACACACACGCCTTCAATATATTTGTATTACCTATTATGGTCTCTACTCATGGTAAAAATTTACAAAGAAATTACATCATTTTGTTTAATACCCTATAAGTATATTTTAACTTGTTTAAAAGAATCACACCAGTGCACAGTTTAGTTCGATAATGTTTAGGCAACGTTTTTTTCTTTACACATTGTGCTAATAAGCTTCATCAGGGGGTGGAGCTGTGTGACTTAATCAGTTCATTTGTGACTTCGCAATGAGATACCGACAGATACAATTCTATAGTATAAAAATGTTTCCAATATGGAACCTTTAATGCTGTTGGGCATCATTTCCCAAAAGATCAACTATAGATTTTTTTTTTATTATTGATGCTTTTTATCAGCTTAACTTTAAAACATTTAATTGATCTTTATATTTATTGTGTTTGAAGTTATACCCACTTCAGGCTTCCTTGACTACAAGTATTCTCCAGGGGGAGTAAAGGTACCCGTGTTGATTTTCAGATTCAGGTCACAGTGGACCAAAACAGGACCTAGATTCTATAAGATGCCAGGGGGTGCTGCTCAGCAATTGTGAATTTGGCTGGATTCCCATTCAGCTTCTTCAGCTGTACTTTAATGTACATGGCCAAAGAAGCTGATTGGAGCAGATTGTGCCTGCACCATGAGAACGCTGGAGAGTTATGGATGTAGCCCGGTCAGCAGGGTTTTACTAAGAGAATAAAAAGTGGAAATCTAAAAAGGAAAATAGTTAAAAAAAAACCAAAAAGGAGAGCGAGAGAGATGCTGTGCAATTTCCTGCTGAAGGTTGAGCTTGCATACTGTATGTGATGCTTTTGATGTGTTAACTTTTAGGTAGGATGTAGGTTTTCTTTAAGTAAAACCAAACAGGCATTACCAAGCCTGGATCTGCGCTGATGCCGGTCCTCCAGTCTGCTCTTTTATTTCCCGATATTTTTCTTGTCAGTGCCTTATCCTGTGTCAGCAGCTGCCTGGCAACTTCTGAGTGTTCGGAAGGAAAAGCCTGTGCCAAACTCAACTTAGCAACCTAGTAGTCACTGCCAGTACTGGCCAAGCTGGCTGCATATATCACCAACCTGACACACCACTGAACGTAGCCGCTATTAACCCTCCAGACAGGTCCAGCAATAAAGGTTAGCTTGCAAGAGCAGTGAATAGAGCCCCTGGGCACCTATAAGGCTAATGTTCTTGTTTGGATTGTACAATTCAAACTACTTGGTCATTGGCAGCAGGAATACTTTCTTTTTAAAGCCCAACTCCAATCAGGTTTGAAACGACTAAGGAAAGGTTAGAAATAAAAAGCTAATTATTGTTGCCTGTGACCCCACTGATTCACTAGCACCCCAATAAGTTAACATTAATGTGGACCTAATCGAATCATTGCAACTCTGTATTAGGGGATTTTAGAATGAGAGGGCCGCTAAAATAACCTAGTCCACCCCTCACACTATCGGTGCGATTGCTAAGGGGAAACTGGGCAATCACCCAGGGTCCCCATCACCAAAGGGGCCCCTTTCTTAAAAGATCGTTATTGTGAAGAAAATGTCTCAATGATAAAAATCCATATAAATATGCTGGATGGCAAGGGGAGGGGTCACCTATACGCCCGATATCAAGAAATATTCAGCCAGGCTTGCTTTTTCTTTTAATGAACGAGAGATGAAACCAGGGGTCAAAGGTTCTGTCACCCTTAAAGTGGACCAACACCTAGGGGGGATCAGCCCGGGAATCTATAAGATTCCCGGCCGATCAGTTCCCTCCCCGCGGGGGATCCAAAATCGGGATGTCCCGCGGGGTGAAACCCCCAGGAAGCCCAGAAACCTTACCTTAACCCCGTTCCAACAGCGCATGCGCGGGCCACGGCCGCGTCTCGCGCTTCCCTCTAGCAGGGCGCGCACCCGTGCCGGGCGTTTGTGAATGGCCGGCGCGGGCATGCTCCCTGTAAGAGGGACGCGCGAGACGCCGATTGTACGCCGCTTGTACGCCGCTTGTACGTGCATAACACAGCGGCTCTGAGCGCTCTGATTGGACGAGCGCCCGCTTAGGAGCGTGGTGAGGTGAGTGTTTCCGGGCGTTCTGGGGGGTTTCGCACAGCGGGGCGACCCTCGATTGGGGTGCCCCACCGAATTGGACCAAAACCCAGGATGCTCAAAATCCTGGGTGTTGGTCCACTTTAAAGCAACCAGAAACCTGCCACACCTGGATTTTAATCCTACCAGAAGAAACACAAGCTTGGCGGGAGTTTTATTCAGTTTGGGTGTATAAGTGACCTCTCTTCTCATTAGCTGACATGTTGATCTTTTATTATCTGATACAGCTCCATTAAGTGTTATAGACAGGCCATGGGAAATCTACTTGTTGTAGAGTAGTTTCCTACTTGTGCTATTCTCTCTGTCAGCTGGGGAGAAGCCAAGCAATCATTATTCTTGCCCTGTGTACAGCCCCAGTACTCTGCTTTGTGTTAGCTAAAGTGGACCAAAACCCACTGAACATGAAATACTTTTGACCAAAACCCCTGCCAATACTTTCTTATTAGGATGTAGAACTAGAAATGGAAATTTTCGCTTATCAAGTCGCCCTGGAACACTTCTTTTTGCTCTACCTCTCTGTAGGATTGCAGGTGATTAGTCATTGCACAATTGTGGGAATCACATCATTGCCTAAAACAGCAGTGGCAACGAGGAAGCTGAGCTTTACAGCTAAAACATAAAACAGACGGCATTATCTGGGATTACAGTGAAGCGGAAGCAGTAAAAATAGGCAAAAGTTGCTATTCATGGGGGGAGCGATTCAGGGGATGCTAGTTTAAAATGTGGGTTTTGGTCTGCTTTAAGTACTGAAACTGTATATGTGGTTGGAACTAAGACAAAAATGGCTAGTATGTTGTCAGAGGTGAATAATTAGATGCTGGAGAGGCGGTGACTGGGTTAATAACTTAATGTTGGTGAGGGGTGGTAGGGGGTTAATACCTCCAGTGGAGGTGAATATGACTGAACTTAGCGCCCCACCAGCATAACATTTTGTCTAGGGTCACATTTTGGCCCTGCCAGTTTTACAAAGGAAAGAAATGGTGATGGGTGTGAGGGAGGGTTAATAGTTTGAAGCTGGGGAGGGGTGGGAGGGGGGTGCCCTTGCAGGCAAAGGTTACACCATTGCGTCTGGTACCATTTGGCACTGTCCTAAACTGTTTTGCAATTTTAAATTGAAAAAGAAATGGCTGAGATATCAAGATTTACAGGTTCAGCTTATGATTTTCCTTGAAAAAGTGGATGTGGTCCTTGGATCTGTAATGTTGCATTAAAATTATCTCTCTTTTCTGACAGCAATGTGATGCATCTGAAGGAAGAGGGGGAGGAGGGAGCAAAGGTGTCGACGGGAGGAGGGAGGGGCTAGCAATCCTGTCCCGCTCTGCTGAGCAGATTGGGGGATGAGATGAAAAAGAGAATGTCATTGGGTGAACCTGTAAACCCCTGATATCTGCTTCAATTTAAAAACGGAAGACTTTTAGTACAGTGCCAAATGTAGCCTGATGCAGTGGTGTAACAATTATCTTTACCTGCAATAACACTTGAATAATTTGATGCTATGGAGGTGTGGGAGGGGGGTTAATAATTGGATGCTGTATGGGGGGGGGGGGGGGGAGAGGGGTTAATAATTGGCCGCTGGAGAGAGTTGAGAGGGGATAATAAATGGACACTGGACGGGGGAGGAGAATGTGATTGCACTTAGGGGCACCACTATTTAATTTTGCCTAGGTCCCCATTTTGACAAAAATATGTCCTTCCAGTATTACAAAGGAAATAATAATAATAATAATGGGGGTGGGGGGCTAATAGTTGGATGCTGGTTAATTGTAAGTCAATGTGGGTAAATGTGACTGTGTTGTTGTTGTCAAAATTTCAGAACTTTGCCCGTGGCTACATTTTGTCTTAAACTGGCCCTGCGTGCATTGCAAAGATACTCACTTCATTGTGCAACTGTCTCCTGGTTTTCGCCATACAGGGCGAATGCAAGTTGAGTATTTTCTAAATTCAGGGCTCAGGAGGAATATTGACAAATCAAATCATATCTCTGTTATGTACCATATGTACCAACATATTTGTTTGAAATCTTTGATCAGTGTTTCACTATACTGTATATACACATTCAAATGTTGTATATTGGCCATACAACCAATCTCTAATTTTTGTGATGGCCTGTATAATTAGGAAGCTTCATTACTGAATCCAGATGCAAGGCTTTGTATTGTAATGTATTTTATAATAATAATAATAATTGTATGTTTTTGATACATAAAGTAATGAATAAATACATAAAATAATAATACATTTTTTTTGTTGATGTGTCAATATTAGGCTTGATGATCTTGGCATATGTATATATATATTCCATTAAATTGGGACCCATCATAGTATATACTATACATTTTCCCTTTAGATGCCAATATTTACCTTGTTTAAAAGTAATTAGACTGCTAAAGGTGGATACGCCCTGTACAAATGCTGTTTTATTGCTGTACATGATGTGAGCATAGTTCTGATAAATAAAATAGAGGAGAAATCACGATTGTGTCCCCTGACCTCATGGACCAGATGCAGCCGCTTCCTTTGCACCCCTGATAGCTATGCTTCTGCTCTAATGACATGCCAAACTATATTTTATTAAGAAAATATATTAGTGCATAGATCTGATTTGACCACCATTGAATTATTATTATTATTTTTTCAGTAGCTATAATTGGCAGCTACTGTCGATGATTGTTATTTTGTCAAGTAAGACAAATTAAAGAGGACCAAAACTCACACCCCATCAGCTGGATTCCCTCCCCCTGGGACATGCAGAATTGGGATGCTCCACTGTGTGAAACCCCCCAGGTCGCCCGGAAACTCACCTTCTTTCCCGGCGCAACGGTGCATGCGTGAGCTGCGGCCGCATCCCTGCTATCCCATTAGCAGGGTGCGTGCTTGCGCCAGGCCTTTGTGAATGCCCGGCGCAGGCTCGCTCCCTGTTACAGGGTAGAGTGGGATGTGGCCGTCAGTGCGCTTGGATCCGCATCTAAAGGTCTATAGCTGGCCAGTTGATTCCCTGTCCAACAGGTATTGCAATTTGGCATGGCCCGCTGTGACACTGTTGTGGGAGCTGCTGGTAAAGGTGAGTTTACCGGTGACCCCAGGGGTTTCACACAGTGGGGCATCCCAATTTCGTATGACTCGGTGGGGCAGGCTAGTGGTTGTTCCTGGAGTCTTTCGCTTTTGTGCCACTTTAAACTTTCCCTTGTGGATCAGTAATAAGTTTACTCACCTATTTTCTGACTGGTGCTCCTCCTAGTGGCTGAGCGGCTTCTTGTGTAAAAAAAAATAAAGCTTTCAAGATGTATTGTAGGCAATGCAGTTTTTCCTACATATCTAGCTTATTTATCTGAAAAATATTTATAGTCTTATATTCCCAAAATTAAAATCTACTGTCACACTACTAGCCCCCTTCCCAGTGTCCCGTCTGATTCAGCAACCAGAAGCTATATTGGAGATGTCCCACAATGTTTGTTGTTTAAAGGCACCCTCTGCAGTGAACACTTTCATGATCTTGAGCATGGAGCTGGAGAATTCCTGATTCCTTTGACTGTCAGGAGCCATTGCCGGATCTGTTCGAGCTCATACTTCAGATTTTACTGGGTCCCAGCCAGCCCCTGGCATCCTTGCAAGCCCATCCCGTAAAATGCTTCCCATGCACTCAATGATTGTGCTCCAAGGCTGATGTTATAGATTTGCAGGGACAAAAATGGACACTCCTAAAGAGATGATACTAAAATCTTAGACAAATAATGTGGCAGGTGTGCTCCCTATGACCATGAAACTGAGGCTTTAGTATTACAGTGCCAGACCATGGACTGGGATGACTTGGCTGTGAGGGGTACAATGAGCCGAGTATGAAGAGAGACTCGGGGGCAGGGATTAGAGGGTGGTGTTAGAAGCAGCGGTGTCCCAACAGGACACAGTTAACTATGGCACATGCTCTGGGGCTAGCTGAGCTGGATGTAGCTCCTCCCCCAAACACTGTGGTGCACCGGGAATTCTCCCTGTTGCTGATCTGTCTCTAGTGGGGAGGGGAGGTGCCAGAAAACAAACATCGCAGGGCATCTCAGAGAAGCGTGCAAGCTCTAGGAAAGCACTGAGTTTAGCTGCCAGATTAGGTAACGGAAAATAAAATACTTTGCCTTGAAGTTTTATAATTTTCCTGGTCCCCCCGCCCCCTGTAATAATATCAAGCTGGCATTGAAAAACACTTGATAGCCAAAAGGGAATCTATGTACCATATAATAAACCAAAATAAGCTTTTTCTGTTACTTCTAACATTCTAACCACCCACATAAAATAAACCGTATCTTGTAATTACTTATGCATAAAGAATTATATGAAACAAACCACACATTATTTACACATTTACAGCTGAGAAAACCAATATAAATGCATTTATATGTACACCACAAAGGTGTAATAAATATTGATTTCAATAAGCTTAATGGAATCTATGATACATTTTGCCAGAAATAAAATGGCTTCATCAGGGAGAAAATCCCACCTGCCCCAGACTTGTTTTTAATACACCAGTTCATCTATATTTTGGCTATGAGATGGTATCTTTCCCCTTTGTTTCTCAACTCCTGTCAGTCCCCTTTTAGGAAAGTAACTCAGGGTCTGGCCTGTGCTGAAATGCGAAATATGAGCTTTTAGAACAAGGCAATACTGGATTCAGAAATCTACTGTCAAGCCTGGTTTTCACAAGAGCACCCTGCAAGGGAGCATAGGCTGGACTGCAGGCAAGCCAGGGTTCCACAATCGTTGCCAGATGTAGGGGAGCCCAAGTATAAATGAAGGAGGCGCTGAATACAAGCCAGAGAGGGTGGTCATCTGGTGCCAAGGGTTGAGATCCAGAGAGGGTGGTCATCTGGTGCCAAGGGTTGAGATCCAGAGAGGGTTGTCATCTGGTGCCAAGGGTTGAGATCCAGAGAGGGTTGTCATCTGGTGGCAAGGATTGAGATCCAGAGAGGGTTGTCATCTGGTGCCAAGGGTTGAGATCCAGAGAGGGTTGTCATCTGGTGCCAAGGGTTGAGATCCAAAGAGGGTTGTCATCTGGTGCCAAGGGTTGAAGACCGAGTGAGAAGACATTAAAGACCTGGTCAAAACCAGGAAAACGCAACTTAAACAAGGAATGGTGGAAGATCTCCAGGCATCTTCCTTAGGTCACAGGCTTTCTTTTAGGTGCTTTAGGTGCTGTGATTATGTTCGCGAGCTTATCCTCACATGTACGTATTTACGTATGTGCCAATGCAGATGCATGGGCAGAATTGCCATGACACTCTCTATAGGGTTGATTCAGCACAGTTTTTTTTTTCTGAGTAAAAACTCTTTCTGTTGATTTTTTTTCATTGGTGCAAATCAGCACCATATTTGGCTAAGCAACCAAGGAAAAAATCAACAGAACTCAAAAAAATACCGTTGCTGAATAAACCATTACAGTATGTGTGCTTTGCATTATGAATAGAGATGGGCGAATCCAAAACGCAAAGTTCAGCCAGAAGTCCGGGTTTGAGATTGGCTTCCGGCCTGAACACGCAAAATCTGGTTGATGGTCTGCTGAGCTTCACGTAAAGTTGCAGCAGCAGGAAGCTGCTGTAACTCTCTTGAGCCCTGAGAAGTACACCCCTAGTGCTGGTACCAGAATTGTCCTCACTTATGGGAGCTGGCAGCCATCTTCCTGTAGCCCTAGCTGGGGCCAGTTTGAAGCGCTGCTGCTGCCACGCTCTGACAGGAAGAGGATCGGGGCTCAGGTGAGTTTAAGCAGCATGCCTCTGCTGCACGATCTGCACCCCCCGCTAAATCCACCCCCTAAAGTTCGGGTCCCCATTGATTTCAGTGGGGGCAGGGTTCAGGTTTACGAACATTTATTCAAAGTTCTTTTTGGGGGTTCATCCATCCCTAATTATTAGGAGTTGATAAAATAGGGGGGTTATTTATTAATGGATAGCGCCAAGTAGTGCTTCATAGCGGCAGGCAGCAGCAGGTGAATGCTGGGTGCTGTACACAAAACCACATTTTAGAAAGCTAATCTGGTGAGCGCCTCCAACAGCGCCATGTAGCGTCACATGTAATATTACAGGTGGCTCAGCGTATAGCGCCGGCGCTCTAGGCTCAGAAGCGCCACATAGTACCTGTTGCTTTGTAGTGCTCCCCCATACATTTCAATAAAGGCTTCATTAGTTGTGTATAAACAGCGTGTTTGGCAATTAAACTTTTTTTTTTTTTGTGACCTCTACTAGCTGCAAACAAACACTTTTTTGAATTTTTTATATTTTTATTCCGAATTGTATTTACAGGTCTGGCACTAAAGTGTTATTGTTCCAGTGTTAAAACAATGTCATTCCATGTGTTTTTGATTTGTTTCTGGTATATATGTGTTCAAAAACAGACTTTGATCACACAGCATCTGGCGCTTTATGCTACAGCGCCCAGCTTTAGAGCACCAACACCGTGTGTGTAGTTTTTTGTTAAAAATGGTGTGGAGTGCCAAGTGCTGGATGCATTGAGCTGGAGTTACCTATCACTCGCTGCAGCGCTGTACTGTTTTTAGAGCACCCAACGCATAACACATTCATCAATGCCGGGCAGGTTACTAGAGCGACCGATACTCTCTGTTACAGCGCGATACAGGCGATACAGTCACTCTAATCGCCGTTATACAGATGCTCATCTGGCAATATCTGGCGCTAGTAGTGAATAAGCCTTTAGGTTTCTGGTCCAGACTGAAGGTATACAGTACTGGATACTTTTGGCATGTTATTGAATTGTATAATCTAATTGTGTTGTGATGACCTCTCATGTCTGAATTGATGTTTTTAGATATTTTAAATGCTTTTAAAGTTTTCTGATATTTTGAATATATTGATTCAATAAGATTCTGTTTTAAGAGCTGTTCAGATTAGTGATAAATAGGTCCATTCGTGGTATGACACTAGGGTAATATAATTTTAAAGCCACACTACAGCATGGCGCTAAGACAGCTGGCCCTGGAGGATCCCCAGGTCCACTAAAAAACTCACCTTTTCCACTGTGCATGTGGAAGCCGTGGTGGCATCCCTGGTGCATGCACAGCCAGAGGGAGGTGTCCCGGCAATCCTTTCTTATAGAATAGATTGCCAGGTATTCATTTGTTCTGATTGGCTGGAAGTCTGTGCATGTGCCATGGGAGCATGAAGTGAGATTTGGTGATCCTGGGGTTTTCATACACAGGAGCATCCCAAATACCAAAGCAGACCAAAATCCAAGGGGGTAGTAGGAAAACTGTTTTAGTTTGCTTTAAAGTGGACCAACACCCAGGATTTTGACTATCCTGGGTTTTGGTCCACCTCGGGGGGCACCCCGATTGGGGGTGCTCCGCTGTGTGAAACCCCCCAGAAAGCCCCAAAAACTCACCTCACCACGCTCCCACGTGACCGTGCCGTCCAATCCCCGCCGACGGACAAGCAGGTGACAGCGACGGACAAGACAGCGCGTCCGCCTCCCGCACGTCAGTCTTACAGGGCGCACGCCCGCGCCGGCCATTCACAAACGGCCGGCGCAGGCGCGCGCATGTCTAGAGGGGCGCGTGGGAGGCGGCGGCGGCAGGTAAGGTTTTTTGGGGGTTTTGGGGGGGTTTCACCCCGCGGGACATCCTGATCTCGGAGGTGATCGGCCCGGGAATCTTATAGATTCCCGGGCTGATCACCCCTAGGTGTTGGTCCACTTTAAGCTGTGGCCTGCTTTCAGTCTATAGGGAGATCACTAGCTGAGATTGTCAGGAAATTGTCAGGATTGTCAGGAAAAGCAAAGCTAAGGAAACTGACTTATAGCAAACAATGGTTGGTGTGAAGGGGCTTATCACTACTATTATTAACTTTTTTTAAGGTGGACCCAGCCCTTCCCTAGTCAAAAACTAGGTCAACCTAAACAACCACTACTTTTTGAAGCAAGTAAGGAATATTCCTTACATTCCCGTGATTCTGGGAAGCAATGAAAAATGTATTATTATTTATTCATATATTATAAAGAATGAATAAAGTGTACAGCAAATTAGCTGCAGCTACTGTTCTTTTTGCTGAAGAAATACATCATGAATGCACATATAAATATTATAATTTACATTTCCTCAGTCGTTGCTGCCGCCGCTGCCACCATAATTTTGGTGGCTTTTGTTGATTCTTCCTTTTAGCAGTCAGAGGAAATAGACAGAGGTAGGTGGTAACTGCATGGAGCTAGCGAGATTTATTCATATGGAAGTCATGATCTTTGATTCTCATAGTGGTTAGAGGATTTAGGATATGCGGAAGATGTTTAGGAAGTTTTACAAAATAAGATTAGGACATCCTAGAGAGCATGCTCAAATCACCCAGCCCCCTCCAAATGCATGAGAACTTTATTTAGGGTCTCCACAGCAGGGTAATTAGGTAGGAGTAGTCAGATAGGGGAGTTAGCGGGTTCTCTGGTGGATCCGGGGGACTGGGTGGAACCTCGGCATGGGTGGTCTACCAGTAAGTAGAAAAAGAATTGGGTCAGGATTGGAGAGTATAGCAAGCATAGGGCAGGGGGAGAACAGCACTTGCCTCTCGAGAAAGGCCCTGCATGAGATATCACTGCTGATAGCAGGGGGCGGGTGGGTGGTTGTGCCAGGCCAGCCAGCATCACTGGAGTCCCCAATGGAGGGTAAGTAAGGATTTATATTAGGATTGGCAGGCTCTCCCGGGTTGGTAGGCCCCAGCACAGGTGGAATGAGGAAACCATAAGGTCTTGTCAGTGTCAGACCTTAGCGTGGGGTATAACAGGGAGGGAAGTAGCTGCCTGGGAAGAGTGCGGAGGCCACGGGAGGAGAAAGGAAAGTCACGGGCAGAGAGAAAATTAAGAAAGAGTTGAGCTAGGCCACACTGATACACCACCTAGAAGAACGGGATTTGGAGTCGCCAGCGGGGGAGATAAGTGACAAGCGGTCCGAGCATCCAGCACCCATAGTAGTCCAAAATGAAGAAGTGCCAGCCATGAAGTACAAGCTTAAAATCATCGATCCTTTAATTGAAGCATTTAAAAGCCATTACAGCATAGGAGTGGTAAAAAGCACAAGAGAGCAGGCCCCACGTCGACGCGTTTCGAGCACCAGCTCTTAATCATGATCCAGCACCCATAGGCCACTCATCCCTGCCACTCCTCTGCATCTTCCTAAAGTTAAGTCAGGTGGCTGCTTCCCTGATACCCTCACTGCAATGTGACTGTCTCTGAGAGGCTGCAATAACCCCATTAGGGGGTCATTCATTTAGGAAACTGCTGTCCCACCAAGGAACTTTTTTGTCCTTTACCCAGGGGCGTTTCAATTTGGGGTGCTCTGTTGTGTGAAACCCCATGGTTGGCCGTTAGCTTACCTTGATCCAACAATTTACTGATGAATGACTTAGGTTATTGAAATGTATGACTTGTGCCTCCCACTGGCCACTTGAGGAACAACAAATGTTTATCTGTGATCCCTGGGGGAGTTACACAACAGAACAGTGTTTTACACTCTAGGGCCAGGTGTGAGAATGGCCTGCTATATTAATTTCAGTGATCTTCTTGTTTTCTTAGGAATAAGTGTTACTGATGACAAGGCTGCTGATTTAAAAATAAAAGCAGACTGGTTGGATTAAAACAGACATGGTGCTTAAAATCATTGTCTTCTTCTGTTAACCATGGCCACCTCCCAAAAAATACATATACAGTCATCATTGCTTTATACCCAAACTGTTTTACAGAGAGACATTGCTGCTTGCAAAAATGCCCCTCCATCAGCCATGCAACAAGTAGATGGGGATGGGGTTCCTTAGTTGTGGGTACAGTGGGGTGGGGTACAGGGGGCTGAGAGGGACACTAAAGGGGCCTGGATTGTCTTCTGAAGCGGGAGAGAGGGAGGGATGGGCGAGAACAGGGTTTTCTCTGTAGAAGCCTGGTGATAATGCAATCTCTACCCACGCTGAATTGAGCCCTTTACCTTTGCCTACCTCTCCCCACCTTATTGCATCTCACTTTTGCTCATCTCACCGCTGCCTATCACTACCCACCTCTGCTTGCCTATTTCCACCTCACCTCTGTACATCATTTCGTCTCATTTCTGCCTGATCCTATCCACCTCTGCTAACCTCACCTTTGTCCAGCTCTGTCTACTTCTACCCACCTCTGCTTACCCCTGCCTACCACACATCTGCTCAACCCACCTATGCATATACATGAAACTATATAAAAGAAAAAAAGAGAAAGAGAGAAATAGAGAGTGAGAAAGAGAGAGATAGAGAGTGATAGAGAGAGAGAGAAAGAGAATAATAGAGATAAAAAGAGAGAGAGATAGAAGGGGAGAGAGAGAGAAAAGGAGTGAGAAAAAGAGAGAGAGAGAGAGAGAGAGAGAGAGAATGAGAAAGAGAGGGGAAGTGAGAAACAGAGAGAGAGAGAGAGAAAAAAGAGAGAAAAAAAGAGAGAGAAAGAGAAAAAGGGAGAAAGAGAAAAAGAGAGATAGAACAAGAGAAAGAGAGAGAAAATGAGAGAAAGATAAAAGAGAGAGAGAAAGAGAAAAAGAGAGAGAAAGAAAGCAAGAGAGAGTAAAAGTGAGAGAAGGAAAGAAAAAGAGAGAGAGAGAAAAGGAGAGAGGCAGAAATAGAGAAAGATAGATAGATAGATAGATAGATAGATAGATAGATAGATAGATACATACATAGATAGATGCATAGATAGATAGATAGATAAAAGGAGAGAGAAAGAAAGAGAGAGGAGTGATAAAGAGAGAGAGAGAGAGAAAGAAAAGGAGTGAGAAAGAGAAGGAGAGAGAGAGGAAGCGAGAAACAGAGAGAGAGAGAAAAAAGAGAGAGAAAGAGAAAAAGGTAGAAAGAGAAAAGAGAGAGAACGAGAGAGAGAGAGAGAGAGAGAGAGAGAAAATGAGAGAAATAGAAAAATAGAGAGAAAGCAAGAGAGAGGGTAAAAGTGAGAGAAGGAAAGAACAAGAGAGAGAAAAGGAGAGAGAAAGAAAGAGAGAGAAAGAGAGAAAAGAGAGAGAGAGAGAAAAAAGAGCGTGAGAGAAAAAGAGAGAGAAATGGAAAAAAGAGAGAGAAAGATAAAGACAGAGAGAAAGGTAGAGAGAGAAAAAAGAGAGAAAGAGAAAAGGAGAAATAGAGAGAGAGAGAGAGAGAAAAAGAGAAAGAGAGAAAAAGAGATAGATAGAAAAATAGAAAAAGGATAAATGAGAAAGAGAGAGGTTACAGTTTTTTTGTAGCAAACTGTTTGCGTTTTTGCCGCCTCCATTTAATTGTGGCAGTGCAGACAACTGAGACCTAGTGATATATCCCAACTCCCGTGTCAGTTTTATGCACATTTTAGGAAATAAATTAGCTGATATCTGTCAAAGAATCTACCTGCATATGAGCAGCAAGAAGAACAAGGATGAGGAGAAATAAGAGGTACGGGAAGTAGAACATGAAAGGGGAGCATGATGGCCACCTTCAGGGGTAAGTGAGGGGTGAACCCGGACGGCTTTGCTGGACCTCGGCATTGAGCAGATCGCCATTGGCCCTATTCAATAGGCTTGGCGGTGTCAGCAGCCATCAGCTAATGCCTGCACTAATGATGGACAGAATGGATCATGTTTATGTGGTCAGACACCAAGTTCACGGCTGCCGTGCGCTGCCAGCAATGTTCCCATCAGCAACGGAAAAAAGTTAATTAAAATTAAATGAGAAAGAAAAAAAAAAGAAAGAGCAGAGAAAGCAGAGAATGAGGGAGCCTCGCAGTCTTCCAGTGAGTGCAGTTCATCTTTTGCATTGTCACTGTAATCAGGGTTATTAACACTGACAAGCTAAACAAATGAATCCATCAAATTATGGGATATTATGAAATCTCTTATTGTGATAAATTAGACATTGTAAAACTAATCAGTCTTATTTGCCAGTCAAAAACAACACATGAATATTAATTAGTAGCCAATGGTAAGTTTAAAGAAAGCTATTATGGAAATGTTCAGGCTCAAATCTCAGAGTTTATGATAGGTTTGTTAATGAAGGTGGACCTACAGTTAAAATGACTTTAAAGCGGTCCCTCACTCTGAATAAGAGTCTATCTTATATGTTTCCCACACCCTGTACATACAGATTGCTCACATTAAATATCATCCTACCTGCATCTACTGCATGTTATGGCGGCTCATGGAACATCAGGCAGCCTGCAAACAGGAAGTGTCTTCTGACTGTGCTGCTCTGCATTCTGGGGTTGCTGACCTTTTCCTGACCCCAGCTCTGCTCTGTCTGAGCAAAGCACAGCTATAACCAGCTCCCCTGTACTTTATCCCACTCTTCTCTCCTCAGTAAGTGTGATGCTTCTGAGTCAAGATGGCGGTGCCTGTATCCTAAAGTCCTGAACAGAGTTGCAGCCCAGTGGGGGAAAGAATAATAAGTAAGTAACTAAAAACTTAAAATACAGGTCCTTCTCAAAAAATTAGCATATAGTGCTAAAGTTCATTAATTTCCATAATGAAATGATAAAAATTAAACTTTCATATATTTCAGATTCATTGCACACCAACTGAAACTTTTCAGGTCTTTTTTTGTTTTAATACTGATGATTTTGCCATACAGCTCATGAAAACCCCCAAATCCTATCTCAAAAAATTAGCATATTTCATCCGACCAATAAAAGAAAAGTGTTTTTAATAAAAAAAAAGTCAACCTTCAAATAATTATGTTCAGTTATGCACTCAATACTTGGTTGGGAATCCTTTTGCAGAAATGACTGCTTCAATGCGGCGTGGCATGGAGGCAATCAGCCTGTGGCACTGCTGAGGTGTTATGGAGGCCCATGATGCTTTGATAGCGGCCTTAAGCTCATCCAGAGTGTTGGGTCTTGCATCTCTCAACTTTCTCTTCACAATATTCCACAGATTCTCTATGGGGTTCAGGTCAGGAGAGTTGGCAGCACAGTAATACCATGGTCAGTAAACCATTTACCAGTGGTTTTGGCACTGTGAGCAGGTGCCAGGTCGTGCTGAAAAATGAAATCTTCATCTCCATAAAGCTTTTCAGCCGATGGAAGCATGAAGTGCTCCAAAATCTCCTGATAGCTAGCTGCATTGACCCTGCCCTTTATAAAACACAGTCGACCAAAACCAGCAGCTGACATGGCACCCCAGACCATCACTGACTGTGGGTACTTGACACTGGACTTCAGGCATTTTGGCATTTCCTTCTCCCCAGTCTTCCTCCAGACTCTGGCACCGAATGACATGCAAAATTTGCTTTCATCAGAAAAAAGTACTTGGGACCACTGAGCAACAGTCCAGTGCTGCTTCTCTGTAGCCCAGGTCAGGCGCTTCTGCCGCTGTTTCTGGTTCAAAAGTAGCTTGACCTGGGGAATGCGGCACCTGTAGCCCATTTCCTGCACACGCCTGTGCACGGTGGCTCTGGATGTTTCTACTCCAGACTCAGTCCACTGCTTCCGCAGGTCCCCCAAGGTCTGGAATCGGTCCTTCTCCACAATCTTCCTCAGGGTCCGGTCACCTCTTCTCGTTGTGCAGCGTTTTCTGCCACATTTTTTCCTTCCCACAGACTTCCCATTGAGGTGCCTTGATACAGCACTCTGGGAACAGCCTATTTGTTCAGAAATTTCTTTCTGGGTCTTACCCTCTTGCTTGAGGGTGTCAATGATGGCCTTCTGGACAGCAGTCAGGTCGGCAGTCTTACCCATGATGGCGGTTTGGAGTAATGAACCAGGCTGGGCTTTTTTAAAAGCCTCAGGAATCTTTTGCAGGTGTTTAGAGTTAATTAGTTGATTCAGATGATTAGGTTAATAGCTCGTTTAGAGAACCTTTTCATGATATGCTAATTTTTTGAGATAGGATTTTGGGGTTTTCATGAATCAAAATCAGGCATGGAACTGATGTGGGACAGGAAATAGTAGTAAATGTGTAACCGACATATAACAAATGGCGCTACTCTCTTCATTTTGAAAAGGGGCATACAGCTGGCGGCAGTGGAGTGAGCTGCGCATGCACCCGTGCAATAACACGCCATCTTGGGGGAGGGAGGGACCCTGCTGGCTGGGAGGGTTCTGGAAAATTCTTCTGTGTGTGGGTGGGCGGGGCCAGCCATGAGAGAGAGGCTGGTGCTATAAAAGGCCCAGCACAGCTCTGAGGGAGCAGAGTCCGTGAGGTGGGTCAGTAGGAGCACTTGTGGCCACAGTGACGTTTTTGATTGAAACTAAAACTCGCCTTACTTACCTCACTGCTGAACTGTGTGAGGGGTGTAAAGACGGGGAGGCTGATTCATTAATAGCGACAGATAGGGACTGTTGAGCGACTGTAGCGGTATTTTGACAGCGACCGCTAGTAGTCGCTGTGCTTGGCCATTGTTCGGTGGATGATAGCGACTCAGTCGGTGTGCCGTAATGTTGAATACAAGATGCTGAGTCGCTATTTGACAGGTTCGCTGTTGTATGGGAGCGCATGATAGCGACTGGACATAGCGACCGGCACCCACCATATTCATTAAAAATCAACCTTAAAAATTCCTAGCGCTGTGAAATGCATGTTTAAATCCCAGAGCGCAGTAGGCGATGTGTTAAAAGTGTTTTTTTAACCCCCTAACCACCCCCCCAAAAAATGGAATGATTTTGAAATAATATTCAAACCTGAATAGTTTAAAATCAGACCTGTAATATCAATTCTGCAAAAAAAAAAAAATGTTTTTAAAAATCCCCAAAAAATACATTTTCAAAGGAAGAAGTGTTCACAGATTTTTTTTTTGAAATTTAAAAAAAAAAAAATATATTAAAAAATTATTAATTAAAATACATTCTGCCATTGAAATGCATTGGAGAGCGCCAGGTAGCGAGAGGTCATACCTGTCGCTGTTCAAGGATGTTCGCTGGCGCTGTGGGATGAGGCTGGGATAATGATGAATGAGTTGCTAGGTGGCGCTATCTCAGTCGCTAAGCAGTATCGGCTTGATAAATGTGTGATTGTGGAGGGGAGCCGGCGTTCTAGTTGCGGTACCTGGCTTTACTGGCCGGCTCCCCAGTCGCTATTTGTCGCTATCTGTCGCTATCTGTCGCTATCTGTCGCTATTCCTTGATAAATAAGGCCCTTATTTTTTGTGTGTCATTCACTGTGTGAAACCTTCAGCGGAGCGCAAAGAAAGGGACTCGGCGCGGTTGGAGGACCTCTTTGGTAATTTTATTCCGGAGAGTTTTTGAGGCCCATGACCAGTTGAAGAAAGATATATACGTAAAATATTTGAAGAAACAGCATCATTTTATTCAGCAATAACAGGTCTGTTATTTTCCAACAAGATCGTTTGGTTTAAGGATAAGTGAACTCTTCTCTTCTCTTGCAGCATAGTTACAATTTAGAGCATCATCTATCTGAAGTTTATTATATAGAGTTTATTTTACATTTTAAACATATTGTTTATGTATTGATAGTTTGTTTAATTAAAACAGAGCATACAGTGTGTTTTAAAGGTGCCATTTATATTAAAATAGCTATATATATATATATATATATATATATATATATATTTGCCCCGCTGTGTAAACCCCCCCTCACCGAGCACTACTCACCTCTTCCCGGTCTTACAGCGCATGCACGCCCCCTCGTCCAATCAGCACGCTCGGAGTCGCTGACGTCACACCATCTAAGCTAGCGTCTGAAGCCAGCGGCTCCGAGCATGCTGGTGGCCATATCCTCTGCTTTCCTCTAACAGGGAGCGCGTGCCTGCGCTGGGCATTCACAAATGCCTGGTGTGGGCACGCGCCCTGCTAGAGAGATAGCGGGGATACGGCTGTAGCTCACGCATTTACCCTTGAACCTGGGGGGTTTGACACAGCAGGGCATCACAATTTTCGATGCCCCTGGGGGAGGGAATTGATCGGCTCAAGAATCTTATAGATTCCCGATCAAACTGGGTTTTAGTCCACTTTAAAGTAACCTAGGCACAAGTTTAACCTTTGTTGTTGAGATATTCTTCCCCCCCGTTCTTCACAAGTAGAAAATCCACTAGATTCTTCTACTGTCATTTATTGCTTTAATCCAGTGGCTACATTTATTATCCACCAATTATTGTATTCAATACTTTGCCTAATATTCAACTAGTAAATTCTAAATTGGTTCTTATTTATCTGGTGTGGTGTGTTTGATTCCTTAATTCATTCTACCCCACAAACAAGCTAGTGTCCCTCTGAACCAGGACCCCCCCCCCCCCCACCACCACCACCACCACCAGCACCAGGCTTCACGCAGTGGAGAATCCCAGGGATGGGTATCTAACTGGACCTAGCATCTTATAGATTATAGGTCTGGGTTTGGTCCTCCTAATAGGGGTGTTAGGTGCTGGGAAAGACTTTCCCTGTAGCACATAAAGTGAATAGCAGTGCATGATGTAGCAGGTAGGCCCTTATTGGAATCAATAGGATGCTCTGACAAGTTGTGTCAGGGTCTGGGGGAATCATCTGAATGAAAAATACATTAGAGGTTTATATATATGCTGTTTTTTCAGGAGGTTAGATGTGGGCTTTGGAGGTGCCTAAACGTGGACACCTCCAGAAAAGCATTGGGCCAGTGCTGAAGAAAATGGGTTCTAGAATGCTGGAAGAGCAAGACTTCTGAACCCTAGGATACCAACCTTTATGTCTGATGTGGCAGGCTGGTTGTCTTGGGGAGTGGGACTACACTTTTTTTTACAGGTTTTTTTCTACAAAATATAGCCACTGGACGGTGAGAAGATACAGACCAGACCAGAAGCAAGATGCTGGTGGCGAGCAAAACATTTTTTTTCTTGTTTTTGATTATAGTTTTTTTAGTGGGGAGTTTCCCATTTGTGACCTTGGGACCCTTATACCAGTTTAAAGTGTGTGTGGGGGACGCCAAGTACCCAGAATTATTTAAAACGCTAGACAATTTACTTTAAATCCTGGCAAATGGTAAAGCTGTCTTGGTTCGGGCAAATAGCAGCCTTGATTTCTTCCCAAAATCCTATATCTATTTAGAGTGCTCCCGATACCTGTCCCTAAGCAAATTTTAGATACCGTGCAGCAGAAAATCCTGTCATACACCTGGAACAGGACTAAACATGGGGGGGGGGGGGGAGCTCCACACTGTTCTGTAAAAAGGAGCATGGTGGACTTGCCTTTCCCTCCCTCCAAAAATACTATATAGCTGCCCAAATAGCCCCACTAGTTCTGCTGCGCACACTTAGGTATATCCCCATCTGGGGCTCCAATGAGCTCCAATGAGCTGTGGTACAGTATCACCGGCGGCACTGCTATGGACTCCCAAGACCTGTAGACCAAAACACCTCCCCCCCGATCCTCTCATTGTCGTTATCTGAGGCAAAGTTAAACACAGGTTCACCTCACCCTATCTGCCAGCTGCCCCACTAATTGGTAAGCCAATGTTCCCCCTGGGAATCATGCATCCTACCAGCTACAGCTGGTGGACATGGAAAAGTCTCACGGTGGTAGACAGTTTCTGTATACCTGGATGGATGAAGTGCAGAAAGTAGCAACAGGTTAGCCACTTCCGCCTTCTGAAACATTCAGATTGCTACAGATACAGCACTTTATTAGAAGTCTATTGAAACAAACTACCCAACCATATAAGAAGACGGACTTTGAGGTCAGATGCATCCGGGACCACTTTTACAGAGGGCTTATTTCCAGCACATATGCAGTCCACGTTACCCCCCCCCCTAATCATGTTAGACATGCCTATATGACTAGGTGGGAACCAGAGCTGGGAGTGGAGAAACCCCTGGATGCTTGGCATAGCATCTGGGGCACACCGAAAAGATATCATGCAATGCACTGGTTTTGGAATACGCCTACAAGGTGCTACACCCCGGACCGAATTAATACATTCTCCCACACAGATTCCCCAATATGCTTTAGAGGCTGTCGGGTAAGGGGAACGATGGCGCATATTTGGTGGGATTGCCCAGTCGCCCGCGCCATGTGGGACAGAACCGACAGAGTAATCTCGGGATGAGGACAACGATAGCGAGGTGCTGGAAAATCTCTACTACCCTGTGCCCGGAGATACAAAACAGAATTTCAGATACAAGGATCACAGCAGTGGCAAACGATACATATGAAAAATTCCAGAAAGTTTGGGACCCTTGGGTGGACCATATAGGACTGCAGAACACCCTAGTAGACCCGACATTCCCAGTATGAGTGCCCCCCCTCACACCAAAGAGAATCATTATATGATTCCTGGATATAGGCCCTGGACCCCCCCCTACCCCCCACAACTCTCTTTCACCCCACTAATAACTACTATTCTCTTCTTAAATTTGGTGGTTACTTTATCTATAAACTTGAAATTAAATGTTTGCCCATGGCAAAGACAGGTAACTAAACTCGAATGAAAGTTAATGTTCACTTGAGAAGATTTAATCAGCAACTAGATAAGCAAACTTATGTTACCAGTCTGGGCTATAGCTCAAACACACTCAGACAGAAGATAGTATTTGTAGTACAAATTTGTAAAAGAAAGTGTGTGTGGGGGAGGAGGGGGTGGCAAGCCTGTCCATTATGTTAGTGGGTGACTTTTTTGCCTGATTACCTTCCCCCTCCTAAACACCAGGGGTGCAGAAGGGGTCTGGTGTTCTTCCAAGGGTGCCGTGGGCTGCCTTTGGAAAAGTACTGGGCCTATGCCCAAGGGCATTTGGACAGGTAAGCTAACAGGGCTGGAGGTTATGCTGGGATACCAGCTCCTAAGGTGAGGGGGCTACTCTCATTTTTTAATTTTACAAAACAAGAAGGACAAAAAAACTTTTTTAACCCTTCGCATAAATGGAATTACTGCAGCTACTACCCTTAAAGCAATCATTGTAGGGAAATAGTGAAGTCGGTGGAGGGGGGGATTTATTATGGAATGTGGTTGGTTTTCACAGCTGATTCCCCAGCAACCAGCACATTAGATTAATATATGTTCCATTATTGCATAGCCCCTTGTGCGTCTCATTGTTAAGCCAAACGCAGGGTGACATATGGATATTAATATATACAGCAGTGGCCATATATTAACTGGCTGAGAACACTGCTGAATAGGCTCTTACAGGCTTTATTCACTGTATAATGTCTTCTAACATCACAATAGCGGCACAGAACGCAGGTCACCAGAGGTTTACCACTGCTAAACTGAACATTGACATAAGGAACCACCTCTTCTGATCAGCTGTGGAAATGAAGGAAAGCAACAGAAATATGCCCATTTGTTTTGTATGCAAAATTAGGAAATGTATCATCATCCTATTTTAGATTTATATTATGTGTTGGTAAAATCTCTAAGTGCTGAGACAAGTGTGACCTAGATTCATACCCTAATAGAAGATCAAATAATGAATAAATATGAAATAAATTAAGTTAAGTTAAGTTAAAAAAAAGCTATACTCACCTTTTGTCTCCTGCAGCTCTCACTCTAGTGTTTTGCAATTAACTGAATGTCGAGCACCCCCTGTGTCCAGTGCTGGACAGACATGGTGGACTCCATCATGATGGAATCACGCCCCTCAGCACACCCACTTTATTCATTGCAATGGAGGGAGTGTGCCAATGTAGAGGCATGTCAGTTCCAGTACAGCCCCACCCTGGCACACTGACGGAATGATATTGAGACCAGCGCAGGACAGTGCTGTGCTTATCCTCCATTCTGTAAGTTTTATCTTTTCATCTTTTTATTCTTATTTTCCAAAACAAAACAGTACAGTTGTATATTCAAGAGAGACATTAATTCACAATGATATTCTCACATAAAAACACATATTATATATAATGATCTATTAACGTAATTACCCACAGCTTAGATGTATATCTATCAAGATTACAACCCTCCCCTCTCACTATCCCCCCCACCCCCCACTAAAACAAAAATGTAAAAAGTTTGATACCTTTTAAAACAATTGTATGATGGCTGGTTCTTCAGCCAGTCTCCACCAAGTCCCATAGTAACCACATAGGACCTTGCTTCTATCAAGTAGGGAGCCAGCTATCTTGTGACCAGTAGCATGCATTTAGGGGTGGTTATCCAGCTCAATGCGCTGAGGCAAGGATTGCTCTGGGGTTCACTTTAAATTTCAACTAAGGGTAGACTCTAATAACAGCCAGTTCTGCAGAGAATCCTGGCACATGTACTTACAGCGATAAAGAGTTAGTGTGTTTTTTTTTTCATCCATATACTCTTATTGCCAATCTCCTCTGTTTTCTCAGCATTTAAACTTTAGAGTGAGTGGGTGCGACCTGCTGGAAGCTGTGTGAATTACTTCTGGATAGTTCTTCTGTGTAATTACATTTCCTTCGTCCCTTGGGACACTTCTGCATCCACAGTGCTGACTTCTGGTCAGGTCAGATTTATCTCTTTGCCCTCCTCGCTGAGAGCAATGCATAGTATGACTATGACAATGCAGCATTATCGACCACACTGGCTCTGGGCTGAACTGCTAGCAGCTCAATCCACCCCATTAAGGGTGGGGAGTTAGAAGGATGAAGGAGTTAAAGTGGACCAACACCCAGGGGTGATCGGCCCGGAAATCTATAAGATTCCCGGGCCGATCACCTCCCACCCCGCAGGACATCCGAGATCGGGATGTCCCGCGGGGTGAAACCCCCCAGAAACCCCAAAAAGACCTTACCTGATCCGCCGCCTCTTTGCCGCCGCCGCCTCCCGCGCGCCCCTCCAGACGTGCGCGCGGGCGCCGAGAGTGCCGCGCGGGAGGCGGCGGCGGAAGAGGCTTGTACGTTCCTGTCCCCCGCCTAGACGTTGGCTGCGGGGATTGGCTGCGGCGTTCACGTGGGAGCGGGGAGAGGTGAGTTTTTTGGGGTTTCTGGGGGGTTTCACACAGCGGGGCACCCCCGATCGGGGTGCCCCACCGAAGTGGACCAAAACCCAGGATAGTCAAAATCCTGGGTGTTGGTCCACTTTAAAGGAGTTAATGGAAGGGATGTCTGTATCAGCACCTGCAGCACCCAAGAGACCGCACTATTTACAGATATCATTAGTCCTCAAAATAATACTCCAAAACTTCACACCCAAAAGTCTTAATGACTACAGACCAGTGACCCTTACATCAGTCATCACAAAGTCACTGGAGAGGTTAATATCCACTCCAATTTGCATACAGAGCCAACTGATGATCAGAGGATACCATGAACATAGCCGTGCAGGTCATGTTAGAAAATCTAGACAAGCCAGACTGGTATACCAGACTCCTCTTCGTGGACTGAGCTCAGCGTTCAACTCCATTCGGTCTGACCTACTGTTCACAAAGATGGAGCTGCTTGGTACCTTGCAACACCTCTGAGACTGGACCCAATGCTTTCTTGTAATTACAGCCAGTTACTGTTTGGTCCAAAAGCAGAACCACCAACACTGGTGCTCCCTAGGGAAGTGTCCGCTCTTCATTTCTGTTCTCCATGTACACCAATGACTGCATATCCTCAGCGTACTACATAAAAGTCTTGAAATTTGATGACACTATGGTCCAATTAGCAACAGGGATGAGTCAGCACACAGAGAGGCAATAAGGAGGCTAGACATGTGGTGCACTGCAGACCACCTGGCTTTTAATTCATTAAAGACAGTGAAGATATTTTGGGAAGTTCCAAATCAAGATGCCCCGCTTGAGAGAAACAATACCCGGGAGTTTGCACCATTCATTCATTGTTGCGTAAAAGTGATTTGTCTATTTTAATGAACAGTAGGAACAGTATCCACGTCAAGTAAAAGTATTATTTTGAATCTTAGAACAATGTATCCAGTCAATTGCCAGGGGTCCCCCTCAATCGAGCATTGTAAAGCTCGCAAAACTTACCTGACCACTCGCTCCTTTGGGGAAATGCACCCCCGCTATAGGCTGGCAGCTGTCACATGGCCCACGGCTAGCAAAGCGGAATTCCGAGCATGTGAGATGTGACAGCCGCCAGCCAATCGCGGGGCTGCAGTTCCTCAAGGGAGCCAGTTGTCATGTAAGGTTTGCTGGCTTTACAGCGATTGGTCGAGGGGAAGGACCCCAGCAATCGGGGTGCCCCATACAGCCAATCAACACCCTTGTTTTGTAAAATGAATGTTGAACCGGTTTAATACTTTTTTGATGTACAAATAAAGGAGAGATAAAATGGGTGCTTGCCACCATTGCACTGGGTGCAGGAAGAGCATCCTGGTTGCCACTGTTCCCCTGTGAATACACCCCCTTGCTGAGAAAGTAATATGAAGGTAACCAAATTTGTTTTGGGTACATAGTATACTGGTGACCACCAAAAATGGTCCTTCGTCTACATTAAAGAGGACCAAAACTCATTCATCTGATTCCCTCTCTTTGGGCCACGATGAGTGAAATCCCCAGGATCACCATAAAACTTTACTTTTCATGCAATGAAAGTGGCATTCCGAGTATTCACGCCCCTGGCTTATTTTAATGGTCAAGGCAGGCTTGCGGAGCCTGTGGGTAGTGCATTTAAAATCAGTCATTTAGAATAGTTTTCCGGGTGATGCAATCTGTTAGGTTCGGCTGGAAGCCTGCGCATGTGAGGTGGAGTGAGGAAGGATACCAAGCAATTTCAAGAGTTTCACAAATCTGGATTCCCCAGTTAAGCGGATCAAAACCTAGGTGTGAGGGACAAACATCAGCCTAGAGCATATAGGACTCTGGATTCCCCTCTTTTTGGGGCATACCGATTTGGAATTGCCCTGATGTGTGAAACCCCCAGGATTCCATAAATAACTCACCTTCCACCAATTCCACGGCTGCCGTGGATTGTCTGAAAGGCGAGATCTCTTGGTGATCCATGGGGATACACACAGCAGGTCATCCCAAATCTGCGTGTCCTGCAATAGAGGACCAATGTTTATGATAGGGGAGAGAAGCTGAGGCTGTTTCCTGCCTGTTCCCTATCGTATAAAGGACTCACTGATGACATGGGGGTAAGGTTACTATAGTGTCCCTGTGAACCACTGTGAATTGCCATGAAGGATGTAAGTTTATACCAGAGCTCTCTGAGGGACTTGCAGCATGTCCCCTCTTTTTAAAGGTAAGTCTTTCACTGGATAGACAAAAAGGTGAGCCATTTTTTACCACTGTACATACAATACCAGCAGCAGAAGGGAGTGGGTTAGCTTTTTTTGGGGTGCCTGCAGACCGGAACTCGCTTTGGCACACTGTTGCTAGGGAAGGTTAAGGTCCACTTTAACTCAGTTGTAATGGTATAGGTTGCACCAGGTTGCGTAGTAAAGCTAGTAGGTAATCTGGTGTGGCAATTACTTTAGGCAAAACAAATCAATCATGCCCTCATACTGGATATTTTTGCCTACATTGTACGTATCCAGCATAATGATCAACTCTCCACCTGCCTCCACTGTTAACCCTTCAGTTCTATTTTAGGATCCTGTTTTCTTCTCGGCTAACGTAAGGGGGCATCCTTTGTACTGTATGCGGGTCCGATGGTGCAGCCAGAGCAGTTCATGAATCACTCTTTGTGGATGATCCTCATTTAGTGTTTAATGCTGAATCATCCATTATGTAGCCGTTGTGCCCTCCCAGAGCATATTCCCATCCCTCAGCTCACCAAACACAGGGAAAGCCAGCTAGATTGCAGAGCTGTCACCCCCCCCCCATTTATTCCTTCCTAGCTAATTATCAATGCCCCTCACTGCCTTTCCAGCAGGTCCCTCGCAAATGGCAGGCAGAAAGCACTGAAGGGGAATATAGCTTATGCAGTTATTACAAGAGCTTTCATGCTGGAAGGATGGATGGGAAGTGATCCAGAAGAGGAAGGAGAATAGAAAAATAATTGTTCCATGCATTCTTCCAGTTTGGGAACGCCAGCCCCCTCCTCCTTGTTGCATTAAAATGGCTCGTGTTCAATGATGGAGGTGATTTATGGGCAGGGATTGGGGTGTATGTGTAAGATTGTGTGATTAGTCAGTAGATCCAATCCTTCTGACATCTCTCGTATTCTTTCGCTCCCTTATTCTCTCCTTCTCTGCCCCTCTCGGTGTGATGTAACATCAGACGTGGATTCTGCATTGAGGAGTCAAGACACACAGGCGGCTCGCACACACATACACACCTACAAGTCCTGCTGGAAACAAGACGAAAAGAGCAGAAGGGGGGGCGGCAGGCTGGCTTCATTTAGCAGAAGAATTTCCATTGACATTTGTGAATTGCACTTAGACTTCAGACTCGTAGAGTGTTGTGTGCGCAGCCAGGCAGTCGTCAGCTGCTTCAAGCCTGCCGCCCGCAACGATGTCTGAGTTCTTCCTAGCCTTAGTGGCTCTATCAGGATTATTGCCTATTGCTAAGGTGCTGAGTTTGGGGGCTGATGCAGGTAAGGAGTCATTATTTATTGTTGTAATTTGCCAACTTGACTTTCTAAGCTGATTATTTTTGTGTGTTAGGTGTGAATTGTGATGCTAAGAAAAGTAGAGTCAGTAGATGATCAGCTTTAGGATGCTGCATGATGCTCAGCAGTTACTCAACCGGCAATGCCTATCCCATACCTATTGAACGTTGATATTTTCAAGATAGGTGTCTAGTCCACCCATGATTCTCCAACATAGACCTTTGGCATGTCCAGCCATGGCTTTTGAACATGTTGTTTTATAGATGATTGTTCATCCATGATTCTTAAACCTACAGTAGAGGTTTTTTTGTCACTAAATGACCAGTGGTTCTTAAACATGGAAGTTTTGGAAATGATAGTTGATGGTTGCTTAACATGTATGTTTTTTTTAACTAAGTGACCATTCATGCTTTTTAAACATAGATGTTTTAGAGATGATCATTCCTCTATGGTTGTTCCGGAAATGATCATCCACCCAATATTCCTAAACATTAACATTTTGGACATCATTGTCCATCTGTTGTTTTCAAACATGGTTGTTTTAGGGATGAATGGTTTATTTTTAATCTGTTGTTGGCTATTCAAAGCACAAAAAAGGACTTCCCATCAGTAGCTGAAATCTCTTACCTGGGTTGGCCGTAGTGCTATCATCACTTTCACATGTAGATGGTAGCAAGTGCCCAGCAAAGGAAAATACTTTTTATAGCAAATTAGGGGTGGATGGCTGTTAGTTAGATCTGTGCTGCTGAATGGCTTCTAAACTTGTCAGTCTGAAATCTCTCACAATCTGTAATTGTGTGGGATGAAAAAAAGCACCTTTTAGACTTGAGCGATTTTCAACTTATGGATCAGACGCCAATCAATAGCTGTCAAGCGAAGGCCAGCTGACAGCTAGGTTGCTCTAATAACAGTGTTGGGTTGGAACTTTTGCCACCCTCTGTATAAGGAAAATGTGCGTTCCTCCATTTCCGAATGGGAAAGTTTTCTAGATCGTATAGGAGAAGGGTAATGGCAGAATTTTACCCTACAGAAATGGAAATGAAAAGGATGCTTAATAAAGCAAAGCATGCATGTCTAATGTGCTCAGTGGCATATGCCTCACCATATGTTAGGACAGAGCAGGCTCAATGACCAATTTATTAAGTTTTCAATAAAAATGCATTTTAGCTCTGAAAACTCCCCTTCACGATTTAGCTAAACAAAAATTAAACTGACTTTGCAGTAGGTAAAAAAACTTGATTAACTGTATCTGGGAAGAGTCCATGTGCTGTATTGTGTATATACTGCATGATGAGCCATGGCCGGTGTCACGCGTATTAAAAGAGCATAGAGAGCTGATGATACCCTTTCTCCTATTAACCATTGGCATCCTGGGGACAATTTAAAAGCAATCGGCTTGATTGTTTTTGAAACTACACTTGGCTCTTCACCTTGTCTGTTACACTGTGATGCAAAGTACCAAGATTGGGTATTATTATTAAGGTTAAATATTACACTGAGCAACCACAATTCCCCTTTTGCCAAAATGTAATAGGAGTTCTAGTAGATTGTTTTTGGCTACAGTAGATGGCTGTTTACCTTCATAAATGCTTAAAACACCTTGTGCTGCACTGCACCCATATTGAGAGTATATCATTTTAATTAATATTATTATTACATCAGAGCACATATAACACTCACACTACCCCGGGAGTCAACTCAGGTACAATTAGATAAGTAATCTGGGGAATTGTTTTTGGTGAGAGCACATGGCTCTTTACCTTCACTGAAGCCACTGCGCTGCTCTGTGCACAGCCTGACTTGCAATTATCCGCTCTTGTTTTTTTTACTTTTCCTGGTGTACCTGCATTATGCCCAAGTTAATGTGTGTGTGAGGGCACGGTGTATAGATCCTGGTTATACTTAAAAGATTTAACTAATCACATTGATATTAAGGTATGCTGGAGCAGGTACTGTAACAAGTTGTGACTATTAATGCTATTAAACTATTAATACACTTAGCTTGTTACTGCCACATCAAGCACTGCATATAGATTAGAAAGGGTTATACAGTATATATATATATATATATATATATATATATATATATGGATATATATATATAAAATATATATATATATATATATATATATATATATATATATATATATATATTACCAGTATACTATACAACCTAAGAAATTACATGTATAAAAACATATAAAAACATATGAGTGACTCCCTCATAGTACCAGCTAATGTTTCGGCTAACACTTTCTTTCATTGTGCCCATATGGATAGTATTTCCCCTCTGCACTATTAAAGAGAGATTTATATGTCTACATATTGTACATATGCATGTATTCATTATCTGAGCAATTAATTACCTAGAGACCACCAGTATAACTTCCGTTAACCTGTTATAGTTCAGGCTGTTTGCCTGCATTGTACCCATGTTGATAGTATATATGTTAAACTTTCTAGATTTACCTATTAACAAAGATAGATAGATAGATAGATAGATAGATAGATAGATAGATAGATAGACAGACAGACAGACAGACAGACAGATAGATAGATAGATAGATATGGAGCTATGAGCTATGAGCTATGGATAGTTAACCTCATTTTACTGTCTTGCACTGACACTCTAAAGAGATCCAGTGCTCCATTGCGGGGTGTATTGCCCGTACCCCACTATTAGATATATTTTGAAATGCACAGAAGGTACATTAAGTCAAAGGGCTACCTACAACTTTCCATTGGTTTCTGGACCTGACTCTTTTCTTTCACTGATACTCTGAAAGAGATCCTATGCTCTACTGTGGTTCTATGAGTGATATATATTTAATATTGTATTGCCCATATACCACTATTACTTATATGATGAAATGGACAGAAGGTACATTAAGAATTAAGACTACCCTCTCCCTGACTTTTGGTTGATTGCTGTTGGTTTCTGGACCTGGCTCTTTCCTTTCACTGATACTTTAATGGAGATCCTGTGCTCCATTGTGACTCTATGGGTGATATATATTTAATAGTGTTATGTCCATATACAGCTAATACTTCTATGATGAAATGCACAGCCTGAGGGTTAAGCCTGAGGGCTACTCTCTCTTTTGGTTGATTGCTGTTGGTTTCTGGACCTGTTTTCCTTTGCTGTTGCTCAAAAGAAACCCTGTGGTCCATGGTAGCTCTATAGGTATTATGAATATTAGTGGTGTGTGGGTAATACACTATTAACTATAAATGATAAAATGCACTGATTGCTGTTGGTTTCCTACCCTGGCTCTTCTCTTTTGCTGATACTCCAAAGAAACCCTGTTCATCACAGTATAATCTACTTAGCAGAGCTTAAACATAATAGGGTACAATACAGCAGTATAACTTTTGCAATTAAAATGTCTGTTTAGTTACATTGGAACAGTCAAACCTAAGCTGTGGTTGACTGTTATTGGTAACTGTCCTGGGCTTTTTATTATCATTTATGCTTATGAGAACCTAAGGCATGCTTATTTGTGCATGTTTAGATACAATCTGTATTTAGTGGTAGTACATGGTGTAGTTTAAACAGTGCATACACCATTTATATTACTTTTTCCTTTATTAAGCAGTCACATGTTGTTTTTTTGCTATTTGACTACTATGCTTTTGCTGATTCTCAAAGAGTCAATGTGCTTTACTGAGTCTATAGAGATATTATACATATATAACATATGAGAGTTTCAAACTATACACCGCTGATATTGCACATTTTCTGTTGCACTTGTCCCTTTTAACAATTCCCCCAATTGGCCTGTACATGTATACAGTATGTATGATATATATTCCGCTTATATAAAAACTTTGATATATATACAGTGCCCAAATCACTGATCTTGTCCTCTCTTATGTTAGGCATTGACCTTTGCTGAATTTCTAATGATCTAACTGCTGTTAGGTAATGCACTTGGTAGTAGTACTCAGAGAAATAGCTTTATGGAAATTTCCCTTGAACGCAGAGGGTTAACGGTATATTCCTACATGCAAATATATGCACACAAGCAAATATAATCACCTTCCAACTGCTCTATATATTCCTCGCCCTTGCTGGCTTACCGCTGGTATCAGCCTCCCTGGCGCCACACTGGGGTGCACACAACCTGCAGCAAGCTGTGCACGTGTGGGGGGGTGCACATATACAGGGGTGCTGGCACACAGTATTAAGATCACAGAAAGCAGCAATGGGATGGAGATGGCAAACATTTACTCACACATTGTTTTTCTTCCATTTGATGTTGCCTCAAAGGGACTTGGTGCAGACTGTGCCTATATAGATGTAATTTTTATGTAAGAGTAGATGCCCTTATAGCCAAGCCAGTTTCCTGATATTCTATTATTCATAGATGCATAGTTGTTACGTTACGACAAAAGACATAGGTCCATCCAGTTCAACCAAGGGACAAGGTTGGGGAAAGTTATTTTTTATTATTTATAGATGATAGCTAATAGCAACAGGTAATATTATTTTGCTCTGAAAAGCATCTAATTCTTATTTGTAGCTGTCTGCTGTTGATGTTGTAACAAGCTTCTGATAGTTCATATACTGTAGTAACAAAGCACCATCACCTCTGGAAGTTTACTCTTTGTCTATAGAGAGGAATTTAAATGAAAGCTTTGCATCATATGTAATGGCTATGTAATGGCCATTTAGATATTTATCCAAGTTAATCATGCCCCCCCTCAAGATGAAATACATTGATTTCCCGTAATCTCTCTTCATAACTAAGATCCTTCACTCCTCATTTTGAGTTTGGCGGTTCTCTTCTGCACCCATTCCAAAACCAGGGCATCCTTTCTATAAACTGGTGCCCAGAAGTGGACCCCATATTCCAGATGAGGGTGCACTAGTGCTTTGTAAAGAGGCAATATTACATCCCTATCCCGTAATTCCATGTCTCTAATATAATAATGCATGATAATATCTTGGTGGCCTTGGAAGCAGCTGCTTGGCATTGTATAATGTTATTTGGCCTGTGGTCTACCAGTACCTCCAGATCTTTCTCAACAAGTGGCTCTCCCAGCTTTACTCTCCCAAGGACAAATGTGGATGCGTAGACACTCAAAGCATGCAAGTCGCCTGAAGCTTGTCTTCAATAAACATCTTCAATAAACTGCACTGTGCTACTTATCTTTGTGTCATCTGCAGAAAAGTGCCATTAATTTAATCGGTTATATAATTTATATACAAGTTGAATATTAGTGGGTCCAGAACTGAACTTTGGGGTACACCACTTACAACCGGGGACCATCAAGAGTAGGTACCATCAACTGCACACGATACTTCAGTCAGTCTTTAATCCAGTTACAAACTGCATTTTCTAACCCAGAAGACTTAGAGCGGAAGGTCAGTCATCCATTAACCCCCCACCTGTCACCCTTCTCTGGGGCTGAGACTGGACGGGACTCTTTACCTGATTCAAGGGGTTTCTGGATCCGGGCCACCTCCATCTTATCTGAAAGCACAGCGCCGCATCCCCTTGGCTTTGAGCGTCACTCACCCATTCAAGTGAATGCTGCAGGAGTGTATGGACCTGGGGGATGGCAATTTGTGTCAGGTAAGCATTTTTTTCTTTGTAACCCCCGTCCTGCCTCAGCGCTACAAAAGGGTAGCAGGGCAGGGGATTATGACTGAAATTCTGCTTTAAATTTCACCAATAAGTGTCAGATGCTTTTGCAAAATCCAGAAAAAACGATATCTACCGCTGCCCCTCCAACCAGGCTTCTACTCACCTCCTCATAGAAGCCAGATTAGTCCTTAGTAAAACTGCGCTGGTTGTCACTTACAATATTATGCAAAGTCACATAATCCTGTGTAGTCCCTTAAGAGCCCCTCAAGCCATTTTCTCACAATGGATGTTAAGCTTATAGGTCTGTAATGTCTGGAGAGGACCTAGAACCCTTTTTAAAACAGGGCACCACATTGGCCTTGCGCCAATCCCTCATGTCGCTTTAGAATATCAATTTGATATCGGGTTGGCAGCTGTTAGAATTGACCCCCCCATTCATTTTACGTTCAAGGCCGATGACTAAAATATGTGTTTGCAATAAATGAATCATAATCGCAATATACATAAATAGCATGTGATCTATCATACTGCATATATCATTATTACATAAAGGCTCAATTATCTGCTGGATTTACTGGAACCGTAAATATGGTATCTAGATGGCTGTTATCAGTCATGACATTGCATTTAGTATTGATTCTGGGCTATGGCGTATGTGTCTGCAATGAATGAATGAATATCTTATCAGTATATGTATTAGAACATGCCATAAACACATATTGTATACACCCTATAGTGTCATATAGTAATACAGCATTGAATTTGCTGCTGCCTTTACACTTCTCAATACTGGAATTCAAAGTGAAGCTCTTGTAAAAAGAAACAATGCGTATTCTAGAATAGCATTTACATAATAGGTAGCTTGAAAAAAAATGCCTCATATGCCTCCTTTCTATAGAAAAGAATCCCTAGTTATGTCCCAGGCAACCATTTATCCATGACTTCATTGTGACATCACAGCATGGTGGATTACAGGCATATATAACTATATACAGCCTTGGTTAGCCTTGGGTTAAACATCACCTTGGGCTAAATGTCAGCTTGGTACCCCTCCAAACGCACACACATACATACAAGAAATGGCAATCAGACAGGAAAAGCATAGAGACAGAACACAGAAAAGAAATAGAAGAAAGAATAAAAAAGAGCAAAATAAGAGAAAGTGACAAGAGAAGGAAATGTGGAAGAACATAAAAAAGAGGAAAAAGCGGGGAGGCCGATTCATCAATAGCGCCAGGTAGCGACAGATGAGCGACTGTAGCGTGATTTTTTCAGCGCCAGCCAGTATTCGCTGTGCTTGGCCGGCATTAGCTTGATGACAGCGACTCAGTCGGTGTGCGGTAATGTTGAATACGGGCTGGGGGGTCGCTGTTTCACAGGTCCAGCGTTGTATGTGAGCGCCTGACAACGAATGGCCAGAGCGAACGGCTAGCTTCATATTCATCAAAAAATCACGCTCCGAATGTGCTGTCGCTGTCCATTCCTTGTTTAAACCCCAGAGCGCTGGCGGCGATCTGTATTAACTAGTTTTTAACCCCTAAACAACCATATTTTTTGAATGTAACATTATACATGTTTTTAGAATCATTTTGTAATATGAATACATTAATATCAGACCTGTTAGATCAATTCTGCACATTTTTTTTTTTTTTACTTAAAAATAAATCCTAACATTGCAGAAGTGTTCTCCGATTTTTTGACATTAAAAGAATTAAAAAAAAAATTATTACCAATTAATCATGAATTATTATAGATTGATCCATTGAAATGCATTGGACATCGCCAGGGAGCGACAGCTCATACCTGGCGCTGTGAGGGAATTTGCAGCGGCGCTGTTCGGTCCAGGCGGCTTCATGATGAATGCCGCGCTAGCCGTCGCTCTCGCCGGCGCTAGCCTCATTTTGCTTAATAAATGCGTCATTGTGACCGCCGCTGGGCGTACTTGAGTCGGTAGTCGCCGTTAGCTGCCGCTACCTGGCGCTCGTCGGACACTACCTGGCGCTATCGCTTGATGTATAAGGGCCAAAGTTGAAAAGAAAGTGAAGAAGGGTGGGTAGAAAAAAGAGGCTTGTGTAGAAAAGGTGAAAAGAGGGGAAGAGAAAGAAAATGAGGGAAAAGAGATGGTAACAAGGTTTAAAGGAGAAGGAAAAGAAAGAAATATGGAAAGGAGCGAGAGAAAGGGGAAGACGTTAAAGAGATGTCACTACAGTATGTAAGATGTGGAGAATATGATGGAAGAGACAGATAGAGAAACAAATGAAAAATAAATGGACGGAAGGTGTAAAAGTATAGGAGGATTGGATTTAGAAATTAGGAAGGAAAGAATGGTGAAGTATGAAGTGTGAAAAAAGAGAAAAAGAGGAAGGGTGACAAGGATGAGCGAGGGAATGTAGCAATGTAGAGAAAGTGAAAGGAGAAGCAGATGGAGAAAATGTGAAAGTGAAATGAAGGGAGGTCTAAAAGAGAAGGAGAAGGGTGAAATGTAGAATGGAAAAAGGGAGAGAAAGAGAATGAAGGAATTGGAGAAAAATAGGTACTTGTGGAGAAAGCCAAGCAGGGGGAGGGGGTGAAGAAAATGTGTAATAAAGGATCCGGATGAAATTTGGAATAGAGAAAAAGTGTGAATAGGGATGCAATATTGAAAAGAAGAGAAAAATGTAGAAAAGGGGCAAAAAGAAAGAGAGGGCGTAACATGTGACGAAGATGAGAGAATGGGGCAAAAAACTAAATATGTAGAAAAAGGAAAAGAAGAGGGAGATGACGAAAATTTGAAAGAGTTGGGGGGAGATATGAAAGAGAAACAAAGGGATATAATGGAAAATGGAAAAAAGAGAGAAACAGCAACATTGGGAAAGACAGAGAATGAAGGAATATAGGAAAAAGGAGGAAGAAGGAATCCGGACAGAGGGAAGGTGTAAAGAAGACCAAGAGGCCGATTCATTAATAGCGGCAGGTAGCGACAGTTGAGCGACTGTAGCAGTATTTTCACAGCGCCCGCTAGTAGTCGCTGTGCTTGGCCGTTGTTCGGTTGTTGATAGTGACTCAGTCGGTGTGCAGTAATGTTGAATACGGGGTGACGAGTTGCTATTTGACAGGTTCCGCGATGTATGGGTGCGCATGATAGCGACTGGTCAGAGCGACCGGCTCCCACCATATTCATCAAAAAATCACGCTCCAAAAATTCTTGCGCTGTAAAATGCATGTTTAAACCCCAGAGCGCTGGCGGCGATGGGTTAAAAGTAGTTTTTTAACCCCCAAACCACCATATTTTTGGAAACAAAAAAAAAACAAATTTTTAAAGAATTTAGTAATATGAATACCTGTAATATATCAGACCTGTAATATCAATTCTGCACAATTTTTTTTTTTTTTTTACCTTAAAAAAATTATCTAACATGGCAGAAGTGGTCACAGAATTTTTCACATTGAAAAAAAAAAAAAAACATTAATAACAATTAATTATGAATGTTTAAAGATTGTTCCATTGAAATGCATTGGAGAGCGCCAGGTAGCGAGAGGTCATACCTGTCGCTGTTCAAGGTCGGACGCTGGCGCTGTGGGCTGAGGCTGGAATAATGATGAATGATTCGCTATATGGCGCTATCTCAGTCGCTAAGCAGGATCGGCTTGATAAATGTGTGATTGTGGTGGGGAGCCGGCGTTCTCGTGGCGGGCCCGTCATTACCGGTCGCTCACCAGTCGCTACCTGTCACTATTCCTTCATAAATAAGGGCCCAAGTGAACAAGCTCGAGACAGAAGTAGGCAAGGGGAGGAAAGAAAGAAGATAAAAAAATGTTCAAAAAAGAGAGATTAAGTATAGAAATTAGAGAAGATGCTATGTACAAGGCTAAGGTTATTGCATTGCAGGAGCAGGCTACTTTTGAAATGATGATACCTATTGATTTAGTTTTGTAGTTATGCATAATGTGGTGGGCGTGGGTATGCTCCGCTTTAGCCATGATGCTGAGGGTATTGCATTAGAGCCAGGTACCGGGGGGCTGGAGGTATGGATTATGGGAATTATATAGGGATGTGGGTGTTGGAAGCAGCAGTCCGGCTAGCCCCACAGCAATGCAGTCCTTCCAGGTCTCCCTGTGGCCACTTTTCCCCAATTTTTGTTTCCCAATTTGGGATGCCCCAATGTGTGAAATCCCCCAGATGCCTGTAAAAACTCACCTTTACAGTAATCCCACAAGGGAATGGGGCAAAAAGAGAAATATTTAGAGAAAGGGAAAGGATATAAATAAAATGTGAAACAGTTAGGGGAAGGTGTGAAAGATAAACAATGGATATAATTTAGAACCGAAAGAAAGAGAGACAGAGAGAAAGAAAGACAGAGAACGAAGGGATGTGAGAAAAGAGGAAGACAGCAGAAGGATAGAGGAAGGTGTAAAGAAGAAAGATGCAGGGACCATGTGATAAAGCTCGAGGCAGAAGAAGGGAGGGTGTGAAATGAAAGACAAAAAAATGTTACAAAAATGAAAGAGATTGGGAGCTTTATTTAGGAAGCCTCAGCGCCACACAGCGCCACCTTTTTGGCCTCAGCGGCACTCAGTGTTAGATTTAACACCTAAAATAAACCCTAACGCAGGTGCATCCTCTGGCTAGCATTCTATTTAACACTAGTGTCAAAAAGGATGTGTAACTGGGTGCTCTGGTGAAGCAGCGCCAGATCAAACCTGATGCTGTAGCTCAAGATGCCATAGCGCACCCTGGGCAGAACTGGATTGTGATGTTTAATGCTTATAATTAATATTAAACACATGTATTTGTACAGAACTTGCATTGGGACTTGTCAATAATTGAAAAACAAAACCTAGATGTGCCAAAATATTTTTGGGGTTATTAGAATTGGTTTTAATGGCTTCTTTTGCTTAACAATGAGAACAACAACTAAAACACATAGCCAAAACACACTGTAAAGTTTGTCCCCAGCAGTAATTTCTTGTAACTGTAATGAATAAACGCTGACCAGCACCGGAAAAATACAGCGCCAAAGATTTTAAGAAGGAAAAATTTCATAAACATGCTGGGGAGCGCCGGAATAACTGCAGTACAAAGTGGCGCTCACTGGCACATATTGGACGGCAGGTCCAGCAGATGCTGACATAGGCCAACCAATACCTAAGTGCAACAATCAAAGCGAATTAGTGTCCGGCACAACGTCTGCTAGCACCAATGTAGTCCACATCACAACACCAGATAAGACAGGAATACCGGCACTCTGAAGCTGGCGCACGTCATAGGTTATACCCTGAGTATACACAATGGAGACCTGCTGTGACAGAGGGTGTCTAAATGATATTTCTGGGTGCTCCTTTACAGATTGTTTAGGACGGCAACAGGCTCAAGTCACACACCCCAAAGGCCAGTCATGCACACAGTTTATAATTTGCCTCTCAACAGGGGCGGACTGGGATTTAAAAACGGCCCTGGACTTTTTTGGTCACACCGGCCCTTCTGTACTGTGCCCTGCCCCATAAAGTATGTTACATTACATGCAGGCAGCGCCACTTCTAGCCGCCCCCGTCACCGCAATGTTTCTATCACTACCGAGTGATGTGGCGTTACGCTACTGACAAGGGTTGGCACTAGCCGGGGCAACTTTAAGGCTGGGAAGAGGTGAGCTGGTTTCAGCGACCTGGGGAGTTTCACACAGTGGGACACCCCTGATCGGGGTGCCCCGGGGGCAAGGTCCAAAACCCAGGAGAGTCAAAATCACCAGGATTTTGCCTATACTTGTCATTAGTTTATGCCCCAGGGGTATCCCAATTTGGGAAGCCCAGCTGTGTGAAACCCCCCAGATCTCCTACTCTACTCACCTTTCAGCCATTCCCACGCTCACAGTGTTTGTCCAGTCAGAGCTTTAGGCTTGTGTGTTGGTATAGGAAGCGGTAGCAGCTGCCCCCCCGATTTCCTTGTGGAGTGCTCCTGTGCACCAGGCCAATCTAAATGGCTAGGAGCAGGAGCGCGCACAGCTGCAGGGATTAAAGCAATGGATATATGGAAATAAGGGGTTTCCGGACAATCTGGAAGGGTTCACACAGTAGGGCACCCCAAATCACCTATTTGGCCAGCCGTGGGGCTGAGTGGTGCATTTTAAAGTGGACCAACACCCAGGATTTTGACTATCCTGAGTTTTGGTCCACTTCCCCGGGGCACCCCGACCGCGGCCCGCGTATGCGCTGTTGGACCGGGAGTAAGGTAAGGTTAGGGGGCGTCCTGGGGGTTTCACAGCGGGGCATCCCGATTTTGGATGCTCTGCAGGGAGGGATCAGATCGGCCTGGGAATCTTATAGATTCCCAGGCCGATCCAGCAGGGTGTTAGTCCACTTTAAGGAAAGCGCATATCCCCCAGCAATCCAGAGCCCAGAGATGCCAATGCCACAGCTAAAGAAAAAACAAAAGAATATGGTACTTACCAGTCTTCCAGTCGCCTCTTGCCTTCTCCTCACCTCTACTGTGTCCCACGAGCCCCACCGGGCTGGACACGCTGCTATGCACATGCGCAGAGCAGCAGCAGCTTCTTCTCTCCCTGCCTGGTCGGGGACAGCATGTGTGGGAACCTAGAAAGTGCTGCTCTGTCCCCGCCCGGCGGGGAAAAGAAGTTGCCCACAGACACAAACACCTCGCTGGCTGTAACAGGCATATGAAGCGGTCGGCCAGGGGGGAAGGAGGCAGGCGAGGGCCGCAAGGACAAGGAGATGGGCAAGGGGCCGCGGGACTTTGCAGCAGTGGCCGGCAAGCCGCAGTGACACAGTGAGGCGGCCCGGCGGCCAGATAGGAAGCAGCGGCCTACCGGGATTTGTCCCGGTATGCCCTACGGCCAGTCCGCCCCTGCCTCTCAACTGTTTCTTTGATGACAATTAACCTTTGATGACAATAACATGGCACCCTGAAGTTTGAGGTACTATACATCTCAGCATACACAATGCATTCTGCTTCTAAAAACCCATAGACTTGCCCACAAGTGGCAAGAATGCTAGGAAATGTACTATTCAATACTATAAGCCTCCTGCTTTCTTGATTCCTGGAGGGGGGGTATTTTCCTGCTGCAAAGCCTTATTTGAATTAAAAAGTAGTTGCAGAAGGTCACGGGAGAATGCCTTGGGGGGAATTGCATTACCTTAGCAGCTAGGAAAATACATCTACTATATTCCAGGAGATGTTCAGGTATGTAAGGATCATTTCTTTACTGTCGGTGTTGAAAAATTTTAAAAAATAAAAAAATTGCCCATGTATTTTTATCCACAGATGTACATTCGATTTGCACATTAGAAGGATCATATGATGGTTGATGGATTCTGCTATGGAAAGCCTAGATTTAGGTTTAAGATAAGATATTGAAATAGGGGTATGAAAACATTTGGTAGGGGTGATAGTTGTGCAGGCAGATTTTGTTATCCCCGGTTGATGGTTGGATTTAGATAGTTGATTAGACTAATCTATAATGTTTACCTATAGCCTAAAGAAGATACCTATCCTAGAGTCTATAGCACTTTAGATCTGGTAGTCTCCCTCTTTGTGGTGTGTAAAATCCCTGGGATCTCTCACTTTTATCAGCCTTCATCTCAAGTATTTTAAGGTATCTATAGGCTAAAAATTGATCAGTCCCTGACCCCCATTAAACAGTTTGTAACAAAGGGGGTTGATCCAGCACCAGATGCATAAAGAATGAAAAAAATGTTTCACCTCATTCACCCATTCCCAAATGCACTTTTCGCACCCAGTGCTGAATTTACCCCTGCAGAGCTGGCGTCAGCACCTGGCAAGGCGGGGAAGCTGCCGGGCCCCCCCCCCCTCCGGGTGGGGCTCACTGACAGCCAGGACCGACCTTTGGGGCGTGTAACGGTGCTTGACCAGCAGCAGACCAGGAGGGCACTGCCACAGCTGGTGCCCACATCTCCTCGAATGGCAGGGTTTCATTTAGATTCCAGGGAAGGAAGTGCTGGGTTTTGTTCTGCTTTTAAATTGCCCACCTGAGAAGATCCAGATTTAAGAAACATAGCTCTGAAAGACTATGCTTTAACGTTGGACTCATGATTTTTCTGTAATTGCTTTTGCAAGGCTTATCAAAGGAATGTGCTGCTTCGCATGAGGGGTTCTGGGAACTGGGAACACTATGAAATACTCCCATGTTCGACCTTGTAAGAAAATATTCTGTTCTCATTATTTTAAATTAACTTAGGTAATTTTCTGTTCTGCGCATGCTCCGACTATGCAATAAACCAGGGGTCAGAAGTGCCCCCTGCTCACTTCTTCTTTGAGGATCGCTACACACCTTGTTGCGTGTATTGATTTCTCTTAGAGTATAACAATTGGGAATCGGACAACAGAAGCCAGACCAAGTCCGGTGAGTGACTTGGACCTAACACCACCCCACCTGAGTTCCTATCCCTGGAGCATCCCAATCTGTGATACCTTACTGTGTGAAACCCCCTGGGTTTGCTGGCATACCCACTATGCAAACAATTCCATCCCAGAGTTTTGGTCCGCTTTCACAAACAGAGGCATCTCAATTTGGGATGCCTCTGTTTGTGAAAAAAAAACCCTGGTTTGGCCATTAACTCAAACCGGCGATCCCACAGTGCATTCATCAGTTTTGAGGAAAGTAATGAACAAAGAGGGGGGGTCACACACAGGGGCATCCAGAATCAGAAGTATCTAGATTTGTTTAGACTCCGAGGTCAGGTTTAAAGAGGTTTGGTGGGCTTAAAAATAGACCAAAACTAGAGTTTGGGTCCAAATAGCATGATCCTTATGGGGCATTCAGATTTGGGACGTCCCTCTGTGATGTGACGGGACTCTTCACCACAAAGGGGCCCACTGAGACCATGCCGCCCAAGGGCCCACATAAACCTGGAGCTGGACCCCAAAAAAATAAAAGAAAAGCTGGCTGTCTTGTGTGACACAGTTCGCACAAAATAGCCACCGGTTAGAAAGCTAAGGAAAGACACTTCTATAGAGAGCTCTTCAGGGAATGATATATATGAGCTTGGGGGGGGGGGGGGGGGAATCAAGTATGTGTTTTCTTGAAATGAACCAGTACAGCAATACAAATGAACAGCATGTGTCCTTAAAGACATGTCACAGTCTCACATGGCTCAACTTAATTGCATTATATTGCTGATTTCACAAAGCTGCTGTGTTCAGCATCTGTCTTCAAGCTTTATGCTATGAATACAGCAAGGAGTAAGCGAGCGCCCATTGATATTATGTTCTGCAGGACGACATATCCGAGCATAAAACAATTCATGATGAAATGGTGCATATCATTGCCTGGTCTGTTTGAAAGGAATGTGTCCAAAATTCAGAAGGTCTCTTTATAGAAGGCTTGTTATTATCTCAGGCTGTCCTTCCTTTCTTATTGTAAGGCTGTATGGACACAAAGACGGATAAGCTGCAGAGTGCGCCATATGGTATTTGGGTTCTCGAGGAGACATTGTTATGCGTGCGTGTCAACGAGGGTCCAGGCACATTTTTAGCTCCTAGTAATATCCAAGCATTTGTTAGAGAAAGATAGGTTACCAAGGTGATTCTTACAAATGTCTCACTGTAGAGCATCCAAATTATTTAATATCGCCTTATTAGTTTGCTGACTAAATGAAGCTCAAAACATTTTGCTTGTAATGTAGCAGACAAAGAGACATCTCTTAGCTTAGAACTAGGGCCACTTTCTTGAAAGCTGGACATATAGCAATTACCAAAATTAGACCTAAAGTTCATGGTAAATTCCAAAAATGACCTCCACAATTTGGGCATTGGATTAAAAAGTACCTGGTCTCCACAGTCCTCCTTCTTTCCATGCCAGAAGCTGAACAATGTATGCCCCCCTTCTGGCTTCCCTGGAGTGTAGAGGCCCTTGCGTGTTTTGTTTTTGCCTAGGTAAGGAAGCAATCTTGTGACCGGACAGCTCCCTAGTTCTGTTAATAACTAAGGGAGTCAGAGAGAGCAGTTATTTAAAATTTTACTCTTCTAATTGTGTTTTTTCTGGGGGGGGGGGGGGGTGGTACACAGGGGTACAAATAGTCTGGAGGTACACTTTAAGCCTGCTTTGTGTGAAGCTTGTCACTGCTGTGTCTATCCTTACCTTAGATTGGCTATCAATTCAGCACAATATGGTAACTAAATTCTTAAAACCCTCATTTACATAATACCATCAGCTTGCCACCATGTACTTACAATAGCACAAATAAACCAAAACACAAAAACATATTGTTGTGTGAAACTGATTATCTCACAACATATCTAGCTAAAAGAAGGTGAGCTAGAACACATCTGTTGATGTACTGTAAAAACCACACCACACATCATTCTCTGTATCGCTTTGTGCTTGAGCACAGGTGTGGTATCTCTGCATAAATTAATATAATTGAAAGTTAAACCAGAATGTCTATTTTACATTTTGAACGGCTCCTGGCCTGAGATTAATGAGTCCTTTGGAGTCATTTGACATGTTGAAAAATATGCTCTTCAGTGTTGGAGTTTCTATTCAGGGGCTGACAACTCTGTGAATGGAATGTCAATGGAACTGTATTCTGTTATACCTTGAAACACCGAATGGCCAAGAGGATGGCGCTATGCTTTGCTTTGGATGTTATGCCCCAGAAAATGATAATATTAGATTGTAAATAGTACAATGGTAGAATAGTCATTATTCAAAACCTAGTTCAGAAAGGTATGGACCAGGATCGGTGGAGTCCAAGTAAAATCAGGAACCTGTCAAGAGAAACGCAGGGGCTTCATCTGATCCTTTAACTGCAATAGTTCCTAAGCCCTCAACCAACGATGTTGATGACGGCATCTGAAAATACTGGAAGCACGCTTGTGCCAAATCATTTTCTCACTAAGTATGTAAAATTAATACTAGGGCATACGAGGAAAAGAGACCGCACCAGCTAGATTATTATCAGAGTGTGCACACTCAGAGGATGGAGGCACACTGGTGCACTACCAAACTAACCCCACAGATAAGGAGTCCCACACTCCTTAATCCATCCTCTATGTAAATGGCACCACTCGAAATATACATTTAATTGTATACTTCTTTATTGCTCAAAATATATTATTTACATATATACACACACATTAAAATATTGATTAAAATACATCTATATACAACACCCCTTACACAAAAGGGGGGGACAAGGGGAAGAACGGAGGAGGGGGGAAAAAAGGGGCAGCACTATATAGGCCACCCAGATGTCATAAGCTAGAGGCCACAAATAAAATTATAATACGTCAATCTACTGCTTACTTCCTAATAAACCCATCTGTCAGTGCCTATAAATATATAAATCAGTTACTCAATATCACTTACTAACAAATTAATCTAAGGTGCAACAATCTATCTATAAAGTGCTACGTTCAATGTGCAAAACCATTACAACAATCTTCTTATAAGGACAGCCGCGGGATGGAAAAAGCAGACACATGTATAACAATATTAACTCACATCAGAACCGTGGCCAGCCAGCCTGCCCCCTCCTCTCATACGCCGACGCGTTGCGTGACGTCACGCGTCACTTCTCCAGGGCGAGTTCAGCATGGAAGTGCCCTAATCCCTCTACTCCCTTTGTACTCAGCTAATTAGCTGTCAGGCGAAGGCAACGCGCCCCGGCCGGAAGCGCGTCACCCAAGCCCGCCCACGTGACGCGCGCCAAATCATTTTCTCACTAAGTATGTAAAATTAATACTAGCATGGCTTCCAGGCTACTAGCATCTTCATAATTCAGACAAGCAATAGCAGCCCCTATGTGGGAGGAACACAAAAATTTAAGGATACCCTAAGATTGGATATGAATATAAGTACAATTAGCTATCTTTTCACTTTGCTTCCCCAGTTATAATCAATTGCAGTCTGACTACAATATGGGTACAGAGTACAAGGAGTCACAAGCCAATCATTTTCTTCACAGTCCCAGCATAGTTCCAGTTCACTATCAACAGCTCTACCCTAGCACAGCTGGCTTCAATCCAAACTATAAAAGTCACAAAAGTAACTTGGGCACCTGGGCCTTAAGTTTCTTCCTCATGTTCACTGGAGCAGCCTCCTGGCTTTAAATGGGCTTCTGATTCCATTAGTTAATTTAGTTCCACTGCGTCCACAAGAGTTAGTCTACTTACTAACATTTTAGTACTTAGCACAAGCTTGTAGATTTAATTGCTTTGGCACTAACACAGATGAAACACACTTGTATACAATTACGTTAGAGTTTCAGCATTGGATACATTTGTTATATATAAAAAGCTGATAATGCGTCACCGACATCAAAATAACTCAGGATTGTATCAAATGTACATTTGTAATATTTACTTTTATTCCACAATCTCTTTGAACCCTTGTATGTATCTGCACAAATAAATAAGGCTCATGTATAGTCATTTATTATGCTTTATAGTGTCTATATGGATTAGTATATTTAGTTAGATAATGAGTGTGCTTAGGTCTTTTTGCATGCTGTTTAAGAATGCCTGTGTTGTGTGTTCTTTGGAAAACAGCAAAAGACACATTACACTTTAAGTAATTGCCACCAAGTGGTAATTACTTTTTAAGGTATAACTGGAATATTGTAGTTAAATAAAGCTGGATGACTGTAAAATTTCTACTGCAGTCTTTTAAAATGTGGATATAGGGAATATTAAATTATTGATAGAGCGCACAGCGACATTCAGTTTAACATCTTAGTTCTGTAGTATCACCACTAGGCGTCGCTATGAAATACAGTAATGCAGACAGCATTGTTCCCTATTTAAAAGGTCTTTTATAGCAGATGTAATGCATCTAATGCAAATCGTGCACTTTAGAATAAAACCTGTACTTTAGGTTGAACATTAAATAGAAGTGCTCTTTTTGCACCTGGTGCTGAATCAACCCCTAAGTAGATAATTATAGTGAATGGTACTTTTACTAAAAAACATGTAAAGTAGACCAAAACCCAGAATTTTGACTATCCTGGGTTTTGGTCCTTCCCCCTGATCGGGGTGCCCCGCTAATTGAAACCCCACAGATCCCCCGCACCAACTCACCTCACCCCGGTTCTATGGCGCATGCATGGGCACTTGTCCAATCAGCACGTTCTGAGCCCTTGAGGTATGAACGTCTAAACCGACGTCCTAACACAGCGGCTCCGAGCCAAGCCTCTAACAGGGAGCGTGCCCTCGTTGGCCATTCACAAATGCGCATGTTTTGTTGGACTGGGAATTAAGGTAAGTGTAGTGGGTAACCTGGGAGTTTCACACAGCAGGGCATCCTGATTTTGGATGCCCCGGGGGGAGCAAACAAATCGGGGCTCGGTTTCAGTCCGCTTTAAGCACTTTTACATTTATTTTATATTCCAGTTACAGAACTGTAAATAAAGAGATAGAACTAGACACAAGAAAGTCACACTGACACCTCATTCACACTGGCAGCCTTATTTAAGAAGCGTCAGTGTCACATACAGCGCCATTTTTTTGGGCCTCAACATTCAATTTAACAACTAAAAAAATGCTAATGCTGATGCGGCCGCCGGCTAGCATCTTGAACAGTAGTGCCAAAAAGGATGCAGCGCCGGGCGCTCTGTTTTTTGCAGCTCCAGATATAACCTGCCTCTGTGGCTCAAGATCCCTTAGAGCACAATGGGCAGAAATGGATTTGTGTTAATGCTTATTATCAATATTAAACACATTTATTTGTACATATCTTGCATTGGGACTATACTTGTCAATAATGGAATCACAGAACCTAGATGGTCTAAAAGGAATTTTTATTACTAAAAAATTATTTCAATGGCTTATTTTGCATTACAATAGGGGCGATTCATGGTCGGTGCGCAAAAACGCTCAGACGGAGTGCAAGCAATTCCGCATGCGCCTAGGCATATGATTCATGGCTGCGTATGCACCCCAGATGCACCAAATGGCAAGCGCTTGAGAGAAGTGCAATTTGCACCTTCTGCAAGGAAAATCTGCTGTTTTGAAGCGCAGATGGCCCTGCCCCATGCACATTTGGCTTGCTATTCACTTAACTGCTCCAATGCCTCCCCCCCCATGATTCTTCCCTTAGCGATATGATCTCTCCAGCTTCTGTGTTTTCTGCCAAGATCTATTTGCCATTTCGAGTGTATTCTCTGGAGAGCCTGTGTTCTCCATTTTTTGGGGGAGTGGAGGTGTTTTTATGGGGGGGATATTCTGATTCCAGTTAACATTTAACGTATTTTTGCCTAATGTTTTGTCCCAGATGTTCTCTTTAATTCTCCCTCCCCTATTTGTTTTGCATATTAATGCCTACTAATGTAATTATATTTTTTTATTGTTTTTGTTTTTTCTCAAACCAAAATAGGGTTCAATCCCTAAAAAGAACCTGTGGCTGACACTTTCATTGTTCATAAACATGCAGGACACTGGCGGCATGTGTTTTTGGAAAGAAACAAGCCTGTTACTAATTGGAATTGGTAGTTTCCTCCACCTATTTGTCACATTTGCGCACGTTTTGCTGCCCTCTAAACATACTATAAATCAGGCGCCAGAGACAGTTTGAAGCGCAAAAAGGACGATAGCGGAAAATTCCAGGCACAAATTGGCGCAAAGGAGAACGCTAGTTCACAAATTGACGCAAAAACAAAGGTGCATCCCATTTTGAGGACCATGAATCAGGCAGAAGCCCAAGCATGGCTTGACACTCCAAATAGTGTGAGCAAACTCACAGGTGCACCAACCAACAATTGTCATTTGGTGAACAATAACTAAATACACAGCCAAAACGCACAGTAAAGTTTGTCCCCAGCAGTGATTTTTGGTTACTGTAATGATAAAACGCTGACCATGTCATAAATATGCTGTGGATCGCCAGTTAAGCAGCAGGACAAAGTGGCGCTAACCAGGTTCTGGGATAATCAGCAGCAGGTGCAACAGGCACTGACATAGGCCAGCCAATACCTAGTGCAACAATCCAAGCTAACCTAACAGCGTTTTCTGTACTGTCTGATAGCGCCAATGTAGACCACAGCACAGCGCCTGATAAGAAAAATGTACAGGCGCTCTGGAACTGGTGCTATAACCACAAAACCTACGTGGGCAGATGCACATCATAAATTAGGCCCTTAGTGGGGAGTAGGACCAAAACATATATAAGGCCTGATTTATCAAGCACAGTTATGTTGCTGCATCACTAATGTTTTAGTGCAATGGTATTCCAGTGTAAAAAGAAAATGCTAAATGATCATTTTCACTAATGTGACATATTCTGGCAGATAATGCTTGATAAATCAGGCCCATAATACCCATCATAGTCGGTGACTCACGGACCCAAGTTACTTTCTGAGAGATGCCTTGAAATGTATATGTCACCTTACAATATTCTATAATGTTCTAGCCTCTCATTAATGAGATCTTTCCAGGTTAAACATAGTGGCACAAGAGGAGGGCTTTCAATTTAGTGGTAGGAACTTCTTAGCATACAGCAGAACATAAGTAAATTAGCTAGAATATTTTGAGCATTGTGGTCAACTATAGAATCCACTACCCAAAGCAGACAGAAGGATCAAATTTCCCGGAAGCAGTCACCAAAATAAAATTAGCAGCCTTTCTTGAGAGCAGTCATTTGACATTAACCCCAAAACTCTTTAGAGGCAGCACTGTCATGGTTAGCAGAGCCCTGTCATTTATATGGGGATATCAAGGGATTTACAAAAATCTGAAGAACAGCAAGGGAAGAATGACCAGGCGATTCAGGACAATAGGCAAGTATTCAGTTCTTACATCCTATTTTAGACTTTAGGTTTGTTTTGAAGCCAGTATGCTCATTGGTAGACCAAAAATACTACCTTGCCTATATTATGGGTATTTGCCATTTTCTTTTCATTAGTATTGTATGTGAGCAGAGGACTACTGTGTGAAATGTTGATTGATCAAGGGAATAATTGATTTAGAGAGTTAATTTTACTGATGTTGATGAGGTCAAAAAGATCTTCGTTGCCCATACAAAGCCTGCAGCTACATCATTAGACTAAGTTGAACTTGGTCCCCTTTTCAAAATGTACTTAATTTTCATGATTATTTGGCTAGTTTAGTATTGAATTTCCAGTAAGGTAGAGCTATGTGTTAACTCTAGCGAAAAAAAAGTTCAGCCTCTGAAGAACTATAATTGAATCTCTCTTATGGAATAGCTGTTTTATTGAAGTGTTCACGTTGATGCAAGTCAATTTCCATAAAGTTCCTGTTCAAGCACATTGAGGACAGACCTGAGCATTTAAAGCTAATATACGCACAGCCTATAATCTGCCAGCAGTTGTGCAAACATAACGCACAGGTCGTTTGTTCTACAAATTAACATATTTGATATATCTGACCTTAAATAGGCCATCTGCCTGTACGAGTAGCAAGCTCTGAATTACTGTACTTAGTCTAAATGCTTCTAAAGGCTTCAACAGCAGGATCACTTCCAAATGCAACAAAGAACATGTTGTGTAACTCTTGGCTTTTATTGTACTGTCTGCAAATTACACAGGGGCTGCTAATTGCTAATCGTGTTAGCATATTTTTTAGTGAAAATGCATTCAGGTAATATTAATACAAATTAACACTCATTAAGCTGTTATTGGTATATCCAAGGAAGTTTTGATGCAATGATAACGTTTAATTTGCATCCAGAGCAGTGCTGGATTAATAATGACTCTCTAATTAAAAAGTGGTTGGAGGATTGTGTGGCGTATGTTTGCAGTCCACCGCAACAAGCAACATTTTAAAGCTACACACAATGATACAAATGTTTATAGAGGATGTGGTGTAGCTGATGATTTTTCCAAAATGATTTATAGTAGGGGTTTATCTTGGTTGTCTTACCTCCTGAAGGTCCATAATTGCCACTTTCTCAATTGTCTATGACAATGGCTTCATTAGTTTTACTGCATCAGAGCTTCTTTCTCAAGTCTAGTCCACATGCATTGTAATACTGTATAGGAGGGAGACAGATTGCACAGCACAGTTGCCTTTAAAAAAAGAAAACCCAGTAAATCTGTCTCCAATCGATTACATACCACCAGAGTTCAAGGAAACATATCATTAAAGAGACATGACTTACTATTGAAAATGCTAGAAGCATTAATCTTATTTGTGGCATTGTTTGTTTTGCCTGACATCTCTAGGTGCAACCAGCTTTATTGTCTAAACTGTCCTACGTCTCATCTAGAGAACCTGTAGATCTATAGGATTGCTTTTAATTGAGTTAGCAACTTGCGTTGCAGCTTTTAGTTCTTAAAATGGGCCCCTTTTTCATTTCTTTGCATGAAATATTCACCCACACATTACTCTTTGGGCAACAGAAAGCAAATTGAGGGGGTTATTAAAAATAATGTGAAAGAGCCTCACCTTACTGTAAAGGGGCGAGTTTGTTATACCTTGTGGTGATCTCAGCATCTGTTGAACACGGTTCCCAAGTAGTAAGATCACCAACTTGACACAAATAAAATGTTGCACACCTGATGATATCACATTTTAATGAAATACCCCCTCAATTTGCTAAAGTGACTGAACAACATTAAATGGACTACCCAGGAACATACAAAAAGAAAATGGATACCTATTATTGGTCCCCTGCAGCTGATCACTCCTACTCTAGTGGTGAGGAATTCACTAGAATGTAAGGGCTGAGGTCTGATACCCCATTCTTTGCAGTGAATGAAGAAGGCATGCTAGTGTCGCAGTGGCTGATAGCGGGGGTGGGTGTCCATTGTGGAGGAGCCGGTGACAGAAGTTCGGGCCAAAATGGCATGGTTGGGACTCACTCACATGATCTGGTGAGTTCCAACTCTCAGAGTAGAAGCTATTAAAAGGTCCATCATCCTTTAAGTTTAAGGAAAAGTGGACCTTAGACAGGTGTGCCAGAGGGTTGATGAGATAAGACTCGCCTATTACCTACCACCTTTCTTCATGCAATACCTCTCTTGACCGCAGATCCAGGATGAGAAGCTGGACTGGTGGGTGGGTGCGGCACCTCTCTTCATGCAGGTTCCTCAAATACCGAAGTGCCCATTATTGGTGAGAGATCTGCAGCTCAGGACCGGATGGCAGCTAAGAGGGGAGTCTCATGCCTTTTGACACATCTGTTCTGAGTCTGTGGAGAATGTACACAAAAGTGGACTTTTCTTCTAAAGCTCTTGCTATTAAACTGGCCAAAAGTCTATATCTTCTACTGTCTAAAGCTAAACAAAAAGCTCAATATCATGTTTCCATACTCATCCCTTTCTCATTCCAGTGGAGATGTAAAATGCAGCATTGGACACACCAGCACACATCCCTGCTTCCCTTCGTACAGTTGGACATGGTTGGAACCTGTCTATGTAGGTTATTGGCAAGCTTTATGCCTACACTGACCTGATGGTGGCATGCTTCCTTGTAGCTTCTCTTGTGCCCAGCCATTCAGATAGGCTGGGGACAAGAGCACTCCCCTGACTATGGGGGAGCCGGGGATTTGACCACCACACAGGGTCAGTCAGCTGGCATTCATGAGATCAGTCATCTTTAAAATGGAAGGTGGGTGTGGCCTAAAGGGTGGAAAAACTGTTTTTTTTAAACTGGGCCCCTCGTCAAACTGGCTGCATCACTCAAGGTATTTAGGCGAGAAGGATCTGGGGGGGGGGGGGGGGGACATAAAAAGTTTTTGTGCTGCTTGAAAGTAAGAGGGGTCCAATATACCAGGGATTGTGCTAATGGGTTGCTCTGATAGGAAAGATTGGAGTCTATAATTAGCTAAAGATGAACACGTCGGTATGCGAATATTTGATTTTGGCTGATTTTTTTTCATTCACTTGACTCTTATAAAGGCACCAATCTGGCTTTGTGGTGATTTGCACATTTTCTGAACTGAATGCAGCATGGTCACTATACTGTATATTGTTATACTGGATAGAGAGGAGTTAGCCTCACTGGTTTAAAAGCATCAGATCTCTGCAGTTAGGTGTGTACAGTACATTGATGTAGACAACTTTTTTCTTCTTTTATATTTGCTGTTCTGCTTTTAAAATGTTACCCGTGCAATGTTCTATGTTCTGTTTATTTTTGCAGGGTCAGCAGCAGACAATAATAAATGCAGATGCCCACTGTTGTGATATGTGTAGGTGAGTTGATTAGAAATATATATATATATATATATATATATATATATATATATATGTAGAGAGAGAGGGAGAGGCATAGAGAGACAGATAGAGAGAGATGGCACACCAGGGTTCTGTAGCTATTGAGAATATACAAGAAGAAATAGTTTCCTTGGTATTGAAAGCTTTACTTTTTAATTAGGTCTTATGGGATGGCTTGCAAAAGGGAACCTCTATCTTGGGAACACAGGAGAAAAAAGGGCCCAGGAGTGACCGAAATGTAAGGTTTGGACTATTAATCAAATGAAACCTGCCAAGTAGAAGCTGTAGCCTTGAATGTTTAAGATGCTTTCTATTCTCGGGAAATTGCATAGAAGATGAAATTAGGAATTAGTGAAGTGTACAGAAGTGTATTTTTCATTTTATACTATTAGAAACCATTTGTTTCGTCCCAAAAATATAGCTGTAATGCTTGGTGCAAATATACTCCAACACTCCCATATTTTTGGCCAATTAAAGTCCCGGACTGAGGCACATATTGTAATGCTAAGCGCAATACACTAGCCTACCCTACCCTATAGCAAGTACCTAAGTAAAATTTGTGCCTGTTTTTGTCTGCATAATGTTTTTATGGTAGTCATTGCAAGGAAATACCAAAATACTTTTAAAATAGTTTTGCTACAAATACAGTGCAGATTTTTCAGTATCTGCTACTACAAAGTAGGCATCAAAGGCGTGGCCAACACACCTGAGACTAACACGTGGGCTGGATGATGGTCAGCTCAGCACGCCACCCGAGCTAGAGCGATTACGAGATGAGTGAGCTATCATGACAACAAGTCTGTTGGTGATGTATCGTCCCCAATGCAGGTCTCATCTCTTCTACTTGAAGCAGAACTTCAATAAAGAATGACTGGACCTCCACTTACTCCTGCCATGTGCACACGTGAACCATGCAAGGTCTCTATAAGTTCTTTTTCTTGACTTCAGGGTATCACTTTCAACCGATGGGGTGTCCTAGGGGAAGTAAAGGGACCTCACCGGAGGTTAGTTTTAACTGTGTACTCTTAATCCAACCCTCACTGGATGCTTAGATTACCTGTGCGTGCATGTGCAGCTACTTGCACACAAAGGTACATGTGGAATTGCACATTCTGATCCCTGTGGATGCTGTGGTTCTTTGAGCCTGAAAACTTATTGAACACCTGCCCTTTAATATTTGTGTGTATAGCTTAAACTCTGGTCCTTGTTAACTATATCATTATTTGCTAGTATAGTGTTTCAGTTTACGTGAGCTTCCCCAACTCAGAACCCAATTCCTTGCACCCGGTTGAGGCTAAAAAGCTCTTCCCACGACTATAATAGTTTAGTTTTGTTTGTTGGCCATTGTCCTCCACTTACTCCTGCCATGTGCACACGTGAACCATGCAAGGTCTCTATAAGTTCTTTTTCTTGACTTCAGGGTATCACTTTCAACCGATGGGGTGTCCTAGGGGAAGTAAAGGGACCTCACCGGAGGTTAGTTTTAACTGTGTACTCTTAATCCAACCCTCACTGGGTGCTTAGATTACCTGTCCGTGCATGTGCAGCTACTTGCACACAAAGGTACATGTGGAATTGTACATTCTGATCCCTGTGGTTGCTGTGGTTCTTTGAGCCTGAAAACTTATTGAACACCTGCCCTTTAATATTTGTGTGTTTAGCTTAAACTCTGGTCCTTGTTAACTATATCATTATTTGCTAGTATAGTGTTTCAGTTTACTTGAGCTTCCCCAACTCAAAACCCAATTCCTTGCACCCGGTTGAGGCTAATAAGCTCTTCCCACGACTATAATAGTGTAGTTTTGTTTGTTGCCCATTGTCTGTTTACTGACAGCAATTATTGCAGCCCACCTTTGGTCTCTGGCTAGTCTAAATCATCATTTCATGCCTATCATTTATAAATCCTGATTTCATGTTACTTAATTTTAAACAGAGTGACTGGGGGGGGGGGGGGGTTAAATCAAGTCAACACCGTTTTTATACCAATTAGTCCAGTCCAGCTCAGTGCAGGGATTATCCTGATTACTAACCCCCCATGCATACCACCCTTGCTCCCTCAATGAAAATGAGCCTTGTGATCAGCTGCGGTTTTGTGGTTTGGGAAAATCGAAAGAGGAGGCATCAAGGAATAAATCACTTTTCAAGGGAGTATGTAGGGGCAGGGGCGGACTGGCAATAGGGAGACTCATGATAATGCTCTGTGGTCCGCACTGCTTTGGGGATAGTTGGGCTGCTGCTTTTAACACCCAAATTCAATCACTGCCCCCTTAGTCTGCCTCTCAGCCCCTTGTAACCCAGATGGACTATACCCAAAAGCCAAGGAACTCCAGCTCCCAATGCTATAGTCTTAGCATCATGGTTGGGGGGCTTCAGCAGGAACAACTCCAAAATCCAAAGATGCTAAAATATAAAGGTGGGGTATTTGCAATTGGGATGCCCTACTTGCAACAGGCTGCGATGGACACCCATTTCACTTGTGCTGAATGACTTTAAGGGAACCTTGTCATTTTTTACTTTGAGTCTGTGTTAAAGGCAATCAAGTACCTTATAACATTGAAAAACGATCTCCTGACGATTGCTTCCCTGAGCGAAGAGCATTATGGAATATTTATTTTGAGCAAAGGACAATCCCAACTTCAAGAACACATTTTTAAGGGCCGGCTTAAAAAGAAAAGGTAACAGATGGCCATTAAAGTTGCACTTGGAGATTTTACATCTGCTGGTGCTTCTGAATGACATGATTAGGTGCATTTTGAACACAGGCAACCCCATTGATTGCCTGGGTGCCAACTTTTAACAACCTTTACTGAATCTAGGCATATAGTTTAAACATATGAATGAAAAAAGTACCAGAGTAATAAAATCATAAACTATTTTTATTGGATCAAGAAGGCCAATGGATCTATTTCTGATACTACTTGACTTCTGCTCTTGGCAAGTATCTGATTCGGACACTTTTTGTCATTTAACACGGACAGGACATAGCAATTACCGTTTAGATGCTGGAAATATTATTCAAACCATATATTCATGAATACTGTCTACTAATAACTTACTACATGATGTGACAGTTGATGGAATAGCTTGTCTACATCTTAGTAACTTGATGGAGACATGTAAATGTTTGTTTAATCTCTCCTGTAGATGAAATATAATGAGATAGGGAGCTTCTAGCTGACATGATTCACATTACTGAAGGTGATTTATTATGCTGTAAATCGTGCTGAAGAAAATAAAAATAAAATCTCAGGCAATGTTGACATGGGCAACAATTTATTTCCTCATATAATGCTATAAATTTAGGTTTAAAGGAGAACTACCCATATTTATGAACATCTGATCTTCAAGAAAGAATCAGTTGCCTAGAACAGGTTTGTTTAGTCAAGTTGGTACGTAATTCCCTTTGACTTTTTACCACATACAAGGGCCTTGATTCACAAAGAGTTGAAAAAACTCTCATGGTAGTAAAAAATTCAATTCATGAGAAAAAAGCATGAGAATGTCTATGTTAGTGAATCACCGTATAGGAAGACAATGAAAGTCAATGGCACTATTTTGCTTCTGAAAAAGGTATTGAACTTTTTACCCCTTTTTACCTGTATTAAAAAGTGCCATTGACTTTCATTGTCTTCCTATCTGGTGATTCACTAACAGTGAAATTCTCAGGCTTTTTTCTCAGGAATTGAATTTTTTACTACCATGAGAGTTTTTTTTTTCAACTTTTTGTGAATCGAGGCCATTGACTAACATCTGACTAAGGATGTTTATTTGATTTTGAAAGGATGCATGCAGGGTATGACTGCATTATAACTGGTCAGTTCCAGCTTATTGGTGCTGCTTAAATATTTTCCTGTTCTGGTGGTTGAACCAAACTCAATCAGCAAAATTCTGGTTGGATTTAAAGTGTAACGATTCTTAAAAATGAGTGTTATCTTTCTTTAATGGGTGAGGGCATATGATTTATGGAAATGTATCCACTCCACAAAGCTGTTCACTGGCTGTTGCTGGTCACGTGAGGCCTTTATGTAGCATTAGATACAGTCAGTTGGTCAGTAACAGTGATATGGAACAGACTTTACAGGCCCCTACTGATTTTAGGCAGCCTCCCAGCCAACGCTCAGCCCCTTCCTGGCAATAAGGCCAAAGAGGGCATTAAGATAAAAATATGCTTACTTAACTTCCTGGTGCAAAACATGGTACAGGAGGTCTTCTGGGTTTGCATCATCTGAACTGAGCTTGATGGACTGCTGAGTCACCAATTCAGTGCCGCAGTAGCGCAACTGCTCTTTTCATAGGCATAACACTCATTTTTGAGTGCTGTTCCTTTTTAATCTCTTTAACCTTGACCCTAATCTGTACAGCATCACTACAGCACAGCATCACTACAAACATCACTACTATAGCATCACATCTTCCATTACCAGATTCTATCTTTGGAGGGGAAGAACCCAAAAGGTCACTATTTACAATGCTTTTTCACTGTTTAATGTACCAAAATAAAAATTAGAAATGTAATTTTTGGGTCAACATAAGGTTCGATCATGAGCTCTAGACAAGTTTCCTTGCATAAGTAAACAAGGGACAGACTTACAGACTTGTATATAGTGCTTAGCGCAGAAAGGAAAAAAATCTGCCACCTCCACACCCATCCTTTGGTGCTGTTGCGTCCTTTACAGGTATGTGTATTTTTGGCCTCTAGCAGAAGGCAGTGTGGCCTCCCCATGACTGAGCCCTATATGGGGGATGAGGGGCATGATTTATGGCCTGTACAGGTAGATGTGGCCTTGACTAAAGATGGATGGGATAAAGGCTCCTCAATGGCCCTGTGTGCCCTCCCCTAGAATCGGCTTTGCTTTTATAAACTCTATTGAAAGAACATTCATGGGTGTACATAAAAAGTGAACTTACAGAACTTACAGTGCGTTCTTTTAAAACATAGTAATGTTGAAGATCTGACCCTGGCCCTCTGGCACCCACTGGTGGAAAATCATGCAGGACAAAAGCAGAGGAGCAGCATTCCAGCCAGACTATACTCTAAGCCACTGTGGTTGAGGTCTAGAAGCCAGCATATGTGCATGAGGATCTGGGCCAGATCTCCTGAGTAGGTATTACAGCACCATACCCTACTACACACACACTAAAGTGTGTATTTCTTTTGTATATTCTGATCACAGATGCCCTTTCAAAACACACCTAATATAGTTTTCATCTATAAGTAGCTATACTCATTTTTCTTGAAGCCATTTGCAGTTGTTAAAATCTCTTTGAACAGCCTAAGTTCTTATTTAGTAATACTTTTTTATGTGACCAAGTTCCTTGTAGATTAAAGGTTTTTTTCTATTAAAGACCCACATGGGTCACACAAATAGTCAGTAAATTGTGACTAAATTGAGCCATATCTCTTGCTCATAACACCGCAAGATAAATTAGAGAAAGATATGTTTTGCAGTCATTTTACTGTGTCCTTGTGAGATGGCGGCCAAGTTCGTGGAAGTTTCAAATGGAAGTAAAAGGAATTAATCAGAAATGATCAAATTAATTTTATTAAGATCATTTACAACTTAGAACACTGTTCCCAGTTGTGCCGGTCAGGATCCTTTTCCGAAGCTCCGGAGGTGAGAGGTTAATGGCTAATTTACTGAGCTAGGCAATTTCGTTTCATTTTTCATTACCAATTATCTCTCCTTGTTTTAAAATGTAAGCGTACTTCCAAAAATACCCCATTCCCCGGCATTACATCTGTCAGTTAAAACTGCTTAATTATAAATACAATAGTATGACATTGCCATAAGTATTGATGTTTTAAAACGATTTTCTGCCATTGCCCTATTCCAGTGGGTGAGGACGATCCAATTTCACCCTTTTTTGCTCTTAACGCTATTAGTAAAACATATCATTAAAAGCAATTGGAGCTAACTTTGAGGTTAACCAACACTTTTAGATAATTTAGGAAACTGGCAGTATTAACTGGCAATGGTTCTCATATGTGAATTTGAATTTTAAAGGAATATTCTAGTCCACTGGAAATATGCCCACTATACAAGTAATCCCTGCCTGGCACAAGGATGTTAAGATCATGGCTCTGATGGGCAAAAGCATCCATTGCATCATTCTATGACCTTCACTTCACTACAGATATTTCTTTATGCCATGCTGTGCAGAATGGAGTTGGGACTGATCAGAAGAAATAGAAAGAGAGATAACTGTAACTGCAGTTAGAACATGCTATCAATTAGAAATTTCTTCCAAGATCCTTTTTGAGCTTTGACACCAGAACACAGGAGTTTCTCTGCTATTGAGCCTCCCAGTCTGAACATCAATTGCAGCTACCACACCCAACACAGAATGAAGACACACTGAATTAGAGGTCCACTAAAACAAAGCATACATTTGCTGGTCCTGGGTGTCACAATTTTCTATTTGGCGGTTCAGTAACACTAATAGCAGTACAACTACTATTAACACTATTAAAGCCAGGTTGAAGTGGTAGTCAGTTCATGTAGACCCCTGTTCCATTTGGTGCATAAAAAGCTGTCTGCTCCTACTGGACTGGTTGCACTTCCCTAAAACGTTTTGGTAAAAGTCACCACAGTAAAAAGCAGAGACATCAAAAATAACTTGTAATGCTGATGTCATCTTTGCATTTTCAAACCAACCAATAAGCATTAAGCTGAAAAGAAAAGAAAGACAATGTGTACATAAAAAAACTCCCATTATCAGAGTTCTCATGTACTGAATGCTCCCGTCTCTTTGAGATGGTCACATCCATTGAGGCAGTAGTGTCCAAAGGTTTAATGGCAGATCAGTAGGGGCAGACTGACTACTGGAAGAATAGGGAGAATTTCCAGTGGGCTGGCTGTGTAGCACCTGAAGTCTAAGTCAGAATCCATTCCTTTTTCTGTCAGTGCTGTTCTGCTTCCCCAGTACGCCCCAGTACAACCTCTGCCTTTCAAGTCTTCCCACCATACCTGCCCCCCTCCCCAGTTATGACACCACAGCCCATGTTCTGGTTTAAGAGAGCTATAAGTTTAGCATCATGAGTGTGTTTGCCATACCAACCCCTACCACATTATTGGTGCCTACAATACTAAAGCTTCAGTACCACTGATTTATGAATGACAATATCCACCCTTGCCCATGACCTGGAATTCTATAGCCTCTGCCTTATAGCATACTCATTGATTGGGTGGGATGCATATGGGAAGAAACGGACATGACGAGGGCTGACTGAGGGCCCATAAAGTCCCCGGCTGATTTTGGGCACCATTTCCCCCAGCCCTTTATAATCCGATTTTCTTGGTGTAGGTTTACCAACAAATTTGTATTTTCTCTTGTTGTCAGATTGATTTTTATTGGGGATGGGGTTAGTTTTCGCTGGACTTTGGCTATAACTGAGGACTTGAAGTAGCCCTAAACTTGCTAACACGGTTATGGCTTTTACATACATTTTACAAGTTGACGTCTCTGTATTGTTAGTCTTTGCTATGCCAGATTACTAATCTGAAGGTGATAACAACACAAACGTGCATCAAGACAGCATTTGTAGACAAACAAAGTTGTAGACATACAAAGTTGACGATAAACACAATCTGGGCATGCAGGAATTTTAAAATGGGACTGTCAGATATTATTTGATTGTCTTTTGCAATGATGGCAGTTCTTTCCTGTGGAAGGGGGTCGGTTCCCCCAAAACATTGGATACAAGGAACTGCGCTATGTCACCTCATGTTTTCTACATGTACTTTTGAATATATTTTTCTGCATACAATGATTTGGAGTTCCGGTCCCAGTTACTAATTACTTGTACAGCGCTCCCACCGCAGACCTGGCACCACCAGACCCCATCTCTATAGACAGTGAGTGTGCACCTGCTCTTTGGACTATCTGGGCATTGGCATGATTAAATTTAGTAATACAAAGATAAGAAACGGCTTTTACTTCAGCCTTTTAACAGATCATCTGACAATTAAGCAATGTATATTATAATACAAAGGAAGGAAACAGTACTGTAAATTGAATGTGCCTTAAACTGAAAGCCTGCCTTGGGGGTGTTTAGGTAGGGTGGCTGCACAGGGTGGCATAATGCTAGGAGGCACCAGGCATGGTCCTGCATCTGTCTAGCCTCCTGCAACTATGGAGTGGGGAGATTTTGCTGGAGCAGTGGGTGGATGGCTCTAACGGGAACATATGTCTCTACTCCATAAATTTGTGTATTGAGGGCTATTGGCGCTTTTACTCCTCCCCCACCTTGTTCCTGTGGGGGGCTATGGAATAGCGGGGCATCTGAGTTTATTGCTCCTTTATAAATAACAGGTAAGAGGCTACATGTTTTTCACAACTAATGGCAATAGCCAAAATGTGTTGCTTGATTCAGAATATATTTTTCTCCCCCCCAAACCCCAGGTGCCTATTACAGAGTGAAAAATACAGATTGAATGCCATTTTTATGCATTCCATTGTACTGTTTGTTATGTTATTTACAGTTGTACTCGGGTTTGTTAACAGAAACACATATTGTGGGTAGCAGTCTCTGTAGCACAAAGGCAATACTCAGACTTCGAGGCAGGCATCTTAAATCTTTAAATAGTCAATAAAACGTTATAAGTTGCCGTATGACAAAATGTGCAGATCACAAGCATGATCTAAACCGCACATTCATGAACTTGTCAGCAACTTCAGTAGAGGGCTTTGTACATAAACTGTTTTGCGCCATATTAATTTTCCCTTTACTGCAAACCAATAGCTCTCACAGGCAAGAGAATATGGCTTTTAATAGGACCTATGCACTTCCAACAACAACAAATGACTTGCAGCAATAAATCACATTTATTGATATATGCTATGGATATCGATGAATCATCCATCAAAGGCACAAAAGATGTCATTTAATTTTTAATGCGGTCAGTGTTTAAACATTAAAATCTTTCTTGTCTCTTGTTACTAGACTGTGTGTATCGAACCCTTTACTATCCACCTTCCACTTTTTGTAAGTTTAGTCATTTAAACTTGGTTTCTTAAAAGGCATGGCATTGCAAGCCTGTTTGGGGGTAGTTGCCCCAGCGCAGGACGCAGATTTTGCCCCTGCTAATGATGGGTATTTAAATAGAATAGATAGAGACAATAGATTGCATTAACTTCTACCTATACATATATGTAGAGTAACATTTTGATTTGGGTTTCCTCCCCCTATTTCGGGTTGTGGAGTTCCCAGTAAAATGTCATGTACATATGCCAACTCCAGCAACCAGGGAAGAGAATTAAAAGAGTGGCAGGTGGTCCTGAAGTAGGATGTGTAGCTAAATCTGGATAGGTCATCAAGCTAACAAGTACCCAGGGGAATTCTTTTAGGCGGAGGCACAGCTAAGAGGATATAAATGTAAGTGGGGGGCCTTTGATTAAGGAAGTCCTAGGGGAATGGGGTTCTGGCAGATAAAGGCAATTCTAGATATCCTCCTAAAAAAAGACATTGAGGCTAACATTTTAGAACCTGTGAGAGACTTTTTGACTTAACACAGCAATAGGACAGTTCTACGTGTGAAATACCTTTTTGTATATCAAAAGCTCTCAAAACACAGCCTCTGATAAATTATTTGATTAACACTTCATATGTAAGTGTGGTCCTTTGCTTAGATGGACTTACCAGCCCCCAAAAAACAAAATGATACTCAACTTTTGTCCCCCCGCAGCTGATCGGTTTTAGTCCTCCTTTTTTTGTATTTTTATTAGCAGCATATAAAGGAGCCCTATTGTGTAACATGTTCTAATAATAACTGTCTGCCAAAACTAGCTAGATGAAGAAATAGTTACTTGTATAAAAAAGTTCAAGTCAATCTTTTATTTCCTTCAACTGGCTTGGGAGGAATATTTTTTGCACAGGGTGTATAAGTGACCGCTCATCTTAATTTCTTGAATAGTTAAAAGGTTTTTCAAAATTAGATTTTTGCAAGATAGATTTCCCTTACGTAAAGCTATTGAAGATCAACAAAGTCATGACTTTAACACACAAATGATCTTGGATTGTGCAGGAAAATCACACCATTTTATTCACAGCTTTAAAGCAAGAGTTTTTTTTTTGTTTTTTTAATAGCTTCACACCTCTTATCTTAAATGTGTTTTGTTCAGCCAACAAAGTAATAAAAATCCCTGCGTGATGTTGAATTACAGTCTAAATTGTTTCTTAAAGAAAACGATCAAATATGGGTATGGGGAAACTACTGTAATAGCTGGTTTATAAATCTGCCCAAATTAATAAATAATGGGGTATGGGAGGCTAATAACATTAGCATGCTGATTAACTTAAGAGGAGACATTTATCCTAATATTATAAGGCTCCATATAGTTTAGAATAAATAGCAAAACTATACATAAACTGTCACCAAATGTTTATAGCCTAGCTACCACTAAGCAGCTGTTTTGGTGTCTAGTAAGTGAAGGGCCTACTGCTAGATCTTTAAAGCAGACGTAAACAATATTAAACAATATTTTAGGGGAGTTGAACACCTCCTCCCCCTCCTCCCTCACCCAGCATTTTGATTTGGCATTCCCTGCACTTAACAAGCTGGAAAACCGGATCAATTACTCATCTGTCCCAGTTGTATGGCCCACATACATACTTGGCTAGCCCCATTGGTCACTGTAATAGAAGGCTACATTTTCTGTCATGCCCGGTCCTGGAGCTCCCTGTCCTATGGAGATCCCGATTTCGGATGGTGAAACCCCTCCTTAAACTCATCTTGTCTTGTGGCCAGCAGGGGAAAGTGTAAGTTCAATAGCCCAACATTTCCATAGGATCTTATCATACTGGGCAAACAAATTATTCCAAAAATGTTTTTCTAAAAGGGTTTAGAATGTGCACCAAGGGGAATTTTTATTTATACACTGTATCTATGTATCTTCAACTAGCACAGTCTACAAGAAAGTCACCATTCATTTTTGTAACTATTGATCTGTGTAATTATTAGCAGAAGATCATTTAAGTCCTAATTGCAATGTTTTAAAAAGCAATGTATCTTTAATGTCATTACCTTTGGTGGATGAGCATGTAATAAATAGGAATTAAAGCAGCTGTGTTTGTTTTTATACGGATCAGTAATTAGGACAGCTAAGGGATATTTCCATTTTGATAGCCACTGGCACAACACGATAAAGTAGTTAGAACTTTATAGCGTCCTTTGGTCTTCAGGTTCTAGGAAAAGGACATCATGTGTTCAAGGAAATTGAGAAGCCAATATTTCATCTTCATTTTGCCATTAGATACCCTGGATATCCGGGAGGCAGCTTAATGCCTGGTGTGAATATTACCGGTAGTCATTATATTTCATGATGTTTGCCAGTAGTCATTATTTTTTGATGATAGTTTGATCACTAGGGGGTGCTATTTTATTACAACCAGGCATTTCCTTTACACTTAGGCAAACTACCAGCAGCTGTGCTGGAACAAGTTATTTTTTAATTTCAAAAATAGGGTATCCATTTGACTACTTGCGCTTTTTGCAAAGCTAAGATGTTTTCTAATCAAGAAATAGAGTTCATAATTTGTTTAATGGCTTTCTGAGCAGCTATTGGTTTTATCTCTGTCCCTGGAATATGACAGATTAAAGGGACATTTCCATCCAATTCTTTTTAGTATATGAAAATGTCATATATGAATATTACAACTCATTCTTTCAACACTATTATTATTATTATTATTTATTTATAAAGGGCTATCATATTCATTGGCACTATACAACTTACAGGAGGGTGGGATGAATAGCAGACTTAGAATACACAAGGCAATATGAGTGGTACATAACAGAGATATGACAACCACTGCATCTGACACAAACAGTATTATGAGTCAGATTCAACGAAACACGTTGGGAGAGAGAGATGACTGCCCTTTCAAGCTTACAATCTAAAGGATGAGAGTGGAGATAAGAGTCTGGGTCACAAAGAGTATGTATTAAGCATGGTAACAAGTGCCCTGAACGGTGACAAGACCCGATGATAGGTCAGGTGATAGGCTCATCTAAATAGATGTGTTCAAACAATACTTTTTATGGTAGAATTGTATGGGGAAGGACATTTCAGACAAGTGGAGTGGCACATGAGAAGTCCTAGACATAAGAGTGGGAGGATGTGATCAGAATTGAGGACCGAAATCGGTCAAGGGCAGATCATAGACTACATCTTGGTTGGTATCTTTGGACTATCGATGAAATGTAAGAAGGGGTTGGCCCCTGCTCTTGTTTTCTTTCCTTGGCTTTGATTTAGTAAACCTTGCTTTAAAATATCTCCTGAAAATCAGGACTGTTTTGTGATTTATTTCAGGATAAGGCATGAGCTAATAAAAGTTGTGTTAAAGGAGCAGTATCGCGAATTTTTCTTGGTGACTTATATTTAAATGGTACTTGGAATGTAGATAAGTGTTGGAGTAAGAATTACAAATGTAGAAAAAAATGATGTGTGTGTTGAGCAGCTGGAGGCTAATAGCTCATGTTTATGTCTTGTCAGTGACGGGCGCCGACACTCTGGCCTGTTCCACACTGAGGAGAGGGGTGCAACAATGTATCAGTTCCACGCTGAGGAGAATGTATCAAAGTCTCAGCTGTTCAGTGCTGGCAGCCGTCCAGCATCAGATAACAACATTGCAACATTGCCTGGCCAGAACTTATATATCTAAAACAGAGAGAAAAGCTCTAGAAGTCATTTAGCTGATTTTGACAGTTTTCCCTTCATGTTGGCTCTGCTGCAAAATTGTACAGTTTACCATTTTCTCTTTTTTTTTCCATATGATCTTTCTCTCAGCTTTGTGTGTTTTGAGCAAAGCCCAATCCAGGATTTTCACTATCTGGAGTTTTGTTTTGTGCCCCTAGGGGCATCCCGACTTGGGATGCCCTGATATGTGAAATCCTCAAGTTCGCCTGTGAAAACGTACCTTTCCCTGTCCCACAGCGCATGCGCGGGCTCTCATCCAATCAGCTCTGTTTGCACGCAGATGGGGAGCCTGAGCAGTAACCTCCCTGGCCGCCCGGCCTGTCTAAATGACTATCTGCGTGAGCGCACCAGAAAAATGGGGGGATCTGTGGTTATCCAGGGGTCGTTTCACACAGTGGGCATCCTGATTTAGAATGGGGTTTTGTTCCACTTTAATACTTTTAGATTTTCCTTCACAGTTATTCAAAGAAGAATTTCAGTCGTTTTCAGTCAGTTTAGTTTATTTTGTATAGATTTTACACATTTGAGTCACCTGGTCTCATAACAAAAGCAGCACCTCACACACACACAGCCGTTACCACTGATTACAGTGTCAGCCTCTGAGGTAAAGTGTTGCTAGGAGACCAGTGGGCTAAATGAAGCAGCTCACTAAATACAAGCCAGCAGATCCCCCTATTCAGCAAATGGACTGAGCTATTATAATTATACAATTTAAAAGAGAGGCATATATTTTTTTCTTTTTCTATCGCCAGATTATTTATACACATGTTATAAGCTATTGTATGGCTATTTAATTATTTATCTTTTTTAATGCAAATTTCGCGATACTGCTCCTTTAAGGGAGGAAGTTAGAACGTGATTCACTCCTAAAATGTTTACTATTACTAAATGTTTACTATTTAATTTGATTTTAAAGTATAAATTAATAAATTAGCATAAGCATAATGTAGGGGGTCTGTAAGAGCTTGAAATTGTGCTATTGTCTATATATATATATATATATATATATATATATATATATATATTAATATTTAATTGCTGGCAATCAGTGACCAATTGGGTTTGCCAAGTGGGCTTGCACATTAAACCAGAATGGTTGCTGGAAGTAACATGATTTGCTGCCACTGGCTGGTGAATTATAGAAGTGGTGACTTGACTTTAATTCCTTTTTACTCTAACTGCCACTGTCTGCCTTTATCAGACCAAAGAAGTAATTAAGAGTCATTTAGAGTATCAGCCCCCCCCCCCCTTTATTTGCTAACTCCTTATATCCTGAAAATACAATCTTCATAAATAAATAGACAGCACTGTGTTTGTTCACGTCTGCCTTCTGAGAATATGTACTTTCTCACTAGGATCAGGGAAGGATTAAGTTTGGTAGAGGCTCCTAGGCACATAATCTGGTGGAGGCCCCAGATACAGCAATTCTTTTTGCTTTAAATTAAAAGTCAAGCCAAGTAACTTATTGGTGGTCGTCTGCCACACGCCCACTTACTGGAACGTCAGATCGAGTACCTTAATGCCACCCATGTGCGCATGTGTGCTGCTTGGGAACTCCTGCTTTGCCATTCTGGGCGGGGTGTAGTGTAGTCACCCAGCTGGTCCAACAGAAAGCAGTTCCTCTGCATTGAGCTGACAGCGGCTGTGCTTGGTGGCTTATGTGTAATGAGCGGCCACTGACAGCTCTGCACTCACCCATCCCTGTATCATTGCTGTTGGCGGCTTTGCTTCTCCATCCAGCCCTGTGGTGGCTTTGGGCCCCCACTGTCGCCGATATCTTTGTTGTTGGCCTTGCGGCCCGTCAGATCAAAGACTGAAAAGCCTCCTGGACCAGACCATAACCCAAAAGTTGGTGGAGGCCCCCTTTGCAGGGCAAGTGGTGTAGGCCCTGGGGGGCACATAATCCGGCCCTGGCTATTATTGCTATCAGTGAAGTTTGTACTGAACTCAGATGCACTGAATGACAGATAGGCAAAGGATTGAGCAGTTATCAGCTGTTACCATACACTGTGGGGTAGTGTGTCTCATATAGTGTATTGTAAGAAGGGCTGGATTACAACCACCACTCAGATAAAACAAGTTGGTCATGAATAAACAATCTCCAGGGGTGGAGCTTTAGTAAATGAGCTTGTTCTCAGCTTCAACGGCTATATTTAGCAGTACAGAAGGATAGGTTAACAGACAGATTTAAAGTGAGCACTGGAGAACAGGAACTAAACAAGGCAAAGCAGAGACAAGGTGCAATACAGCAAACAAAAGGTGTTAGGCTGCAGAGAGAGGTTACAGACAGAGGGTAGGGAGCAGATAGCACAGGAGAGAGCCGCAAAAACCACACAAACAGGACAGCAGGTGGCATAACAGGGAAAGCATTGGGCTTGGAATACACAAAAGTGAGCATGTTATACAGTAACTAGATATTCAATTTGGTAATGGATTGGCTAATAGTGTTCTATTAAAGGATGCATATATTTACATTTATAATTTTGTATTTATAATGTGTTCAGTTCACTTTGCAAGCCATTTTACACAATGCTGGTCTGTGCTATGTCTGTACTGTATATCAAATGTAATGTATGTTTGTTACAAAAATTTCTGGGCACACACCATACAGCTTAATCTGTGTACAATTGCGCTCCCATCCCCACCATTCAGGTGGGGATGGGAGCGCTCCCTCATCTAAAGGGAAACTGGGGATGCTGCTGCTTCCTGTTGTTGGACTCTGTGACTAAACTGATGAGACAAGAGTCCAATCATGCACCATAGGACTGCAGAAAAGTAACTTTTTGCAGGCGATATGGGGGTTTCACACAGCGGGGAATCCCAAATCATGATGCCCCTGCGCAAAAGAACAAAACACAGGATAGTGGGTTCAAGCACTGATTGAACAGTTTACTTACTAAGTAAACTGTTGGGACTGTGATATTACAGGTTTAGCAGGACTGTATAGAGACTAGACAGATTGAATTTTAATTTCTGTAGCCAACATTTGGCTGCGTCTATATTGTGTGGAAATGATTTGATTTGACCTGATACATGGTGTACTTGTGTTTACAGTAAAAAAAGCATTGGGGGTGGGTGGGTTGCATGCATCATTCACACAGTTCTAGTTCAATAACTGCGAGCGTGACATCATTCCCCAAAGCCCCATTTTCCAACAGCATGGACTCGAGGCAATAAAAAAAATGCCGCATCAGATACATAACTCCAAGGACACCCGCCAGCTTGCTGCGTGTCATTCTACTAAACTTTCATAAAGAATTTCATTGGCCTCAAATGAATTGGAAAAATGCTTTCCTTGAAAATGAATCTGGAATTACCTGATTATCCGTTCGGTGCATGTGAATGTCACCCAGAACATTGCTGCCAGAAAATGGGGCCATTTCTAGCTTTTTTTTATCTTTTATTATTAGATTTTGCATAAAAGAATCCGTTTAATCTCAAGCAGGTAAGTGCACAAAGGCAAGAACTCAAAGTTGAGTACAAAATCTATAAATCACAGTATCCCTGGGCAAAATCCCATTACCACAAAATGTCTGGAATCCTATCTTACCCATGGTCATGGAAGTGAAAGTGTAAACATGCAGCTAATGGGTTATGCTATTCATGCAGCATTTTACATGGTAAACTTAAAAATCACATATAACACGGGTACACATTACAGAAAGTTAGCTGTGCAGGCTAATGTTTGCTGTACAATGTATCACAGCAGCTGTTGCTTTTGTTACAATTGTTACACATGTCAAAGCTGTTACAATGTGCTAGATGTCAAGGAGCTGATTGGCTTTTACAGAATAAGATGATTACTCATCTCTGCTTAATACATTGTGCAGCAGGAGGGAGAGATGCTGCAACAGGAGGTAAAAACTTCCCAGCCCAAATTCAGTGCATTCAGTAATGCTGTCACTGTATTACTTTAGGATCTAAGCTCTATGCATGGGGGATCCATAGCCAAAGCTTGGACAAAATAACCCCCTTTCCATCCCTATGCAAATATAATATACTGGGCAGATCTACTCATCCACTTCTGTGTTCCCTTGCAGTTTGGGTACTGCAATTGACTGCCACTGGCCAATCAAGTTGGAAATCCTGATTGGCTGTCAGTGGCAATTGGGGGCCTCAACCAAGCAGCCAAGATCTAGGGAATAAGAAATTAAATAAGCATGGACCCTGAGGGATGGTGGGTGTGTACAGCAGGGCACCCCAAATTGGCATGCCTACCTTCTGCAGGACTAAACTAGCCAACAGTCATTTTTGAGTATTGCTCCTCTTTCTTGGTCAGCCAAAGAATGTATGAAACTCAGTAGAATCAGGTGTTAATAATGCAGTTTAATTAATTATAGGAGTGAGATTTTTCTTTATCAAATATTAAGTCTAATCAAGTCTAATTAACCTTATTGAACAAAGGCATATATCTACAAGTAACACAACAGTTTAGCTTTTTATTTTATTTTTAAAAAATGAAAATGTTTTTTCGGCTTCCTGCGGCTGAGTGAATTAAATCTTCCGCATACAGTAGAATGGTGTGATGAATTGCTATTGTGTTGTCATCTTTTAATCTTATTTCTTGTGTTAGGGCACCTTAAATATTATAGCGCTTTTAAAAATTATGCTAGAATTGTCACTGCTGGAGGTTTTTCTGCCGTTAAATATTAGCTTTTTTTCAGTGATTTATGGAATTGCCCACCCCTCCCCAAAAACGTATTGATTTACTTTGTCAAATGGCTCTTTGGAGTCGCATTAATATTCTTTTGTCAGATTATATTTATTCTCTGTGTGAGCCAGAATCCTACAGCAGAATAGATTTCACTTAATACATAACTTCAGTGATGGGAGGGTTGGCAATTTCCTCCCGAAATAATCAGTTAGTTGAGATGTATGCGGCAAAAAAAGGTCATATTTTTGTATGATGTTGGTTGTCTGGCAGATGCGACATCAATTAAAGAAAAACATTTGGTTTTACTGGAGACTGAACCCAGGGCCTTTTGTGTGTAAGACATATCTGTTCACCACTGAACTATAAAACCACAAAAATGTTTTTATTTTTACATGGGTTCAAACCAAGGGCCCCGTGCATTTCAGGTGGAAAAGTAAACCACTACAGTATACACAATGTGTGTATTTTACGGAGGAAACCCGAGACAATCTGCATGTAAGGCATGGGCATACATACCATAGAGGCAGTGCAGGCACAGGCCCCCGAGCCCATGAAACAGGGGGCCCGGTGCAAGATACTCTCACAACTTCTACAGAATGTGGCCTCTGTGCGCGCGCCTACACGCATGCGGTGCACGCCTCACTCACCACCCTCTGCATGCGCATGCCACTCTCCACAGGCCTCTCGAACGCAGAGGGGCTGGTGAGTGTTCTCGGGGGGAGGCTGCTGCTGATAGGGGGCTGATGCGGTGCACGCCTCCCTCACCACCCTCTGCATGCGCATGCCACTCTCCACAGGCCTCTCGAACGCAGAGGGGCTGGTGAGTGTTCTCGGGGGGAGGCTGCTGCTGATAGGGGGCTGATGCGGTGCACGCCTCCCTCACCACCCTCTGCATGCGCATGCCACTCTCCACAGGCCTCTCGAACGCAGAGGGGCTGGTGAGTATTCTCGGGGGGAGGCTGCTGCTGATAGGGGGCTGTGATGGGGCCCTGCTGTGGTGCCCCATTTGGGCAATATATGCCACTGATGTAAGGCAAATATGATTACCAATACACTATGAAACCACTCAAAGTACCATTTAGACAAGACCTATGCTAAGAATGTTGCATTCAGCTAGGGCAGGACTTTCAATGTTAAATTGGACCCGGATGCACTGGAAAAAGGGATAATAAAATGCAACAATGAACTTAAGGTATAAAGCGTTACTAAAGCAACTGTACACAAATAACCAACAAAAATGGACCTTATGGATTGAAAAAACTAAGGAACAAAGACTAACAAGGTAGTTTGAGAGAGGGACCCCAAGGTGCTTCTACATTAATTGACACAGAGCTTAGTGACAGGGCATGATTCCTAGGCTCTTCCTAGTCCTTGGCCTGGTGGGCCATTCTGCTGCTGCTGCAGGCTACTTGGAGCATTCAGCAGCAGAAAGGCTCTCTGGGCCAAGGACTAGGTAGAGCCTGACCACTTCTGGAGTGGTGAAATCCTACAAGCTCTAGGCAAATCTCGAAGGACACTGGCAACTTGAAACAGCCCTGCTGGCAGCCTGGTAGAAAGAAGACATAACAATCTCCTGCTACCCCTAGCTGATGGCGTGTTAAGTATTTATCACCCTTAGCAGCAATGTCAACCTTGGGGGCCAGTTTGAAAGGTGATGGGTGGAGTTTAGGGGTGTGGCGTATTTGAAGGTTTTTGAGAAAGTAATATCTCCATCAACCCATAGAAACTGCCTGTGCTCTGTTATTGCCAGGTAATGGTTGACTCTGACCCTTGTGGAGGGGGGGGTAGGTTACTCCTAGGGACATCAGGTGAGACCAGTGGGTTCAGTAGTGATCAGGATGCCCCTGTTGGGAATTGGTTTTGGTCCTTTTTAATTGGGAGGCCATATGTGAATGGCTGCCCACTCTTGCCCATAGTTAGCTTGTAACATGACTTGCCATGTTGTTTCATTGCTCGTGTAACAGTGATTGCTGTATTTACATTTCAACAAAGAATATTAAAGCATTCTCCACCAGGACTCCCTGTAGTTTTCATTCCGTTGCTATTGCCAGGTCTGTGCGTGATCCCTGTTTCTGAATTCCTGTCTAATTGTTCTCTTCTGGTTGCATGATCAAGAATGGCCATCTCATGAGCCTCCAGTCCCTGGAGTGGCATGGAAATGAGAGATTTGCATATATTGGCAATCTGCATATTTTTGAAGGACAGTGGGAGTGTGGGGAAGAAAGATTTGGCTGTGCATCGCTGTAGAGGACTGTAATTGATTCTGAGAGACTGACAGCAGATGCTTGTAATCTTAGAAGAAAAGCATCTTCGTGATCTGCAGACTCAGGAAATACTCTACCTATATAATGAGGGAGGTGTTTTACAGGAAACGAGCAACTGGAATACATTTAGGCTTCCTGACTGTGTATTTATTTAAAACTATCTCCGTTCATCTCTGAAAAATGTCTGGACCCTTCCCGTTTTCTTTTTCATAGATAAAGCAATGTGGTCTTTGTATAATCCATGGTTGGCATGCAATCTGAGCTGTATTTCCCATTAGGCACTTAAAGGGCTTGACCTGATTGGGAGGCAGCAACCTTCTGAGTCAGATCTCAACTATGGTTCCTTTTTTATTCTTTGGGATCTTACTTGTTTTACCCTACTGCACATGTTCAGTGGTATTCAGTGTCTGCATACACATTTTGTAAGGTTTTTGGTGGTTTTCTTCTTCTCAATGTAAAATAAACATGTGCTCCCATACCTGTCATTTACTCTGTGTTGCTGAAGTGGGAGTAGCTTTCCTGGTCTTGGGTAAAGCCCTTTATTATATCTGCTGTTACAAATCCCCGAGAGCCTTCAACTGTCAAGGGTAAGCTCTCCTCCCCCACAAAGCATTGGTGAGAACACAGTCAACAAACCTTGGAAAACAACTAAACTACTAAAAACTACTGGAAAACAAGACTGTGATCCCCCCATCTCAAGAGGCTGAATTAGGGCAAGTAAGGTTAAACATGTGAGCTCAGCAATGTGGAACATTACCCTGCCAATCAGACAATGATCAAGCCCGAGTCAGGAACTCTGCTGCGTACACCAACCAAAACAGTTTGTGAACGGTTGCTAGCGTAAATATGTTGTTGCTAGAGAAAATAGATTCTTATAACACAGAATGGCAAAAAATAAAAAGGATTTGCATTTTATGGCCATATTCATTAATTGTGTACACATTTAGGACCATATATGTACATTTCTTAGGTTTCTTGTTTCCTCTAATGCTTAGATGATTCCTTCTTACTTGGGTTTCTCTGTGGAATCAACCAAACTGGAATGCTACTGGACTAATACACCTCCCCCACCCTTAACAAAAGGTGCAGGATGGGGCTGACCAGATCAGTCCCTCACCATCCATTAACTTGAATGTCACTCCTGCAATGGAATAGTTATTGTTATTATTATAGCTTATTTATTTATATAACACCACCTTCTGTACTGCTGTTCAATGCAGTACACAGACTTTAGCAAAATTTCCATTCTTAGTGTTGGGTGGACCTGAACCGGTTTCATACTGAACTTTACGAGTTTGGGTTCCCAAAACCTGACTACGGATTTCAGCCAGAAGTCGGCCTTCTGCCCGAACACGAAAAAGCGAAGCAGCCCATCAAAACAGCTTACCTTTGCAGAGTGTGGAGCAGGAAGCACTGTAACTCTAGTCCATTTGACAGCCGGAATTCTGCCGAATTGCCCCCCAAAGTTTGGGTACCCACTGACTGCTGCTCCCATGAGTGAGCATTGCCCGCTGGCATTCAGAGTGTCCTCACTCATAGGAGCGATAGCCATCTTTCTGTGGCTCTGGCCGTAGCCCATTTAGAAGCCGGAATTTTGCCGAACTGCCCTCCAAAGTTTGGGTACCCATTGATTTTGCGTTCGGGTTCCCAAACCCAAACTTTTATTCACAGTTCTGCTGAAATTGTTGAACCTTTTCATACACCCAACACAAAACATTGGGGTATGAAAACAGGTCCTCTAGCAGTGGATGTTCAAGACAAATACTTCAAATCATGTCAGTCTGATAGCCTTGCCTGTATGGACAGTGGCTTTAGTGGCCTTTACTGGCATAATTGGGGACTCCAGGGTTCAGTTTACAGCTGCTCCTCCTACTTCTGTGGTGGTTACAGGTGCCTCTTCTTCCAGACCCAGTGGGGAGTAGTAACAATAACTGCCAGCCTATCAGGCTGTGGAGAGATTTTGAGAAAAACAGACAAGGCTAGTGATCACAGTAAAAGAGCATTCTGCTATCCCTTCAGGACTGAATAGATTTATTTAAGTTCATTTAAAAAGAGCCATGGCTTACATCAACCATCACATGACAAGGATTATGTCTGGGGAAAATGTTACGTTTTGGATCTTTCAAAGGCACACATTCTATTACATAGTTACATAGTTACATAGTTAATACGGTTGCAAAAAGACATATGTCCATCAAGTTCAACCAAGGGTGTTGGGGTCGGGGAAGTTATTTTTTATTTCACAGGGGAAGCTATTTTTATTGTTTGTCTTTATTTTTATTTTTTTTATTGATAACCACTAATAGTAACTGTTAATGTTATTTTCTTCAAAGTAAGCATCTAATCCTTTTTTGAAGCTGTCAGCTGTTGATGCTGTAACAAGCTTCTGTGGGAGGCTATTCCATAGATTTATAGTTCTTATGGTAAAAAACGATTGTCGGGAGACTAAATTTCTTTTTTTCCAATCGAAGGCAGTGCCCCCTTGTCCTTAGAGAGGATTTTACGTGAAATAGTGTTCCCCCATATTTTTTGTATGGTCCATTTATATATTTATACAAGTTAATCATGTCCCCCCTCAATCGCCTCCTCTCAAGACTAAACAGATTTAATTCTCGTAATCTTTCTTCATAACTAAGATCTTTCATTCCCTTTATTAGTTTGGTGGCTCTCCTTTGCACCCTTTCCAGAGTCAGAGCGTCCTTTCTATGAATGGGCGCCCAGAACTGGACGGCATATTCCAGATGAGGGCGCACCAGTGCCTTGTAAAGAGGCAAAATTACATCTCTATCCCGTGATTCCAGGCCTCTTTTAATGCACGATAGTATCTTGGTGGCCTTGGAAGCAGCTGCTTGGCATTGCATGCTGTTATTTAGTCTGTGATCTACTAGTACCCCCAGATCCTTCTCAACAAGTGACTCTCCCAGTTTTACTCCCCCGAGGACATATGTGGCCTTTTCGGGTTATTAAAGAGAGGCACCCAGAGCGCTGTTCTCTAAAATCTAGAGGTTTCAGAGTGTCTGACCGGCCTGGGGGACCTGCGTGGGAGTGTCTGTTTTTTGTTTTCGCTGACTTTAGTAACGCTTTAACCAGGTAGGGAATATGGTCTACCATGAGCCAAATTCAAAGAACTCCATAGAGGCTTATATTGATTTGGATGTCAGACTCTCCAAGCCTCTTGTAATAAATAATTTAACCACCCATGTAGAAAATATCCAGTCCAAAGAATGGGATTATTGATCCAGTCTAGCAGCACAGACCTTTCTTCTGAGTTTATCTGTTTTAAAGCATAAGGTGCCAGCATATGTCAGAGTATTTACCCTATTTCCACTCTCATCTATGACTCCTCATCCACTTTTCATAGGCTGGTAAAGTTTTTCTTTTTTTTTCTATGTCTAGTACTTAACGATCATTGTGCCTATTTCCAATTATTTAATTAAGACGAAATTTGGTCAACAAAATGAGCAAATTATATTAATGTCTCAGCAAATGGTCTAAGAAACAAGATTTGCTTATCCAGCAAATCCACTGATAAATTAAAATATAATTTTATTACTGCTATCTTGTATGAGTATTTCCAGAATTCAATCTTGCCGAATCGCTCATGCGGATAATCTAAATGTGTACTTTGTCACTTAATACATTAAGGGCCTTTTGTTCAATAACAATAAAAATGAAGCGCTCGTCACAAGCGCCATATTAACAAGACATCAGAATACTGATATGAAAAAGATATTTGACTTCTTTTTTTATTAGTTTAAACATATCCAACTTTGAGGGTTAGAATGGGGTTGCCTTGACTACGGAAATCGGCATAAAATGGATTAGCGTTGTCCTTCATAGAGAAACAATTGTCTTTGAAACATTTGAACATTTGTTGTCTATTGTGTTATTTCCAGTAACTGAATTTATTTCTTTATTTTGATCCTTATCTTAAATATTAAAACCTGCTCATATACTTTTAGCTGACCAGTTGTCAAGATAACACCATGTACACCACCATTTTCTCACCCTCCCTAAAGGCAAAAGCTAGGTACTATTTACAAAAATGCCACTTCATTATTCAAAACATGTAGCGTTTGGGCATTTTCATTCCAAGAGATGATCAGACAGGATAGAAGTTTCCTGTCCAGTTATTTGCCATGGTTTATAATTTGTGTTTATATTTTGATGACCTTTTATCGCTGTACACACAAGAACCCTAGAAAAGTAACTCCGACCTTGGATGTAAAATAAAGCAGATGGAGTGAAAAGTCTGAGCAATATCTGAAATATTTGTAGCAAGTCTCTGAACTAAATCATCTTTAAGCAGATGTACATCAATTAGAGGAAGTCTGACCCTCGTGAAAAAGCTTTGCCCTTGCATTCCCAAACTCTAGTAAAGGCTTTTGCACACACTGCTGATACTGATGGTAGGTGTCAGCTGTAACAGTGTGTGATGTGGCTTCAAGCATTATGACAAACAGAAGGTCCAATGGTGGGAATGGTGAGCGGAAATGGTGGAATACCAGTTGGCCCCAGCAGATCCCAGCTTCTCCTCATAGGTTTGGGTTAAGTACAGTTTAGGGATGAGTAAAAGGACCAAACATCAAACAAAGACCTTCCTTAATCCCTAGGGGACTTCCTGAATTGGGATGAATTTGGAGAATTTAGGCCAAACCTGGAATCTTTTAGAAAAGTTTAGGTTAATTAATGATAAGCCTAATAGTTTAAATTAAGAGTTAGTGTGAGGATTTAGGTCTAAGGATTACATTTTAGATTGAATAATACATTTTATTGAGACCAAATTTCTTTTTATACATGTTCCTTGTCAGATAGTTCAACAACAGCAAGATAAAGGAGCTACGTCATATACAGTATCTTTAGTCATGTATACCATAACCTGCATGTTCATATAGTGTGTTAATATCCCAATTGCATATAAAACACTAGACCATTGTACACTGGTCCTATTTTGTATTGGAAACTATGGCCTTGATTCACTAAGAGTAGAAAAAACATTTCATGGTAGTAAAAAATGCAATTCAGGAGAAAAAAGCCTGAGAATTTCACTGTTAGTAAATCACCAGATAGGAAGACAATGAAAGTCAATGGCACTTTTTTACTCCTGAGAAAAGTATTGAACTTTTTACCCCTTTTTACCTGTAGTAAAAAAGTGCCATTAACTTTCATTGACTCCCTATCTGGTGATTCACTAACAGTGACATTCTCAGGCTTTTTTCTCGTGTATTGAAGTTTTTAATACCATGAAATGTTTTTTCTACTCTTAGTGAATCAAGGCCTATGTGTCTTATTTATAATGTGCGCCTTTTAGCATCATTTTTTGCCATCTTCGGAGCGCCAGCATTAGCATCTAATCTGGCGCTATACTGTGTACTATGTTAACGCTAACAGTTCGAACTCTACTAATTAGCTTTGTTGCACTTAGCTGTTAGCCAGCCTATGTCAGTGCCTATGCCAGCCTATGTCAGCGCCACTTTATTATGTCGTTAAGCGCTGGAGTTCCTCTTTAACCTTCAGTTATCTTGAAACTGGTCAACATGTCTGTGAATTCCACTGTGAAGTGCTGAAGTGATGCATTTTAGACCCCACGGGAATCTTAATTGTTACACAGGGCCGGATTAAGTGTGGGGGAAGCCCCTGGGCACAAAATTTGGTCAAGCAGATATAGTATTTTTTTTCATTTAAAATTATAGTCCAGCCAAGCTATTGGTTAGTGGTTGTCTGATACCTGCCTACTCATTGGAACAGTTTTGTTGCTCTAGACTCTCCATCCTGCCCTGTGGTGGCTGCAGGCTGCAGTTTTGCGAAAACAAAAAAAGGTTTGCCCAGGTGCACGGGGGCCCCCACTCCCACCAATAGCTTTGTTGCTGGCCATGTCGCCCATCAGACTAAAGACTGAAAAGCCTCCTGAACCAGACCATAATGCAAAAATTGGTGGAGGCCTCCTTTGCAGGGCAACTGGTGGAGACCCTGGGGCGTGCGCCCCTTTCCCCCTCCTCATAATCCAGCCCTGTTGTTACTGCAGGATTTTGATGGATTGCACGTAACTGGAGTTCCATTTTGAAGTTTAACTATAAACTGTACATTTTTCTAACCTCCCCTAACCTCCCTCTGCTGTGATATTGCTCACATGTCTACCCAGAATACTAATAGAATTGTTGTTGCTTTGGCATTTTTTTAGCACAAGATTTTCTTGCAAGCTTTATTTAGGTTGATTGACAGGAAGCTTGTATGTATCACCTGAGAACCTTCCTATAAAAGAAAGATCTATGCCAAGCTTGCTGAAGTCTGATCTCTGGGTCTATAGTCTGCCAGAGGTTTACGATCTCTATCATTAACAAGCGATTAATCATTATGTTTGTGCTAGACGCCATGTGCTTGTATGTTTTACGTCTGTATTGACCCAAACATTGGATTTGTCAATACCTGGCTAACAGAGGAGGGTGCAGAGGGGACTATCATAGAGTCTGAATATGAATTTATTTGAAAGAATATATAGTATTCTTACTCAGCACTAAAAACATAACAACAGGGCCTGCAGAAATAGCAACCGCATGAGACATTCATGAAATCTGGCGGGCCCCACCATTACTGCTCTGCCTATAAGCAAAAATGACTTTAGGTCACTTTTAACAATCTCCCTCAAGGTCCCATGATCTGAGATGCCTCTACAGTTTAAGATCCTTAAAGAGGACCAAAACCCAGGATCTTTGGGTCTTGGTTCTTGCCCCTGGGGATCGGATCCGCTCAAGGCCCTTCATCCAGGAACTCATCTAATACAAGTGGATCTGAGTGCGCTGGCGGTTGCATCCCCCGCTTCCCTTTAACAGGGAGTGTGCCCACGCGGGTCACTCACAAATGCCTGGAGTGGGCATGTACCTTACTAAAGGTATAGCGTGGATGCGAGCGCTGCTCCCGCATGCACCATTGGACCGGGAACCAATGTGAGTTTTTGGGCGACCTGGGGGGTCGCACAAGTCTCACAGACTCCAGAGCTCTTAATAAGCTATACAGTTCAGAGAAGCACATTTTCTGTTGGAAGAGCAGAAGCCTGCACCAAGGGCGTAACTATAGGCGTGCAGGAGGTGCAGCCACCCTGGGACCCAGGAGATCATGGGGTCCCAGTAGTGTTGCTCCTCCACCTTATGTATCATATTTTTGCTCACTTTGTATCATTCAACGAAAGGAAGCACCATTCATCTCTTGTGTTATAGTATTTAGCTTCGTAGCTAAATTAAAAGACAAAGGTTTACTGTATGAGCAATGAAAGAGCCCCATTTAATGTTCGCACCAGGGCCCCTTCACATTTAGTTAAGCCACTGTCTGCTATCAGGGAGCACTGCCAGGAAAAGGTGAATATCTATCCAAAGCAGGGTTCATTGTTGTCTCCCACTTAAGGACAAGTATCTTTGGCATGTGCCCCCCTCCAGCACAAGACTGGAAGTGATGGCTGCATGGGGGGAGGGGTACTTGAGAGCACTGTAACAGATATGCCCATGGAAGGATTAGTACACTGTGTTCCATGTGGTTATACAAAGTATATTTTTCTCAGCACTTCCTAAATGGTGGATGCATACAATAACACTTTCAAGTCATCCATTTTTAAGAGTATAAATCAAATTTTGTTGGTCAAACCTCCCAATGATAACATACTTGTTTCACAAATTAGAGTACTCAAATGCACTGTTCAAAATGAATAGGCACAACAGAGTTTCTATACGTTTTATAGGTTGTAAAGAATTGATAGTGGCCATTTTTTGAATTACAGGTCATATTTACTGAAATCAAAAGCTATTGCAAACAGAAGCATCTTAACAGGCCAAGTGGTATGGTAACCCTTCTTACACATGACCTTCATAATTCTTGCATCCATTAAACCTGTGAGTTCTTGGAGAGTTTCTGCTTAAATTTATTGGCTGGATGAAAGAATAGCCTTGCAGAACTGCTGTTTTGATGTGTACTGCCACCCACCCTCATATATTGTTTGCTAAAGAATTCTCCTCAATAAGGTTGAGGTCAGGGGAGGATAGTGGCTACACCATACATTTCTCTTATTTATTCCCATAGCAGCCAGTTAGGTATTCTCTGCAGCTTGAGATGGTGCATTGTCATGTATAATTTTGCTACGGAAGACATGGTTATTTTTTTTTATTTTTTTTTACCATGGAAGAAAGAGGTATGTCATAAACTCTATATATTTTGCAAAGGTCATTATTACAACCCTGTCTCCTAATGATTATCCTGTTGGGATATAGTGGTCATTCACCAACCACCCACTCTACTGCGTTCATCTGAACCATCCAGGGTTGCACGACACTCATCAGTAAATAAAAGCTGCAGGACATCCAGCATCTTTGTTTGGAATCAGCCACATATCTCTTAAACTGTAGTATAATGAACATGCTTAATCACAAGGAATATCTAAAGTTTTATACCTTGGCCAAGGCATTACAATGTTTGATGCTTTTTGGCAACAGAGAGGTTGCTTGAAACCTGTGGTTTGCTTAGTAAAGTATAACATTCAAACTAGGAGCCCCGGCATCAAATTAGTGGTGATGGGGGAGGGGGGGCGGTCAGGCACAGTATAGGCTTTTTGCCTTTGATGCCCAGTTCAAACTATGGGGTCCATACATCACATTTTATGTTGACACAGTATATGCTGGTTGCCTTTGGGGCCTAGTTCAAACTTGAGGCTCAGCCATCACATATAGGTTAGGGGGCAGCCAGCAGGACTCAAGTTAGTGCTGCCATTAGGGCTGTCTGGTCAGGGCTCAGGCCTCTCTTCATAGCCAGGCCCCTTACTGGAGTCTTAGCTGTCCTGCTGTAAAGGCGGCCCTGCCTACTCATTTTGATAACATTTGTAATTGATCCCCTTCTTAGAGGTACTAAGAAGGTTGAGAACCATTGCTTTAATACATAGCAGCAAATTACAAGAGGAACCTTCCTAATGGTACAATTCAGCGTCCTGTTTTCTTTTCTTTTAAACATATTAAATTGATTTTGTATAAAATACCATGTATAAAACACATACAACTATATAAAGAATAAAACTAAAATATGGAATATTTCTCAATCTGGTTTTTCTCCAGTTCAGCTAAGGACGACACAGACACTACTAGTGCTTAACTAAGCAAATTGTACATCTTCTGTTTAAAAAATAATTGAAAAGAAATGTGACTTTTCCATTCGCACACGTGATCTGCAAACGTCGCCTCGTGAGAGAATGCCCACAGTCTACTCGTGGAATATCTGTCTTGCACCCCGCTGAGGCACCGCTGTTATATTGTTCATATTATTGGCTAGCTGTGCTCCCCTGACCATCGCTCGTTATTTGAGGCGCTGAAGCTTTTCTTTTCCTTCTTTGATCTCTTCTATTAAATGCACGTTTTCTATAGCTTTAGCTCATTACTGGTCTGTCAAAAGAGAAAGCTCTGAAGTCAACATTGTTTATTTCATCATGGTCCTCTGTTTGTTGTAAATTTGCATGTGTCGGACTTGTTGTTCTGCTTGTTGCGGTAATTAATATAGACTTAATACAATTTTTGGGGGGTTTGTTTCTGCTAATGTCAGCTTAAAATACACATTTATGAAATTCTATATTATAACAATGCGGTAATGATGAATTTGTTCTGAACATACTTGGTGCAAGATTGAATTAAAATCAACAATAGTTCTAAAGTTGGTAGACATGAGTTTATTTCCTATGTTTAGCATTTGAGGAGGAAGTCCTGGATAGGGAAAAAAACTCCCACCACTCATTGAGCCCACCCCAGTCCTAAGCTTGATTCGGGATTTAAAATAAAATAGGACTAACTGCCTAACAGTGGGTGTCTGATCTTCCAGGGGGAACAGGGCTTTAGAGATCTGCTTTTGCCACCCAAGCAGCCTTTATATACTGTGGATTACTGCTTAGCTAGCCAATTAGTAAATCTGCATAATGATTGGCTGACTAAGCAGTCAATCACAGTCAGTACAGCAGGGACTCGGCAGACTCTACAAATGGAACATGAATGCAGTAAGCGAATGTCACCTTACATGGTAGCTAAACACAGACAGAAAAAAGAAGGAAATGCCAGAGAGCAAAGGAATGCACAAGTAATATGACACATAAGTAAAATGCATAGAAACTACAGTTAAGCATTGGTCACAGCGCCATATAGTGTCCTAATTTGCCATAGCCGTATACTGCAGTAAATCTAGCAAAGGTCACTGCAGCATAGACTTAGCTAGAAGTCTGTTGTATCTCCAACATTTATAAATCCCAAGAAGCAGTGAAATATATGAAGCTGGTTATTTCAGTGTTTTGCCTGCTGCTGTTTTGTGGATCTAAAAGTGGGGTGATCACAAGATGTGTTTGGGGTGCATAGCAAAACTGGAGGCCTACCATTTTAGATCGTAGTTTGCTTTAGTCCAAAGGCTTGTGTGTTCCTTTACCTCCCTCACTGTCCTAGTGAAATAGAAAAAACTTGAACTAGACAAAACATCTATGTGTGTCACTCAATTGAGATGTCCGGAGACACGGTTTTCTCAACCAAACCTTTTAAGCTGCACCTTTATGCTAGTCCCAGCCTTGTCAGAAGAGTCTGCTTAGCTTCTGCAATGCAAGGCAAACGATTGGAGGGCTATAGATGGCAAATATGGATATAATGCACCAGGCAAGGTCTGATATAAGAAGCAGACTCTGGGAATGCTGAGGCATTGTAGAGCAGTTGTGGAGTATTGGAATGTATAATGAGGCAAGTGAGCGCTTAGCCTGTTATGCATCCTTATTCTCATATGTACAATTACCACAAAGACATGACTTAGTCCCCTTTGGCTTACATGCTTACTTGTTCTGTTAGAGGAACACAAGCGCACAATTTTACCAGCAAACGGTCACAATTTGCTCTGTTTTCTTTTCTTTGTTTGCTGTGGTACAGTTCATCTCTTTCTTATGTCAATTTTTTTCTGACATATGGCAGCATAACAGCCAAGAGGAAGAAAAGCTTTTCATTATAGGAGAGTAAGAATTAGCCCGGTGCCATTGTGTGTGTTCCTATGTAACAGTGTCAGTCAGGAGACAGGGTTAGAACCCTGTATGTCAGATTTAAAATGGAGAACTATTCTGTGCCGGATTGTATAAATTAAATTTCCATCACAGCCTCTCTCTGCCTCAGTCAATCATGTGCGGCCCTAAGAGATAAAGCCGGCTGTGCCAAGCTGGATCATTGACTTTTATCGTGCGGTGTATTTTATTCTCGCCAGAAATGATACACTGAGGCTCTAGTCATTATAATAAATATCTATACAGATGAACATACTGGGAAATATTGGTCTCACGTTGGACGCAGCCGAGCCTCTCTATATGACCGTTATATAGGTGGGACATTTGCAGAAGAAGAACTATCCTGAGATTTGCATTTATACAATTAATTCTGTTGCACATGAGTCTGGGGTTGATAACAAGGGTGTAGATAGAGGGACTTCTCAGTCCTGAGGTGTCCTGTGTGGTGGCATCAGTGGAATTTGAGTGCTGACAGGTGCACTTCCCCATGATCCCCCTGCAATTTGGGATGCCCCTGCATTGTTAAACCACTGGTTCCGTTATTATACTCACCTCATTGGAAAACCCACAATGCATGTGTGGGCTCTTGGTCAATACGTTTTCTATGCATATGAATGTGCTGCATAGAGCACTGTTTGTATACAGAGCTTGCATAGATCATTGAGAGAGGGTAGCATCCCTTTGGCCACTCCCCTCTGGCTGTGCGTGACTACGCTGGCTATCCATATAGACCTGGTAAATGAGCACACATCATGAAACCACCAGATTGGTAAGTATATTGGACGAACCATAGAAATTCACAGAGCGGAGTATCCCATATTGGGATGCCCCAGAGGCAGAAGATCGCCCAACTGAACGCTAAGGGCTTTGGTCATCTTTAAAATGAAGCAAAGTACTTTACTGAAGGCCAACATCACATTCACAACAATGAAATACATTTACTACCAGACATATTGCAGTGGCACAATCACTGGACAATCTTCACTCAACAACAGCTACACCTGATCTGGTTTCCCTTCCCCAGTTACAGTCAGGTCTATTATTACACGTGTCTAGGCCTTGGCTTCCTCCTCCGGTTCCAGTGACTGACTGCTATTTCCCCAGTTACTGCTGCTGTCTCTCTTTGCTCGGTCCTGTCTTCCTTTCCATTCCAGCAACAATTAATACTAGTTGTGAATTGATCCTAACAACACTATCAGTGTCGGGACCAGATGTTAGGATGCATTTAAAACTTGTATTCATTGTTGCTGGAGTAGATGGAAAGACACATTTGACATGAAAGGCATTTGTTCAGCCATTTGAAGAATCTTATAGGCTCTATAGGCCCCTTTTAAGTTGTAGTGTCTTTCGGGTTAGCTGCTAACTTCAGCTATCCTCAATTCTATTATATATTGTAGCAAATCTTCTTCCACAACCACTGCTGGTACCACATTTCTCTCAGTGTATTAGGTGGGACATCACCAGTAAGGGACCGAGGCCAAAACCATATTTTATTGGACCATTTTGCCAGTTGAAGACCAGCCCACGATGATGGCTAGAGGTTGATATGGCTACTTATAAATTACAATATCGCTACAATATTGTATGGAAATATAATGTGGTAAGGGTGGGTGTGTCCCACCACCATGATTCTAAGACTATAGAATTAGTTGTGCTTAGTAGTGCTGAGTACAGGTGCGGGGGGGGGGGGCGGCTGGAATGGGTAAGGGCAGTATATCCAATCCGAAAGCAGGGCAGGCCACAGGGACTTCCCCTGGGTTACACTAGGGCCAGCTTGCCCCTGGACAACACTGCTACGTACTATGAGGTTTCTACAGCCTCATCCTACATACGCTCACCCACACACACTACTCCCTCTGAGCATAGACAATGATTGTGTTATTAAAGGAAAACCCTACCAAGGTCTGACCCCTACCAAGAACAAGTGACATGCCCTTTCTCCTATGCTGTTAGCCATTTGCCTCAGGCTGCAAATTCTGCTCTTACATCAACCTTGTTTTGTACTCAGCTATTGGTAACTGTTTTAGCGAAAGTTAGCAGGTGCCTATTTTCCTGCCTTTGGGGAGTCTCTTGGCAAACTCTGCCTCAGGAAACCATTCCTAATTGCCAAGTTACAGACTAAAAAGTACAAATACCCAAGATTTTCACTCACCTGGGTAAGATGAACTGATTGCTGGGTGCGTCCGTCCACTGCACAGCCCACCACCAGCCATTCAGATATGCTTTAGGTGGTGAGTGCTTCGGACAGAGCAATGCTACAGTAGGTATGCCTGTGCATGCACCATGGGATTGATTTCCAAGGTGAGTATCTGCTAATAGGGGGTTTCACACATTCCCAATTCAGTATGCTCAGGGGTTAAGCTTTAATTTGGCCCTGAAGTTTTTTAGATACTAGTGCCAAGATATGATTTAGTTTAAAAGGTAATAAACTGTTGTGACAATTGAAAAGCAAATGGTCTGATTTACATTTTCTTCTTGTTTTTGTTACTTTGGACATCACAAAATACAAAAATACTATACAATAAAATAATAATATAAGTGAAGTTTTGTGTGGTTGCAGAGGAGCATGGTCTAATCTTTAATTTTACAGCCAGGGTTGTTTTATGGCCAAAAGTATTTGGCAGAATCCCTGGGAGAGCAGCGACCACAAACTTAAAGAGGAATAGTAAATAGCACAGGGGAAGAGGCCGGTAAACATTTACGCACAGCATATCAGTGTGACTGCAATCGATTTGCAAGGCTGCTGGTAGGAAATCATAGAAAATAAGTTTCTATGAAGAAAGAGCTTCAATTTGCAAGACAATGGGGTAATAGAGAAAAACATTACTAATGGACTACCAGAGCTTTGATGAGCTTTTATGTGTGCTAAGCCAGGTATTTGTGGCAATAGAATTGCACTTTGGTAATATTTTGTACTTTATTTCTTTCGTAAAGATTGCTTTGATCATTTTAGAGGTTAACATTTTTATTTAAATAAATAATGTGGCTTGTATTGTGGGCAAAGGATATTAAAGATGGCATAAAGGTGATACAGTAGCAATATGCATGCATTTGGTTAATATTAAACAGGGCACAGTTTTTTCTGGGCCCTGAGGTGCCTTGTGTGGCACTTGTGTGGCCAAGTGATACAAACATCCTTCCACTCTTGCAGGAAGGTGTGAGAAGTATCAAGCAAGTCTCCTTAAAGTTTACAGGTATCATTTCAACTCAAATGACAAAACTCACTGTTTTGGCAGTACATTAGTGTGGTTTACTTGGTCTTGCTCAATAGGCTCTCTGTCATTGGCGTCTGGCATCATCTAGGTATCTCTCTGGCTACCAGGGCTGCTATCCTCCTCCAGCTCCCTCCTGCACAAATAAACTGACTTCTGCCTGGCACCATCCTGCTCAGTCTGTATGGTTTGACTCTCACTGTAATATCTCTGATCCCACCCAGCTAAAAACATTTTTTTTTTATCTTGAGCTTAGCAGGCACATGGCCATGCGTCCATGCCATGTGCGGAATCTACTAGGTCTTTTAAGAAGACTTGGCACATGCTTGTCTAACTATTGTAGTTCTGTTCCCAACTACTGACTAGAGCTAGTAACTTCTGTATTCTAGTGCAGCTGCCTATGGCCCCTCAGGCTAGCTACCACCTAATGAAGGGTCCCTATTAGTCAAATATGTCACACTGTGGTAAATATTACAGGTAGAAAAACAGGTTTAGTTGCATATTTCTGCAAATACAAGTGGAATTCACTCTGTGTTAGTGTGAGCCCCATATTTGGGACCTGCATTGCAGCTAGTAAATATAGAACCACTTTACGGAAGCTGCCGACTCCTATTCGGTGCACTACACAGGGAAAGGGTTGAAGCCTGCTATTGTCAGGTAGAGCCCCATCCCCTCTGCATTTACCTGGCTGATACAAATAAAGAATAATTTGTGGTTGCTCGGGGAAATTTGTAGCTGGTGTGATAGGCCCCTAGTTAAGCTGAGCATTTCTTCAGAATAACACGCTTTGGACACTTAAAGTGTGACAGCTTAACAAATCGCTAGGTTAATTTTCAATAGCAACAACATTGGTCACAAAATATACAATGTTTTTGCTATCGAAAATTAACCCAGCAATTTTGTAAGCTGTTACAATGTAAGCGTCCCAAATGTGTCCCTCTGAGGAAAATGGCCAGGTTACCCCTAGTAGAGCTGCCTATTAGTCCTGGCAAAGTATTAAGCTAACTAACATATCTAACATGTAGAAAAACAGAGGTTTAGTTGCATATTTCTGCAGATACATGTGGAAGCCACACTGCCCCGACAAAGCACTTTGTGTATTGTGGTCCCTACTCTATTGTGTGTGAACCCCATAGTTGCCAAATGCACTGCCCACGTTCCTGCCATCTTCTCCCGCAGTACACATTTCTTACCAATAGGTGGGTGTGGACGAAGTACGGAATATTCCCACTGACTTCAATGGGCATCCCCGTACAAGAAAGGGTCCATTTACTGAGGCACCCATTGCAGATGATAAGAGAGTTCCATACCTAAGCCGTGTCCACTAGCCTTTCCATGTAAGAGGACCTTCTTTTTAATCTTTTTTTTTAGTGGATTGCAGTGTTTGTTGTGAGCGTGTCTGTAATTTGAACTCCAGACACAACCATTTAGCTAGTCCACCTCTTCTCCAGAGTAGTAAATTGCTGACTTTAAATTCATGGGTAGTGCAAAGTGCAGGGTGCACTTAAGTAAATAAGCCACAGGCAGTCATTTTTCCTAATATGTTGGAAATATGCACTTCATTGTTTAGGTAGAGAGCTCACCGAATGTTAGCAGCCAATGGAGATTGTACACTCATCTCAAGAGGAAGCAAGTTCTCTCACATGGGATATGGAGCTAAGGATCTTGATACATTTTATTGGGTTACCACTATTCTAATCTCCTATTTTACATCCTACATTTGTGTTTGCTTTTGCAGCTGCTGCCTGGTAATGGGCGCTGCTGCTTAACTTATTGTTAATCTGAACTCTCAATACTCAATTTTATTTAGGTTATTGTGTTTTCATATTTCAACAGTCTTAATATTTACAGCTTCAGCTGCAGGTTAAATCACTTTCTTTAATACTTGAGCAATGTTACATTACTTAGTTTTAGTTAGTTTCTTTTAGCTGAAAAGATAATTACTTAAAGACATTCTAAATGACAATCCTTAATGCAATTACACAAACTTTTTTTCTCAGCGCAGTGGTTAAAAGCAATGCAAATTAGTAGAATTAGAATTTGAAATCTGTAATTATTTCCCATATTACACTGAATATTAAGGGTGCATGGCTCAGGCTTCTGTTGTTTCTAAGAGGTTTTTCCAATTACCAGTAAGTGCAAAAGTTTAAATAAGATTATTTCTCAAGGTGTGAGTGCCTGGTTTTGGATTGTGCTGCGCTAAAGTGTAGCTCAGACCTATTGTCTGTAGATGAATATCCTCAATATTTGAGGAATGATTTATTGTATCCTGAGGCACACGGAAAAAGGCTCTAGTCTACAGGAATAAGTCATATGGGTTGTTAAAATACGATGTAAAAAAGCTAAAGCTATCTACAACTGGAAAATGTTTACTTTCTCCTTGTGGTTATGGCATTTATATTGACATTAGACTTACAGTATATCTTCCATCTTTAAGCTTTGTTTACTTTAGCGGGCTGGTCACTTATTATGACCCCATTTTCCCCTATGCAATATTCTATATTTTTCATCTTAATTTAGCCTCCATTTATTATATATATATTTTTTGCCACTTGCACCTGGTGAAAGTATTATTTCAATTTTCGATTAAAATATGACCAAAATCTTGCTGATTCGGTGTATTCCGAACACAATATACCAAGAATTTGTCCAAACTACACAAGACCCAGGCAGAGGCTTAATTAAGCAACGCTACTATTATCCTAATGTGTTTTTGGATCTCCTATTTTTTAAGATCAAAGGACATTTCCTAAAAATTCTGAATTCTGAAAACCATTCAAGTGCATGAGAGTAAAATATAGTCTCTGTTTCTCTGCACAAGCAGTGGGACAGTTCTTCAGGAGAGTTGCTAATTTATTTGAACGGTGTAGATACTGTATTTTATTTTAGCAGCCCATGGGAAATCCAAACAATTTTTGAAGGCTAATTTTTAATAAGATCTAGATATAAATACCCCCAGGTTGCATAAGAAAAAGAACCTGGTGGTACTCTGTTAACAAACTAAGAAGAAATGTCCTTTATTTTAAAGGAAAAGTCCAAGCATTTTGTTACTCAGTCCCCCCGCCCCGCCCCTCCCTGTGCTGAGCCTGATTCAGGTAATTACAAAAAAACAACTCACTGGGAGTCAGGCAATCAGCCTGGAAGCTGAAGCTAGGACTTTGAGTGACAGGTCAGTTACTTAATCTATGCAGCAGCATGACCACACTTGCCTGTCTCTTAAGTCCATGGCTGGCATGCAGGGCCACACCATCCACCAGCAACAGGGGAGGATTGCAGTGATCAGCTGATTTGTTTTATTACTTAAATGCCCAATTTAGGCTTTCACGAGGGGAAAATGGGTGGCTGGGGGTTACAAAAAGCTTGGACTTCCTCTTTAAATAAGTGTAAACGCTTTCTACTGGCAGACAAACACCCACATTTTTACCTAGCCTCCCATAAATTGCTCCCCCCATGAAGAGTCTTGCTGATCCTGCTTCACTCTGTCCCCCCCTAATGCCACTTGTTTTAGCAGGAAGTCCCACCTCAATGATTTATTGCTACTGTTTTAAGTGACAGGTGATGCCATTGCTGCATCTATCCAATGACCATTTGCCATCTTACATTTCCAAAGCAGAGATCCCACAGCGTTTTCCCCTCTGATGCGCTCTGTCTGCTCAATTATACTGGAGTAACAATGCGACCAGAGACCACCAGACAGGAAATGTGGCCCTGACTAGGGTTAGACATGGATCCTAAGCGGGCCTTCAGATTTCTAATTTGTGCGGCATAAAGTGTTTTACTTGTCCAGAGTTTTCATAAATGTTTTATATTTAGTTTTCCTTTCGCTTACTTAGGCAGGGAACCTGACACTCTTCTAATCATGTTTTATAGCTTCTTATGAACTATGCTTGACTTTAATATAAAATCCACAGTGGTGACCTCACCTTTTAATCAAACCACCACAACAATATAGATGGGCTGAGATCATATCTAGAAGAACATTATTAATGATCAGCTGATACAGCACTGACAGAGGATGAAAAGAAATATAGAATCTGCGCAGGAGAAAATCAGTTGATCTATGAGGTACATTAATTCAACTGGCATTCATCTAAAAAGGGCGGTGGTATGCAAATAAACCACACTGAGGTATGAAAAAAAAAACTAAATACACTATATATATATATATATATATATATATATATATATATATGAAATTCATTCAACCACAAAGCCACCGGTGTCAACAGGAAGTGATTTAAAGTAAAACAACTACTTTGTGAAAATTTTGTTTCGTGTTCTCTTGCTTAACTGGTGCTCACTGGTATAGACAGATCTCACCTCAACCTTTTCCATCTACCTAAATAACCCTATTTTTCCTGTTCCATCTCAGGGTCTTCTCTAAGTTGTGCTTTGGGATGTTTGACTGGACAGGGGCTCCTGGCATGGAGAACTCCATCTCCATCCAGAAATTAACATGATGTATGATAACCACTAACTGTATACCTATCTATACCAGATGTATCTCGCTTTCATATCAAGTTAATTCCTGTTTTATATGTAACGCATACATTTAATAAACACAGATACAAGATGCGCTACCAATTCATAGCACTTTGAAATAATTCCTCCAATAAATAATGCAGAAAATCCTTAATTCATAATTTTATATATGTATTCGTAATGTCCAACAATTAAAAGTGGATATAGTCCGAGAACCTGCCTGTCCCCACTTCCTTCAATATTCTGAGGAACGACGATCCAAATGCAGGAACTCTTCAAATTCACTGTTGTAGTGTGCAGTGCCACCTGTTTGCTCAAATTGTGGATCCTTATTTTGTCATCTTCAAGACTCCAGAGCCAACCAAATTGGTGGTTGTTTTGGTTGGTTTGTTCTTTAAGCTGCCTTGGGTGGGGTCTTAACATAGCATTGTAAGTGTCAGACAATAGATGTTGCGACCCCATGCAAGCTTGGATCTTCTTCAACATAAATTACTATGCCGGTAATTCCTCATTGCTGTTGGATGCCACTTAGCAACATGGGTGGCATGGGTTCTCTATGGGGCACAGGCAAAAATAAACAATGGAGTCCAGCAATGCCACTTCAGTAGCAAGAAACAGCGCCCACTTCATCTCTACCTATGCTCACTTCACCTCTACTGCTTACCTCTGTGCAGGTCCAGCTCCAGGTTTGTGGGGGCCCTTGGGCAAGAGAGTCTTAGTGGGCCCCAAAGCAGTAAGTTACATGATGTCACCTTTCAGTTCTGCTGCCACAAATGGGTGATCTCCTGCTTCTGATCGCCCTCCGGTCTTTGTCGGTTGTCACTTGGTTCTGGCCACCTTCAAAGCTTCCATCAATTGCCTTCCATTCCATGCCACGTTCTCCATTATTGCTGATCAGCCCCTGTTGCTGAGGTCAGCCATGAGCAGGTTTGCCCACAGCACCCGGCATTCGGTGGTTCAGGTCCACTGTAAAATAATACCATGGCCAAGTGTGGGCCTGAGTGGGACCCAGAAAATGCCAGGGGCCCTGGCAATTGCCCAGGTTTGCCTGTGCTGGCGCCGGCCCTGCCTCTGTGTACCTGTTGTCACTTCTCCCCACCTCACCTCTGCTTAGCTCTTCCTGTTTCACCTCACTTATATCTGTCACTTCTCTGCCCACATTATTTTGGCTTATCTCACCTCTATCCACTTCTTCCTGCCTCACCTAAGCTTACCTCATTTCTTCTAACCTTCTCTCATCGCCTTTACACACCTCATCTCTACCCAATTCTTCCCATCTCACCTCTATCTCACATCTGCCTACCTCTACCCACCTCTGCTCACCTTTTCCTAAATCACCCCTGGCCACTTCTTCCCGCGTCACTCTGTATTTACATAAAAGCATATACAATGTTTTAAGGTTACAGCTTTCCTAAGGTAACTGTGTTTTCACTGCTTACATTTTATTGTGGCCCCTTTAAGTGAACCAATAAGACAATGCGGCCCCTAGGCTGTGTGCCTCTGGTATTTAGGATGTATCATTAAAGAGGGTGCACTTTATTCTGTTTATACTGTATCTTATATAGTATACCTGAATCTATAGATGAATTTCAGACAAGGACGGGCTATACTTAGCCAACAAAATACTCATCCTTTGTCCTTCACAGCTTTTCCATCCAACAGTGTTGTAAAACGTATCAACCAGCAGTAACATATACCCTGTTGTGCAGCACCAAACTCCATCCATTCAGGAAAGAATGGCAGCCCTTCACATGCACTTTACATTTACTGCAATGGATGGGGCATACCAAGGCAGAGACATGCTTAGGTGGCGTTATACCGCCCAGTGGAAGGTGGCGACTAGAGGCCAGTGCTGCAAAGTGGGATGCTCAATTTTACAGAGCTCTAATTTTTACAACACTGGAACCAGATAAAGGAGCTGCAAGGAACAACAGTTGAGCTTTTTATTCTTTGGTGGCTGGACAGTTTCTTTAAAGCAATTTTCTTTTTGTAAGAAATGGGTGCTGATTGCCATCTACCTTGGTGAACCATCACCAATTGTGTGCACGACCGCTGCCAGCCAATGATGGAGCAGCATTTCACCATAGAGGAGAAGATAAAATTATTTTGGACTGGCAGGGGTGTGTGTGGGAAGATATGAGCTATCAGAATACATTTCCGCTCTGGAACCAACACCCAATTAGTGTAAAACATTGTAAACAAAATGATGATGGCATTGTGGTGGATGCACTGGGTTAAATAATAGTAAGAAGGGAGGACACTATCCTACAATCAGCAAGCCTGGATGGTGGCTTTTAATTTATACAAATGTGCTCGTATTTACATACTAATGATACATTTATTGTGCCTGCTGACCTCAGTCTATGAATAACAGAGCGCTGCACCCTGCCTTTAATAATATAATCCTCCATATAATGCCATGTAGGGGACTATTCTGGGAATAATGCAATCCGTTATCTCACCCTGCGCACTTTGGTGAAAGATGCCATTACTCTAGTAATGAAGGGGAATAAAATTTTGATTAATCTTTTTCTTTTCCCGGCACTGTTTGGCACAGCTTGCTCATGTAGCTGTTTAGTGTTAGAGTCGCATGTGGCTGTCTAGGGAATTTGGTATAAATATTGTGAATTGGAACATGAGGAAATGTGGTTCCCCTGAAACTCGTACATGGTGGATGACTCATGTACATTATTCATGGCGTGCGTGAGAGGAGACGTCTCAATGCTCGGCACTGGGCTGTGTATAAATATTAGTGGATTGGCCTGGAATTCTGGACCATTACATCTGATGTATGGCTTCTGTGTACTGGTTTGTCATTTCATAGTAACCAAAGCGACTTTTGGTTTCATGCCGGAGATTAAATACTTTTTTCTTTTAGTAATGCCAAGAGCAATCAGAAGTACAGAAAAACTAAATCAGTCTGCTTTTGTTTTTGGCTGATCCTAAAGGAAAATCTGTTTGATTGCTGAGTTACAGCATTTCTTATTAGCGGGTCCAAAAGAGACTTGAACCAACTGCTTGTAGCTTAGCATTATTATTAGTACACTGCATTAATTAGGTCCATTACATTCTAATTCTTTCACTTCCAAATAGGATTTGTCTATACTCTATCTTGGACTACAGACAGAGGTCTAATTATAGGGAGTTTAAAGCTAGCTATGGCACTGGGGCTCATAAGGTCAGGGAGGCCCATTATTGTTGCTTCTCCACCATTTTATCAGATTGGTGCTCTCATAGCATCATGCACAGAAGAAATAAGCACTATTTGTGTCTGCTGTTTCCATCTTTAGTTGTATACAATTCAGTTAAAAAGACAGGAAAATATATGAGCTATGATGAGGCCCAAGTTAATGTTTGCATCCGGACCCAGACATGTTTTGTTATGCCACTGACTACAGATATCTAGTTAGGATTCTGCCCAGAATAAAAAGCAGAGGTGCTTTACTGTACATTAGCATTGCTGAAAGGACATGTCTTTGTTACAGAATCGCAGCAAATCATAGGAATCCTAGGGTTCTTATCAGATCATAACATTAAAATAGCGCCCATGTTACCATGAAATGCCTTTGTTCCAAATCCACCTGCGTATGGCAACTCCACTAGCCTAATAGCCGTAAATACTGTTATGGGTTTTCTTTTGGTAAACACACAATTTTCTGCCCAGAACAAGTAGGAAAGATATTGTTGTAGGATGGGGTCAATACCCTTGACATTACAAATACAAATAGGAATAAATGCAAAATGTTTCATGCCTTCTAAATTAAGGAGGAGTCCTATGGTGCCAATCCCCTAAACAACTGACCTACTCTCCATATTTCTAATACATGGTGGAGACATAATTGATGTTGGTCTCCTCTGAGGCAGGGACTAAAATAAGTAATTATGCACTGATGTGAATAGTATTACAGTTTTGTAGAGGGTGTAGGCTCTCCTGTGACAAGGACTGAGAAGAATGGACTAATGTATTTGCAAGAACTGAAGCTGCCAGCTGCTCTGAGGAGGGGGTAAAGACAATGGTTTTATGCATTTGCTGAAGTTGTAGGCCTCTGATAGAGGTACTTAAATGAAAGGTTTTACGAACTAATGTGAAGAGTACAGGTTTTTAAAGGTTTTTAAAGGTTGTTGGCTACTTAGCAGGAGCCGATATACATTATTATTTGTAAATCTTGTAGACTCCTCTGGGGCAAGATTTAATGTAAATGTGTGTATTTTGAAGCTGTTTGTTTCTCTGGGGTAGAGTTTGAAATGAAATGCTTTTGTGCATTTGTATAAATAAGGCTCTGATACTAATAGCTGTATGTATTTGTAGATGTGGTAAGTTTCTCAGGGGCAGGGGCTAATGCAGTTGGGTTTAGTTTGGCATAAACCGCTGCTGAATGTAATGGCCTTACCTGTGTTGCTTTTGGATACCTATTCAGTATTTTCTAGCAATACAAACAGTAACTTTGTTTTAAAAGTTACAATTTCATGAGGTGGTAATAAAGATTCTAACTTTTCCCTTGAGTGGAGTCATCTCATTCGTGCTTTTTGTGGAGCTGGCTGCTGCTGAGCGCTGTGCATGGAGAGTTGCTAATAATTATAATCACTGGGCTCAGTGCTGATTGCTAACAAGTCAGAAAACAGACTCATCCCCTTTATCAGTTTTCTGAACATTCTCCACACATTGCACTTTTTAAATGATCCACTTATTTATCTATCTGACACTCCATGATTGCAGACAGACAGACAGTTCTTGGTGCTGATAATTGATGCAATCAGCTAAGTTTCTAGTTGTTTTGTTTTCTTCAAACTTTGAGTAGACTATGTTTGGCTGTTTTTATCCATTCCTAAGGGTGTGGCATTTGCCTATATCTAGACAAAGAACATGGCTTTATCCGCTAAGCTCTGCTTTTATTAGATGTCTTAAAGAATGGGGGGGGGGGGGGATCTGTATACCAAACGATAACATTGTTACATATGTAGGGTAAGTAGATGAGTTTAAAGTGGACCAACACCCTGAGGTGATCGGCCCGGGAATCTATAAGATTCCCAGGCCGATCACCTCACACACCGCGGGACATCCGAGATCGGGATGTCCCGCGGGGTGAACCCCCCCTGAACACCCCAAATTGACCTACCTGGTCTTCGGCGGCGGCCGCCGCCGCCGCCTCCCTCGCGCCCCTCTAGGCGTGCGCGTGCCCGCGCCGGCCGTCTCTGAATGGCCGGCGCGGGCGCGCACACGTCAAGAGTGACGCGCGGGAGGCGCCGACGGGCAAGCTGCTTGTACGTTGCTGTCAATCAGCTTGTCTGTCGGCGCCGATTGGACGGCGTGGCCACGTGGGAGCGGGGAGAGGTGAGTTTTGGGGGCTTTCTGGGGGGTTTCACACAGCGGGGCACCCCCGGTCGGGGTGCCCCGGGGAAGTGGACCAATACCCAGGATAGTCAAAATCCTGGGTGTTGGTCCACTTTAAGAGAATTGTGTAGAATGTCTTCAAATGGAGAAATGCAAAATAAATGTTCCGATTAAAAGAGGCTGCACACAATACTATCACAAAATGTGTTTTGTCGCTAGCAGAGATTGCTAAATACTGTGATAGAATGACCTTAAGTAACAACCCCGGAAGTCAAGAAGATGGCATTTAACACTTCTACTCCTGTAAAGAAAATGAGCTTCACTGACATACACAAGTGCCATCAAAGACACCTCAGGGCACAAGAAGAACTAACACAAACTTGCTTCCCTTCCCTCTGGCCATGCCACTTCTGCAGCATGATATTCTAGACTCACATCCATTACAGGAAATCAGATGGTCTAGCTTTTCACTTCCCTCCTGTCAATGTGCCTCAAGATGTTACCACAACATGTTTCATATGGGCATTTAAAAAGGACATCTTATCCTCTTTCCATTTTCTAAGTGAGCAGCTTTATCATCTAAATTTCAGCGTCTCTGCTTTTTCTACTGTGTGGAAAAAAACATGATGCTGTGTATAATACCAGGCACCCAGCAGAGCCCTTTTTTTGCAAAAAGCTACATGAAGTCTTAGAATCCACAGGTACTTATACTTCAGTAGCATCACAGTTACGTTTTATTTTAGGCAAGACCTCACCTTTCCTGTTTATAAAGTTGCCCTGGCTTTTCTAAGATAAAAATTATAATGGGCCAAAGCACCATCATTCTATGCTCTCCCTGGGACAGGGTTACTTTAGAATAACTAAAATATAGCAAGCCAGTTCTCTACATTTGAAGGCTGTTCAACTTTATTTTCATATTCTCACCTGTTCCTGTTCTGGCTGTTCACTAGACTGTGTGGAAATGGCATCACTAAGCAAACAGAGATTGGCTACAATTTTTGTAAAGCAATTGTCAGTGGGGTGGAGATTCAGCACCAGCACCACTTTGGAGCTAAACGTGCACTTTAGGTAAAAAATTAAAGAGAAGTGCATTTTGTATTCTAATACATATTCTTCTGAGGGAACTTTAACACCTGGTCCTGGATTGACTTTAATTACATTAAAGTAGACATGTCAAGTCACCCATGTTTCCCGGGAGGCGGTGGAAGTGGAAGCAAGGCAAAAAGTTACAGTACAGGCTATGAACACTGAGGTCTGTTCTCAGTGCTTGGGGAGCAACATGGCAATCTTTTTTTTTAAGTTCCTCCCACCAGCCCCTGCATCTTGTGAAGTATGTTACAAGCAGAGGGCTGGCTGATATTGTCAGAGCCAGAATGACTGTAACTGCCACTCTATGTTCCACGCTGATGGTTGTAGATCAGTGAGCACCCAGGGGAATTCGAGTCTGTGGGGAGGATGGTGACAGTCTCTTTTGTGAGATGTGGTACACGGTGGTGGAACAGAGTGTGTTACAAGCTCTCTATCCTGTGCAGCAGAGAGTCTCCATGTGCCAGTGAGTTAAGGCTGAGCCAAGTACCAAAAGCACTCGCCGTTTACATTCATGCTGCTTCTGCTGACCTCTAGTACATTCCCCTCCAACCCCAAATACTACCTCTCAATGTTTTGTCCCTCCCCCACCACAGTGACCCTCCAAACTTCAGCCTTCCCCACACATGCTGCCCCATCACAACCCAGCACCCCCCCAAATGCTGCCCCTTTACATCTCAGCCCCCCTACATGCTGACTCTCCCCACCGCCCCCAGTTGCTGCCCTCTTCATCCCTCCCTCTCACATGCTGTCCCTCCACATTTCAACCTCCCTTAGAATGGGGACATATACTCTCTCTTCAATAAACAGCAGCAGGACAGACCAAATCACAACATCCTTTGGTTCATTGGCTCACCTGTAGATCAGCATATCAGGCTTGCATTGGAACCCAGGAGATGTGAGTATTCAGTGGTCCGGGTTACTCAGCACCGATGCAATATAATGCTGGGTGTTGCATCTCTAAAGTGAAGGAGCAATCCACTCATACTGGTGGGGTACTTTTGAATTATAATAACTTTATATATCCACCCTACACTATTTAAAACCTTCATGGGTGTGATAAACATATTTGTTCCCCAAAAGACCACAAATAAGACACGTCCTTAAACCACACCTCTGCTATGCCCATCACCCTATAAATGTTCTCCAATACTGGCAACTCTGTGAAGGGGAATTATTTTGGACTTTCTGTAATCAGAAAAAAATGCTTATTTTCAATTGTTTTAAAAAAGCGGAGACTGATATACCAATAAATGAGATGTATATTATTTTCCTGGTGTACAGCACGTCTTGCTTCATTTCTGTTCTTGACATGTGAGTAATCCACCACCAGTGGCGCAGTTGACTACAGGAAGACTTGTGGCCCCTCCTGGCCATACACGGCCGGAACTACCTAGAAGACCCTGCCTCTCCTGCAGTATAGCTGCGAAGATGGTCTGTTTTTCCTCTCTCCAGGGACATTCGGAGATAAGCAGGGCATCCCAAGCCCGTTCGGCCGCTGCAAGCAGTATTCCCACCTACTTCCGGGACCCTTCTGCCTCCCAGCCATGGCTGCGGATCAGGTGCAGGTAGGGGAATGCCGAGGGTCAGGCGTTCGGCAGAGATATGCTCTGGGCCACAGACCTTTTTTCCTCAAGGTAAGCCGGCCATATGCTACGCGTTAAGCGTCATCGCAGGGGGATCTGTTTCGGCCTGAACAAGGCCACTTCTCTAAAATGGTATTAAAGGAATGGGAGAAACCTAATAGGTTGCCATCGGTGCCTAGAGAGATGGACAGATGGTATCCTTTTTCTGAGAATTTGGTTCGTCTCGGGTCCCATCCCCCGGAAGTCCTGGGACTTTCCAATACCTTGGTTATGCCATCCCCTGAGACCTCATCCTTGCGTGATCATGTTGACAGACGCATGGATCAACTAGCCTGTCATGCCTTCACCTCCGTGGGCACTGGTGCCCTATTTGTGCTGAGGCCGTTGTCTCCATGGCCATTAAAAAGAAGGTGAGGCTTCTCATTGACAGTGCCAGATCTCACAAGAGAGTGTAGGAGTATAAGGAGCTTTTAGCCTGTATGGACCTCCTTGCCTTTGTTATATCGGCTATGGATGACGCAGTCCGTTTTGGTGGTAGAGCTTCGGCTGCTCTGGTCGCTCTGCGTCGTTCCATCTGGTTGCGTCAATGGGCAGAGGACGCTGCCGCCAAAAAAGTATTCCCTTTCTGGGACTCCGACTTTTTGGGGAACGTTTTGACCTTCTGGCTACGGATGGAAGACTTCCTCAGCGTCGACGGTTCGGCCTTTTCGGGGTTCTTCTTCTTCTTCCTTTCGCCCCTCACGAGGAGGACGAGGTTCTGCCTTCTCTGGTGGCCGTAGAGACTCATGGGGGCGAGGTAGAGCCCGAGGTCATCCCGGACTCACCTGGGGATCCAAGCCTAAGCCTTCCACCAAGGCCCCTCAGGCATGAGGGGACACCCTCACCCGTCCGCCTTTTTGCTCACGTCTGGAGACATCGTGTATCGGACTGGTGGATTCAGGAAGTGGTGTCCTCTGGGTACAAAATAGAGCTCATAGCTTGGCCCACGATTCATTCGGTCCCGGATTTCTCAAGATGCCGTGATGGCGCAGGGTCTGAGGTTGGCGGTACAACATCTTCTGTCCTCGGGAGTGGTTTGCTCTGTACCTCTAATAGAACAGGGTCGGGGATTTTACTCCAATCTGTTCACGGTGCCCAAGAAGGACGGTTCCCTGCGACCCATCCTGGATCTAAAGGGTCTCAACAGATTTGTCAGATTCTACACTTCCGCATGGAGATCCTACGGCAGTGAATTTTCTTCGGCCAGACGACTTCATGACAACGGTAGACATCAAGGAGGCCTATCTGCATATTCCTGTCTTCCTGGGTCACCAGAGGTTCCTACGGTTCGCTCTGGGGGATCAACACTGGCAGTTTGTGGCCTTGCCGTTCGGAATCACCTCGGCTCCCCGGGTGTTGAGGAGCCAGGGCATTTGCATTCTACCTTACTTGGATGACCTGTTGATTGCTGCGCCATCCTTTCATCAGGCCGAGAGGGATACTCAGGTGGTAGTTTCCACCCTCGAGTCTTTCGGTTGGGTGATCAATTACCCCAAGTCTTCACTCTCTCCCTCTTCGGTAAGATCCTTCCTGGGAATGACGTTGGATACCTTCCAGGTCAAGGTTTTTCTTCCTCCGCAGAAGGTGGAGGGTCTTCAGACGCAGGCGCGGGCCCTGTTATCGTGTCCTCATCCCTCCATTCGCCTGGGGATGCAGTTGATGGGCCTCATGGTATCTTGCTTCGAGGCGGTGCCCTTTGTTCAGTTCCACATGAGACCTCTTCAAATAAATCTCCTGACCGTCTGGGATCGGAGGCAGGAGTCCTTGGAGCAGAGGTTCACTCTGTCCCCTCTGGCCAGACAGTCTCTCTCATGGTGGTTGGACCAGAGAAATCTTCTGATGGGCAGGTCCTTTCTGCCGCCGCGATGGGAGATTGTCACCACGGACACCAGTCTGACCGGTTGGGGAGGAGTTTAGCAAGCACTGAAGTTCCAGGGACAGTGGGGTCCTCAGGAGGCTCACACACCCATCAACCTCCTGGAGCTAAGAGCGATCAGGCTGGTACTTTCTCAGTTGACTTCACATCTTCGGGGTCGTGCGGTCCAGGTACGTTCGGACAACCAAACGGCCTACATCAATCACCAGGGCGGGACTCGGAGCAAACGAGCCCTCAAGGAGGTGTCCCTGATCTTGTCATGGGCAGAGAAGAATGTTCCCTGCATCTCGGTGATCTACATCCCAGGGGTAGAGAACCAGGAGGCAGATGCTCTGAGCAGAGGATCTGCCTGTTTGGGGGAGTAGTCTCTCCACAACAAGATCTTTCAGGCCCTGTGTCGCCATTGGGGTCAGCCGGACGTGGATCTGTTTGCATCCCGTCACAATCGCAAGCTTCTAAGATTCGTCTTCCTGTCAAGGGATCCTCTAGCTTTCGCCATGGATGCACTAACGATTCCTTGGACAGAGTTTACTCTTCTCTATGCCTTTCCTCCCTTTCCTCTTCTGGGTCGTATGCTGCAAAAGATAGCCCAGGAGCGGGTACCGGCCATCCTGGTGGCCCCTCGTTGGCCGAGGAGGCTATGGTTCGCGGACGTCATTCAAATGGCGGTGGATCAGTTCATCATGCCCAACTTTCCAGAGCTCCTCACTCAAGGTCAACTTTGCCATCCCAATTTACAAACGCTAACTTTGACGGCTTGGCTGCTGAAACCTCCATCCTAACTGATAAGGGTTTGACGTCCTTGGCGGTCCAGGCTAGGAAGAAATCCTCTTCTATGCTTTACTACAGGATTTGGCATGCTTATATTGCCTGGTGTGAGTCTAAGTCTTTTCCTTTGCAGGAATTGGATTGAGGAAAGCGCAATTAGATAATTTGAGCAGCTCCTACTTGAGGGAAAAACCTGTATACCGTGGGAGAAATGTAGATGGCTTAAATCTGTTCTAACTTAGGTGTGGACCTAGGTGGAGAAGATATTAGTGTAGGTGTGCTGTGGATAAAAAGGCAGGTTAAAAGGGAGAGTAAATAAAGGGTTGATGTTCTCCACAATCCTGTGAGGAAAAATAGGTTAGTGTATATACATAAAAGTATGAATAAACAAATGCAATAGTATTACCAAAGTGAAGTTTTGTTTGAGGGGGTGCTTGCACATTTTAATTAAATCAGAAACAACTAGGTATCATTGCCTCTGACTAATTAGAACTCAAAAATTGTTCGAATTTTTAATCTTGCTGCCTGAGGGATTTTCCTTGTCGCACTTTCTCCATTTCTAGGATTCTGGAATTTTTACAACATGGTCTGGAGTCAGGTCTACAACTGAGTACCCTCAAAGGACAGGTTTCTGCCTTGGTAATTTTTTTCCAAAGATCTTTTGCTAATCACAGACTTGTTAAAACTTTCTTCCAGGGAGTCACTCATGTACGTCCACCGCGTAAGCCTCTGCTACCGGTGTGGGATTTGAACTTGGTGCTTTCTGCTCTACAGGGTCCACCTTTCGAGCCCCTATGTGATGCTGCTTTGTCTGTTTTGACTATTAATTGGTCTTTTTGGTTGCTATCACTTCGGTGCGTCGCGTTTCTGAGCTGGCGGCGCTCTCGATGAAACCTCCATATTTTGAGCGGCATCAAGATAAGGTGTTATTCCATCTTAAGCCGGAATTCTTGCCCAAGGTTGTATCTGCCTTTCATCTCAATGAGGACATTGTCTTACCTTCCTATTGTCCTGCCTCTGCGAATTCCAAGGAAAGTAACCTTTATTCTCTGGATGTGTTCAGGGCACTCAAGTATTATTTGGTCGCTACTGAGTCATTTCGGAAGTCTGATTCTCTTTTTGTCCTTCCTTCTGGACCTAGAAAGGGCTTGCCTCCAGCCAAATCCACTATCAGTAAGTGGATTTGACAGGCGGTGGTGCAAGCATACTCTGCCAAGGGGAAGGAACCTCCTTTCCATGTTACAGCTCACTCCACTAGGGCTATTGGTGCCTCTTGGGCCTTCCAGCACCAGGCTTCTGTTGAACAGGTTTGTAAGGCCGCTATTTGGTCTTCGGTTCATACCTTTTCTAAGTTTTACAAAGTTGATGTTAGGGCCTCGGCTGACGCCATTTTTGGCCACAAGGTGCTTCAGGTGGTAGTGGTTTGACCTGCCTGCCATTGCTCTCTGGGGATCCCACCCTTATTTTTTGGACACTGCTGTTGGATGTCCCACATGTCAAGAATAGAAATGAAGCAAGACGTGCTGTACACCTGGAAAAATACAATTCTGTGGTTACTCACCTGTAGAATTGTTTTTACTGTGTACAGCACATCTTGCTTCATCCCACCCTTGTTATTGTTGTTCTCTTTTGCCTTGTTATAGTGATTTTGTTGAGAGCATTTTTTTCTATACAGGCATTTATTAACATGGTTCTTGCCTCCCTGCTTCTGGTATACTGCTTTCAAACACTAGGGTCTTCTGGGTAATTCCGGTATTATATGGCCGGGAGGGGCCACAAGTCTTCCCGCAGTCGACTGCGCCACCTGGTGGTGGATTACCCACATGTCAAGAATAGAAATGAAGCAAGACGTGCTGTACACCGTAAAAACAATTCTACAGGTGAGTAATCACAGAATTGTATTTTTTAAATGAAAGCTTTCTTTTAAAGGGTAGACACCGTTCCCTTAAATTATATTTGTTTTTATAAGGAGGAAAGAAGTTGTGGAGGAAAAAGCAAAAAGTATTTTTAGACTTTTACACAAAGTTCTTTCTTAGGGGAGGAAAAACAACCATAAAATTGTGTTTTTTTTTCACTGCCTTTAGGTAACAAATTACTTCTTAGCAGCACTTCTGGGGGGTAGTCTATCAGAATACTTTGTGTCTTAGGTTCACATTCAATGGTTCTCAGAATGCTAAACAGTTTTCAGGGTAATGGCGCACATCTCAGGGTTAGTGGCAGATGAACACTATGGAACCAGCAGGGGCAATAAGGTGTCTGGTCTGGTTCAGGGTCTCTGCAAAACATCTAAAGATGAAGTAAAACTCATAAAATTAGTATGGAAAAGAAACGGAAAAGAAAATCCCGATCTATGCACTCAACTAGCATTGGAAAGATTTATTTACTTTGTAGCCTCAGTGATGGTCTTTGAAATTAAAATTCAGGACTGCACTACAGGATGCATAATATGGGATTTAAAAGAATCTCTCCGCCAGAAGAAAAAGCAATGCGGCTTCGAGTGATGCCAGTTTTAAGATCCATCAAGTAAACTTGATATAAGGCGGCTATTTGCAGTTTGTAATGAGTTTTACGGAAATATGTCAGCTCAGTACAAGGAAACACTCGGGTGAATGTTTGGGGAAGTGAGAACAATGATGAATGTTAGGCGTGATTGCCAGGAGGACTCGGGGAAGATGCAATTAAAACAAAAAGAATACTTTGGAAAACACAGAGGGACATTAGACTGGTTGATCCGGCTAAGAAATGGTGACTTTGAATTCTAGCTATGGGAGGCCTAAGTAAACATGACATAATTGCATTTGTGTTGGTACATGGGGAAGGGGAGGGTGTATACTGGAAGCTACAAGATTCCGAGGATTTCAAAATGTAAAATAGATTTTAGTGTGGTTGTAAACATTAATGTTTTTTTTTTTTTTAGCTGAATAGGGATTTTTACATTAAACTGATTGATGGGACCACAAATGTAGAACCTCCAGATCAAAATAAAGTGTAAATTTTAAGAGAGAGGTTATAATGAGTTTTAAATCTCCGGTTGCTTTTCATATATGTTATATGACTAAGAACCTTTTAAAGTGGACCTATTAGAATTTTCGACAACTCTGGAGTCTAAAAGACTTGGGAAGCATCGCTGTGTGAGACCCCGCAGATCGTCCGCACTCACTTTCAGCTCCCTCCCAAACATTCAGATATGCTAGGAGTTGGAGTGTGACGCATATTGCAGGATAACTGAGGATGTTGCTGCTCCCCTTTCTCTATGCAATTCTCTATGAGCTGTGTGCTGTGCATTTAAGTGAACCAAAACTATTTAAACTCCCCTCCAATTCCCCCCCCCCCTCCCCACTGTGGCAATTCTGCTGGGATGTCGGCAGCTTGGTTTTAAAGCAGCTCTGGAGTCTTACTGGGGTCGATTCAGAGCCAGGTAAGAACACTCACCCCCATTTACTTTCATTGTCTACCTTGGGGCTGATTCAACAACCAAATGTTAGCCCCATAGATTGCCTCGCTGATTCAATCTCCCTGGGCCATCCCAATTTGGAAAGCCCCATTGTGTAAAACTCCCACAATCTAAGGGCGAATGCACGGGCTGCATCTGTGGTCCACTATACCTTTAGCTAGGCATGTGCCCATGCCAGGCATTTGTAAATGGACAAACCCACAGCCTAGCGAGGATGCGGCTATTGGTGTGCTCTGCTCCATTCGGCCCTTGGAGAAACAATGGAGATGCTTGTGCTGATTGGCTGTGCTCCCTTGGGTCAATGGTCAGATATTTCAAGGACTAAAGTGTGGGAAAGTACTAATAAGTACTAATCCCCAGTTTTGTTCCACTTTAAAATAAAACATTTTTTTTTTGCCCCTGTAGTCCCATCCTGCTGTCAAATTTGGGATTGTCGATTGGCTGTTCTTGTACGTGGTGGCTGAAGTGCACAAGGGGACGAGCTTTCCTCCAGTGTGAGGCACGCTTCCGCCCCCACCATCTGAATGGGTGGCTGTCTCTCAGCTAAAGTGAAGCGACTCTGGCATACAGAGCTGAATGTGACAGCCTGTGCATTTGCTGTGGGAATAGTTGAAAGGTGAGTTTTGAGAATGAACTGTCGTAAATGTGTCTCTGTTTGTCTCTATCTGGCATCCACATGCCATAGAACTGTTTCATGCGTCTTTCATAAGTCAGTAATAATAACGGTAGTGTAAACTGGCGCTTAATGGCGCAAAGTGGTGCCATACAATGATGAATCAGGCTCCTAATGGCTGCAGGCAGTCATAGCCTTCTTTTGACTTGACCCACTACAGGACGCATGACTGTAGTGCCCTGATTGCATGAAGGACTTGGGAAGATGAGGCTAAAATAAAATATATATCCAGCTTACAATAATTTGTTAGCACATGGAGGGGACGCGGTTAGAGGAGGCTGCCAAGGTCAGGATTTTAAAATATAAATTAGCCTTTAGCAAAACTTGAAAGTCTAAATGCTTTCACTTGAAAATGTTTTTTTTTTACTATAACCTACTTTTAGTAAAGTTTACATTTACAGTTATTATTGGCTCCATTTCAGTTTAAACCTAATTAGGATTTGGAGAATTTCAGCAGAGCTACATTCTGTTTTTAGAGTGAAGTGTTAGTGCGAGTAAAACATTTTTTTGCATCATTAGCGATCAAGGATTTGTTAGCAGCAAATTGTCCGGCTTGCATGCTGCTTAGTTGCTAATTGTTTCACCAAGTATTTTTTATGTAATACAATGAAATCATAACATACTAAGGATGAGAAGTCTAGAGTTTTCCCAATGTGTTCCCAAATTAACAACCTGGAAGATACAAGGTTGCCATTAGATTTTTATGGGCCCTCAATTCCTCTTTGATCAACATGATTCTTGTTCATTGAGCACACATATGTCCGTATGTCCACGGTTTTATTTGCCCATGGTATTGATGGCCGATCTGTAGCAAAAGACAATTATCAGTGAGCTAGTCACAACTGGTGCCATCACACTCTTTGGCCTTCACTTACATGGGAGTAGGTTATCTTGCTGATTAGAAGCAGGGGAGCAAATGTAGGCCACTCCTGAAAAAGGATCACAGGGAACAAATGAGTAGTTTTTGAAAAAAAAAAGATCATTCATATAAGTGGGGCTTAAAAGACAACTATCATTTGCCAGGTCTTCGTGTTAGGGCGAGCGCTGCGCGCCCATCTCGCAGCACTTCACTTACCTCCATGGCTGCTCCCAGCCTTCTCCCTTCCCCCCATGCTTCCTCCTCGCATGGTCAGGTGCGCACACGTCCCCGTCCACTAGAGGGAGCGCGCACCAGATTCCCGATATTTAAAGGGCCTGTACACCACTGATAGGTATCTGGTCATCCAATCCTGCATCCACTTCCCCTATTTAAAGGGGCACTTCCTTTCCATCAGTGCCGGATCTTGGTATTTCCATGCCAGTTGTAAATCAGTTGCTTTTCGATTGCTCACCTGTGTACCGACCTCTGCCTGTCCCCGACTCTGAACCTTTGCTTCCTGCCCCGACCTTGGCTACTCACCTTAACATGAACCTGTGCTGCCAGCCCTGACCTCTGCCTGTACTCATTATGTCTTTTGCCTGCCCCTGTGCACCATGCTGAACCTCGGCTAACTGTGAAACTGGGCCGCTGTTGGGGGGTAGCGACCTGGGGGTCACTCGCCGCTACAAGACCAACCTGCCTTGCGGTGGGCTCTGGTGAATGCCGGTGGCCTCTTAGACTCCGCTCCCCTGACACGGAACTCGCCATCAGTTCCACAGTCAAAGCGGATCCACATCCAAGTCCGCTCCACCCGGTCCGTGACAGTAATGATTTTTATAACCACCAATTTATCAGAATGTAACAAGTTTACCCAGCAGCAGGAGAAAATAATGGCCGAGGCAGAGAAGTGCCTTTGGTGAAAATCCATAACAGCCTGTCACTAGAGCAGCTGGCAAATGATAGTGATCCTTTAACAGGGTGGGTAGGTGGAGGGTTAAAATGACTCTTTACTATGCTCCATAGCCTGAACTTAAAAGTAAACTTGTGCTGCAACCGAAACTGGTAAAACAACTGTTGGGATAATAAAGGAGGATACCAAAAGGTTTACCTAGCAATGTTATCTTCTCTCCTGTAATGCCTTGTTTCCTTGAACCAGCCTTGAGGTCAGTTCAACAAGCTGGGCTCTCCTAGACGCTAATAGATGAACTGTAAGTAAATCCTAGGCCCTGGTATGGCATCTAGCACTAAGCTGGTATACTGATGGTGACTTGCTATTATCACTGGCAAATTCACCTATAGATTTCAAAAATTAACTAGATGATATTTTGCAAATTTTTTTCTGACTACCCTACCCTCTATCCTCTATTGTCTGCAGCATTTTAGTAATGGCTTCCAATGGCGTAACATGTACTATAGGTGGTTACAATGGTTGAAGGTAAAGCAGAGGTCCAAGGTGCGGAGTATCCTAGACATTTGCCCCAGTGCAGCACTGCCCCCCTCGAGCATTCCAGTTTGAGAAACCTGCTGCACTAAACCTCCCCCAAGAGCCATGATATTTACCAGTCTGTGCAAGCTGGCTACCTGCAGCTGACACAAGTGACAGAGAGATATGCATTGTGGATGGGTTTGCCATTTGCAGTGCACATTGGTAGGTATAGCTGTGTGTGTGTGGGGGGGGGGTGTTAATGAATCGAGCATCTCAAATCTCGGACCATTGGGGGAGGCTGTGCTGCCTGCAACAAGGTGGACTTCAGGGCTAAACGGCAACCTGGAATTCCACTTGTAATGGATATTTGAATTCTTTTCATACTAAATAATATTGTTTTAGCACCTATTTTTTTTATCTGGGGCTAGCACACCCTACATTTAAACGTTACTCTATTGACAAGTGTTAGCAGCCCGACAAGTAATCTTTTACATTTACATTTTTATTCCATTTCTTTGTAGATCTTTTACATTTTTTATCTATCTCATCAGCCCATCTTTTACTATTGCCGATGTCCCACCCATTCCTCTGTAGTCTCATTCACCTCTCTTCCTACCTTCAAAGCTTTTGAGATTTTTCCCTGCTGTGTTCGAGTGCTTTTCTAACAGTGTGACCTGTCAAATGTGTGTTTATGCCCTTGTATTTTTCCACTTCTGTATTATAATATATATATATATATATATATATATATAGATATATATATATATATGTGCTTTTTTGCTAGCCAACCTAAATGGATTTAAAAATGGGCACAGACTCTCGGAAGTGTACAAAGCTGTTATTATTGCAACTTTTTATTTTTTTAAATAAACACTCAGAGTAACAGTTTGAAAGAAACATGGGAAAATTACAAGAAAACTTTCCAATGTGCAGTGATTTTAATATTATGCAGTAAAGATTTAAAGTATAATTATATGGTGTCTCTTTATATATGCAATTGTTTTTCCATGTTAAGCTTAGACTTAAACATGTAATATTGTTTTTTCTTTTATGATCTTTCATGCAAAGAAAACACACTACATGATTTTTGTCCTATTAAAATCCCATCCCAGGCATTTAAAATAATAAAACAACCATATTACCCTGTTATCCCATGGAACTTTGGGAAAACCTTAGACCATGCTGCCTTTATGATAATTTGATTTTGATCACAGTTATGTAATGTGGTGCCCTCAGAGTGCTTTAATCAAGACCAGTGTTGACATCATCCACCTCTTTGTGGGATCAGGGAAACTGGTACATAGCAAAAGGGACATGCATAGAGCACTTGGTGGTAGCTGGCTGTATAAACGTGAAAAGAGGTAGACTACTGGGAAACTAATGAGGGCAGACTGCGAAACATGAATGTAGTGGAGGTGGCATTTATATGAATGGGGAAACCCAGACCAGGAAAATTGATCTCATTGCCCTAATCTCGTCATGCTCTTTATAAGCATGTACTTACAATACCTGCTGAAGAAGGACAAAGATTACTTCAACTTTTTATGAGCTGCATGTGCAACCATGGTTGGTGACCAGACAGAACAAAAGAATGCCTGCTGGTCAAATAGAAGCTCTAGTGCTAATCTAGCATCCACTAAGGAAACTAACTTTTCTAAATATATAATATAACAAGTAAAAAGCAACCATAGATTCCAAACGGCCTTTTTGAACTTGGTGGTACATTGATCAGCCCAGTATGTATTTGGAAAAACATCTTAATCAGGGGCATACATACCATAGAGACAGCAAAGGCAGGTGCCCCTGGGCCCGGCACAAGCTACCTCCACCACCTCTATAGAATGGACACCTGGCGCCAACGGCAACAGAGCTTTATACTTACCTACCCAGCCATGACACCTCCTTTTTCCTGTCCAGCAGAGCCACACCTCACCCTGTCCCACGCCCACCGTGCTCCTGTTCACACCTCCTCTGCCTCTGTGCACACCTCCAGGCATGTCGGTGAGTGTCCACCATGGGGGGTTGCTGATAGGGGGCCATGCTGGGGGCCCTGCTATAGCCCACATCAAAGCTATGTACGTCCCTGATCCTAATGTATACAAGGCAAGTCAAATTGCTTTTTATTAACATCGTTTCTATACAACTCAATGAATGAGTTTTTCATAGATTTTTACCTGCCATAAAGTTCTCGTGCATGTAGGAGGATAAGGAAGTTGGTACAGCTGCTGGATTTATTTTGTCATCTTACAACCTATGCATTAGAAATAGCTAAAATTTGATCAGTGGTCACGGAGTACATGTGCGTTTTACTAATTGGCTTAGAGTAGAGCACCTCCTGACAACTTAATACTGTACTGTATTTGTTGAGCTGATGTGTAGCCTGAAGAGCGCTCTGCAAGCTTTGATCTCTCTGGAAGGAGTATGGGTTACAAGGCAAAGTCTTTCAACGCTGTCAAAGGATGCAGCATCTGCAGCACTCCTGGCCAATTGTCTACTGTGTCAGAACTGTCTGACATGACACTTGGTATCTTGCTTTTGTGAAAACAATTCACATGATTTTGTAGAGTGAATGTCACCTTTTTATAATTTGAGTAGTTCTTTCATGTTTTTTTTTTATATTAGCGAAACTCACCAGAATGACAGGTCATGTTCCTCTGCATTTAGAAGAAGATTCACCATTGTATTTCTTCACAACCCGTCACAAACATTTCAGTGATCTGTCTATCTCATACTTGTTGCTTGATGGATCCTCGTCTAAAACGTCAACATGTTTGTTTCCAGACATTCTGCATTCTAATATAACTTGACAAAAAGAATTGGCTCCCCTGATAGTACATATCATATCAAAATGATGCAGATCTTTCTATATTATCATTAATATTAGCTAATATAGTGCCAATAACCTTGTGCACATCAAGCTATGTGAATGTATGCCATGTTGAATTTACTGATGGTGTGTTATGTAGGTACGGTATATCTTTGTCAATGATAGATATTCAATGCAACTATTCCTAGAGTTTGAAATTCTTACAATTCGCTCTGAAGACTTTTGGGAAGACAAGAGAGCCAACCTAAAATAGAAAATATGTTTTTTTAATGCATTACAAGAAATGAAAACTCAACATAAAGCGAAAAAAGAATAAATGAGGATAAGGAAACCTACTCTCTCATGTCTGAATGTCTACCTTAGGACATAGTAGAGTATACTTTTTACTTTTTACAAATGTGTCCACTGTACTTCAGTTCGAGTTTGGTCAAAGACTCTGACTGCTCTTTATAAAATTTGCATTTAATACGCTAGGGATACTCCAATTAAATTCCTGAAAGGCTTAATTTACTAATCTATGGCAGGTCGTCCATAGAATTACAATAGAGTAGACTAGATAACAACTTGTGGCATCCTATGGTAAAAACACTTTGTTCCTAAAAGCTGGTCATCTCTCAACATATCTAACCATGGGAAAGGGTGAGGAAGGGAACATCTTTATTTAACTGCCTGCAGGATGAAGTTTTTCATTGCAAGATATCCAGACATTATGCCTATCCATTCACCGTAAGCATATTATCTCCAATATTTGACTGTATATATAGGTATCTGGTTACTGAATAATAAATATGAAGTTGTTTCTGAAGGAGTTTTACTCAACATTCCTACAACATTTAGACTTATGTTGAAATTACTTTCTTAGCCTTGGAGTTGTTTAGACCAAAAAGGCACATATATGGTCAGGCCCACCTTTTATGATCATATTTGCTTATCACCCCAGCAACAGTTATGATCTGCCAGTTAATTCCACCATCTTCAGATACTCCCCTGTAGAGTTCTCAGCCACTGAAAAAAAGTGCTGGTGGGGTGTGCACAAAGACCAATGAGCACCCCCAAAGTTCTTGTCAAACTGAGTTACCAGGAGGAGACTATAACTATATGCTTGGGTGTAGCACAGTGACAACATGATGAGAAGGCAATTAAGACATTGGCATGCTTTGCCAGTAGGCATGAGTGAACTATAAAGTTCGAGGTGAAACAGCTAGTGTCCGTGTCCCCGAACACAGACTTCTCCAGGAAGTCAGCGATTATGTTCAGAGTTTGGATGACAAACATTGCAATTACCCCACTTCCTGCAGCTCTGCTGATAGCCATAGAACAAAATTAACAGTTTCAGCCGAGTAGGGGAAACCAACCACACTGTCAGCTGCCCTGCTGCTATTGGAGTTTCCTCCAGTGACATCTCATGCTCTAAGTATGTGTGTCACTGAGGGAAGGGCATGCAAGTGTTCCACTAGGAAACCCCTCAATGCTCTGCTGTACCCCCTGGGATGAAGGGGACATCATGCAGCATGGGATGAAGCATAAGTGAAATTTAGAATAATATATTGTGTGATAGGTGTTTTTTCTTCGATTTGCTTTAAGTTGTTCCAGGGCACCCAATACTAGTTCACAGGGTAAAGGGACCGCAAACCACCTGACCAACATGCTGGAGGGTAACTTGCAGGTACCACCACCCTATTATGCACACACCTACTGGCCAGTGGTGCAGAAGAACCTGATGCATATCAGCATGGGCACAGTGTTCTTCTTGGAAGAGCACCAGAGCCCTGCCAAGGGGCATGGGGCAAATGCTCTGTTAATGCTTCATGCCAGGCTGGTTAGTGCCTTGGGAAAATTAAAAAAATACACCAAATAAATGGCTCACATCAGTCTCCTAGCGCTTACAACAAGCATTTTATAGCCATTTTACACCATAAAAGTTCAAGCCGCCATTGACTTCTATGGGGTTCAGACTCAAGTTTGTGTCCTGAACCATGCATGAGTCAGGCTTCAGCTTTGATTTTGAGTCTACTTCAAGCATTTGCCATGCATAAATCAGACCTGCACTTTAGAAAGAGAAAAGACTACAAGCAAGATCCGTAAGCTGACCCACACTAGGGATAACATCAAAGATTCACTTTAGTCACCTAACTACCCCTAGCCACAGCGTACCCATGTGGAGGTGGGACCAATGGTTTAGACTTCTACATTCTGGATGTGGTGGGTGCGTAAGTATGGGATGTTCGGTGTGCAGAGAGAAAGTCTCTCGTCCGGTTTGCCTATATTTCTCTACTTTCCGAAAACACATTGCCAGTAAATAAATAATTCTATTTTCTCCTTGTCTCATGGATCGTCTTATTTTAATATGTTTACTTGTTTACCGGATAACGACTGTGCCTTGCTGCAGCAATGAAAAATTGAAAGGGCAAGCAGTGGAATACAGAAAAAAATGGAGGCAAGTCTTGTACACTTCCTAAAAGCCTCTACATTCAAAGCGAAGTGAGATGGGAGGATGTGAATTGCATACGAATTCAATTAATTTGTACATGAAAGAGACAATTTTTAGTAGGCCATTAGCCTCTATAACAGTCTCGTATTGCAGAAGCCAATCATTTGTAACCCCGCCAGAGGAATGACAAAGTGCCTGTTACAAAATCACGCTGTATCGCGACTGTTTTATAAATGACACCCTTAACCCCTTTTTGCCACCAGTGAAATTAGCTACAATGATGCAGATTAATAATTGAAAAGCTTTAGCTAAGCTCAACAAACATATTGAAAATACCAATCAATCACAAACCAGAGAGCTGAGTAATTGTCGAAGCGAAACCCATCTGACAGCTATAAATATCCGGAGCTTTTATTTCCAGTTCTTTCATTTTGATATGCAAATGAAGGGGGGAATGACATAAACAAATAGTAAGAAAAACAGTCCATGGAACAATTAAAATGTTCATTAAAACTGGGTAGATTAGGAAAATGATTTATTCTAGAAGTCGGCAAAGACAATGTCGACTACATTTTTGGGAAATCATTTATTGAGTATGAGTTATATATTCAGTCATGTACAGTTATAGCTCTTGATGAACAAGCCCTATGTTAAATCTGAACCACATTTGATGTTCACAAGTCCATTTAAAAATGAACTTACTTTACATGCTTAGGTTTGCAAGGTGTTAGAGGATGAAGCCAGAGCTTGTTTGTTACAGCCTAAGGCCTGCCTGATATACCTGGGAGCTGAGGGAAAGCTTAAGAAGATTTTTTATTAACAAATAAAGACATGATGTAAATAGGTTATTAAAATAAACCAGACCTAAAGTCTAAAAAACACATTTGGGATGCCCCACCGTGTACAACAATAAAAAAACACCTAAATTACCCAACTACTTCCACGTTCCAGCAGCATTTGGGTCACCCTACTTACCCCTCTCCCCTGTGTGGTCATGAGCAGAGAGGGGGAAATGGGGGTTGCTGCTTTTATGCGACACTGTGGGGTATCCCAAAATGGGATGCCTCTAAGGACCATGTTTGCTGTACCTAAGGTGTTTTTTACATTAGTTAAATATATGTAAACTGAGTTAGGCACAGGGGCGTTTTTTATTTCTTCAGTAAGTCACATTTGTTACTTGGTCAATAACAACAGATTATATATTATAACAACCTGTTTGATGATGAGAGTGGCGCTGCCCATTGTGGGAAGCAGGGGGCAGGGCCGCAGCCACTTATCCACCAATGATTGACTTTAAAGCATGAGAGCATGCAGCGCCCCCGCCTCCAATTTTTACTGAACCACTAATGAGGTAACAGGATATGAGTGGGAAACCGCCAATTATAATTGGCTGCTTGTTTCAACTTTCGGCTTATAGGCAGACTATGGCTGTTTTCAAGCTTTTTACCTAGGTTAGTTTAACAAACAACATGTTGGCATGTTTTTCGGTACCTCAGTTGAGAATTGGGTGAGCACATCCAGTCTCTAGGTAACCTTGGGTCCTGGATGCAGCCATCTTTGAGGGATTGCTCAGAGTGGCAGGTCTGTCACCCAATCCGGTGTAGCAGTGGGACTGTACTGGTTATTCACTCAAGTCCAACTGTCACTCAGGTCTACGGCTGCGGGAGCCCCGCCCCGCCCCGCCGGGATCAGGGGAGGTTTGGGGGGATCAGGTCAGGAGTTTTATTATTTTTATGCCCAAATTGGGCTTAACACATGAGGAGGAGTTTTATTATTTTAATGCCCAAATTGGGCTTAACACATGAGGAGGGCTGGTGGCTGTTGGGTGAAAAAACTTTGAGTTCCCCTTTAATTATCTGGGACCCTGGAGATGGCAAAAGTAACTTGTTAGGTTTACCTTTACTTTGACAGGAACAGGGCATATTTATCAAGCACTTGAAAAGTTCTTTGTACAGAACAGCTCACCATTGAACATTCTTGGCATGCAGACTAGGGCTGGTTATAGGGGACCTAAACCTGCCATGGTACTGTAACTTTGTGCCAGGAAGTATCCTGGTTCCTATGGACTCCAAACTAATCGTATCCACTCTATACACCATCAGTAAGCTCAGCCTTAGAGAGATACTCTTGGTTTGTTACAGGGTGAATTCACCCGAAACTTGTCACTGTTAGTGCTACATGATGCCCTGTCTCTTGTTTATTTTAGTGATAGAATATTAAATGATACGTTTTAATGGCTTTTCCCAGAGGGCGACTGAAATTTTCCTTTTTTCACACATTAGAGAGATCTTTTGTACAGACCTTTGTACTAGAGGAGCTCCATCCAATGAGAGGCAAAAAACCATTGCACATATGGTGCATCTTGTCCTACCCCACATTATGCAGAGCTTTCCACACAATTTTAGGCTTTCTAGGCATCATATCTTGGTTCTTTGCCAAATCAGGTTGTTCTGGGGCTGATTGTTAAATAGGACCTAAAAAATAAACTTTACAGAGTGAATGTACATCTTTATTTTAGTGAGTAGCAGGAGGTAAAACAGCAGGTTCTTTTTAACAATTTTTCCACAGGCTTTCCCCTTTATAACAATCTTTACAACAATTTTTAATGTAATGCATCTTATAAATTATTTGTTTTGAAAACTATTACATTAAGTAGTTTGCCCTTCTCATCCCCACTGGGATTATTCTCAGCATCATTAATCAATGTAAAAAAATCAACAGGCATAAGGTGGACATGCATTATATTTATAAGCTATCTGGGGCGACTGCTTTGTTGGCTTTAACAACCTGTACCACGAGCCAAATTGCTGTAGATAGTGCTGGCACAATATCTGTGATTGTAAGCGCCAACAATCCACAAGCTGAAGGTTACAATCTACAACTTATCATGCCACCACTGCTCTTTCTACTTAGTAATGGGGCAAGAGTTTACTGCTGAATAGCATTGCAGTGTGTCATGGTTAATTTGCCAAGAACCCACTGAAGCAGAATGTATTTTCATTCAAAGATACAAAGATGTCAAAGCTTCTAGGGACACAAGAAAAATCAATGGCAACTTACTTAACGTATTCATAATTTAAGGTGGGCTAAAACCCACCAGTGAGGCAAACCAAATTAGCTAATATCCTCAATGATAGTTCTATCCTTGGCAATGGAAAAATACCTGTTTTTGGTGTTCTGTTCACGGGCTACTATGTCTTTCATTTATGGCCCCATCAGATTCAATCCCACTGAATGCCTATTAAAGAATGCCTAAAAAATATCCCACTAGGTAAAAAATATCTTGCTCATCGCTCTTTTTGCAGCAAAAGGGTGGAAATCCTCAGTGGCACCTACACTGGAGTTATGGTCTAAACAAATCTGACTGATACTTAAGCAAGAGGCGATGATGGCGGAAAATCAATCCAAAATCTTCATATTAGAATTATAAACAGAATGGAGGAAGCCATCTAAAAGATAGGGATATTAGTCAAGAAGATGGATTTTGGTTTGCTTAATGAGCTCTATGGAAAATTAATGATAGGCAAACAATAGAAGTAAGTAGCAATTTTTACTCCCCAAAAAAGTGATATGTTCTACTTTTTTGGTATAAAAGGTACTATTCATTTTCATTGTCTACTAGGGTATTATTCTATCTATACTATGTATCGGCCTGAAATGTTTATTTGTGTGTTTCAGTTATACTGTGTTTATAAGAATGACCTCCCACCCAGTTGCTCGTTCTTCTGTCAAGGCTTCATTTGTGATTCTCCTCATTTTCCATAGGGTACGATGTCTCCTCAGATTCAATTATGCAAGTCATAGATCTGCAATTTAGCTCCCATCAATACAGCTGTAAATGTCTGATGCGTACCAAGAGAGTTCACTGGAATGAGATGGGCAGAGACGAGAGGCAATACATTAAGAGATGTATTGATTGTCAGAGACTTGTTTTGCAGTTGGTATTGTGTAAAAGGTTTCTGAGCAAAATTTGTTGCCACTCCTGTCAAGCTTGCTAAATTGTCACAAAACATTGCTAGACAGAGGAAATTGAGCTGAGATTTTTCCTAGTGCGCTCAGGGTTAGTGGAGATGACTCCACGCAGCTTCCTAGACACCATGAAACATGGAAATGTGAGAGTAGCAGTGCTTATTATTTCTATACTGTGCTAGTATAGTATATAATGATATATATATATATATATATATATATATATATATATATATCATTTGAACAGGAAATTAGCTTTAAACTTTCCAAAGGCTTCTGCAAACGTTAAAGTATAAGTAAAAGTGGTTAAAGGGGAACAAAAAAAAACTAAAGTTAAAGAGAAACTAAAAAATAATAATACTATATGGTAGGTTTATACATTTTTGGTATAGTCATCATTCCGCATGTCCCCAGCTGGGTCAGCTTACCTCTTTCCTGCTCTCCTCTGTAATGGATGAACAGCATAGAACCCTGACAGTAAGCAGAGCCTGGGCTTTTGCTTTGTGTGTCCGTGCTAGGCTGCTAGGCCAAGCTGAATTCCTAAGATCTCGCAATTTTATTGCAGCTTGAACAATAGACAATGGTGTCGGTTCAGAGCCTCGTGAAAAAACTCACTTCTTTTTAGGAGAGAAAAAACTGCCATTCCCTTTCATTGTCTACCTTGGGAATGACTCAGAGCCAGGTGAAAATTTACTTCTGGTTGCTGAATCACTCCCAAGATAGACAAAGAAAGTGAATGGTGGTTTTCTCTCCTACAAAATAAGTGAGTTTTCTCACCAGGCTCTGAATCGATCCCATAGTGTGCACTTACCTTTTATAGTTCCCACTTTCTTCTTCAAATTTGTAGTCTCTTCTATTTTCTGTAGCCAGTTCTAGGTGAAAGTGGAGCATAACATATCCTGAACATATGATCCTGCTTTTGAGGATCAGAATTTGAGTCTGATTGCTTTAGATTTGATCCTTCCTAAAAATAGATTGTGATTTGTCTGTCACAATATGATCTGTTTTTCCTTGTATGCCATTTGATGTTTATCTGATTTTGAGTTGTTTACGGGAGGCCAGCTGGTGACTGGAAGCAAGTAAAGCCTTTCAGGAAATTACTAGAATTTTTGCCCTATAAAATGCACCTGCCCACAAGGTTTTGGAGGAAAAAAGAAAAAAAAAATTCTGAACCAAATAATGAGATAAAATACCCCCCCCCCCCCCCCCCCAGAACAGGACATGGCAGAGTTCCCTCAATCACCCCATAAGAATTGTGCAAGACCCCCCATGTCACCTATTACAGGTAGTGTGGCAGATCCCTCCCATCCCCAAAAACAACCAGCCTAGAGAATCCCCCCTCCCTATATAACAGAAAGTGTGTAGAATACCCCCAACCCACTATATAACTGAAAGTCCGGCGTTCCCTCCAATCTCTACTGCTCTACTCTAAAGGCAGTTAGATTAAAAAAAAAACGTCATACTTGAGGCCCGTCCTGGAAGAAGCCTCCACTCTCTACAGCCAACGCTTGCCGATTCAACAATGACATTGGTGTTCCGCTCAATGCACATGGTCATGCATCGATTTCCCAATGACAGTGAACAGAGCGGCTCTCTGATGTCATTGATGCATCGGCGCGTGCTGGCTGCACTGACACTGCACTGGTGGCAGCTTCTTCCAGATCGCAGGTTCTTCCAGGTATGAAGCTTTTTTTTTTCTCTAATTTCCTCAGTGCCATTTAGGGATTGGGGGGATCTGCCACATTCGTCCTGTAAGATGCACATAGATTTTCCCCCAGGTTTTGGGGAAAAATAAATGCCTCTCATAGGGTGAAAAATATGATAGTTACCATATTCTGATACTCTCTTGGAGATATATCATGAGATACTTGAGGTTTTTACAAAATCTTAGGTAAGGAAGGACCCATTTGTGGATCCTATTATATAGTTTTAGTTCTGGGGTGATCCCTTAGATTCAAATTGCCCCTGGACTGCATGGGACACCACATCTGTACAAAGTAGCAAAGGTTTAGTGAATTTATAGCATAACCCTTGCCATTAGCTAAAAGTTCCTATAACATAGGTTGCATAAAACAATTCCAGACTCCAGTAATACCTTTATCTGCCAGTTTTTACAGTCTTAGGTTAAGCACGGGTGCAGTTTAAGTTGGGTGAATCCTCTTACAGTTTTTAAGTAAAATTACATTCTTCAGTGGCCATGTGCTGCAGTTAACTTCAGGCCAAATACATTATTGTGCTAATTTGCTCTAGAGATTCCAGCGGAGGAAAATTGTATTAAAAAGCACACTTGGTTTCGGTCTATTTAGTTAAAGTGCTCCTTCTCTAGGACTTAAATAAGTATTTGACATGATCCAGATTTTTGTTTGATTTTAATGATACCAACACATAATGTACCTACTGAAATGATCTCATATTTAATATTTATAATTCAGTAACTATTGTTATAATCTCTGTCTGCTGGTCTATGTAGTGGGTATGCAATACAACACTTCCACCCCAAAATGGCAGTTTACATGGTTTACAGAGGTAAAATGTGTTTGACCAAGTTGGGACTTACTTTTATTTGTTGAGAAACCTTTTAGTAAATAGGCATATTATACCTGGTGTCATGAACCCCAACTACAACATCAGTTCTGTTCCTGTATAATATTGTATAAGTAAATTAATAGCAAATAGGGTTTCTTAAAATGTGTTATCTTCTGCCATGTTGCAAACGTGTTCCACTTGTTCTGATTAGGGATAGAGGGAACTGTCCAAAACAAATCAGAAATTTAGGGATTTGTTTTGGACACATCTGATTCATTTTTCAAAAAACTAAGCCAGCATGAAGCAAATCTAAGTTCTAATAGGGTTCAACCAGTTCAGCCTGGCCCAGTTCATCATCAGACCCAAACAAATCTCACAGCCAGATTGGGAGAAACTCGTACATTTTTTCAAGTTAGTAATAATGAAAATATATTCTAGTTTGCTTGAATACATATTTTTATATTTAACATTCTCTATATCCCTATTATGGGAATCAACCTTAAACCAGACCAACACCCGTTTTTCCTTTAATGGTTGTTGGTCCCACAGACAGCTAATCAAAACAAGCTTAGCCTTTAATTTTTGACAGTGTAATTTGCAATGACTTAAAAAAAATAAAACAAGGTGGTTGCGCTATAAAAAATGGTTTGGTTCAGGGACGGTTTAAAAAATGAGTGAGCAGGGTGATCACCCCTGGTGTCAAGGCCATTTATATGCAGGGGACACCTTCAGTCTAGAATTCAGTTTTCCGTAGATGGGTCAGGGTGACTGGTAGTGGTACTGGCCATGAGCAAAGCCTCTCATCTCCTATTCATGGGGCACTTCCTGCTGCTAAGGAAGCAGAAAAGCATGGCCTATTCTGCATGGAACAGTTGCATCACCATAGGCTGGGTGAGGAGGGGGTAGAAGTCTTGCCCTTTTCACACTAAGAGCTATTGCCCAGGTATAATAATAGAAATATGTCTAGAAATCAGCAACAGCAGCCCTCTGCAGCAGCACATTAGGAGATATAAGCTGCATGAAAGGTTGGAAAAATTTGATTTTAATTTTTGTTTTGGATGTCTTGGATAAACTCTTTAAATGTCTGCAGCTACTGTTGAGTATTGATTTGTTTGCAACCCCTTTGAATGTCGCATATTGCAATGCAACAGTTCTTTCTGCTCCCCAGCTTCCCCAAGTGTGTGCAGTGAGTGGCAACATACCAATGTATGAGTAAACCTGAACAATGAGGTGGTAGTCGAAATGGTAACACCATTGTCTGTGGAGGTGGAGACATTATTGATAGGATTTAGACAGGAATATTTAGCTCTCTTAATTAAAATGGAAGCAATTTGTACTGAGTAAAACTGGCCATCTACATTTTAAAGGATAGGGCTAGGATGGTCACTTTTGAATTCAATTATTTGCTTGAAGAAGAGAACACAACTATAAAAATAGCCCTATCCATTGAAGGATTTTGAAAGCAGTTGTTTAGTTTATAGATCTGTGTAATTGTTGGGAACTTAGGCCCTACAGAGCGCTGACAGTAAAGTATTGATTCCATGCACTTTGTATTGCTGTTATTAGGCTTACACAGGTCCAGGAGAAACAGATTTACTTGTAGTTCATTGTCAAATTTTGAGTCATATTTAATGAAATGGGACATCGGCAGCACGCTGTGTTATTTCTTTGTCAGATTCATGCCCACAGTCATAAAAATTGCTGGCAGGTGCTCAAAAGCATACCTGGGGATAGATGCTAAAAAAGAAGAAACGATCCTCTTAATAGGAAAAGTGAAATGAGCGCCATCACCCAGGGTGGTATCAGTAGGCTATTATTCGATTGCAGAAGGCTTCCTCCTCTGGGGTTTGCAGTGACAAAACCTGTCTACTTTTAAGACTGGTTAATAGAATGATACCTGGCTTCATCATACAGAGCAAACCATTCTTTTAGTCTTAACATCGCTTACAATGAGGCACTGGCTTGTTTGTCATGGGCAAGTGACAGTGCGAGTTCAGTTTGAATCCATGCAAAGAAATGACCCAGAAACTTGAAAAAGATACATGTTTTTGTGGCAGATGTTACAGTGCAATATAATGAATGAGTTGAACAAAATACTTGGCTATGGTCATATGTCAGAGGCAAGCCAATTTAGTAATCAATTTACCATAAACCTTGCCCAATGTTACACTTAAAACATGTATTCTTTCTTTTGTTTCTTTTTCTCCAGTTGATGCATTCACATTTTCTATTAATTAAAAATAATATTAGGTATGAGAAAGAGTCAACTACCAAAATGATTTGGCCCCAGCTACCACAAAGCGGGCAATACCAATCACCCCAATAAATCACATGATAATCAAATTAAATAATTTCCATAAATGTATTACATTGACTGGCACCTTGAGGAAATGGTTGTTCCCCACGGAACTCGTGGGTAAAGGTATACCAACGGGTACAGCAGGGACACCATCCAGAATTCACTCATTTCATGTAGTTGGCTCTTGTCCATTGTTTGGTTTTTCTCTTTCTGATTGCACATATTTATTGGCAATATATTGAACACTTTGTAATAGCGCAGTTTTTCATACAATATTTATTGATATTTATTTAAGAGGGTGACTATTGGAAATGTTGATATACATTGAACTTTAATACGTGTTGTGTGATTAGATGTTTACATATGTGGTTTTGCACTAATGTGGATGGGATGCCCCTGCTGTGGATTTGATTTTAGCTACGGTATATGTTTGTCATGTTTTTAATCTAATACATTTATGTAGATTATTTAATTTGATTATTGTAAATGTGATTTATTGGGGTGATTGGTATTGCCTGCTTTGTGGTAGCTGGGGCCACAGCATTTTTGACTCGTTTTGGTGTAGGGGCACCTGCACTGCACATCACATCCACTGGTATACTTTGGTGATGCAGAGTCGCTCTTTCTTTGTTTGAACATTAGGTGATTAGATATGAATGACTGCATTTTAGCCAAGGATCTAGAATAAGATAAGGATTTTTGGGGGTTGCTGAGGCATTGTGCAGTGGTGACTCAAGCTATCTGGATCCACCTGAGTCTGTCACGATGGCGTTCCATACCCGTTAGTTAGAAAATGGTTGTGGGACCGCTTTAACAACATAGTAAACATGCACAGCAAAGAAAATTCTTGTATTAGTGGACATGTCAGTCTCTAGTAGACATGGTTGGCCTGCTGGCTTCTTCATAAACCCTTGCAGCAGAAACTAAAGAATATAGAATAATATACAGACAGTGGTATGTATCATGCCATGATTATTACCATACAGTAAATATTGGGTTACTGGGGAGCAGACGTCGGAGGCTCAGTTTGTGTCTATTGGAGAAAATATAAATATGCAGAGTAGTTCTCCCTATATGGTTAGTCATATAAATGTAATACAGGTGTTGCCCTCCCTGTTAGAAGTACTTTCTCTTACCTTACATATAAAATTGTAGGAATACCCCATTATGGTTCAGTATGGGAGGCACATATAGTGGGTCAGTGAGAAGGCCCTGCCTTGACATATGTGTCACCCTAAGAATCCCCATCAGATTGTAAATGGTGCCAGATGCCCACCACACTGACATACTGCAGATGAGGGCAGTGCAGTCCAGGGGTGTACCTAGCCTCTCTGCTGCCTGAGGCAAACTATAGAAAGGTGCCCCCCCCCATGTGCAGCTGCACTCCTCAATAGAGCAGCCTGCTGGGTAGGGAGTGGGGTCGAAGCTGCTGAGCCACCACTGACAGTTTGTTGCAATGCCCTTGATCTCCACTGATCCACTGATAAAAGAGGGAGTAAAAAAACAATAAAAAAGTCCAAAGACTGCCTGCAGTGACCCCCTAGAGCAGCCTTGTGGGTAGCCTGCCCTCTCACAATCTGGTGCAGAGAGGTGTTCCACTCAGTCTGCAATAATATATATGTATTTATTAGATGGTGAGTGGGGACAGGGAATAATGGGTCACTAGGGTTAAGCCAAATCCCACCAACAGGGTATTTACATATAACTAGAGATTTTGAGAAGCTTTATGGCTTATTTTACAGTGTTCCCAAGGAGAATAAGGTAGGAGGAAGTTAGTGTGTGCCTGGAAAGGGACTTTAATGTTTTTCTCTTCTAAAATGTTTAGGATAATTTATTTTATTTTGGTCATAAAACACCATGAACGTTACTGTATGGCAGACAGGCCAATAATGCACTTTCTTTATTGCAATTCATTGTCCTTTTATACATGTTCTAAAAATCTATCTAATAAGTACACATTTGTGGCCAGTTTAGACAGCAATTTCATATAATCAGCCCAGACATACTTAGTGTTACACCGAACCATTTTCCTACAAGCTATTTGAAGATTGAGTGAACATACAGGAGGGTTGTAATCGAAGGTTTCAATAGCACAAAAGCATCATGTACTTTCCAGAAATGTAATCTCCTCTGATTGCATCTACATTATTTTGTGCACATCTGTATTACCATTTCCCTTATTTATAGAAGAGTACTTACTTATAAACCCATTTCAATGCCCTTTTTTCAGTCACCGAAAGACATTTAATTTCCCAAAAACTGCCTCATTTTAAAAGCGATGGCTGTGAATAATCATTACTGTTGTATGGCTTCCTCTGCTGGAACCGAAATGCATGTCACGATGACGGTCAACTCCTGTGCTGCCGGGTTCTCGTTGAAGTGAATGTCACGCTACACTAGTTATTAAAATTTTTTCTCCTAATAATACTACAGATGCTTAATTTGTATGGGCACTGCTGTCAGTGTTTTCGGGTTTGTAGACCATTTTTTTTAATCTCTAAGGCTTTGCTTAGTTTAACGAATCTCTAATTTTCATTGAAAATGAAAATATATTAGATATATATTTTGAAAGCAACTGCAAATCTTACCAAATGTATTGAGAAAAAAAGCTTGTTGGGGGGGATTTTCACATGAATTTAATGGCTTCAGGCTTTGGGAACCAGTGTGTAAGGATGCAGATTTCTATAACTCTCACATTAATGCACTGGTACAGTGTGCTATCTTGAAATTGGGGGTGGACTGGTCAAAGGGAGACCTGGGAGAATTCCTGCTTCTAGTCTGTAATCAGCATCAATATCCAGCGCTGCCCATGGTCTGGCACTTCAATGCTATAGCCTGTGCCTTATATTGACTGACTGGGGACACACAGGGGGTCTCAGTGAGGATGTCATGGGATAGCTGAGGTGGGTAAAATCCTGGACTGAATTTTGCCACTGCTTAAAATATTGAATACATTTCAAAGGCTTCTATGCTGAGATAATTTGTTGAGCTGTACTCCTGGGTTTAACGATTGCTACATCTGTAAAGGCAACTTTCTGACAAAGCCATACCATGGGTCACCAGAGTCTGGTCAAAATGGTTCAGTAGGGCCCAAACTTTTCATGTTGGGTTGTAATATTAGTCAAGCCCTCGACAGCACCCACAAAAGGCCTGAGTGTGTTTTTCGCTTTGGAAAAATATTGTATGTGAGTCTAGAAAGTTTGCATGCAAAATTGTGGTTCCCAGATAAACCAAAGCGCACCCTAAATGTACAAGCCGCACACTATAAATCAAAATATTAGAACTTTATTCTGGTCAGCACACACTAATACATATAACACATACATTTAAAAACATAATTAAAACTGGATATAAAAGGCCCCTAATAATAATAATGTTGTAGTATCTCTATCTCAATGTTCCCTACAGTGGAAAATTATTGTACAAAAAAGCTTCAATATAAAGTGCTACTATTGTGCTGTAAGCACAAAAAGTGACAAGTGCATGTTAAAGTGATTAGTGCAATATGATGTAAACCTCATTCATAATAAACTTAAGTGGGGATCCGGAGGGACCACTAAACAAACTAATTAATGTATATATTAACACAAATTAATCAAAAAGGAGAAAAAGAAACTAAGAAATAACTCATTACAATGTGAAAAAAAGTCTAGAAAGTTTGCTTAGTTTTTTCACACTTCAAAAACCAACTTGTTACATCAGTAGGGGATAGTAAAGTAGGCTGGGACAACCTCCATTGTTATCATGTATCTCTTAAATGATTCTGCTGAGCAAATTGCAAATCTGCTACGTAAAATTGTTGTTTCCAAATCTAAATTATGTTTCCAGACTATGAATTACAAATTTTTAAAATGCGTGATTTATCTCTAAACTCATCAACACGAGTATAGAAAGAAGGAATTGACAATGAATCAATGTTGAGTTTTCCATAACAAAAGCTTAGGATAGTTTTTGATTATGAAATATACTGATTTAGCTATATTAGAAGTGTTTAAGAATTTTGAGATTGTTGGGCTGGCAAAAAAATGTTGAACCTAAAATAGAATACTTGGAAAACCGTACTATTTGTAAGCATGGATATGTCCTACTATTGAATGCTTTTGCTCCATTGCTGCTTTGTATTACCAAATAGAAGGGATTCCTGTGGTAAAGTCTTAGGTCATGATCAGTGGCGGACTGGGGCCAAAAATCAGCCCTGGATTTTTCCAGGCCCTGACCGTCCCGAGACATCCCTGCTGTGGCCCCCCAACCATGATGCCGGGGCTATAACATTGGGGGCTTGGGTTCCTTGGCTTGTGGGTATAGTGGGGCTGGGCACAGGGGGCTGAGATGGAGACTAAGGGGGCAGCAATAGAATGTGGGTGTTAAAACAGCAGCCCAATTGGCCCCAAAGCAGTGCGGCCCACCGGGCATTTTCCCAGGTCTCCCTATGGCCAGCTCTCCCCTGGTCATGATAAATGCTGTATTTTTCTTAAATACATTTTTCTAGTCATCCAACTATCTACTTGAACTACTGAAAGAACACTGTGCATAAAATACTCAGAATATATCCTGAAGTATCTTTGGTATAAAGCAGTGTTTTCTCTTTGATTACCAATTGATGTCCCAGGAAGGGATTGCTCATGTAAGGATCCACAGTGTTAAAGCAGCTGATGCTCTGTAATTCTTCACCTAAGTTGATGTCTTCAGTGTGTCTATTCTCTAATCTGTGTGTTTCTGAGGTTTTCCCCTGTCTTGACAATGAGTACATACTACTAGTTGTTTATAATTTCCTCCTTATATTCATTTTATACATATCTAACCCTACCTTCATGTTCGTTCAGTGTTTAGATACAGTCTATAAAGTGTGCTGGTGTTGTACTGCTTACTGTATCATCTCATCCTCCTGTCTTGTTCTTGTTGGGGTGCTGCCTTGTTGTTCCTTTTTAGGTTCTTGCCTACTTGATCCTTGTCTGATTCCTGCTATTAGTAGGTTTCATGTCAGAGAAAGGCTAAAGAGGTGCATGGTATTGGACCCATGTCCTTTTCTTGTCCTTTTCCCAAGACTGCATCCCTGTTCCCAGTCTGAACCTTGTGTTTCCAGGATGTTGCATGTTTGTGCCCTGTTTCCAGTCTGTGCCCTTGATTCCAAAATATCCCAAGTCATTGCCATTGTTTCCAGTCTGCACCTCTGTGCTGAGTCACAGACTGGGAGTCTGTTACTCAGCTTCTGTCTGTGTGTTTCTTCCTAGTGCCACTTACCAGATCCTAATCCATGTCTGTGTTCCATTTCCCTGTCTTCCAGTGAGGGCTTTAGTTCCCAATCTGTCTTGCCAGTCAAAGCTCCAGTTTCCAGTCCAGGCATTGGTTCCTGGTGTGTCCTGCTATTTTTACATGAGTGACCAGCATTCCTGCATACCTCAGCAAGACACTGCTCTGTTTATGCATGGATGCACTCTTTAATTTAGAGGAGTCTTTGGTTATCATAACCCTCCACCCCCAATACATCTTTACTTCAACACACATATTCGACCTTGCCACCATTGGTTCAATGGTCTCAAGATGCAGGAGAACTGTTACTGCCACTTTGATGCCATTATTATCAGAAAATTGTTGTCCAGGCAGAAATGTCTTTAGGTTACAAACACAAAGTAATCACAGGGAGCAAATGTAGGGTGGTTGGATTGAGCTCCTTGAAGCCGCATTCCCATAGCAGCTTTTGTCTTTCGAGACTAGTGGGCTGGCACGTAGTCATGAAGCAGCCACACACCTGTGGACAATGCCTAGAGGTGTTTCTCTTTGATTGCCTCATGTAATGTCTTCATTGTTGAAGAAAGTGCCTCCAGAAATTGCTTTCTTGTGTGAATTGCATGAACTCTAGTAATAAAACACTAAAAAAACTGTCCTAACCTTTCCAGCTAGGGGCGGAAAAAAAAAAGTAGTTGGTGACTCCTTGTGCTTCAATTGCATAGACTCTTGATTATAATTGTAGAATGTGTAAATTCTCTTGGCTAAACATGATTTTTTGCTCAGATGTCAACATTCATGGCAACCACTGGGAAATGACCTTTGACCATCAAAACAACATGATCAATACTGGAAACATTTAGACTGTAAGCTCGTCTATTTGACCGTATGCTTTCTTTCCTATTGTATCCTGTTCTTACAACTTTGGTCTGAACTTTGTAGCTAGTTTGTAATGTTCTCTCTGTACTGTATGTTTTGTCTTGTCTGTAATCATTGTACCATGTGCAGTGCCACAGAAAAAGATTGTGTTTTATACATAAACAGTAATAATAATAAACCGTTCCAACTGAAATGTCTAATTTATGCACTATAACATTGACTTTGACCCAACAATCTTTCAAAATTATGGCCTCCACTTTTTGACACATTTCCTCTGGAGATGCTTCAACAGGTCAACATCTTCAGTTGAATCCCTACTTCATTTAAACGTCTTGGCCCAAAACTCTACTTGGTGGAAGAAAGGCACATCACCAACATTTACAGCAATCATTCTTTTATGGGTTTCTTTAGGCTTCTTTTTTTCCTTTGTAAGGAATTTAATCATGGAACAAAGCTCAACACCCTCACCTTCTTTGTAGAGCCGCACTGTACACCGCTTCCTACCCTGTCAATTCCAGTGCTTTCATCATTGACTTAGGCCCTTATTTAAGAAGGGATAGAGTCAGGTAGTGGATGGTTAATGACAGGTAGCGACAGGTAGCGATTGGTGAACGCCAGACACGGCATGCAATTACACATTTATCAAGCAGAATCTGTTTAGCGACTGGGATAGCGCCATATAGCGTCTGATTCATCATTTTCACAGCCTCAGCAAACAGCGCCAGCGTTCAGCCTTGCACAGCGCCAGGTATGACCTCTCACTACCTGTCGCTCTCCCATACATTTCAATGGACGATCCTTTTCTTCTCTTTAAACGTTTTTTTTTTTTTTTTTTTTTTTTAAATCACAAATAATTCTGTGACCTCTTCTGGCATTGAAATAGCAGTTTTTTCATAATTTTTTAATTTTTTAAATATTTCCTCAGAAATGACATTACAGGTCTGGCATTAAAGTGTTCATGTTACAATGTTGTTACAATGTAATTCCATATGTTTTCACTTTGTTACTAGTTGATAGATGCTGGAAAACACACTTTAAACACACCGCCTCCTGCGCTCTGGGCTTCAAACAAATATTTTTCAGTGCCAGAGATTTGTGAGGCTGTTTTTTTGCTGAATATGGTGTGAGTCGGTCGCTTTGAGCAGTCGCTAACATGCGCTCCCATACAGCGCTGTACTGGTCAAATAGCGACTCCTCACAATGTATTCAACATTACTGAACAGCGACTGAGTCGCTATAAAGTAGCGACTCACGGCCGAGCACTGCAGCTTCTAGCGGGCGCTCTGAAAATGCCTGCTACAGACGCTCATCTGTCGCTACCTGCCGCTAATGATGAGTGTGTGTTTCATGTCCAGACATATCTTAACCTGCACAGGCAAGATCAGCTCTCTAATGCTGACAGAACATGCTAGGTTAGATCTCTTATTGATCAACCCTCTTATAACAACAGTCATGTTTCTGTGCACTATAAAGGAAATGATTTTAAAAGTGGTCATGTGTGATTGTTGTTTGATGATTTGCACATCCTGCCTGTCCCTATTGCTCAACAGAGACCTAGGGATAATTGCTAAAGCAATGCTATTGATTCAACTTATATAATATTCAGAATCTCTGCTGCTTCCTGGGAATCATTCAACAAGAAAGTATAAAGCCAATACTCAGGCAAAATGTAATTGGTAATTGATCAAAAGAAAGCCTATCACTAATACGCTTGAGGGGATATTTTAAATATATTTGTATTTGTGAAATTTTATTTCAGTAAATTGGAAATATCTACAATTATGCAAACAAGCAGAAGGATTGTAGATTTGCTTTTGCAGCACATCAGCTAATACAAATACTTTTTAAATGGAGGAAATAACTTTTCTGTGGGGGAAACTGGAGAGATTCATTTTATCTTTGGAAACTGTTTTTTTCCTTTGTGTTAAGCTGCAGCCCTATCTTTAATGGGCTTTAACACAGCAATGAAACAGCAAGGCAATGTTATTAATAGTGCAGTGACGGGGTTGTCATATATCACTGAGTGTGCAATGATAGTTAGATAGGAAACAGATGAGCTGTGTTTTTGTAATTGCGTGTTCATCAATAAATTACCCCATAGAATTAAAGTGTTTTATTATGCAGAACCGACTGGAGTGGAGTGTTTTGTTCTGCATAGTTCCAGAGGGAATTTTCCAGTGTAAAAAAATACCTCTATTGGTCGGTCATCCACAAAATCAATTAAGGTACCACTGACACTCATTTACATGCTAACGAAACCGTCTCCTTCCTGGAACAATCCATGAATATCTGTCCTTCTACATTTCTATTTGCCTGTACCTCTACAGCATATGCACACAACTCTCCTCCTCGAGGGCCACCAACAGCCTCCACACTGATGAACATGTGATGTAATTAGTGGTCAGTCTACAGCTTTGTCGGAGGACTAATTACTGCACCTTTGCAACAGTGTAGAAATCTGCAAATCCCAGCCTGTTGGTGGCCCTTGAGGAGGAGGGTTGAGCACATGTGTTATTCAGTATCTACCTTATCTGCCCCATGCCTATTATACTGTATCTTTCACCTACCCAGCTAGCCTAGTTTCATTTCTATCTATTCAGATTGGAACTTATTTTGTCAGACACATACTTTTAAGTATTTGTAGAATTTGTTGTGTCAGAGAGGCTGCAGAGATACAATGAGTAGGGGGCAAAAACATTTACATTTCTATCTTGAGCAGAATAAGTAATAGCGGAAACGAGGGAGTGCCTTCTACTTCCCAGGGGTCAATGCCCAGACAACCCTGGTTCTCATGGAGAGGTGGTTGGTGCAGAGAAGAGATGAGAAGAAAAGAAGGGAAGAAAGAGAGCAGTTAGTGAAAGTATAGGCCAAAGGTAAGAGTTAGATGGATGGATGATGACCCCCTTTGCACAGAAAGCTACAGTATTCCAATCTACGTCATCACATAGAATAGGTCACAATCCCAGTAAATGTAAAGAAAGTAACTAGTAGGGTGTAGGGACAGATGTTTAAGTTGAGTGTACCAGGGGCTTCCTTCCCAGACAGTCATTTCAATCCAAAGCACTACACAGAGGAGGTCCCACTAAAAGGACATGAAAATAAATTAACTAGTGGGGGTACAGAGATAGTAGGTGTGAACTTCTTGTGCCAGGGGCCTCCTACCCAGGAAACTATTGTATTCCAAGGTCCCATTCGGTGGGACCTAATTTAATCGGGGGATAGGTAGCCTAAGAGAAGGATGGGGTAATGCATAGGTGAATACTGGCTAAGGTTTGGGAACAATATAAACTTGGAAGGGATTCCAAGGATAAAGTCACTGCACATCATTGGGCTTAATGGGCTTAGTTCAGTAAGAAGCAAAGTAAGGTAGTAGGCTGGACATTAATTATGAGTCATGTTTGGGGGGGGTGGATTATGGGGCAGAGAGGGAATGAAACATAAGGAGTGGAAGGGTTGCAGAAAGTAGCATATCTATACTGTATACCTTTCTACCTGCTTCAAACCTGGCTCATAGCTATTCTATGTTACAGCCCTGAAATTAGGATGAAATATAAGTAGGCTAAGAGACAAAGTGACCTTATACAGCTTGTTAATAATGTTCTTTTTGTTCATTACTGAAATCAGTTTGGTATGGATGCAGTTCAGTCAAATTTGCCTAGAAATGTTGTGGCAGTCTAGTGGCAGAATCTGTATCCTATGAATGACTGAATGACCTTGGGGGGGAATGTGAGTTGTGTATTTGGCATTTCTTTATATATTTAGGTGTTTTATTTATTTTTACAAAATGGCATGGGGTCAACAGCCCAGCTCCCAGAGGCTTGGAGGTTTCCAACCATAACAGCACCAATTCCCTTGAGATCAAAAGTCAAAGACATTCACTTTGGTTATGGGAGCCTTGGGCAACTGGTGCTAGGGCGAGCGCCGTGCACCCATCTCGCGGCGCTCCCCGCTCTCCCTCCTTACCGGCTTCGGGCGTCGGGTCCCTGGCTTCCGGCGTGGCGGTTGGCCGCGCGCCAACTGCTCTCGGCCGTCCTCCGCCTCGCTCTGTCTCCTCCCTGGTGCGCACACGTCCCCGTCCACTAGGGGGTGTGCACCGTTTTTTTTTAATTTAAAGGGCCAGTTCACCTTTGATTGGTGGCTGCTCATTCCACTTCCCCTATTTAAAGGGGCACTTCCTTCCTTCTAGTGCCGGATCTTGGTCTTCCTATGGTTACTGAACGTCAGTTGTTTCCTGTATTGCTCACCCGTGTACCGACCTTTGCCTATCCCCGACTCTGAACCTTCTCTGCCCATCCCGACCTTGGCTACTTCCTTCGACCTCGTGATTGTGCTGCCAGCCCTGACCTCCGCTTGAACTTGACTTCGCCTTTGCCTGCCTGTACCACGCATTACCTCGGCTGACTCTGTGTCTGAGCCGCTGTTGGGGGGTAGTGACCTGGGGGTCACTCGCCGCTACATGTCCAACCTGCCTTGCGGCGGGCTCTGGTGAATACCGGTGGCCTCTTAGACTCTGCTTCCCTGATACGGCATTAGCTATCAGTACACAGCCAAAGCGGATCCACACCTGTGCCACCACATCCTGCCCGTGACAACTGGACAGTTTCCAGTGCCTAATGCTAATCCTGCTTCTTGCTGGATTCTAGCCAGAAAACTGGAGATACCCAGACAGGAATAGGAATTTATACCCGTGAGGGAGGTGCTTTCCTGGGATTCCCCTTGCATCACACTTTTTTTTAAACCAGTGTGTCTTTAACATTTACTTTTCTTTTAAATGGCTTTCATTCATTTTTATTTACCTTCCATTATGTTCTCTTATTTCTTTCTTCATTTCCTTCCAGCCATTTCCTCCCTTACATTTCAATGCTATACGGTTTAAGTATTTTGGGTTTGCAAATGTTGTAAAGCTGAGCTATAACATATTAAAGACAACATGTTCCGAACAAGTTTTAATTCCATTCCCCAGGGAGAAGAGATTAAATACTCTATAGAATAAGTGTTTTCTATTTTCCTTCTTTCAAGAAGTCATTCTATCTTAGGCAAAAACAAAAAAACTTGACTCTGCCAGGCAAGTTAGAGAACACAGAGGCAGCTTTATAGCACTCTGTTCACGTAAAACAACATAATAATTCAATATGCTGTGTTGGATTATGCATAAAGTATAGGAAGGAAGGCACTTAGGCACTGTAGAGCACTGTAAGGGAGAGATTAAGCTTAATCCAACCTATTACAGCTAATAATTGGAAATAGCAAGTAAGTAGTTCCTTTAAATAGGTTCTTGTAGTTTGTAGTTGTAGAGAATATTACCCCTAGGCAAAACGTAAAAAGTTGCTTTGGGAGCAACAAAACTTTTTTCAGTTTTGGACAGAGTGGCAATACGTTAAAGCCCCAGTTTGTTATGGTGTATGTAACCCTTTCTTCCTTTCTGGTAGACCCTCAGGAAGTTGATGTAACAAAAAATCAATGGATTTCCCTGGTACTGAACATATTCTGTTAATCAACTTCCTGTCTTCAGCAACCTAATGAAAATTCGATGATGGGGCTTACTGTAGTATCAACTAACCATTGAAAACTATTGCTAAAAAATTACTTAGTCGCGTAATTTGCACTAAATTCCAACTCTGACTTGAAGTTACCGGCTAACATAATTTCAGTAATCTTCTCATTAGTTGAGGAGAAAATTTTAATGAGAACATGGCAGCTCATGCTGATTTCATTATAAGAGCAGACCATTTGCTTTAAAAGAGGGATGGTACATTGTCTTCTGTTAACCATTGTTCCCTTCAAGGAAACATTTGCAGTCATCACTGCTTTTCATCAAAAGGGCTTTATGGGCAATGACATGTTGCTTGTAGGATTGCTCCTAAATCCAAAATATCCATCAAATGTCAGGACAGTATCCTGAATAGGATTTAGCCCTGGGATAGGTTCAGCACAAACATGCACAGGCAGGTGTTAGTGCATCTGCACAACAAAATCGGGCAAGGCTTTTGCAGGCTGGCCTGGTGTCAAGAATAGCAGAAATATAGAGATTGGGCTGGAGTGGAAAGGGGTGAGGTTAATCTTTGTTATTACTTTTTAGTATTTAAAATATCATTTTATGAGGCCATAAAGTGGTCTAAAATACTTGTATCATATTTGCCATTCCACTCACCCACGAGTATATAGACCTTTGAGAGTTCCGCTACTCCCCATTTAGTTGGTTTGAAAACCTGAATAGAGCAAACCTGAAATTAGGAAAACAAACAGGTAGCCGGGTTAAACACAGCAGAACTGAACTGTTCAGGATTTATAGAGACATTTCTAATGCACACCAATGTCTTTTTGGTATAGATATTTATAACAACGCACATAAATAAATTGCTCTCTACGCTGTAGGTGCTAAAAGCTGCTGATACTGCGGTAGATTAGCTCAGAGTCTTTTTCTCTAAATTATTCATTGTAAATGATATGTATTTTCATATGCAAATGTGCACCCAGCCTCATTTAGTGTGTTATACACTTAGCACACATCAGCATAAAATCCCTGTGCTATTTCAATTTAAGACAAATTAGATTAATCTTTGAAAAACGTTTATCTATTTAAGGGTCCTCTGTAGGCAAAGTGTTAAATAAAAACATACAACTACCTCCTATGCTGCTGATTTCTTCCGGTCTGCTTTTCAGAAGGATATAGCTATACGTTCTAGTTCTAGAGTTCAAGAGTTCTAGTCGCTGCCCCTCAGCTGCCTCTCTGGCTAGGCCACCTCCTTATAATAGCAGAGAAGAGGCCTGAATCCCACCCTCTGCCTGAATAAATGTGCGAGCAGCTCCAATCACAGGGCTCTGTCAGGAATTATAAGGGTGGGGTAGAACTGGGTTGAATGGATCGGTATTCTTGGTTGAAATCTGAAATTATGTGAGGCAACTGAGCAGCAAACAGAATCCATAAATACAACGTTGCCTCTGACGTTGAGTGATACCCAGTCAGTAGCAAAATTGGAAGCCACAATAGGAAGCCAAGCCATGGATTAAACAAAAAACAACATAAAATGAATAAAAGGCTAGGTCAACTTAATGCGGACCAAAAGTCTAAGATGTCTTTTAGTGCACTTTGTACACATAATAGCCATGTCCCTAGGGGAGTAGCCACAGTGTGTACAATAGGAAGCCTGATATAAGCATACTTACCATCTTCTGCAAAGGTCAAAAGTGACAGCCAGCAGAGCATGCAGAAAAGCAGTGGCCTCCTTTCTCTTCCCACTCCACATGCCACCACCATTGGAGCATCGGGTTGCCAGGTGTGCAGATCAAAGGGTGCAGGGGTGCCACTGTGCTGTTTGCACATTTTACCACCATGAGAACTCATGTACACTGTGGCAGATCACAAATTAGGATTCCCTGTAGCAACAGTATTAAGTGTGTCATGTTTTCATGTTTCATGGAAATCACTTAAAACCAGTTGAACCAATTTGCTTCTGTTGGCTTCTTGTGTTGTCACGTGGGGAGCAAGAGTGGTATGGGAGCATGAACCAGGCTAGCGATTCAGCCCATGTTTGGAGATTCTTATAACTCAAATCAGGATGTTCTGGAGGAAAGGGTAAGCAGACCTAAATAGTGATGGTCAGCTGCAGCCCATAAAGCACCATCCAGAATTGCAAACAAAATGGCATTTGCTCATTTTAGGTGCTCTTGATCATGTCATGTCACTATAATGATAGTTACGGATAGATAGAGTTAAGTTAAATGTGGTGAGTTGGCCTAAACATGTGTCTGCAATTTCAGTTCATGAGCTTGCTCTGCTGTGGTCAGAGACAAATGTGGGATAACTGTGCCTTGCTGTGCTCACTCATACCGAGAGCTCCATGGGACGGAGTGACCGTTAGACTACATTTTTGTGGGGTCCTAAAGGGATTAAATTGAAAGGAGGACAAGTTTTAGAGACCTGCTATAACTTCTAATATGAACTTTAAAAAATAAACAGGCATCAGGTAAGCTGCTTTTAAAGAGGAACATTACAGGTCATGGGGAGTTAGTAAAAACTCCCCAGACCTGGCTTGCCCAGCCCCCCTGCCCCTCCGGTTTACAAAACAGTTAATCTTAATTTGCCCCTCCAGTCGCATCACGCTCGTCATCCCTCCGCTCGTGCAGCACATTCTTGGAATCCTGACATGCACTGCACTGTCCTTCAGATCTCGCACATGCTCAGTGTCATTGCGTAGGCTACAATGATACTCAATGGGAGTGGTGGGGGGACATTTGAAGAGAGGACAGCTACAGGTTAGGCCTGCTAAGCCTGCAGCCTTCACTCTGGGATGGCTGGGGGGGGGGGGGTGGAAACAGGTCAGGAATATTCCCGGATGTCAGCGTTTTAGATAAAAGGCAGTGAGGGAGGGATATTTAAAGAGAGTTGAGAGTCTCTTCACATAAGTGAAACCTTCTATAAGAGACTTGCCTGGGGCTTTGTTTTGTGCGGCAGAGTGTATGTGTGTGTAAACCTGACCATATCCACAACCCTCAAGTGCCATATAATGGACATTTTCATTGTGTGAAAATTTGCCAGACTTGCATTAACCTTTCACATTGGAATTGCCAAGTTGTCAAATGTGCAACCTTGACTCTACTACTGCCACCAATATTGTTATAGTTTTAGTTCACATTTTGACACATACATGGATAATTGACATGTAAAAATAAAAAAAAAGAAAATCACAACAATCAACTTTTTGAAATTATAGTTATTTATACTATATTTACAGATGTGTGTGTTAGGGTCTTCGCCCAATCAATCACTGCCCATTACTTATAATTCCTTATTGGTCTTCCAGATATATAATGTTCTCTAGTATTGATTTTCCTAGTACATACTACATTTTTGTCTTGCTGTGTACATTGTGACTTCACCTCGTCTTGCCCGGTCAAGCTTGCAATCTATTTTTAGTGCCTGGGGCACCGAGAGACAAGTGGCAAGGTCACAGCAAGCTGAAATTGGGACTGAAGTGTTTGAACCAGGAAATGTCTTTATACTCTTGTGGGAGATTACCAGAGTATAACGGCTTAATTTTGCTTATGAATGCCTCCGTTTAAAGCATAAAGGCATTGCGTTTCACTGTTGAGGGCAATTCTTTTCATTTATAAATATAACGTGTTTAATACAAATCTTAAAGGGTCCACAGCACTCGACTGTGCTGAAGAGCAACCTCAGGTAAGCTGCTCTTTTTTTATCCACAGCATTGTATGTAGGGCTATATAGGGCTCTCATAGGTTAGAGTTAGCACTGCAACTACACAGAGGTGCAGCTATAGCATACTTTTGCAAATGTGTGCCAACCAAGACCTGTTTATAACCAGATTTTGAGATAGCTTATAGGATTGGTTGTGAGGTAACATGGTTGAGTGCTATGGACCCTATAAGATTTGTGTATTATAATTGCCTGGCTTGTGGCACCTCCCAGGTTGGTGATAAATTAGTCTGAGCGACTGCCATCCCTCCTTTGTATACCATGTTTTAAGTGTATTATTAATTAATTTGGGCTGTTAATGTATATACTTATCATTGAGTAACTTGGAGTTCTGTGGGATGGTTTTTGGGCCAAGAGCCTGACTGAGTGGTTTCTGTTTTGTTACTAATTAATTATTCCTCTTACACATCTTACACACCTATGATCATGTTTGTTTTAGTATGGCAAGTGCAGTTACTTCTTCTTTCTATATACTGTTTGGAGCTATGGACACATAAATATATATATAGTATACAAGATGGGCTGTGAAGTAGAGCTATCCTCATCCCCCACCTACTCTATGCTCTTGGGGATAATAGGAGGGTGTGTTCGTGCTGGTGTGCACCAGGCAGTTGTTGGCTTGATTGTGGCACAACTGGTAATCTGTAAGGTACCCTGATTCACAGCCCCCCTTTCTTTGGCCTTAGCACATCTGTAACACATTCTCACTCATAGACAGGGGTGGACTGGGGCCAAAAATCAGCCCGGGACTGACCCACATAAGAGCTGATGTGCCCTGCCCCCAGGGGGCTTTCCAGCTGGTCAACAAGTGCGTCAGGCTATGACACTACATTGTCATTTTTTCAGTAGGGGTTGATATGGTCACCTTTAAAGATATAGTATCAAAGCATTAGTATTGTAGAGGCAGACACTGTGGCAGGGGTGGGTATGATCCCTAAAGCCAAGATGGAGCTTATAATATTAATGGAGTAAAACATGGGCTGGGAGGTACAATGGGTGCTGGAGGGAGACTTGTGAGGCAGTAAGCTGAGGGAGGTGTTAGAGGTGATTCCCAGCATAGATTTAGGTGAGGTGTCAGCCCATTCGACCTATGTACTGTTTCCTGAGGCACATCACCTGTGTATGGGGCACCTGATCACCCGCTTTGCCCCAGTTCTGCTCCAAACTTAAAATGTTTGTTTCTTTCTACAAAACAAAACGTCATCCAGGTGAAACTGGCAGATGTAAGTGGGCACCTTCCTGTGTTTAAGAAACCCCAGAGTAAATCTGGGGCACAACTGGAACAGGTTTGGGCAGAAGCTATAGCTTTGGACCAGCTGTGCTCCAGATTTTCTTGAACTAGCAACAAAACGTTTTTTTTCGTCTATACCAAGGTTTCCCAACCCTTTGCTCAACGGGTAGTACTTCTCATTCTCTAAAAGGAACAATACTATGTACTCCACGTGGGCCAATGTCTAAGCTCTTTTGATGGCTATGCTATTATCCCAAGATGCGCTGTTATTATAGCTTGCTGATCTGCCCACCCAGTGCATCGTATTGAGGTAGTGGTTTGTGTACAGTGCTCCATGCCCCCCTATTTTTACTAGTACCACTTGGGAAACCCTCATCTATATGATTTTTTGGAGGACTTGTATTTATCTCCTATCATGTTTATTGCGTAAAATGTCCATTCTAATCTCAAATTCTAAGGTAAATCCTTTTTTTCCCTAAAATAAAATCAACGAGCAATTATCACTCCGTCTGAAGAGATTTTATTTTGTTGCTAATCATTAGAACATCTAAAAGCAGTATCTGCTTTTCCTCTGCGTGTCATGTGAATCAAGTAAAATGCATTTTATGGAGAAGAAATGACACAGAATTGTTGTTAAATCAGCCAAATGACACAGATAACTCACATTTGGATGACAACTGTCATTTTTATGACAACAAAACAGAAAAGCTCTGGCTTTAGCTCATTCCAGAGCTGAGACACAAATGCTGAACATACTGGATGAATAACAGCTCATGTAGGTGTATTATTTATGTACAATATACTGTATATATTGTCAATCGTGAGAACATCAAAAAGCAGTATCGTAAATAAATCACTTTCTGAAAAAAAAGCCTGAAAATTTCAATATTCAATAGTGCTTTTTTTACTCATTAGAAAAGTAGATACTGTAACTTTTTACTCCTGTTTACATTGTAGCAAAAAGCGCCATCGACTTTCATTGTCAGTCTTTTTTCTCATACAATGAATTTTTGCTAGCATGAGAATTTTTTTCAGTTCAATGATATCAAGCCCAATCTCCCCCTAAAAGCTCTGAGGATGCTAAAATGTCCCATTCTGCTGACATTATTGGGATGACTGTCACTGAATTCAGAACCTCTGGTCAGTTTAGAAGTAAGACCCTGCTAAGGCTCATTGGCTGAATGTCAGAAGTGGATAGTATAGACTGGCTGAGTGTTAAAGCGGACCAAGACCAATGATTTTTACTATTGTGGAGCTTGGGCCTTAATCCTGAGGCACCCTGATTCGGAATGCCCTGCTTTGTAAAACCCCCAGGTCACCCAGTAAAACCCACCTTTCCCCGGTCCTATTGCACATGCGTGACTCTCATCCAATCAGCACCAAGCAGATCCAGGCGCACCAGTGGTCGCATCCTTGCTACGCTCTAACAGAGTGTGTGCCCACGGCTTCCATTCTCGAGTACCTGGAGCGTGTGGTGGTGCGCATGTGCCGTTGGGTTGGGGGGAAGGTAGGCTTTACAGGGGACAGTGGGCATCTCAATGTCCAGATACTCCATGGAATCAGGCGGCCCTGAAGTCTTATAGCCAAGAAAGCTGCACACCCATGCGGCAGCCCTATCTCCTCCAATGTAATACATGCTTTGTACTTCAAATCTACCCTCTCTAAGAATATTACACTGTAGGTGGTTCATTGTAAATGTTTTTGTGCCAGTCTTTCATGCATATGTCTCAAATGGAATGTCCCTTTAGTACTCTCTATCATTAGTGTTGGAAGAGGGTCCCTATGCATTTTTATGTAGTGAATTTTAGCCACCATCAAACATTGATGCTCAGCTATTTTACACTTTTGCCTTTCATTTCAAACAATATTTCATTCTTAATTTGTAAAAATTAATAAATAAAAGATATGTGCTTGAAGGGAGCAGAGGTTTTTCCCAGCAACCCTTTTACAATGTTTAGCAAGTAACGGAATATGGGAGGGTTGTATATTCTGCTAATGTGTTACTCGCTAAAAATAATGGCGCACATTTCAGCTCTGGCCTTTGTGGCCGGCAGCCAAGTCCTGGAGCTTTGATTACAAGGTGCATGCTTAAGTAGCTCTTGTGCTGATTTATGACCAAAGAATTATATTTCACTGAGCTACAGAACAAGCGACTAGATTTGTTAATTGGACAGTAAACTACGTTTTGTCCTTCTGTTCTGGCATTGTTGGAACGCTCCACAAGAAGCAAACTGAGAGATGAGAAACAGATGAAATTCATCTGAAATGGACAAAATCTGAAAACCATGTGATAGTATGGAGAGTGGACATTAAGGTGGGGCTGGATATATCACATGACCAAATCTTATAATTAATAGGTGTGACTGGTACAGAGTCTGCCGTCCTGCCCTGTCTCAAGCTCCACTGGCGGTCAATGGTATTTTTCAAGCAGGCTTGTACACAGCCCTCCCCACCCCCATGACCATAACTGATTGGCAGTATTAATAGGGCATCCACTACCTGTTAACATAGGAAGCAAATTATTTATAGTTACTTTTATAGGCCTCCTTTATACTTTTTGCCCAGGGGATCCCCACTACACTTTATGCAGTCCTGGAAATGGGTAACTTGTGACAGGCATAGGTAACTAGAATTATGTTTGGTAAAGGCATTTTTTAGTTATTTTATGCGGCTTGGTTCTATCACAAAAACTTAACTATTTATAAGACACTTGGTCCAATTAATACTCATCACTGGGGATGCCCTGCTTTGTGAAAACCTGTTAGTCACCTGATATACTTACCTCTCCGGCAAACCTAAGGTGCATGTGTGATCATCAGCAGCATCTCACACATCCTTCCAGGTCTGTTCATAGCAGCACCTGCCATAACTGGATGGCTGGTGTGGCCATGCACAGTTATAGAGGTATGAATAGGGTGCCGTGCGCTGATCGCAAGAGTGGCTACGCTTTCTTTCAGTTCTTTTAGCCACCCATTTATTGTATATGCAAAGCCTAAGAAGATAATTGGAGCAGAGCTGTGCCAAGGCATACATTGTGTGCGACAGGTGGGGTTCACACAGTGGGTCATTCCAAATCAAGATCTCCCAAGGCTACAAACCTAAACCCAGGCTAGTGCAAATGTTGGTCCACTGTAAAGTATTTAACCAAAATCTTGGCCTTATTTCGGTGAACTTACGTTAAAAAAAACCTGGTGAAAAAAAGATTATTGCTGCTTTATTTTAAAATAAGGCTTGATTCAAAATAAGGTGTGATTCAATAAACATAGGAAGTTAGAGCACAATTTTCACCTAAAACATTCACTTTTGTGATGTGATGACTTTTTCATTGCCCTGGTAAATAACTTACTGACTCAAGGCCTTGGAGTTAACTTTTCTTTAGAAACAGAAACTAGGACTAGCTCACATCAATTAACATGCTTCAGACCTACCACAGGTGCAACCTATTTACCCCTACGAGAGAGTTTTGGGATTAGCTGTAGGTCCTTAAAGTGGACCAACACCCAGGGGTGATCGGCCCGGAAATCTATAAGATTCCCGGGCCGATCACCTCCCACTCCCACAACCCCCCAGAAACCCCAAAAAGAGCTTACCTAATCCGCCGCCGCTTCCGCCGCCTCCCGCGCGCCCCTCCAGACGTGCGCGCGCCCGCGCCGGCCCTCTGTGAATGGCCGGCGGGGGCGCGCGCGCGCCGAGAGTGACGCGCGGGAGGCGGCGGCGGCGGAAGCGGCTTGGACGTTCCTGTCCCCCGCCTGGACGTTGGCGGGGATTGGCTGCGGCGTTCACGTGGGAGCGGGGAGAGGTGAGTTTTTTGGGGTTTCTGGGGGGTTTCACACACCGATCGGGGTGCCCCGCCGAAGTGGACCAAAACCCAGGATAGTCAAAATCCTGGGTGTTGGTCCACTTTAAAGAGATGCATTCGGTTTTATAAATAAACAAATAGAGGATCGTACATCATCAGAGTTTACCGTCAGATGTCTATTGGACATTTACTGTCTGTGATATTGTACAACAGTGTTGAACAGTCTTAGCCTACTGTTATATAAAGTCATTTTGACTTCTCTATACCATCTGGTGATTTGGTAAAAATATGCCTCAGAACATGTTAAAAACTTTTTTTATTTTATTATCAATCACCACAAATCCTTTATTTCAGAATGTTCCAGATATTAATTGTCCAAGAAATGTACAAAACAAGATAGCAAACCTGATGTTGGAATCACATTAAGATTGCTTTGTAGTAATGAAAGCACTCATTGAAAGTATCCAGTTTCCCTTCAGGGCCATCTAATAGCAGACAGGTGCAGTTGATCCTAAATATAAAACCAAAGTCACACTCTGCGAGAAGAACCATCTGATGTGAGAGATAAGTTAGATGTTTTTCTATGAAACAGAAGCAATAATGAGTGTAAATGGGGAAGCTTTGGCACTAATTCCTAAATACATATTTTGCCCAGATCCTTTGAGAGAAGGCGCATTTTCTTGGTCGGCGGATGTAAACACACAGCTCCCTCTTTCAGGGCACGGATCTCTTTTCTCTCTCCCGCCCCGTTCTGAATTGCGTTCTGAGAGCGGCCTTTATTTCTGCAGCTGGAAGGAATCTCAATCTATGCAAATGGAGTTCAAGCCGTCTCCCTGCTGAGCGTCGTATTTACTTCTCTCTGCTGCTTAACCAACTCCATTTCACATTGCATAAAAATCAAATGGGAAGATTGAAATTTTTTTCACTGATTTAAATTAATTATCATTTTTTTTCTCTGAATACTTCAGAAAGTGGAAAACAGTAGTTATAAAACAACTCTGAACAAAACGCAAAAGGAAAGCAAATAAAAAAAGCTATGTATCTATGGGGGTTATTTTGCATGAATAGCAGCCTATGGAATCAAACAATTAACTAATTTGGAGAGGCTCATTTAGATGTGGTCAATACCCCCTAATGTGATTTCATTTGCAAATTGAAATACAGAAATACTGTACAATATCTTCCTTTATCAAATAAAGATTAGAAAGCTTTTGTGCACTGTACAGCAAGATTGGCTACAGTGTTATTCCTTGTCTTTTGAGAAAAAAAGCGTAGGTGTTGCTAGCCACAAATTTTCTGAATAGAGCTGCAGGCCCCATCCATCGTTCTCTCCAAAAAAAAAAAACAATACAAAAACAGTACACATATTTTTGTACTTACAAGATTTGAGATGGGAGTTTAAAATATCGGTATGCATTATCTCTCTCTTCTGCTTTGACTATAACAAACAAGATGAGTCATTCTGAAAAACCTTCCAGCTCCCTGAGGAGAGTTACATTGTGCTACATTGTTTTAGCTGAGGAGCAGCTGATGTATCCTAATTGTTTCTATTGTAATTAGTTGTGATGCATTGTAAAGCTGGCATGAACCTGCTATTGAAATATAAGAGCTTATATATTTTTGTGCTGCTGTGATGGAGAGAATACTAGGAAGATTGTCTCCTTTGTAGGTCTGTGAGGTTCTCTGTCATCCAGGTCATGGTATGACTGTAGGAATAAATCAAGGAAACTGGACTTGCTGTGTTTTTTCTGGAAGACTTTTCGCTAGTTATCCAACTGGCTTTCTCATTTCTGAAGGTCACAACTTTATTTTTTATTTTTTGTGCGTTGTCATCTCAGCTACCTTTTGTGACAGAACCACCAAGGTAATATGCTCTTATGGCAGTGTCCTTCCTTAAAGTGGTCCTAAGCCCTCCCTAGGCTTACAAGTGATGGGGGATGTCTTTCTAGGGTCTTCATTGAGCATGACCATCTCTGAAACAGTGGTACTGTGGAAATACTGAATATTAGTACACCATAGTGTGTACCACTGCAAGCATTGTGTATTTTAAAGCAGTGCAGACCATCATAGTTGGCAATTCAGGACATGGGTGTGTACATTTTTGCATGATGCAGGATAAAGGGTATATCGCATGGCTTAGTTGCACACATTTTTTGTGCATTTTCAGTTTCCTCTTGTGATGGAAATGACAGCTCCCATTGCTTAGCGTGGTAAAGGGTAACTAGCCTTCTATAGTAGGTTTGAGTCTTCAGAAGAGAGTCCGAAAGGTAGTGTTTTATTCACTGTGTTGCTTGGTGAATGGGAAAAGTCAGCAATCCTGAGTTGGCATCACTAGTTAAAATCATTTCTCTCTATCTCAAAAAATAGTCATTTCCTGCTGTGATACCACTGCAGTTAACTGGGAAAAGTTGCTGGTATGGCTAGATTTGCTGGCGATGTAAAAATCTGTTTTGTCATGTCTCTAATCTGTTGTTAAGAAAAAAACCCATGTGACATGATTCTTAAAAAAACAACAGTGTTTTAGTTGAAGTAGATTTTCCTGTAATGGATCATCAGACATACTTCTGTATGGTCTACCATACCATAAATTGGAGCTCTGGAAGCATGGAAAAATGTACTGTGATGTTTGAAGGCTGACACTGGAGCAGCCTCTGTGAATGATACTGCTCAACAGCTGCCATATTGGTAACAACATTTGGTTACCAGGGGCAGTCCAACACCCAGGATTTTTACCTGCCATTCACAATGCATTTGCAAACCAGAGCTCCTGGGGGGTGGAGGAATCTGCGCCCCTGATCAGGGACTCTTGCGCTGGCAACAGGAGATATACCTGGGGGGTTCAGCCTGTTCAACCTGGGACTTAGGCATATGTTGCCCAGTTCAGCAAAAGGTCTTTGGCTCTGGATGTGGTCAGACCTAGCTCTGGTTGACAATAGAGTTTTGCTCTGAGCATGGTCAGACATGGCACTGGTCAGCAACAGGACTTGGCACAGAATGTGGTCAGATGTGGCATTTGGTTGACAATAGGGCTTGACACAGGACTTGGTAAAACAAGGCACAGGTTGGCAACAGTACAGCCAGTAGCATTTAGTAATACAGTGGACATTGACAGGTAAGTTCTGGAACTACACACACCCTTACAATTTGGTCAGCAGTGTTTTTGTTTCTGGAGATGGCTTTTGAAAACTCTGTTTCCAATCTGCTGGCTCGCTAAGCCACCCCCGTGTGTTGCCTAGGAGGCCGCCCACTGCTGTCCCAGAAGCGATGACCAGGTAAGAACTGCGCTATAACATTTTCATTAAGGGGGTGTATCAATTTCACCTTCATTATGCATCAGCAGCTCCTCTAATATTTCCAGTCTATGTTATGGAATTCATCATTTGCATGCTTTCTGCAAGGCTAAGCATCCAGCTACCAAGCTGCATTTTACATATTTAAGACATGACAAAAACATTAAGACGACTCTGAACTGTTTGTTTACTCGGCAATTCAACTACGAGTTGGGGCTAATGCTCAAACACACGAACGCTTCATTCAATGAAAATTGACTTTGTAAGTTTCTATTTGCATCAACAAGATGACAGAGAACAGGATCTGACAAAGGAAACATAATTCTAATGAGCAAACGAAAATGAATTTACATTTTTATTTGAAGCCACTTTTGAGCTTTCTGTTTTGTACATGTGCGCAGCCTTTTAGGCTAATCATGCAGACAATGGCCGCAAAGGCTTCAGGAGTAATTGTGTGCCGGGCCTTGATATCGTTCTATAAAAGCTATTATGAAATAATCTTTTATTTAATCTTTCCTTTTTTGTAATATAAATGGAGTTTCTGCCGTTCCGCCGCTAACATTTTAACAAGATGAATGGTTTGTGTGTCTATGGTGTTGATTTTTCTGCGGATTCAATTAACAGACTTTTAGAAATACTTTGGAGCTGGGAGTAGTTCATAAAAACAAAGTTGCCATTTATAATAGTTCAAGATAAAAAGCGATTAAAAAGCGGAATGTAGAAACAGGCAAATGCATAGTCGGTAGACATGTCAGCTATATACTGTAGTTAGGAATGTTCTTTTTATATCATCTTTTTATAGATCTATAGCCTTCTATGCTCAAATACTACTTTTGGTCTCAACATCAAACTAGTGATCAGGCAAGGATTATACAACTGGATGATTCCAATAATAAAAAATACTGTAGAGTTGTATAGCAAAACCAAAGGCAACAAATACAAATTATAACAGCACCACCTAACTCAGTGGTGCCCAACCCTCTCCTCAATAGCCACCAACAGGTCATGTTTTGTGGCTCTCCTCTTTGCTGATTCTTTAGCTCTGTTGCTGCACCAAATACTCCACCTTTGCATCCTTGAGGAGATTCAGAAACCCTGACCTGTTTGTGGCTCTGGAGGAGAGTGTTAAGAAACACTGACCTAACTACACATCCAGCATCCCCCCCCCCCCTCCGAAACCACTTAAATGTCATTACACACCCTGATCATCTTCCTAACTGACTACTACAACACTCTTCTCTTTGGTTTACCTGCAAACAGACTGGAAGCTCTCAAATCTATTCTCACCCCTGCTGCTGCTTGTCTCAACCATCTCTCCTTTCCCTTTTCTGGTGCTGCCCTCTCTGTCAATCTCTCTAATGGCTCCTAATGAAAGGTATAGCTTTAAACTTAAAGCCAATCCTCTACCCTCTACAACCAATCCCCTTCCTATAGTTCATTGCTAGTCCGATCTACCTATAACCACCTCTTGTACTCATACCCAGATCATATTCCCCCACGCTCCTTGTCTAGGACTTCTCACGTCCATCTCCACTCCTCTGGAATGCCCATCCCTATGCACTTTCCAACTCTCCCACCCTTAAAAAGTACCAATATAACTGTTTATACATGCCTATTATCTTATCTTAGCTATATCTAATAATATAATATAATATATATTAATATAATATAATAATCTAATATCAACCCCCTTTACAGTCTTGTCACCCTTTGGAGCACTTTCCACCATGCTTAGTACATACAATTTGTGGTGATCCAATCTCTTGCCTCCATCTTCTTCAGTAATTTTAAGCTCACAAGTAGGGATGAGCGAATCGATCCGGACGAACCCGGATTCGATCCGAATTTCAGGAAAAATTCGATTCGGATCGAATCCGAATTTCCCCGCGATTCGATCACTCGAAGTTTTCCTTTAACATCCATTCATTTACATTACAGGCATTCTAAGATGGCGGGCGGGACATGTCTGGACATGTATCCCGCGCCAGTGCAAGCTGGGGCAGTCACATGCAGCCTATCAGCAGCCAGCAAGCCCGGTGACGTCACACAGCGGTATTTAACGGCGGCCATCTTGCTTTTCCTCATTTCTCTATTGCATTCGTGAGAGACAGAACGCTGTGTAGCTGAGGGACAGACAGGGACAGGCTGGAGACAGGCAGGGACAGACAGGGACAGGCTGGAGACAGGCAGGAGACAGACAGGAGATAGACAGAAAGTCAGCGAAAAACAGGGAAAGGAAGGGAAAATCGGAGGCTGTCAGTTTTTTTTTTTTTTTTCATCCAGCCTGACAGGCTTTGTTAGCGTTTTCAGGCTGCTTATACTAACTGTGCATATATACTGAACTGATCTTAAGTCTGCTGTGAGGCATCCCATTCTGTGACTAAAGCAGCCTCTATTTAATAGCATAATAAACATTTGCACTTATTCTCATAGAAATCAGGCCTGATAAAGACACTTTTGCTGTGCATGCTCTCTGGTTTTTGTGGCACTGGCATCCCATTCTGTGACTAAAGCAGCCTCTATTTAATAGCATAATAAACATTTGCACTTATTCTCATAGAAATCAGGCCTGATAAAGACACTTTTGCTGTGCATGCTCTCTGGTTTTTGTGGCACTGGCATCCCATTCTGTGACTAAAGCAGCCTCTATTTAATAGCATAATAAACATTTGCACTTATTCTCATAGAAATCAGGCCTGATAAAGACACTTTTGCTGTGCATGCTCTCTGGTTTTTGTGGCACTGGCATCCCATTCTGTGACTAAAGCAGCCTCTATTTAATAGCATAATAAACATTTGCACTTATTCTCATAGAAATCAGGCCTGATAAAGACACTTTTGCTGTGCATGCTCTCTGGTTTTTGTGGCACTGGCATCCCATTCTGTGACTAAAGCAGCCTCTATTTAATAGCATAATAAACATTTGCACTTATTCTCATAGAAATCAGGCCTGATAAAGACACTTTTGCTGTGCATGCTCTCTGGTTTTTGTGGCACTGGCATCCCATTCTGTGACTAAAGCAGCCTCTATTTAATAGCATAATAAACATTTGCACTTATTCTCATAGAAATCAGGCCTGATAAAGACACTTTTGCTGTGCATGCTCTCTGGTTTTTGTGGCACTGGCATCCCATTCTGTGACTAAAGCAGCCTCTATTTAATAGCATAATAAACATTTGCACTTATTCTCATAGAAATCAGGCCTGATAAAGACACTTTTGCTGTGCATGCTCTCTGGTTTTTGTGGCACTGGCATCCCATTCTGTGACTAAAGCAGCCTCTATTTAATAGCATAATAAACATTTGCACTTATTCTCATAGAAATCAGGCCTGATAAAGACACTTTTGCTGTGCATGCTCTCTGGTTTTTGTGGCACTGGCATCCCATTCTGTGACTAAAGCAGCCTCTATTTAATAGCATAATAAACATTTGCACTTATTCTCATAGAAATCAGGCCTGATAAAGACACTTTTGCTGTGCATGCTCTCTGGTTTTTGTGGCACTGGCATCCCATTCTGTGACTAAAGCAGCCTCTATTTAATAGCATAATAAACATTTGCACTTATTCTCATAGAAATCAGGCCTGATAAAGACACTTTTGCTGTGCATGCTCTCTGGTTTTTGTGGCACTGGCATCCCATTCTGTGACTAAAGCAGCCTCTATTTAATAGCATAATAAACATTTGCACTTATTCTCATAGAAATCAGGCCTGATAAAGACACTTTTGCTGTGCATGCTCTCTGGTTTTTGTGGCACTGGCATCCCATTCTGTGACTAAAGCAGCCTCTATTTAATAGCATAATAAACATTTGCACTTATTCTCATAGAAATCAGGCCTGATAAAGACACTTTTGCTGTGCATGCTCTCTGGTTTTTGTGGCACTGGCATCCCATTCTGTGACTAAAGCAGCCTCTATTTAATAGCATAATAAACATTTGCACTTATTCTCATAGAAATCAGGCCTGATAAAGACACTTTTGCTGTGCATGCTCTCTGGTTTTTGTGGCACTGGCATCCCATTCTGTGACTAAAGCAGCCTCTATTTAATAGCATAATAAACATTTGCACTTATTCTCATAGAAATCAGGCCTGATAAAGACACTTTTGCTGTGCATGCTCTCTGGTTTTTGTGGCACTGGCATCCCATTCTGTGACTAAAGCAGCCTCTATTTAATAGCACAATAAACATTTGCACTTATTCTCATAGAAATCAGGCCTGATAAAGACACTTTTGCTGTGCATGCTCTCTGGTTTTTGTGGCACTGGCATCCCATTCTGTGACTAAAGCAGCCTCTATTTAATAGCACAATAAACATTTGCACTTATTCTCATAGAAATCAGGCCTGATAAAGACACTTTTGCTGTGCATGCTCTCTGGTTTTTGTGGCACTGGCATCCCATTCTGTGACTAAAGCAGCCTCTATTTAATAGCATAATAAACATTTGCACTTATTCTCATAGAAATCAGGCCTGATAAAGACACTTTTGCTGTGCATGCTCTCTGGTTTTTGTGGCACTGGCATCCCATTCTGTGACTAAAGCAGCCTCTATTTAATAGCATAATAAACATTTGCACTTATTCTCATAGAAATCAGGCCTGATAAAGACACTTTTGCTGTGCATGCTCTCTGGTTTTTGTGGCACTGGCATCCCATTCTGTGACTAAAGCAGCCTCTATTTAATAGCATAATAAACATTTGCACTTATTCTCATAGAAATCAGGCCTGATAAAGACACTTTTGCTGTGCATGCTCTCTGGTTTTTGTGGCACTGGCATCCCATTCTGTGACTAAAGCAGCCTCTATTTAATAGCATAATAAACATTTGCACTTATTCTCATAGAAATCAGGCCTGATAAAGACACTTTTGCTGTGCATGCTCTCTGGTTTTTGTGGCACTGGCATCCCATTCTGTGACTAAAGCAGCCTCTATTTAATAGCATAATAAACATTTGCACTTATTCTCATAGAAATCAGGCCTGATAAAGACACTTTTGCTGTGCATGCTCTCTGGTTTTTGTGGCACTGGCATCCCATTCTGTGACTAAAGCAGCCTCTATTTAATAGCATAATAAACATTTGCACTTATTCTCATAGAAATCAGGCCTGATAAAGACACTTTTGCTGTGCATGCTCTCTGGTTTTTGTGGCACTGGCATCCCATTCTGTGACTAAAGCAGCCTCTATTTAATAGCATAATAAACATTTGCACTTATTCTCATAGAAATCAGGCCTGATAAAGACACTTTTGCTGTGCATGCTCTCTGGTTTTTGTGGCACTGGCATCCCATTCTGTGACTAAAGCAGCCTCTATTTAATAGCATAATAAACATTTGCACTTATTCTCATAGAAATCAGGCCTGATAAAGACACTTTTGCTGTGCATGCTCTCTGGTTTTTGTGGCACTGGCATCCCATTCTGTGACTAAAGCAGCCTCTATTTAATAGCATAATAAACATTTGCACTTATTCTCATAGAAATCAGGCCTGATAAAGACACTTTTGCTGTGCATGCTCTCTGGTTTTTGTGGCACTGGCATCCCATTCTGTGACTAAAGCAGCCTCTATTTAATAGCATAATAAACATTTGCACTTATTCTCATAGAAATCAGGCCTGATAAAGACACTTTTGCTGTGCATGCTCTCTGGTTTTTGTGGCACTGGCATCCCATTCTGTGACTAAAGCAGCCTCTATTTAATAGCATAATAAACATTTGCACTTATTCTCATAGAAATCAGGCCTGATAAAGACACTTTTGCTGTGCATGCTCTCTGGTTTTTGTGGCACTGGCATCCCATTCTGTGACTAAAGCAGCCTCTATTTAATAGCACAATAAACATTTGCACTTATTCTCATAGAAATCAGGCCTGATAAAGACACTTTTGCTGTGCATGCTCTCTGGTTTTTGTGGCACTGGCATCCCATTCTGTGACTAAAGCAGCCTCTATTTAATAGCACAATAAACATTTGCACTTATTCTCATAGAAATCAGGCCTGATAAAGACACTTTTGCTGTGCATGCTCTCTGGTTTTTGTGGCACTGGCATCCCATTCTGTGACTAAAGCAGCCTCTATTTAATAGCATAATAAACATTTGCACTTATTCTCATAGAAATCAGGCCTGATAAAGACACTTTTGCTGTGCATGCTCTCTGGTTTTTGTGGCACTGGCATCCCATTCTGTGACTAAAGCAGCCTCTATTTAATAGCACAATAAACATTTGCACTTATTCTCATAGAAATCAGGCCTGATAAAGACACTTTTGCTGTGCATGCTCTCTGGTTTTTGTGGCACTGGCATCCCATTCTGTGACTAAAGCAGCCTCTATTTAATAGCATAATAAACATTTGCACTTATTCTCATAGAAATCAGGCCTGATAAAGACACTTTTGCTGTGCATGCTCTCTGGTTTTTGTGGCACTGGCATCCCATTCTGTGACTAAAGCAGCCTCTATTTAATAGCATAATAAACATTTGCACTTATTCTCATAGAAATCAGGCCTGATAAAGACACTTTTGCTGTGCATGCTCTCTGGTTTTTGTGGCACTGGCATCCCATTCTGTGACTAAAGCAGCCTCTATTTAATAGCATAATAAACATTTGCACTTATTCTCATAGAAATCAGGCCTGATAAAGACACTTTTGCTGTGCATGCTCTCTGGTTTTTGTGGCACTGGCATCCCATTCTGTGACTAAAGCAGCCTCTATTTAATAGCATAATAAACATTTGCACTTATTCTCATAGAAATCAGGCCTGATAAAGACACTTTTGCTGTGCATGCTCTCTGGTTTTTGTGGCACTGGCATCCCATTCTGTGACTAAAGCAGCCTCTATTTAATAGCATAATAAACATTTGCACTTATTCTCATAGAAATCAGGCCTGATAAAGACACTTTTGCTGGCCAAAGCCCTACTGGACCCTGCCAGGTCGATTCCTGCCCGGGGCATCCCATTCTGTGACTACAGCAGCCTCTGTTTAAGACCATATAAGCATTTGCTCTTATCATATTTGAAATTAGCCTGATAAAGAGACTTTTGCTGGCCAAAGCCCTACTGGACCCTGCCAGGTCCATTCCTGCCCAGGGCATCCCATTCTGTGACTAAAGCAGCCTCTGTTTAAGACCATATAAGCATTTGCTCTTATTATATTTATATTATAAGACACTTTTGCTGGGCATAGGCTTACTGCTGCCTGCCAGGTGCACTTCTGTTGAGGCATCCCATTCTGTAACATAGCATACCCCTCTTTATTTACACTAAGCAGCTCTCTTATTTACACTAAGCAGGCCTGTTGGAGGCTGAGTGTTACTGCTCACTTTTGGTGTGCATTATATTCTGTTTTATATAGACCCACTGCTGCCTGGGGGTTCTTAAAATATCACCTACTACCACGCCAGTTAGACTATGTCGGGCAGACAAGTGCCTGGAAGTGAAAAGAGGAGTGGCAGAGGCCAAGATTCCGCAGGCAGAGCTCGCATCAGACTGGGGGCCAGTAGCAGCAGGAGTCACGCTGAGAGACCTAATCTGCCAGTATCTGCTAGCGGTCGGGTCTCCACCAGTAACGCATCTGCCGTGGTAGATTGGCTGACGCGCTCATCAACAACATCATCACAACTTACATCTGAGACCCCCAGTCTAGGGTCGGTAGGTTCCTCTGACACAACCCTGAGTTGGCATGCCCCGAGAGCAGTCCCTGTCCTCCCATTGCCTCTGTCCTACGCCGTTCCCTCCCCCAGCGACGTATCCTATGCTTTGGGTTCAGCTCCACTCTTTAGTGAGGAGGACGATCAGATACAGGAGGACAGTCAGCAGCTACTGCCCAGCCAAGAAATGGAGGTGGCTTCTTTAGCTAGGCAGACAAATAGTGATGTGGACAGTGTCGTGGGTGCTGCGAGCGTTCCAGCTCCTGCGCCAGACACTGTTGACGAATCCACGAACATCAGTGACGTACAGCCACAACCCGGTGATGATGATGATGATGACGATGAAGCCGATCGCACTTGGGAGCCGGGTGATGAAGGGGCTTCATCGTCATCATCAGGAGAAGAGGGGCGCAGGTTGCCCCGGAGTCAGCAGCTGAGGCAGCAAGGTGGTAGCAGTCAGCATGGGGGCACAATTCCAAAGGCTGGAGCCGGCCGGGGCCGGGGCCGGGGTAGAGCACCTGCTGTGCGGCAGTCTACCTTATCGGGAGGTAGTGGAGCAGGGGTTCCTGGAGTTGGCAACAGCAGCAGTGAATCAGTGAGGCCAGGGGGTGGGAAAAGTAGCTACTCGGCAGTGTGGCAGTTTTTCCTGAGGCATCCGCAGGAGGGTAACATGGCCACATGCAAGATATGTAGGCAAAAGGTGAAGCGTGGCCAGGGTCCAAATGTTGGCACCACGGCCCTGCGTCAACATATGATGCGTCACCATAAAACGACCTGGGAGAACCGAGGCTCCCAAGGGGTGGTCCAGTCTGCTTCCTCACCAAGTGAGCTCCCAATTTCTGCCAGCCAAGGCTCCAGCACCTCAGCCGAAGGCAGCTGTGCGTCACACCCATCCTCTGTCGCTCCTGCTCCTCCTCCTCCTCCTCCAAGTCATGCATCCCGCCAGCAATCCATCAGCGAAGCCATGTCCAAGAGACAGCAGTATGCGCCCACTCATCCTACGGCGCAGAAGCTGAATGTGCTCCTGTCCAAGTTGCTGGTGCTGCAGTCGCTCCCTTTTCAGGTGGTGGAATCTGCACCTTTCAGAGAACTGATGGCTTGTGCCGAGCCGAGGTGGAGAGTCCCAAGCCGTCATTTCTTTGCCAAGAAGGCAGTACCAGCGCTGCACACTTTTGTTGAACAGAAGGTGGGCCAGTCCTTGAGCCTGTCGGTGTGTAGCAAAATACATGGCAGCGCCGACATCTGGAGCTGTAACTACGGTCAGGGGCAGTACATGTCGTTTACGGCCCACTGGGTGAATGTGGTCCCTTTGCAGCAGCAACTTGGACAGGTCACGCCGCTTCGGCCTCCGCGCTCTCTGCCCATTGGGCCTGTGACACCGTGCGACTCGGCCTCCTCATCCTCCGCCATCTCCTCACCCTCCACTGTAGGCTCAAGTCTCAGTGCCCCTCCAGTCTACCATGTGTGCAGGGCACGGAGGTGTCACGCAGTGCTTCACATGGTTTGTCTTGGCGAACGGAGTCACACAGGGGAGGAACTGCTTAAATGTATTCATCAGGAAATCCAAACATGGCTTACTCCGAGAAAACTTAAAATGGGAATCATGGTTACCGACAATGGGAAGAACATTTTGTCTGCGCTGCGCCAAGGAAGCCTGACCCATGCCCCCTGCATGGCTCACGTCTTCAATCTGGTTGTCAAGCGGTTTCTGAAGTGTTCCCCCCATCTGCAGGACATCCTAACAACTTCACGGAAACTTTGCATGCACTTCAGCCACTCCTACACCGCCAAACACACCCTTCTTGAGCTACAGCGTCAGAATGGTATCCCCCAACATAGTCTGATTTGCGATGTTTCCACCCGTTGGAATTCCACCCTTCACATGTTGGACCGATTATATGAACAGAGAAAAGCCATCACGGATTTCCTGATGATCCAAGCAGATAGGGGGACTCCCCTGTGTAACTTCAATGTCAACCAGTGGCAGCTCATACGTGACACCTGCCGTTTGCTCAGGCCCTTTGAGGAAGCCACTTTATTTGTCAGTCGGCAGGATTACAGGATGAACGACGTGATTCCACTGCTTCATGTACTACAGCACATGTTGGAAACCATGGCTGGTCAGGGCACTGGAGACATGGCGTTTACATCTTACGGCCACATGAACCCCGTTGGAGCTGAACTGGAGGAGGAGGAGGAGGAAGAGGAGGAGGAGGAGTTGCCCAGCGAAACACAGTTTAGGCTTGGCGAAATGGCTGGTTTATCTAGTCAGCGGACAGGAGAGGAGGAGCAGGAGCAGCCAGAGGAGCTAGAGGTTTTTGAGGAAGGAGAGACAGAGGACCCGGGCACACCGTGGCAGTATGCAGTGGAGATGGAGACAGGTAGTCCATCCGAGTCACTTGCGCAAATGGCACGAAGCATGCTCACATGCTTGCGTAGTGACCCCAGAATTGTTTCCATCTGTCGGCGGGATGACTTCTGGCTGTCCACCTTATTGGACCCTCGCTTCCGGCACAAAATGGGGGCATTTTTTAAACCCACCGAGAGGGAGGACAAACTCAACTACTACAAAGACATTCTACGTAGGCAGTTGGCCGATGCCTATCTGCGCCATGGTCCATACTCTCGCAGGTCTGACTCGAGGGGACCTCTGCGCTCACCTTCCACTGCCATGGCCGCTGGGGGGGTTGGCAGCAGCAGCAGCAGAAGCTCCATCAGCAGCAGCAGCCTCAGTCTTCAGTCGCTAATGAGTAGCTTTCTACACCCGCATAGTGAGGCTACTCATGAGCAGCAGGAAGACCTGGAGCAGGACCTGAACCAGCAGGTCATGTCATACTTTGACATGACCATGCCAACACACCTTGAGGATCCGCTGGACTTCTGGGCAGCCAAACTTGATTTGTGGCCGCAACTAGCAGAGTTTGCCCTGGAAAAGCTGTCCTGCCCGGCAAGTAGCGTGCCATCTGAGCGGGTGTTTAGTGCGGCGGGGGCCATAGTTACGGCGAGGAGAACTCGTCTGTCAACTAAAAATGTGGAGAGACTCACCTTTGTCAAAATGAATCAGGGATGGATCAGCCAGGATTTCCACCCACCAATGCCTGATGCATGCGACTAGATTCAGCATGGTGCCACGTTTTACACTTTACAAATGGTGCAAAACATATTTATGTCTTTAGGCCATTTTTTGGGCTCCTGCTGCTGCTACTGCCAACTTCTGCCAACTCCAGGGTGTGATTCATCCAATTTTTGGGCTCCTGAAGCCAACTCCAGTGTATATTTGGGCTCCTGCTGCTGCTACTGTCAACTCCTGCCAACTCCAGGGTGTGATTCATCCAATTTTTGGGCTCCTGAAGCCAACTCCAGTGTATATTTGGGCTCCTGCTGCTGCTACTGTCAACTCCTGCCAACTCCAGGGTGTGATTCATCCAATTTTTGGGCTCCTGAAGCCAACTCCAGTGTATATTTGGGCTCCTGCTGCTGCTACTGTCAACTCCTGCCAACTCCAGGGTGTGATTCATCCAATTTTTGGGCTCCTGAAGCCAACTCCAGTGTATATTTGGGCTCCTGCTGCTGCTACTGCCAACTTCTGCCAACTCCAGGGTGTGATTCATCCAATTTTTGGGCTCCTGAAGCCAACTCCAGTGTATATTTGGGCTCCTGCTGCTACTACTGCCAACTTCTGCCAACTCCAGGGTGTGATTCATCCAATTTTTGGGCTCCTGAAGCCAACTCCAGTGTATATTTGGGCTCCTGCTGCTGCTACTGTCAACTCCTGCCAACTCCAGGGTGTGATTCATCCAATTTTTGGGCTCCTGAAGCCAACTCCAGTGTATATTTGGGCTCCTGCTGCTGCTACTGTCAACTCCTGCCAACTCCAGGGTGTGATTCATCCAATTTTTGGGCTCCTGAAGCCAACTCCAGTGTATATTTGGGCTCCTGCTGCTGCTACTGTCAACTCCTGCCAACTCCAGGGTGTGATTCATCCAATTTTTGGGCTCCTGAAGCCAACTCCAGTGTATATTTGGGCTCCTGCTGCTGCTACTGTCAACTCCTGCCAACTCCAGGGTGTGATTCATCCAATTTTTGGGCTCCTGAAGCCAACTCCAGTGTATATTTGGGCTCCTGCTGCTGCTACTGCCAACTTCTGCCAACTCCAGGGTGTGATTCATCCAATTTTTGGGCTCCTGAAGCCAACTCCAGTGTATATTTGGGCTCCTGCTGCTACTACTGCCAACTTCTGCCAACTCCAGGGTGTGATTCATCCAATTTTTGGGCTCCTGAAGCCAACTCCAGTGTATATTTGGGCTCCTGCTGCTGCTACTGTCAACTCCTGCCAACTCCAGGGTGTGATTCATCCAATTTTTGGGCTCCTGAAGCCAACTCCAGTGTATATTTGGGCTCCTGCTGCTACTACTGCCAACTTCTGCCAACTCCAGGGTGTGATTCATCCAATTTTTGGGCTCCTGAAGCCAACTCCAGTGTATATTTGGGCTCCTGCTGCTGCTACTGTCAACTCCTGCCAACTCCAGGGTGTGATTCATCCAATTTTTGGGCTCCTGAAGCCAACTCCAGTGTATATTTGGGCTCCTGCTGCTGCTACTGCCAACTTCTGCCAACTCCAGGGTGTGATTCATCCAATTTTTGGGCTCCTGAAGCCAACTCCAGTGTATATTTGGGCTCCTGCTGCTACTACTGCCAACTTCTGCCAACTCCAGGGTGTGATTCATCCAATTTTTGGGCTCCTGAAGCCAACTCCAGTGTATATTTGGGCTCCTGCTGCTGCTACTGTCAACTCCTGCCAACTCCAGGGTGTGATTCATCCAATTTTTGGGCTCCTGAAGCCAACTCCAGTGTATATTTGGGCTCCTGCTGCTACTACTGCCAACTTCTGCCAACTCCAGGGTGTGATTCATCCAATTTTTGGGCTCCTGAAGCCAACTCCAGTGTATATTTGGGCTCCTGCTGCTGCTACTGTCAACTCCTGCCAACTCCAGGGTGTGATTCATCCAATTTTTGGGCTCCTGAAGCCAACTCCAGTGTATATTTGGGCTCCTGCTGCTGCTACTGTCAACTCCTGCCAACTCCAGGGTGTGATTCATCCAATTTTTGGGCTCCTGAAGCCAACTCCAGTGTATATTTGGGCTCCTGCTGCTGCTACTGTCAACTCCTGCCAACTCCAGGGTGTGATTCATCCAATTTTTGGGCTCCTGAAGCCAACTCCAGTGTATATTTGGGCTCCTGCTGCTGCTACTGTCAACTCCTGCCAACTCCAGGGTGTGATTCATCCAATTTTTGGGCTCCTGAAGCCAACTCCAGTGTATATTTGGGCTCCTGCTGCTGCTACTGCCAACTTCTGCCAACTCCAGGGTGTGATTCATCCAATTTTTGGGCTCCTGAAGCCAACTCCAGTGTATATTTGGGCTCCTGCTGCTACTACTGCCAACTTCTGCCAACTCCAGGGTGTGATTCATCCAATTTTTGGGCTCCTGAAGCCAACTCCAGTGTATATTTGGGCTCCTGCTGCTGCTACTGTCAACTCCTGCCAACTCCAGGGTGTGATTCATCCAATTTTTGGGCTCCTGAAGCCAACTCCAGTGTATATTTGGGCTCCTGCTGCTGCTACTGTCAACTCCTGCCAACTCCAGGGTGTGATTCATCCAATTTTTGGGCTCCTGAAGCCAACTCCAGTGTATATTTGGGCTCCTGCTGCTGCTACTGTCAACTCCTGCCAACTCCAGGGTGTGATTCATCCAATTTTTGGGCTCCTGAAGCCAACTCCAGTGTATATTTGGGCTCCTGCTGCTGCTACTGCCAACTTCTGCCAACTCCAGGGTGTGATTCATCCAATTTTTGGGCTCCTGAAGCCAACTCCAGTGTATATTTGGGCTCCTGCTGCTACTACTGCCAACTTCTGCCAACTCCAGGGTGTGATTCATCCAATTTTTGGGCTCCTGAAGCCAACTCCAGTGTATATTTGGGCTCCTGCTGCTGCTACTGTCAACTCCTGCCAACTCCAGGGTGTGATTCATCCAATTTTTGGGCTCCTGAAGCCAACTCCAGTGTATATTTGGGCTCCTGCTGCTGCTACTGTCAACTCCTGCCAACTCCAGGGTGTGATTCATCCAATTTTTGGGCTCCTGAAGCCAACTCCAGTGTATATTTGGGCTCCTGCTGCTGCTACTGTCAACTCCTGCCAACTCCAGGGTGTGATTCATCCAATTTTTGGGCTCCTGAAGCCAACTCCAGTGTATATTTGGGCTCCTGCTGCTGCTACTGCCAACTTCTGCCAACTCCAGGGTGTGATTCATCCAATTTTTGGGCTCCTGAAGCCAACTCCAGTGTATATTTGGGCTCCTGCTGCTGCTGCTGCTGCCAACTTCTGCCAACTCCAGGGTGTGATTCATCCAATTTTTGGGCTCCTGAAGCCAACTCCAGTGTATATTTGGGCTCCTGCTGCTACTACTGCCAACTTCTGCCAACTCCAGGGTGTGATTCATCCAATTTTTGGGCTCCTGAAGCCAACTCCAGTGTATATTTGGGCTCCTGCTGCTACTACTGCCAACTTCTGCCAACTCCAGGGTGTGATTCATCCAATTTTTGGGCTCCTGAAGCCAACTCCAGTGTATATTTGGGCTCCTGCTGCTGCTACTGTCAACTCCTGCCAACTCCAGGGTGTGATTCATCCAATTTTTGGGCTCCTGAAGCCAACTCCAGTGTATATTTGGGCTCCTGCTGCTACTACTGCCAACTTCTGCCAACTCCAGGGTGTGATTCATCCAATTTTTGGGCTCCTGAAGCCAACTCCAGTGTATATTTGGGCTCCTGCTGCTGCTACTGTCAACTCCTGCCAACTCCAGGGTGTGATTCATCCAATTTTTGGGCTCCTGAAGCCAACTCCAGTGTATATTTGGGCTCCTGCTGCTGCTACTGCCAACTTCTGCCAACTCCAGGGTGTGATTCATCCAATTTTTGGGCTCCTGAAGCCAACTCCAGTGTATATTTGGGCTCCTGCTGCTACTACTGCCAACTTCTGCCAACTCCAGGGTGTGATTCATCCAATTTTTGGGCTCCTGAAGCCAACTCCAGTGTATATTTGGGCTCCTGCTGCTGCTACTGTCAACTCCTGCCAACTCCAGGGTGTGATTCATCCAATTTTTGGGCTCCTGAAGCCAACTCCAGTGTATATTTGGGCTCCTGCTGCTACTACTGCCAACTTCTGCCAACTCCAGGGTGTGATTCATCCAATTTTTGGGCTCCTGAAGCCAACTCCAGTGTATATTTGGGCTCCTGCTGCTGCTACTGTCAACTCCTGCCAACTCCAGGGTGTGATTCATCCAATTTTTGGGCTCCTGAAGCCAACTCCAGTGTATATTTGGGCTCCTGCTGCTGCTACTGTCAACTCCTGCCAACTCCAGGGTGTGATTCATCCAATTTTTGGGCTCCTGAAGCCAACTCCAGTGTATATTTGGGCTCCTGCTGCTGCTACTGTCAACTCCTGCCAACTCCAGGGTGTGATTCATCCAATTTTTGGGCTCCTGAAGCCAACTCCAGTGTATATTTGGGCTCCTGCTGCTGCTACTGCCAACTTCTGCCAACTCCAGGGTGTGATTCATCCAATTTTTGGGCTCCTGAAGCCAACTCCAGTGTATATTTGGGCTCCTGCTGCTACTACTGCCAACTTCTGCCAACTCCAGGGTGTGATTCATCCAATTTTTGGGCTCCTGAAGCCAACTCCAGTGTATATTTGGGCTCCTGCTGCTGCTACTGTCAACTCCTGCCAACTCCAGGGTGTGATTCATCCAATTTTTGGGCTCCTGAAGCCAACTCCAGTGTATATTTGGGCTCCTGCTGCTGCTACTGTCAACTCCTGCCAACTCCAGGGTGTGATTCATCCAATTTTTGGGCTCCTGAAGCCAACTCCAGTGTATATTTGGGCTCCTGCTGCTGCTACTGTCAACTCCTGCCAACTCCAGGGTGTGATTCATCCAATTTTTGGGCTCCTGAAGCCAACTCCAGTGTATATTTGGGCTCCTGCTGCTGCTACTGCCAACTTCTGCCAACTCCAGGGTGTGATTCATCCAATTTTTGGGCTCCTGAAGCCAACTCCAGTGTATATTTGGGCTCCTGCTGCTGCTGCTGCTGCCAACTTCTGCCAACTCCAGGGTGTGATTCATCCAATTTTTGGCCTCCTGAAGCCAACTCCAGTGTATATTTGGGCTCCTGCTGCTACTACTGCCAACTTCTGCCAACTCCAGGGTGTGATTCATCCAATTTTTGGGCTCCTGAAGCCAACTCCAGTGTATATTTGGGCTCCTGCTGCTACTACTGCCAACTTCTGCCAACTCCAGGGTGTGATTCATCCAATTTTTGGGCTCCTGAAGCCAACTCCAGTGTATATTTGGGCTCCTGCTGCTGCTACTGTCAACTCCTGCCAACTCCAGGGTGTGATTCATCCAATTTTTGGGCTCCTGAAGCCAACTCCAGTGTATATTTGGGCTCCTGCTGCTACTACTGCCAACTTCTGCCAACTCCAGGGTGTGATTCATCCAATTTTTGGGCTCCTGAAGCCAACTCCAGTGTATATTTGGGCTCCTGCTGCTGCTACTGTCAACTCCTGCCAACTCCAGGGTGTGATTCATCCAATTTTTGGGCTCCTGAAGCCAACTCCAGTGTATATTTGGGCTCCTGCTGCTGCTACTGCCAACTTCTGCCAACTCCAGGGTGTGATTCATCCAATTTTTGGGCTCCTGAAGCCAACTCCAGTGTATATTTGGGCTCCTGCTGCTACTACTGCCAACTTCTGCCAACTCCAGGGTGTGATTCATCCAATTTTTGGGCTCCTGAAGCCAACTCCAGTGTATATTTGGGCTCCTGCTGCTGCTACTGTCAACTCCTGCCAACTCCAGGGTGTGATTCATCCAATTTTTGGGCTCCTGAAGCCAACTCCAGTGTATATTTGGGCTCCTGCTGCTACTACTGCCAACTTCTGCCAACTCCAGGGTGTGATTCATCCAATTTTTGGGCTCCTGAAGCCAACTCCAGTGTATATTTGGGCTCCTGCTGCTGCTACTGTCAACTCCTGCCAACTCCAGGGTGTGATTCATCCAATTTTTGGGCTCCTGAAGCCAACTCCAGTGTATATTTGGGCTCCTGCTGCTGCTACTGTCAACTCCTGCCAACTCCAGGGTGTGATTCATCCAATTTTTGGGCTCCTGAAGCCAACTCCAGTGTATATTTGGGCTCCTGCTGCTGCTACTGTCAACTCCTGCCAACTCCAGGGTGTGATTCATCCAATTTTTGGGCTCCTGAAGCCAACTCCAGTGTATATTTGGGCTCCTGCTGCTGCTACTGCCAACTTCTGCCAACTCCAGGGTGTGATTCATCCAATTTTTGGGCTCCTGAAGCCAACTCCAGTGTATATTTGGGCTCCTGCTGCTACTACTGCCAACTTCTGCCAACTCCAGGGTGTGATTCATCCAATTTTTGGGCTCCTGAAGCCAACTCCAGTGTATATTTGGGCTCCTGCTGCTGCTACTGTCAACTCCTGCCAACTCCAGGGTGTGATTCATCCAATTTTTGGGCTCCTGAAGCCAACTCCAGTGTATATTTGGGCTCCTGCTGCTGCTACTGTCAACTCCTGCCAACTCCAGGGTGTGATTCATCCAATTTTTGGGCTCCTGAAGCCAACTCCAGTGTATATTTGGGCTCCTGCTGCTGCTACTGTCAACTCCTGCCAACTCCAGGGTGTGATTCATCCAATTTTTGGGCTCCTGAAGCCAACTCCAGTGTATATTTGGGCTCCTGCTGCTGCTACTGCCAACTTCTGCCAACTCCAGGGTGTGATTCATCCAATTTTTGGGCTCCTGAAGCCAACTCCAGTGTATATTTGGGCTCCTGCTGCTACTACTGCCAACTTCTGCCAACTCCAGGGTGTGATTCATCCAATTTTTGGGCTCCTGAAGCCAACTCCAGTGTATATTTGGGCTCCTGCTGCTGCTACTGTCAACTCCTGCCAACTCCAGGGTGTGATTCATCCAATTTTTGGGCTCCTGAAGCCAACTCCAGTGTATATTTGGGCTCCTGCTGCTGCTACTGTCAACTCCTGCCAACTCCAGGGTGTGATTCATCCAATTTTTGGGCTCCTGAAGCCAACTCCAGTGTATATTTGGGCTCCTGCTGCTGCTACTGTCAACTCCTGCCAACTCCAGGGTGTGATTCATCCAATTTTTGGGCTCCTGAAGCCAACTCCAGTGTATATTTGGGCTCCTGCTGCTGCTACTGCCAACTTCTGCCAACTCCAGGGTGTGATTCATCCAATTTTTGGGCTCCTGAAGCCAACTCCAGTGTATATTTGGGCTCCTGCTGCTGCTGCTGCTGCCAACTTCTGCCAACTCCAGGGTGTGATTCATCCAATTTTTGGGCTCCTGAAGCCAACTCCAGTGTATATTTGGGCTCCTGCTGCTGCTGCTGCTGCCAACTTCTGCCAACTCCAGGGTGTGATTCATCCAATTTTTGGGCTCCTGAAGCCAACTCCAGTGTATATTTGGGCTCCTGCTGCTGCTACTGTCAACTCCTGCCAACTCCAGGGTGTGATTCATCCAATTTTTGGGCTCCTGAGGCCAACTCCAGTGTATATTTGGGCTCCTGCTGCTGCTGCTGCCAACTTCTGCCAACTCCAGGGTGTGATTCATCCAATTTTTGGGCTCCTGAAGCCAACTCCAGTGTATATTTGGGCTCCTGCTGCTGCTGCCAACTTCTGCCAACTCCAGGGTGTGATTCATCCAATTTTTGGGCTCCTGAAGCCAACTCCAGTGTATATTTGGGCTCCTGCTGCTGCTACTGTCAACTCCTGCCAACTCCAGGGTGTGATTCATCCAATTTTTGGGCTCATGAGGCCAACTCCAGTGTATATTTGGGCTCCTGCTGCTGCTACTGTCAACTCCTGCCAACTCCAGGGTGTGATTCATCCAATTTTTGGGCTCCTGAAGCCAACTCCAGTGTATATTTGGGCTCCTGCTGCTGCTACTGCCAACTTCTGCCAACTCCAGGGTGTGATTCATCCAATTTTTGGGCTCCTGAAGCCAACTCCAGTGTATATTTGGGCTCCTGCTGCTACTACTGCCAACTTCTGCCAACTCCAGGGTGTGATTCATCCAATTTTTGGGCTCCTGAGGCCAACTCCAGTGTATATTTGGGCTCCTGCTGCTGCTGCTGCCAACTTCTGCCAACTCCAGGGTGTGATTCATCCAATTTTTGGGCTCCTGAAGCCAACTCCAGTGTATATTTGGGCTCCTGCTGCTACTACTGTCAACTCCTGCCAACTCCAGGGTGTGATTCATCCAATTTTTGGGCTCCTGAGGCCAACTCCAGTGTATATTTGGGCTCCTGCTCCTGCTGCTGCCAACTTCTGCCAACTCCAGGGTGTGATTCATCCAATTTTTGGGCTCCTGAGGCCAACTCCAGTGTATATTTGGGCTCCTGCTCCTGCTGCTGCCAACTTCTGCCAACTCCAGGGTGTGATTCATCCAATTTTTGGGCTCCTGAAGCCAACTCCAGTGTATATTTGGGCTCCTGCTGCTGCTGCTGCCAACTTCTGCCAACTCCAGGGTGTGATTCATCCAATTTTTGGGCTCCTGAGGCCAACTCCAGTGTATATTTGGGCTCCTTCTGCCCCTCATAGTGATGCCACTTCAACTCTCTGCAATTGTGCCGCTCTGCGATTCTATTAGCGATGCCTCTGATCTGCATGTGATATTTCTTCAAAGTATTATTTAACAAACCCAGCACGCATCCTGTGCGTGTTACAGCAAGGCTGAATGGTTTACAACCCTATTGAGGCTGTAGGAGGCTCAGAAATAGCCGTTTTTAATAGCGATTCGTCGCGAATTTATTCGGGTCGAAACGATTTTTGTCGGAAAATTCGGCGAATCAGTCGAATCGAATTTTTCAAAAGTTCGCTCATCTCTACTCACAAGGGCAGGACCCTCACTCCTAATGTACTCCTGTACCAATACGTTTTGCTGCACTTTTGTCACATCTCATAATTCTTTGTATATTATATTCATTTGTCAACACATCTGATTCATCATACTCTTTATTAAAATTATGCTACTTGACTTACCTCTTACACTCCTGTAATGTATAACTTGTTCAGGAACACAGAATGTGATGGGGCTCTACAAATGTGTATTATATATAATAATAATAATAACCACAATAACTCGGACATGTCTTGCCTCTATGATTTAGTCCTTTCTGTGCTGTGTTTTATTCTGTACCATGTTTGCCTGTGATTTGCATTGCATTTTGCTTTATGGAAAACACAATGCAAAGCACAGGCATTGCTGCCTATTGCATGACCTGCCATGCAGCAACAAAGCAGCTCTTTAAAATATGAATATGAATGGGTATAGCTCTGAAACATAGTACGCAGGCTAGGTGTAAAAAGTAAAGAGGGGTGCTGGTTTAGAGTCTATAAGACTCTAAGGCTGATGGTCCCCCTCTCTGCAGGGCATCCTGATGTAGGCTGCCCTGCTTTGTTAGCCCTCCCGGTTAAACGGGGATCTTAACTTTCTTCTGATTTCATGCTGCATGTGCTGGCCTTGATGTCATTTCCTGCATCCCTCTGGCTGATGGCTTGCTGACGTGGGTGGCTCAGTAGTATGCATGGCTTAGAAGGTGGTTGCAAGAGAGCCTAAGCCCGTGATTGCAAGAGGTAAGCAGCCCTGGCAATCCAAGAGGGTTTCACTCAGAGATGCCTCGGGGCACAGAAGAAACCCTGGATACTCAAAATTATTTGTTCCCTTTTAACCTCCGCTGTTTTCATAGCCAGGCAGTAAGGCAGGGTCTCCAACCTGTAGCTTAAGAGCCACATGTGACTCGAAGATCCTTGCTGTGTGGCTCATGAGCTGTTTGCTAGACTAGAACTTTTGTAAAGGTCTAGTACATATTGGGGGTTACATATTGTCCAGCGGTCGGCATTGTCAGAGCTGTGCATGAGGTTGAGCCATGCCAACGTACCTCTTTTGGCAGCTTCCAGCACTATAGCAGATAATGCTGAGCAAAATAAAATGCTTAAAGTATAAGTTCTGATACTGTGACTGTGACTCCAGTTATTCTTTCAATTTCTTTATTAAAAAGAGATGTGACATGATGTGACAGAAACAGAAGTTTAATATAATAAAGCCCAAAGCTAAAGTATTTGGGCACATGACCTTCAGACATGATAAGGAAAAATGCATTGTGAAGATAAAAGTGGACTTACTGTTAAGTGGACGCAAGCTGAATTATCCAATGTAATAAAGGCTTACAAGTAAAATCAACTTTTCTATAAACACTGTTATAAAGTGTATTGTCAGCTCATTTCCATGTACGCATCTCACAGGGGTGATGAACGGTACATTAGGTCACTTCAAACCTATGTTCCTGAGATATACCAAGGATAAAAACTGGGAAATAGGGTGTCATGCTTCTCAACAATTCTGCCACATAACATCTTTGTGGCTGGGGGGAACTTCTCAAGTAGTGCAAATATTTTAATGGATGGAAGCACCCATGTGCATGATCCCTATTATGGTGGACCAAAGGACCAATGCTCCCCAAACTGCCCTGACAAGTTTTATGATTTCAAGTATTCAGAGCTCATTTGAAATAATTTGAAATTGTTTAATTTAAGGGTTATGTGGATTCTATGATATTTTGATGTTGATTGTGGCCCCTGACAACTTCTCAGTGCCAAATGTGGCTCCTGTGATAACAAAGGTAGGGGATCCCTGCTGTAAGGCAAGAGCACCAACCACTTACCTACTTTGATGACCACTGATACCTGAAACAAAAAATATCTAAATTATATTTCAGATTGTTTTTATAAAAAAGAGTTAAAATGAGGTTGCGTACGGGGTTAGAACATCAAACTGGAAATGAGGCTAGACATGATCAGAAATGTCCAGATTCTAATTAGGCAGGTTATGGGAACATATTAAATAAAAACACATGAAATATACCGGCAGGCCACACTCCCTTTCATATTGACATCCAAAATAAATTTCACGTCCTCTGATCTTTATCTGTTTTATCATTTTCCCCAGGCAGGGAGAAGACATTTTGTAGTGATTTATAAAATACCAGACTGAAGTGCTCGGCAGTTATGGCTCTCCAGAACAGCTCATCTTTTCAATGCTATTACCTATAATATTATTCAGACTTTCCACTACGATGCCCAAACTTACTAATCAAAAGGTCATCCTTCCATGTGTAGGCTTTGGGCTTTCCTCTGCTGAGTTGTAGAAAATGGCTCATATATTTCTTTTACCTTTCTCAAAAAAGACTTTCACTCTTCTAGAGTAGCTGACTGTACAGATAGTGGTGAGTAAAATAAATTTGATGTGATTGAATCAGCAAGATCTGGGTTGAATGTAACTTCGGCCCAGATCAAAATACTATTACATCTCTTAACATTGGGAGCTTTATGGTCTCTTTTAGCCCTCTGTATTAGGCCTTACATGGTTCTCCCCACTAAGTATCTTGTCCCCTCGGTTATGGTGGCCCCTATGTTTTACTCCTCTTCTAGCTTTTGGCTGATCAGGGCCAGAAATATGTGGCCAAAAGTAAAAAGTGATGGATGTGTACATTATCAAGCATTGCATGTTCAACCAGATTTTTCTTGTTGCTTGAGATATCGCAATTGATGATTTGAATGGTTCTCCCTACTGCTAAGAATCATGGGCTAATCCCATTATTCTTAATCTGTATGTGCCATATAGTGAAAATACTTTCTGTTTTTAGAAAGCGCTCTTTATCATGCTCTTATTAAAATGGTAGCTGCTATTTCACCACGGAGTATGTGTCCACCATGTTTTAAAAAGTTAAAGGGACAGATAATGGCAATAATGAGGCAGCAAGGAGCTCACCTGAAGCTTGTCCCATGTGCCTCCCCTCTCTTTCCTGCGGCACACTAAACATGCTGGAGCAGTTCCATTACCCTTCCTCCATGACCGCACAAATTTGGTCTCACTTTCCTTGGTGCCACTGTGGCTTGCAGGGCTTACTGTCCAAGAGGCAGGGGCAGCTATGTGACCACTTTTAAAGGTGGTTATGAAAAAATAGAAAGGAAAGGAGAAGAAAATGATGTGGTGATCTGCTACAGCAGTTACAATGCACTGCAGGTAGCAGAGGACACATTGGGCAGGCTTCATGTGATCTGCTTGATGCCAAAGTATTTCCATTGCCTGGATTATCTATTTATATATATTTATTTTTTCAAATATATAGGCCGGGGAGCTATCTCTAAGGATAACCCTCTACATTCCCTGGATATCACATGGCCTTTTGTACAATAATATGAAAGCCATCATAAGGTATAAATCACATAATATTCCCACCTTTACACATCCCTTGACACCTCTGTACAAAATAAGGTCACCAGTGAGTAAATATAGTATTTGGTCAACACTGATATTGCCTGTGATGGATTAGACGCTTTAGCAGACAAATAGTAGGGTCATGCCAGAATATGGAGCAGCCAGTGTCAAGTAGGAATATCTGCAGTGATTTCAGGATTATTGGTGTATGCCCATAGGTAGATGAACTCTTGCAAAAACAGGTTTATGCATTTGCATTTGTTTATGCAAATTAAGACTAACCTTTGCCAAATTACTGGAATCTTGGTTCTCAACCAGTTTATTACCCAACCTCTTTTTATTATTGTTATATTCCCTATTGCCACTTTCTTTCCCCCTTTTCTGTTGAGCTTTTGTGTTCAGTCCTCTGCTGTGCCATCATACCTCCTGTTACTGTTTCACTTTCTGACCTGTTATCATATTCTCTACCTCTTTTGCGCTGCATTTATACTTTTTTATTCTTTGTTCAGCTCTTTCTCAGCTTTTTGAATCTCATTGTACAACATGCTTTTATACACATCTCTTATTGCCAAACTCATCTGGCTTTCCTTGCATTTATGTTCTAGATTAGAGTTTACCCACCAGTGATAGGTGTACCACTGGTGGCATGTGTGTTACTCACCAAGGCTGCAAACTGATCAATATCCCAACCTGATCAGCTGCCATCTGTATGTCACCCAAGGATAGTTTGCTCCATAACTGCAAAACTGCATCAAAGGGTGATACATAGAATTTACATGCATTTTCTGTATTTTAAATGGCTTTTTTTGTGTCTATTTAACGCAGTTTTAGCCGACTGACAACCCATACATACAATTCAGGTGGCACTTGAGAAAATTAAAAAATATAAAGTGGGACTTGATAAAATAAAAAGGTAGGGAACCCCTCATCTAGATTCCATTTGGGATATGAGGCTCGATTCAGAGAGACAAAAAAATACTTTTGTTTTAGTGCCGATCTGTTTTTTTTTGGAAATGTTTCCGCTCTCGTATAAGCGACGTGCGAGCGATTCTATGCATGCATTGCAATCCTTCTGTAAAGTTTCCGTCAGTTCGTACGGCAGATTACGAATACGAGGATGTCATTTTCCAGCGTGACTTTTCCGTTTCATTTTCACATGTTACAACGTAGGCTTTCGTTTTTGCCCTTTTCCCATCGTATCCTCCCACGAATCCTTTACGTTTCCCGTTCTGTTTCCCTTTTTCAATAAATAATCGTCCAGACGGAAATCCTTACGATCTTGCGCCTGCGCACTACAAACTTAACTCATTAAAGTGCAGATGTAAACATCGGGTGGTCGCATCCCCTCATCTCTCAGCTGTGAGCATGCTTCCGCCCCCGCCATTCAGATAAGCTTCCGCTGCTGGGCCTACATCTGCTACAAGATCCCACTTTCCATAGACAGAGCTGTTTTCTGAGCATTTATTATGCATGGCAAATGCCTCTGATTGGATAACAGCCTGCTCACAAATGTGCCAAAGGTCTGGGAAGAGGCTTTTGATCCACTTTAAAGATGCTATGAATAACCAAGATCAACATGACTTCATCTCTATACAGTGGCAAGTGAAGAGCATAAAAAAGTCTAGGTCATATAGTCCACCCTGCTGCCTATGGCATTAGACCTAAATGTAAAACTTCAGCAGTAATATTTGTTGTTTTAACTGCATTTGCTTTTCTGTGCATCATTAGAATGTGATAAAATTATTTTCTTTCAGGGAAAGAGAATTGTAGTTCAAGCCTTACAAAAAGATGAATCAGCCCAAGTGTTCTATGCAGTTTAGAAGCATGCCACGTATAATTAACTGGCACCTCAATGCTAATAATTTAACCAAAATTTATATGATTTTAACATACCTGTTCCGGATGGTTCAATATATAATTTACTTTGTACACACTACAATTAATCAGAGCAGGACATTCTCATTGTCCCCAAGATATTTTTTCCATTTTCAATTAGTTGACTCCTAAAGTAAACCAGCTAGTTATTTAAGTCTATTGATTTTCGCCTGATGCTGTGATTGACCATATGCTTTTATATTCTAGTTAGAGGAGGTAATTTAAAATTTCGGTGACCCTTACGGTTTCATTTCCATCAAGTCATTGCCAATAAGTCTGCTGTGGTTTGATGGGGCAGTTTTATGCCGGCCTGAATTATTTATTCAAGATGTTAATATATGTTTAAAACATTACGGCAATGGTCTTATAAGAAGCACAATGTAGGTTCCTTTGAGAATTTATTGTAGTGCACATCTTTTAATCCAGGTTGTTTAACTTTCTTTGGATAAGTAATGTTGACTGCAACATGTTTTATTAATTGCACGAGAAGGCGGTTAATATGAAAAAAATGTGTTTAATAAAACATATATACATTGTTCGTAAGTTATGAACACCTTTTATATTTTACATTTTGAAAATGAATCCAGAGGGAGCTGTGTCACAACAGTGTAACCGGCCACTACTTAATGAGAAAATATACGGGGAGGCTAATTTATCATAAAAAGTGCGGGCGACACTTGAGCGCCTCGTCCGAGATGCTCAGTATTCCAGGTACACAGGGTCTGTATGAATCCCAATTTGTGATTTTTTACAGTCCTGGAATTTTTTTTTTTTAATGGGAATTGCATTGGGGGCACTTGAAAAACATGAGACAGCTTTCTCACGGCCCAAATCACAGGTTTGCAGCACAACACAAGAGTGCTAAAGATAATCCCAACAATCTTAGGGCTCCTGTGGCACATACACTGGTCCAAAAAAAATGCAAAAAAATATTATAAATGTCTAATTGTAACCATTCAAGCCCATTGAAATGTATGGGATAAGGCCACACAGTGCAGGGTGAGTGACTGGTCCTATCTGGCACTGCAGGGAAGAAGCGCTTGCTCTCATCCCATCGCTGGTACTGTTGATAGATGGGACACTACCCGGCACGACCAAAGGCACTCAGGATTTTTGACTTGATACATACACCTTTTTGACTAGGACCTGATACTCACCTGACACTCATCTGTCACTACCTGGCATTATCAGAGGCGCTCTGGATTTTTGACTTCATAAATGCACCTTTTGCACTGGGACCTGACATTCACCTTCCACTTCTTTGACACTACCTGGCACTACGTGGCCTTAGCATTTCTTAAATAAATCCCTCAATTAAAGCATATAGTCAGGCCCAACAACAGTGCCCTCCGGCCGCTGTGATGGCTATCCAAACACATAGAGGGTCATGCTAATTATTTAGTGAAGCCATGAAAGCACTATGCCAGTTTTTCACCAGTTTTTGAACTTGATGCACCAGTTTTGTGTGCAAACTGCATTTATCAAAGTTTTTCACATCAGCACATGTCAATGCAAGTGTGAAACATGCATTTATTAATCCATGAGTGCACATACACCCGCCACTTCGCTGCGCCTGCTGGCGCATAGTTTGCTACTCCCATAGGATATAATGGGAAAATTATTCTGCGTGTTATTTTACCAGTTTTTGGTTTTAGTTTTAAATCAAATTTTGCACATGGCATTTGGGGACATTTTCTTTTCTCTGTCTGAAACTGAGTCTAAAAAGGATTTATATGTTGCATTTATAACATAGTTGTGTTTCTGCTAGATTTTTTTGGTACAAACAAATTACCTTTTTTATCAGAAATTTGTTTTGTGTGCGCCAGTCTAAGCCACTCTGCGCTAGTTCAAACACATCCAATAAATATGGAGGCATTGTATAGAAAGACAACATTGGTGCATCCTATGTAGAGTCTGTCTTATTATTACTAGTTAGGCACTAGTTAGGTACTAATTAGGCACACTACACCACTTTATTTCATGCTGAGCCACGTTATGCCACACTGTGTGCCAAAAAAAACGCACTATTTTTGCTATGGTGCAAGTAGTTGCATGTGTTGGAGTATTAATAAATAAGGTCCCTGGTGTGCATTGCTGTTAGAATTGCGACCTGCATCCCAGTAAGCGTTAACACACAAAAAAGTGCAAAAATGTTTGTGCAACATGTACCTGGTTGTATACCATGCACCTGTACCTTTGATAGGGAATTTTTGCATGTGAGGTAAATCATAGATCCTGGTAAGGATATTTTTTAAAAAGTTTAGAAACAACAGCACACTATGGGTTATGCTAAAGTTGTTTCTTAAAAATATCTCATAGGAAATGTTATTTAACTTACTTATACAAATACCCCATCACAGGTATTGGTGATTTTTGGTGAAAAAAGTAGTATAAAAGTTTATTTTGCACATTTGTGTGCGTTAAAATTAAAAAGTACAACGGAATGCAGGTTGCAATCCGCACCTATAAGCACACCAGTGTCTTCACAGAATCATCACCAAATAATTAGTGGGGGACATCTGTCCTTTAACAACCCCCCATAGTCATTAGTCATCTCTTATATCCTAAAAATCCATCTAACATAATATGGAACCATTTCGCCACCAACAAATGCTGACCTGGTGGAGGGGTGGTTGCCACGATTCTCAAAGTGGAAGCAGTGTTGGTAGTTCAGAATATAGGGGTTTAAATAAACTAAGGTTTTATCTTTTTATTAAAATTGTTCTATCACTTATTGACATAAAAATAAAATATTCTAATATTTATTGCATATGTATCTCACTTATTCAGTAAGTCAGCTTTAAATAGAAGTTTTGTGACCAGTAGATGTACAACACCTGTCACACTTTTTGCAATGCAATGCATATAGGGACCGCATATAGGGAGAGCACCACAGCTAAAGGGTCGCTTGGGATTGGACCACTAGCCACTCAACATGAGATCCTCCAGTATAGGCGAGTTTATCTGTGACCCCAGTGGTTTCACAATCCGGCTTTTGGATGACTTGGGGGCAGGTTAGTGACTGGCCCTGGAGTCTTTTAAATATCAGGGCTGGCTATTGCTGCTTTTGAGCCACTTTAAATGAAGCACAAAGTAAGTATATTTGAGTCACCCAGTCAGAGGAAAGGCGCCAACAGGATGCAAGCAGCGTTGCCACCACTCAATGACCCTACACCTATAGAAGTTACTCCCCTCATTACCAGTTTGCCTTCACTCAGGATATTAGTTGGCTCCTTTTGGTTTTGTGCAATCTTGAAACACCAGTTCCCAGCTGGATTTTGCTGCAACATGCTGGTCAAAACATTCTGTTAGTGGTGGAAATGCCCCCAGCCTGTGCTACATGCTCCTGGTGGTCTGATAGTGGTGGGATACATAGTGGAGAGAGCAGGGATGCTGCTCTTCTACAGCGTCCTCTGCTGAATGCTGCATTTGAAAGGGTCAGGATCCTAAAACAAGGAGTATGTAGTTTTTTTACCTTTTTCTGTTTTTGCTTCAGTCCCTATCTATGGTCCAGTCTTATGGTCTTAGGTGTACTGATTATAATATTCTGGCAGTAAACATTAGGGGTAAAAAGGAGTTGTGCTTTGCCACATAGGCAGCAGTACAAACTACAAATAGATGTTTTTAACTTGTGTTGCTTTCTTTCTCCCTTGTACTTTGCAATGTAACAATAACGATCAGTTTTACTTACATTACAAAAGGAAAACCAACTCCCTGCTGTGCTACATTGTAAACAGCCAGGCTTGTGGCTGATATACATTGTAACAACATCAGCACTTTGATATGATATGTTGTATAGCATAAATGTAAACAACCTACAGCTGACTCCCAGCTTTCTGCTATGTGTGAATCACAAACACATGATGGAGAAATCACTCTAAAGCATGCTGTATTTGTGTGAAGGGGGTGTTTAGCTAGTGCCTAGGGTTGTGTGAGCCCTAAATACAGCCTGCTGTTATAATGGCATGAGGTGCAATGAAGTTTGGAGCTGTGTTGTATGGGGGCCTCAGAATTTAATTGAATAGAAATCTTAACGCTATCACACATCCCTGTAAACAAAACAAGCTTTATAAAGTATTCAATCTAGTGTGTAAGACCTTGATGGGGTAGGGAAAGTCTATACCCGGGCCCTATTATTATATTATTAATTATATTTTCAGAGCCTGCCATCATTGATTATGGTGTGTCTGGAAAGAAACAGTTAATGTTAATTCTCAAAATACATTAGAAATGCTCTCTAAAGACATAGGAACCACTGCAGGGATATAAACTTCCCATGAATGCATTTAGATTTTAAATGAAATGCTCTAAGTTCATGGAACCATGAGGTATATACTTGTTAAAGGTTATGACAAATCGACAGTTTTCTCACCTTGTTAATAGGTACCAGCTCCTTTTTAGCATTGTAACTTATCATTCTTACAATGTGTTAATGTTTATTTCCTTCTCATAAAGTAAAAAAGAAAAGAAAAATATACTTTATTAGTAAACATCGCAAGAAACATTACACAATAAGTCAAGTTTAATTGATGCTTCAGGGGTCCTGGTGTCATCACCTCCAAGCGCTTTTGAAAAAATCTGATCTATCATTTCCCATAACTAATTAATTTCAACCCGATAAGTGCTCTCCTGAGTTTCGACATTCATTTACCATGAGTTCTGGTGAGACAGAAAAGCTTTCAGGTCCTCAGTGTCTGTTCACAGCTACTTACCCTGTCATGCTATGTCACTGTCACATCTACAAATCCAACATGTGAACAGCAGCGAACAAGCTGGCTCACCCAAAGGAAAAAGTAGAATTGGAAATGAGTCACAGCTCATAATAATCTAATACGTATTGACTTACTGACAAATAGATGCAAATTGTTTTAGCTTTGTAGAGGAATGGCATTAGGAGAACACTGAAGAGAGAAGATTAAAAATACATTGGCTGGATTTAACATGGACAGGAAAAAGCAGCCTTCAGGACCTCTGTGTCCCTCACACTTGTGAAAACCCTGTGGGACACCCGTCTTCTTGGTGAGTCCACAACCCCTAATCTCCGCAGCTAGCCCCCATTTGCTGGGGCAATTTAAATGCCTGACCGAATACGGTTGCCCCCAGGACTATGTAGCTCAAAGGTTGGGACTTTACAGGGATAAAGGTGGATGAACCAGAAGTAAGACTTGGTGTTATTGGGCAAGCCAGGGTCATATCAGTCCTCATGGTACACAGCACCAAGGAAGAAGCACAAGAAGGGTCAAAGGTCTAGCCAAGGGTCAAGCCAGGTTATTAGAGAGAGTTCACAGTACAAGGGATGAGACGGGTTCATAGTTGGAGTCCAGGCAGGGGTCGGCTCAGGCAGCGGTCAGGCAAGCTTGGTTGGTAATGGTAAACAATCTGAATTCATAGGACAATAGCACCCAGCAGACACCTAAGGGCAGCAAGATATTGAGCATGGGAACCCTAAATAGGTCAGGGATGGATGGGATTGGCCCAGGGGGAACCTTGGGCTCATTAGGGCGTTTCACCCACAGTAAACTTAGGGCTCTATGGCTCTTTAAACTAACCCCCGGCCGCCCTGAGTGCAGGGCATAAATCAGCTGTGCTCGCGTGCCAGCACAAGCATTGGAGCAAGGGATATGGTGGGAAAAGAGAGGACAGAAGTTCTCGGAGGGACAGAAGGTAAGTGCGTTGTGACAACACCTAGGGAAGCCAGCCTGTCAATGTATAGACAGGAAACCAGTCCCTCCACACTTCTGTGGTGTCCTCTCTGTGCTGCACAGACTTTCAATAGGACAATGGTGTTTACCAGTCAAGTATTTGTTGTACAGTGAATGCCACATATTAGTCTTGGGCCACTTTAAAATAATCCAATTGTTGATATGTAAAAAGTAGAGGTAGAATTTCTCCCTTTTTTACATTGTATTATTTGCCAGACTCATAATAACTCAACAGAAGTCATTCAGGTTTTGTCGTTCACAGCATTTTCTATACCACTTTTATTCTGGGTACACGTATTTTTGCACCACTTCTGGACACTTTTTTATTCTCCATTTTTGTATTTGGAAATACAGAAAAAAGAAAGACAAAAAAACTTGCATACATATGAGAAACTTGAAAATGTCTTTTTAGATGGGCTTTCATTTCTTTTATTGAAGGATTAAAACATCTTCAATTTTCCACCTTCTTCCGCTGTTGTTAAGGAAATGAAGATATCAAAAGGCCTTCAACAGAATGTAAGATCACCTGTGCATTTAACCTTCACCTCATTTCTTGGCCGAAATACTGTGTTATGATTGTCCACCGCCGTTTACCTGGGCTGCCTTTTCCCGCCAGTTAAGGGTGGCCAACGTGACCACCAGTGGCTAATCGGAGGACAGTATGTTGGCCCAGGATAGAGGTGAGAGTAAGAATTTTGTGGCGTTGTGGGGGGCATTGTGCTGAGGAGCTCCAGCAATCTGGATGCCCCCCTTCAAGCCTGTCACAGTACTGTCCCGCACCTGTTCGTTAAAAAAAAAATAAAGGGTCCCTGAACTAGATGTGGGCATTCTAAGTGGGTATATACTTCTCCATATACTGGCAACTGTGACCCAGAACTACTAACCTGTTTCTATGACTCCATGTTTCAGACAGTGCAAACCTCACTGACCCTGAAGCTGCAATGAAGCAGGGCATCCCGAGGAGGTTCTAACCTAGTCCAGAAACCCTCCAATCTTATTTGACTGGAGGGTTCCTTTAAAGGCAATGTTTTATTTACAATAAAAAAGAGAAATGGAATTTAGGTGTAGCACGCTGTAAAAACTATTGAAATTTTCTATAAAAGGCCCATTCACCAGTTATTAAGCCAGCCAATTTCTTTTTACCCAGCAGCCTGTCACTTTTAATGAGTCATTTGGTGGGAATGTAAATGTGTGTGGGATTTGCACACTCACACTCATAACTGCAACTGGGAATTATTGAGTTTATTTAAGAGGTGTTAGGTGAATGTAAGGTCCCAGTGCAAAAGGTGTAGTTATCAAGTCAAAAATCTAGAGAGCCTCTGATAGTGGCAGGTAATGTCCCATCTATTATCAGCACCGATAATGGGATGAGTGCCGGTGTTGAGTTCCCTACATTGCCAGATAAAACCAGGCACTCACCCTTCACTTCCCATAATTTCAATGGGCTGGAATAGATGTAATTTTGTTTCACCACTTTTAGGCTGGTGCATGTGCCATGGGATCCCTTGGCTGTTTGGAATGCTGTTTATGTATTTTGTAGCAACAGATGACTTTTAATAAAGATCTGTTTCACAAAGCACCGCTGGTACGCCATGCTACTATGTCTGTTAATTATTATTATTATTATTATTATTATTATTATTAATAGCATAATACAAAGTAAGCATTTTAATCTATTAAGGGCATTTATACCAGAAATCTGAGGAAAACTAGAGAGAGTCTATTTCAGATTTTTTTTCTACTAAAACAGTGGAAGGGAATACATTCAAACCTAGTGCTTAAATAATCTTAAAATGCCTTTATCCAACAAGTCAAATAACACCCCAAAAAATTACCTGTGTTCATGAAGGTCTAACAAGCCTATTTATGGATTATATTTCATGGCGGGAGAGTTAAGATCTTCAGGGAGGCAGAATATAGGTTGATGACAGCCCTCTGTCACTTGCCTGCAGGTGCTTTGAGGATCAGCCTGGATAAGGTGACTTTAAGACTAATGCTATTCCTGAAGCATCTGTATATGTCAGTCTATATGATATTTGTGCCTTTAGATGCTCTGAAGAGAACTACACTGCTGAAATGACCAACAAAGGTAAACTGAACACTATGGCAATCTTCAATATAATCCCCCAGAACTTTTATGTACAAATCCAGCTCATAGAGGTGTCCCATAACATCCACAAAGGTTATTTCAGAATATTAAAATGATCCCAGTAAAAGCAGAAACACATATATGCATTTCGAGCATCACAATGCACCCTTAATTATTATGAACTTAACAATGAATACCTCCTTTTAAATCTCCTCCCGCCCTCTCGCCGTCAGATCCATTGAACAATGTAGCCCTGGCCGGGCGGCGTCTGTGCCCCCCCAGGGACGCGTCTACGCCGCCCCCCCTCAGGGCCGCAAAAATCATAAATATTACTTTAAAAATTAAATTAAATTATTTTCATTTTTATTGCACTCCTTGTTTTATTGTGATTGGCTGGTCTGGGTCTATGCCGTGTCTTCCTTTGGTTGCATTGCCCTGGCTATTCTACAGCTGTCCTCCCTGTGACGGGGAGATGGGGGTTATCAGAATGACGCGTCCCCGAAGGTGGGGGTGGCGTAGACGCCATCCGGCCAGGGCTACATTGCTCTGCCACTTCTGAGGGCGAGGAGGCGGGGCAAGATTTAAAAGGAGGTATGTTGATTGTTAAGTTCATAATGATTAAGGGCGCAATGTGATGCTCGAAACATGTATATGTGATTTTACTATTACCAGAACCTGCTTAGATTATTAATTTTAATATGCTGCAATAAACGTTGTGGATGTTGTATGGGACACCCACATGGGGTAAATTTGTATATTCAAGTTGAACTTATTATTGATGGCTGGAAACCACGCTCCAGAGTGTTGCCAATGGAGGAGTAAGAGCTGTTTTCTTACTTCCACTACCCCAGAACTTTGACTGCATTTAATCTAGTTTATATGTAATAAAGTGACCATGAAATGGTTTGTGAAATGAGACTTGCTCTGACCCCTTTTCTATTTGTAAGTACCACTGCTAGGTTTTGTAGATGTTGTAGTCGATAATCAAAAACACATTTTCATGAAATGTAGATTTTTATTGGCAACCATTACATTGGAATTTAAGAATTGAAATAGCAACACAAGGTTCTAAAGCAGTAGCACCATTAGAATTATCACAGGTCTGTGGGAAAACAAACCCTCCTAATCTGCCTCCTTGGAAAAGGAGAATATGTTTGTAGATGTATAATTAATGCTTTACGTTGCATCCTGAACTAAAGATGAGTGAACTTCCTAAAAATTTGATTCACACGATTCATCAAATATCTCCCAAAAATTTGGGTTAGTTTGAATGGAACTTGAACGAATCACTCATCCCTACGGGAATTAAATAAAAAGCCGGGCGGCTTCTCCAAGGCTGATGGGCAGGCAGGATCCAGCCACCATTTCAATGGCCAGACTGGCTACCACCCAGCGGGCTACTCTGCACATGGGTGAGTGTGGGGGCCTCTGGCTTCAAAGGGAGCAGGTGGGTGGGCCTCCAGCCGACTTCCGAGGCGTCGGGTGCAAAGTCAGGAGGTGGCAGGGCTGTCAAGGGAGATCCATCACAGAGTGAGATCCTGTTGGTAGGACTGTCGGGAGAGTCACATCACTAAGGATGTTGGGAGACACCAAGCCGGGGGTGTCGGGAGTGAAATACCGCATGGGCTCGCATGTTCCATCCTGTTGCATCTTGGTCTGATGCTGAGCAGGAGAAGACGATCTTCAGTGTAACTGCCGGATCCAGACTGAGGTGCGGCCTGCTGATGTGGCCAAGGGTGACACTGTTCTGAGGGCCAATACACCAATGCAGCATCCAGTTTTAGGTTGCAGAGATTGGAAATTACAGCTTCATCCGAGGTGGTGGGTGGGGATACGGGCATCCACCACTTCTCAAGCAACAGGTGAGGGGGCTTCCTCTGCCCAGTCTCTCTTGTGGTGGGTGGAACAGTTGGCTTCCCCTGCCAGGCTTCTCTAGCGGCAGATGGATGGGCGCACCTCAGTGTGTGGCATGGAAAAGCCTCTAGGTGAATTAGTTTGGCATGAATCATAGTAAAAATTAGATTCTTGCCCAATCGATTTTTCCCTAAAATTTGGACCGAATTCTGGTTCAATTAATATGGTTTGCTCATTTCTATTCCTAACATTTTTGGTCAGGGATTGGTTGAACACACTGGGCCATCAAAGTTTTGCAGTGGTCTTTTCCAAGGAAGTTTCTTGGTAAAATATTTCTCAGTGCGGGAAGGCCTTGCCTCATCCTTAGGGGCAGGTAGTTCCCCCTCCCCATGACTAAGCCTAATATAGGGGATAAGGAGCCTGTTGTATGTTTTGCAACACCAACAATAGTACTCACCCATCTGCAGAAAACAAAATGACTGGGATAAAGACACCCCCGTACACAAGACATATCCTTCTCCCCATGACTGTGTCCTATATAGGGGGATGAGGGGCTTGGCACATGGCTGGCACCACTAGAAATGGCCCTGAACAATTTGCAAAAAAAGAATGGCTGGGATAAATGTGACCCTGTCCCCCTTTACACAAATGCCTTGGCACACAAGGTAATCGCCCTGCTCGCCCACCCTAGAAACAGCCCTGGTCTTTACTTTACTAAAGTAAAGTTATCCGATACTTCCTACTTTCGCAAACATTTGTATAGAATGCGAGCTGCAAATCACGTGACTTTCAGTGACCATTAGTGTTCACTAGACTGGTGGATGCCCAGTGATAATTATGCCCACTCTGCAAACCCAGTGGGGCACTTGTGATTGGTAGCTATACTAGGTAACACAAAACTACATAAATATCAGCTGATTTGACTTTAGTTCCTCTTTAAATCAAGCAGAGTGCTCTCTGTTTTCATGATAATGAAAATATTTAACAAATAATTGGATCAAATTATCACTGCTTTGTCCAATTTCAGATTTTGTTGACACATAAGTAGTATTTAGCTATATTTTATCATACGGAAATTTTCTAAACGGTTCCTTTTACGCTTCTTTTCTCTGGTCTTCAAATATTTTCTCAAGACACTTCATATTCTGAATCCAAGCCTGTTACATGCCGATGGTTTTGATTTGAGGATGATGTGCTAGGCTTGAGGATGCATCTGTTGTGAAACTCAAGCTGCCCGCCTTACTAGGTCCTGGATTTATTAACTAGGCATGACCTGAATCTGAAATAAGCTGCCAGATGCTTATATAGCAACCACAATACATATATCATATTTTTTTTTTATTAGGCTGAAGTTTTTATGTGGATTTATGGAAGGACTCTATAGAATTTCTAAGATTTGGATACAATTACGGAAAGGCATTGTGTGAAACCTTGGATAAATCATTGAAATTCTAGTCAGATATATATTAAACTATTTCTACTTTAATTCAGGTATCTTTCCCGTTCCTTTTATGTGTATATGGTAAATCATTTTTTATTAAAAACATAATGAATTTTTAGATGTGCTAGAAAAAATCTAAGCAGTTACGTAGTTGGATAAGAGCCCTCACCTTCACTATATTAAACCGGACCAACAAAGTTTTTTTCTTTAACGGGTTTTGGTCCCGCAGACATCGAATACGCACAAGCTCGGGGGGCATCCAGAATGCTGGAGCCCCCCAAACATAACCCCCCAGAACACCCGATATCCTTGCCTTCACCTCGAGCCAGTGCCATGAAAGTCCCGTGATTGACCGGTGGGCAGTTACATGGGCCATGGTCGCATCCTTGCCACAGGCCACCGGAAGGCCCCGCCCATGTGCACGCCAGCGGCCAATTGTAGGACTCCTTTCCTGAAGTGAAAGGTGAAAGTGAAAGGTAAGGATATCGGGCCCTCTGGGGGGGTTATGTTCTGGGGGGCTCCAGCATTCTGGATGCCCCCCCGAACTTGTTCTTATTTTCTGTCTGAGGGACTAACACCTGTCAAAAGAAAAATGGATGTTGGTCCAGTTTAACTGTAAATGTTGATGTAAACAGAGTGTGGAAGGCTTGGATAATCTATTTCAGGGAAGCACAACCTGCTGACCAAGGGCCACATGCAGCCCATACAACCATCAACTGCAGACCACAACACTGCTAGGGAGTTGTAAAGCTGAGCTTGTCTTGCCTGCAGTCCAAGGGGCAGGCCACTGTGGCTGACACACATTTGTTACTGGTGTGTTGGGTGTGTCTAGCGATGACTTTGTAGACTCTTCCTAGCTCACCTCTGTCCACCTCACTTCTGCTTACCTCTTCCCACCTCACCTGTGCTCAGTGCACCCTTGTTTACCTCTTTCTACCTCTACTCACCTATTCTCTACTTGTCCAGCCGGACCTCTACTCATTTCATCTCAACTCATCTCTACCCATCTCTGTTCGCCTCTTTCTACCTCACTTCTGTCCAACAGTTTTCTTCCTGTCTCACATCTGCCTGCCTCTGTTTACTTCTTCCCACCATATCTCTGCTACCCTCTGCCTACATCTCTCTACCTCTGCTCACCTCACCCCTGCCCACCTTACCTTTGACCAGAACACCCCTTCCTGTCTCACCTCTGCCCATCTCATCTTTGCTTTCCTCTGCCCAGTGGGACGCAATGCTTTGGAGCCGGCTGAGCTGGGTGTCACCCCAGTGCACAGGCCACCTCAACCTGAACCTGTCCAAGAATTTAATCGCTTCTCTCAGTCAGCTAGGGATTTTAATATGCCACCCCGGCAACCTGCATCCTTAGTTTCCTCCTTTCAATCAAACCATCTATAGGCTCTAGACAAGACACCACAGCTCATGGTCTTCTGGAGAACCAGAGCTATTTAGAGTCATAGCCACTTCTGCCACCTTATCTGCCCCTACAATGCTAAAGCTTCAGTATCATTGCAAACTGGAATGAGACGGGTTATGACCCGCTTAAATCATAATCTTGCCCCCCCCCCCCACCCCGGTTGGCTAGCATACAAACTAAAGCCAGCTCTTCAAGCAGGAAAGCTTAAAGTAGAGAATCTATGTAGAGCAAAGATAACAGGGATAACACACAATCCTAAAATTTGTCTGTAACACTTGTAAGTTTGTGGCTTAATGTTAAAACTTAAGGCATTCTTAACAAAAAAATATTTTGATTCTGATCCCTTTGATCCTAAAATCACACGTGATAAGGCCAATATGCAACAAACTCAGTAAGGGGCCCTATTAACTGGGGCTATATGGACTCAATAGTCAACTTTAGAAAGTTATCCACAAAATGTCATTCCTTTTTTTTCTGAGTAAGATTCACTAAGCAATTCTATCCCTTCTGCTGCCCTATATGATGCCATTTAAAGCAGAAACCTATCATCCATGTTATTCATATTAGATATGACCACCAAATAAAAGGAATGTATGCGTGTAACAGATATATTCATGATCTCAGCAAGGTCTTCATGATAAATATACCCTCAACATTTTTTCATTTGGATTCCTGGAGATTGCATACATTCTGCAGCCAGCTTGTTGCTTTCCATTATGGATTGTGGTTGCTCTAAATGAAATATACTGGAGTCAGATGATCTTCCGATTTTCTGCTTTGCTATGTTAACCTCTGTTGAACTTTTGTGGTTTGCAAAATGGATTATGTGACGTTAAGTGGAAGTGAGGTGTAATTCACCTGCCACTGCGGAAAACATGAAGGCTATTTTTTCCTAGATGAGCATCCTCCTCAGAATTTTGGGGGGGGATTGCTATGAAAAACATATTTTGTCATGATGTTTGTCTTAATATCTGCCTTCCCTGCCTCTATTTATAAAGAAGCATAAGAGGTCGCTGCATGTCCCAAGTAAGAATGCCCTGCACTGACCAGCACTCTCTCCTAATCTTCTACCTGAGCCACTGACAAGCACCCTCTTTAACACCCTCCTACAACCAACGACCAACGCCCTCTCCTAAGCCGCTTTCCTGTCACTCCCCCCCATCTAACCTCTCTAGCCAGCATCCAACTTGCACCCCTCACCTCTCTAGTCACTGGCTCACTACCCCCACCTCTCCTGGCAAAAGATTCAGCAGCAGCAAGGATCTGGAGACAGAGGTAGCTGTGAAGAACCTGCCAAAAGGAACTGGATAACCTGAGCAGACAGTAGAGGATCCCCATGGGCATCAACAGTCGGATGCAGCAAGTATCAAAGTGCATTCAGCAGCCATAAGGCATAGAACAAAGATCTGGGAATGGTGGTGAGTACTAAGAGACCTACACAAAATGCAGTGCCTTAAGGAGGAAGAAAACCTGGTAAAACCTAGTAAATATCCCTGATTTTGTTTCTCATCTCAGAGAACTTCCAATTTGGGATGTCCTGCTGTGCATATCCCCCTAGATCACCCATCTTTTCTTTGTGCGCTGCGAGTGCATGCCCGGACCTAACTTTTCTGAATGGCTGGTGTGAGTATGTACGGATAGGTATGAGCAACTATGCTGGTGCACCACGCACATGTGAGTTTTTCAGGCAATCCAGGGGGGTTTCATACATTGAGGCATCCCAAAGAGGGGGTCTTATACACTCTAGGTCGGTGGTTGCTCCTTTTTAAACAAACTTAACCTAGTGTGCAAACATGTCCATGACCCCTTCCAATAAATCTCCGGGATGACTTACAGCTAGCAGAAGAGGGTGGGTTACAATCCCAAAGGTCCCCAACCCCTGCCACCCCTGGAGTTCCTGGCCTGATGAGATTCACATCAATGCTCCTTTTTAAGGTGGAGAGAGTACTAAAAATGTAAAGAAATCCACTGGAAAACCTCTCTCATACATGTTAAAGTCCTTAGTTTTCTTTAGATTTAGATAAAATAAGGAGGATCTAGATTCAATTTATTATTCAAAATGCTCCAGGCTCTGTCATTGGATTGCACAGAAAATGATGAGGTGCCATCCACACCAAAAGGTCCCTGTGCCCATTTGCACTAATTACAGTTAACCTCTCTATTACATTCTGCTGATTGATGCAGAGAAGAAAGTGAGAGTATGTCACAAATAAGGTTACAGACAACAACCCAAAAGCTGTAGGCCAAGTTTCTGATCTACTTATAGAGCAATACATGGCTAAAACCAATTTGTTGTCTGTGAACCCATTGGTGATGGGTATCCTTTATTTTTTGTTTAGTTACCAGAAATAAAAAGTTCATTTAATATATTGCATATCACTTGGGACTAAAGGTGATTATTCAAACAATATATAGGGGCCTGCACCCCCCCCCCCCCATCCATGTGAGGCTTTTTTGGGATTTCCCAATACCATGATGGACATTTTAGTAGCAAAATCTCATAAAAATCTCATAAAAGTCAATACAGTGTATAATACACATTCTACAGCAGTGCAGAAGCCAACCAGAGCAATGAGAACTGTGTATAGTAGATATATAGATATATGTAGATATATACTTTAGTGGAAGGCAATGCCGTATCTTGCACCTCAATGCCTTCTACTTCTTATATGATATTCTGTGTTTATCTCTCCAACTTTGCCAAAAATAATTTGAGGGTCACCATGCTAACCATTACTAATTTGTCCCAACTCCCTTCCCCACACCACCACCACCACAATGTAATTGTAATTGGCCTCCACCAGTACATAGCAAAGCACCATTACCTAACTCCCCCCCTTTAAAAGCTTCATTCCATGTAAATGGGATCAAGCTCCCATTCACTTGAATAGGAGGAGGTTGGGCATTTGATAAGCAATGAGTAAAAAGGAGGCAGGAAGCATCTCTATATTCAACTATTGGACTTTGCCCGCTTTCTGCAGGTAGCTTCCACGCCTGTCAGTGCTGAACAGGGGTAGAGGTAAATCCCGTCTCTAAGCTGGAGTAAGGGGGAAGTAGGGAAAACATTTTCTTAAATGTGCAGCCTGAAACTGGATTTAACTGACAACTTAACTGACCATAGCGGACCATGGACCAAGCCCCAGGATAGTAAAAATCCTGGATTTTGTTTGTCTTTAAACATCCTTGCATTTTCTTTTAAAATTAGTTATAAACATTTCTCAGCAGTATAATGTACCAAATCCCCATATAGTGCTTTTATCATCTGCCCCATTCCTTCTTTGCAGATAAATACTCCATTGTCAAGGCCCGTTGCCTTCTAAAAGTGCAAAATAGGTGAAATATGTCAACCTGTCATGTTCAACGAGCTATGAAAAGTAACATTTACAATTTGTTTCTATTTTCTGGGTGATTATTTGGTATCTTTATTATGCACCTTTCCCCAGGAGAGAGCAGTTTACAAACAAATGGCATAATTAATAATTGCAAACATCCAGGTAGTAAAAATTCTTTGTGATTTAAAGGTCGAAAAAATTAATTTCATTGAAAACATTTACAAAATTAATGAGATCTGTCCTTTCTTCTGTTATTTGTTTTGCCAGCCAGTGAAAATTATTCTACTGGTTTAAGCTTCGTGATCCTATATAATGGATTTTTGTTGTGATGCCAAATAAATTGAAAATCACTTTGAAATAACATAGTATCGGCAAATAGTCTGAGAAGCTGATCACAATATTTTCAGCCTTATTTATCAAGGGCTAGCGCCAGGTAGTGTCTGACGAGCGCCAGGTACTGCCAGCTATCGGCGGCTACCGAATCAAGTACGCCCGGCGGCGGTCACAATGACGCATTTATCACGCTAAATGAGGCTAGCGCCGGCGAGAGCGACAGCTAGCGCGGGATTCATCATGTAGCCGACTGCAACGAACAGCGCTGGTATGACCTGGCGCTCCCTGGCGTGGTCCAATGCATTTCAATGGAGCAATCTTTAAATAATCCTAATTAATTGCTATTACTGTTTTTTTTTTTTTTTTTTTAATGTCAAAAATTCTGTGACCACTTCTGCAATGTTAGGATTTTTTTTAAAGTAAAAAAAAAAAAAAAAAAAAAAATGTGCAGAATTGATATTACAGGTCTGATATTCATGTATTCATATTACAAAATGTTTAGAAAAACTTGTATAATTTTTACATATAAAAAAAAGGTTGTTTGGGGGTTAAAAACTACTTTACACACATCGCCGCCAGCGCTCTGGGGTTTAAACAAGGAATTCACAGCGCGAGAAATCTTTGAGCGTGATTTTTTAATGAATCTGCAGCAAGCCGTTCGCTCTGGCCATTCGCTGTCAGGCGCACCCATACAACGCGGAACCTGTGAAACAGCGACTCCTAACCCCGTATTCAACATTACCGCACACCGACTGAGTCGCTGACAACAAGCAAACCCCGGCCAAGCACAGCGAATACTAGCTGGCGCTGTGAAAATCACGCTACTGGCGCTCATCTGTCGCTACCTGGCGCTATTAATGAATCGGCCTCCCCGTCATATCAGCTAGAGACATTTGGCATAAGCATCAAGTGTATCATTTTTGCAGGTTAAAGGCCACCAGTTAATACTGTTCTTCTATAGAAATAATCTTTCATAATGTCTTTCCTGACCACTTTCCAAAAGATACACTGCATGGTGTACTATTGTGTACATGTGTCTATATATACAACTCAACACACACCACCTTATACATTAGAATGCAATATTACAGGATGGTTCTCTGCCCTTTACTGCCGCAGGGGAGAAAGCATTTCAGCTTTGACTGAATGCAGGAACAAACGTTAAGTACTGACAATGATTAAACCGGACCTTCAGCATGATTTAATGAAAAGTCCTAACCCTTCAATAACTATTCCCCAGCAGCTATGATTTATATATTTTACGTTTTAAGTCACTTTTTATTCTTTAACTCTGTTCAGGACTCTAGGATACGGGCACCGCCATCTTGCCTCAGACGCATCACAAATACCGAGAAGAGCCAAATAAAGTAGAGGGGGCGGGGTTATAGCTTTGCTTTGCACAGAGTTGGGGTCAGGTAAAGGTCAGCAATCCCAGAATGCAGAGTGACACAGTAAGCTGCCTGATGCTCCATGAGCCGCCATCTTGGATGTTTAAAGGCTCATAACATGCAGTAGATGCAGGTAGGATGATTTTTAATGTGAGCAATCTGTATGTACAGGGTGTGGGAAACATACAAGATATGCTCTTATTCAGGATGAAGGTCTGCTTTAAGTATCATGCAGAAAGTTCTGGGGAGTTTTTTTTCTACTGTGCAAGGCTGTTGATCCGGTTTAATGATGTTGAGTCTTCTACACCTGCTTTATTAAGCTAGTTCAATGTGGAGTTTTTATTTTTCTCAGGAATATTGCCCTCTTTCAAGTAAAATGCACCTCCACTATTCTCCAATGCCAGTGTTGCACCACTGTTTTTTAATGTTCTAACATCACAAAATATAGCTATTGGGATTTTAAATGCCATAAAAATGTATAAAAAGTATTAGTCAGATCATAAACAACATTTGCCATGCAAACATTTCATGGACTCAGTCTTTTATAACACTGGAAAAAAATGCATACGCTCTTTTTTTCATTGTCTTAAAAGACTGGGACCATGAAATTCTTGCATTGTAAATGTTGTTTATGATCTGACTTATACTTTTTATACATTTCTCTGGCTTTTAAAAACCCAATATCTGTGTGGTGTGCAATTCTAATAGCTCTATTTTCTGATGTTATATTCCTGGTGGGAGTCCCGATTTTTGAGATAGCATCCACCATCACTACTTCTATACTGCCCACGGGTGTGCGTAACCATTCATTTGATTTTCCCACGTACCACCTCGGTAGTACACAAGGGTTGTCAGTGGCTAAAACTGTATTACAAATGCACAAAACAACCATTTAAGTTGAAAGACATGGCTCTCTCCCTAACCAGGCTTGTGACAGCTTATAGAGCAATCACGCTTGAGTAAAATATAGATATCAGCAGATTAGGGTGGGGTACAGATCATTCTGCTAACTTGGTAAGTACCACCTAAATGGACCTTGAGTACCTCTGTATGAATCCAGAAGAAATGGTCTTTATGTATATCCAAAAGGTGTAGACTGAGACACATGAGTCTTTTTTTTTGGGGGGGGGGCAAAGTCTCACTTTTTTCACAGTTAAAAACAAGGACTTGTAAGTCCACAAAAAGCGATGCGATTGTGCCCGAACTATACACACTTTTGAGGGAAAAGACACGCAGGCAGCTTACAGGGCCTTCTCCAGAGGGTGAAGGGTGTTCAGAGGCTTCTGGTGAGCACCCTTTTCTCCTTCAACACTTGCAGGTAGGGAGAAGGGAAGAAGTCACCCAGCAAGGGGATTTCGGGCACAGGAGCTGGCTAACTCTTTGCAGTCCCGGTACGTTTCCTGGATGTTGGCCGATGGAGCAGCAGAATTTTTTTCCCTCTCTAAGTGCCCTTCCTCTCTCTCTCTTCCTCCACTCTCCTTCTGACAGCATCTCCCCTCCCCTTTTATAGTCCAAGCTCAGGTCTTATCATTAAAGTGGACCTTGATATTGCCCCTGGCACCCCTTGATCTGTCAAATGGCATAGTGGCTGGTATGCCCATTATCAGTGGTAATACCTGGTGTGGTGTGCTGGTAACCCAGTGGATGGGAGCACATAACTTAATAAATAAAAATAATAATAATAATAATAAAAAAACGGTAAAAATCGACCACTTTAATATTAATCGACTACTTTAATATTGTTCAGCTGTGGGTTTAAAGGAAAAATGAATAGACAGCATCAGCCAGACAACATTCAAGCTAAATAGAGGGCTATTTAGCTTATTATCACTACTTCCCAACAAGGCTGTGGACTGTGATCATGCATGCCTATCCCACACAAGAACTGTTGATAATCACCTATTTTTGCTTTGTCCATAAGATGCTGGTTCTTTCCTTTGCCACACTCTATAGTTTAACAAGGTTGCCAAAAATGCTTCACAGTCAGCGTCTCTCCTTGCTTTCTAATAAACTAGCTTTAATAAACAGACTGAATACCATATATCTATGTTAATCAGCTGTGTTTCAAAGCATTCCCATTTGTTGAACTGACTTACGTTATCTGACTATATAGGTTAATGGTCAAACTTATTTTTCTGCCTTCTCCGTGGTAACACGTAAGCTATTAACAGATTCTACACTCACCTCAAAGTGCGTCAGGACCTTTAATGTATTATTGATAGTGTAATTATAAATTCCAAATTACAATATAGTTTTATACAGTAGCTTGTTGGGCTTTAGTGCTACTGTTATTAGTAACCTTTTGAAGGTTAAAGGGACATTTTCATCTCTGTTGTGGCCCATTTCCCACTCTACGGCCTAATCCATCTTGTGACATAAAGCAAATATGACTCTTATTATCTCTGCCTCCCATTAACCCCAGGGCATGGAACTTCGAAGTCCTTCTGATTTCTGGCAAGATGACGCTTGACAGGAAATTAAGTCATAATGTACCATGCTAATAAATCATATATGCATATGTGGGTCTTAACTAGGAAGTATAAATCCTCACCTAGAATTTGAAACATCAAGATGAGTGATAGTATGAGCTTCGTGGCCATTTATCACACACAAAAATGTATTTTATAAATCCACCTGCAATTTGTGTTTGAATCTAAATCTACACACCTCAGCTGGTAAGGATGAGTTAACACAGGTACTAAAATGTTTCTACCCAAGGGTGGACTGAAGGGGTACATTTACTGAATGGATTACTTTCCAAATATTAGTTGTGTTGGTCTATATACTGATATTCTTGCTTGTCCGGGTACAAGAGAGGACATTTCAAACAGGACCATATTGACTGGTCTTAATAAGTGGAGCACATGTATCCAGATTGTCCAGCTGCTGGTGCTGGGATAATAAGTGCAACAGTAGCCCTTTACTGCTGTTGTGATTGGGTGAAGATATTTTGGATAAAGACATTGAAACCATATAGAAGTGCCTGATGTGGGAGTGGATTAAAAGCCAGGACATCCCTAGTGAGGAGGAATAGCCAGGATGAGGGGGTGGACATTTACTTGCATCTATACAGTCAATTCAACTTTGCTGTTTCATAACTCTTGGCACCTGCAGCGATGCAAAATCTCCTAATACTCCCAAAAGTCCATAAAGACAATATATATAAAAATATTTTAAAAATCCTATACTTGTCTTTTCTCCACTGCAGTAGATCCCGCACTTCCAGGATCTTATGTACAGACTCTTAGGATAGTTAAAGAGGAGCTTTCACCCATTTTCTCTAATATGGGTGTTGAACACTGACCAGCGGTACATGGGGTTGCTGATGCTCTTGCGCATACATCCCCTACAAGCTCTAATATATCTTACCCTGTCCGCACTTGCTCAGAAAACGCAGGGTACTTGGTTTGTTGTTGGATGCTGCTGTCCAGAACCTTTTAAGAGGCCAGAAAAACAGAAGCAGACTCCAGACCACCTGACTGCCAACAGCCTTTTGTGAGGCTTGGTTTCACCAAGGGGATTTGGAGCAGGTAAGCAAAAATCAGGATTGCAGGGGGGTATGTGCAGGGGGTATTTGGGCCCCTCCTCTCTTCATCGGTCAGTGAGAAAGACCTATTATAGAGAAAATGCTTTAACCAATTAACCTTATGGTCTGTACTGTTGTGTAATCTTCTGGCCATCAGCAAACTGGTGGATGGGGCTCAGCCCACACTGAATTCACATTAAATAGAGCTTCATTTATTGTACAAAGGATGCATGGCAGGTGCTTCCTCAGTATGCCCCTCATGTACCACGGGGGGCGGGGGTCCACGCATAGCCATAACTTTGAGACAGGTAAGTCTTAAAGATCCTGACAGGGATCTTCTGCATGGGGGAGGGGGTAAAAAAACAAATGTATTTTTATCTCAGAAATTACCTTAAATACCATGTAAAATGTTTATAAATGCATAGGAAGCACAATTGTTTCTGACTTATCTCTACAGATACAAGGCTATCTAGAATATGAACCCTCAAAATCTTACAGAAAGCTTCATAGTTAAGGTTTTTTAAATCTCTGAATCTGCTGGCTGTTGGAAAAACAAGATACATTTTGACATGAATTGTATAGGTTCCTCTGAATAGTCCCAGTACATCACATTGTCATACCATCGATGTTTCAATTTTTCCCTCTGAATTGGCTAACCCTTTTCAATCTATTGTTTTTACAATTACTTTCTTAGGGAGCCACCATCTAAAAGCTGAATGCTGGTTTTAGACTAGCTAGTCATTCAATTATATCCACAAATGAAAATGGATGCTAAAGAGATGATAAATAATGTTACATGACAGGTACAAGAGGAGGAAATCATGCCTAATTTTACAGGAAAAAGCTGTTAAGTGTAGTAGCTGTCACTCAGTACATTTCCATTATCTGTTTTTGCTTTCCCGTGCAATAATTTGCATGTTTATCCATACATAATTAATAGCTCGAACATTTGTAGTTTCACATTAAAATGTATTTCTTTTTAAGGAAAATCTAAGCAACACAAAAAAGTCACCATTAAAATTACAGATGCTGCAACTGGTATTTCTTGACATTGTACCCAGAGTAGATTGTGTTCTCTTCCAACTTCAATTTCTCCTTCTACCCAATTTATCATCTTCCTAAAAATTGTATAGTTTTAAATGTGAACCTCTGATCTCAGAGTGGTTTTATCCAGGTAAAAATTGTTTTTAGCTAGCCTATAAAGTCTATTCTTTGGACCAGGGGAGCTGTTTGCACCATCAGCCCAACTCAGCATTTTGGTTTGAGCTCATATTTCACACACCCCTGGAAGCCAGAGCTGCAGCGAGTTAAACGCCTGGTGCCAAGTAGACAGTTAACATGGGAGGGGTTGTCCCATGCTGCATTTGATACTTCTGGTCTGGGGATGGTGGAAAAAAGACCACAGAAGTGGAATTTCCTTTTTAATTAGCATGTAAAGCTGCCTTAACCAGTCATCAGTCACAAAGGGAAAATAGATATTCACCTTTTGTCTCATACAGCTAATCGCTACTCATCTGGAACTCATGCAGTTGGGAGATTGAGTCCCCCTACACGTGACAAATGCAAGCGCCTCACTATCAGTCACAATGGTGTTATCAACTACTTCCATTCACTGCAATGAGGGGGCATTAGCCCTGGACTGCGAGACGGATGCCAGGGTGGGGAGTTGCATCTGTTATGGAAGCAGCAGTAACTCACAATCGTTCCAGTATTGCAGAGGACTTGTTTTCATGTTTAAGTCTTTTGCTGAAGCACAGGCTAGAAGCGTTTAACTGTGGGGGACCAAGGATAAGTATCCTTTTATTTTATTTTTCATAGCCCGAACAGTCTCTTTTAAGGGTTTTTTTTAATTTAAACAAGCCAATTAGACTAAAGACATATGAAATTTCATTTTAAACTAGATATAACCTAGTGCATACACTAAAGACCTCAAATGTGTCTGTTCTACACTATTGTTGCTGTTTCTAAGGGTGGAAGAGAAGAGGATGGCCGGGATGAAGGGGGGCGCCTTCATCCTAGCCATCCTGTTTTCAGTAGATGGGTCAGGACCACAGTTAGTGGTGCCGGCCATATGCCAAGGACTGCATGTTGCTTAAAAATAGGCAGTAGAGTATTGCCCATACTGGTAGCAGCACTATATGATGTGGGCAACATTTTTCTTTTCTGCACTGGGAACTGTTTTTTCTTGAAACTGTGCAGGTCGCCATAGGGTTCTTCTTCTACTATCTTCTTTCTTCTGGAACAAACATTCCTTGCCTCTAAATAAAGGGAGGGGAGTGTAGCTCACCGGATAAAGGCTTGATTACCTAATATCAACCTGGCCTTTCTGGGCACATTTAGTCAATGTGAGAACATGAGCTGGTGATAGAAGATTATATCTGATAATGCTGCTCTTAGAGATAACTGCATTACTGGGAAAGACGCTGGATAAGGTGAACATGCAAATTTAAAGTTTGATCTTTCTCCAAATCAGAAACCTATCATGTGCAGGCAGTATTATAATAAAACTTCATCTGTGAGTAATCCAAAGTCTGAAGTGAGCCAGTCTCCTGAGCAGGGAGCATTCCTCCCATTAAACACCCAGTGAGGTTCAGACATGTTAAAAGTAAATTGAATTTCTTCTGATTGAGGTCTCTGAAGGGTTGCTTCATATTTATCTTATTTTCAGAATATTTACTGTGCTTTTATAGGTTATCGCAACCCCCGGCTCCAATGCGAATATTTTTTATTTCTAAACCCTGATTCAGCCTGCTACATTTCCCACTCAAGGTAACTTGTGGGAGTGTTTATGGAATCCCATTTATATGGTTCATTTGTTTATGATTGTTCTTCATTTGAAACGATTGTTTATCTTCGTCATGATAAGATGGAGGCACCGAGCCATTTAATGAATTTCTTTGCATTTTAATCAAGTTCTTTTTCATTTATATTGCAAACTATTTCGTGTCACTTAGACTCTAGAAACTGGGAATTAAGCACTTAAAAACAGAAAAAAGGGAGAAAAACCTACTGAGAGAAGAAGTTGCTGCTTAAAGTTTTATTAAAAACAAAACATAGTGAAATGTGCTGCTTTCTGTAAGGATTCTATTCTGTTGTACTCCATGGACCCAAACCCTACTGGGAAGCTTTGTGGCATTAGAGAATCCAGGTGCTTATCACTAGTAAGACAAATAGATACTTTTCTTACCTTTTTCTTTCTGAGCACTGTCTAACAGAAGTGTATGGCTGCACCCGGCATGCCTCACATTTGCAGAGGTTTAGCTGCTGTACAAATAAGCAGCCATTGTTGGATTTTTTTATCATGGGGTTTAAGTAGGAGAATGTGAATTTGCTATATCTGGTGACCATGCCTTATTCCTGAAGAGTTGCTATTTAGTTCATTTTAAAGATTTGTCCTGAAACAAACAAAATAAAAAAGAAATCTATACTCACCTTTTGTCCCTCACAACTCTTTTATCCTTAACTATTGCAAATTGAGTCTTCATATCAGTCCCCATTCATGGGGAAACAGCTGCTTTCTAGATGATTAATGTCTTCTCTTCCACACACCCACTCTATTTATTGCAGTAGAGGGGGTGTGTCAAGGTTTGACACCCATTCATTGTAGTGAATAGAGTGGGCGTGGAGAAAGCAGCTGTTCCCTCATGAATGGAGACTGGCGCAGGATGGTGGGTACCTCACACTTGGCTATCGGTGGGTTTTCACACACCTGACGAAACAGCCGCTGCAGTAGTGGGTGACAAAAGGTGAGTATTTTTATTTTATGCCTAGGCAGACCCTGTGATGGGGTGTTCTCTTAAATGTGGTGAGCTCTCCATCTTATATATATTCTTCTTATGGGGTAGACTTACAATATTCCCTAGCCAGTAGTCACTCAAAGCTAGCACCTAAGCAAAGCAGCTTAATCTAGGTCTGGTGCTCAGAAACATACCTGTACTGCAACAGAGGGGATAGTTGGATGCCATACATGTTTGCTGAAGAGTATACTTTATTTTTTATATGCATGGAAATAGAGATATTTTCCAGGTTATGGGTCCCAAACCCTCCTTCTCAATGCTCAACAGGTCCACACACATGCACAGGTAAAGTAATCAGTGCCTCAGCAGAACTATAGAAACAGCTATATGGATCAACATGGCCTGTTGGCAGGCCTTGAGAAGAGGGTTGGAAAAAAATTCTCTAATGTCAGGGCGGCCAGGATACAGTTCCTAGCGAGCAGCTAGGTGCAGCCTAGCAGGTGGAGCTCCAGGTATGAGGTACTCAAGACAACCTCCTCTCAGGGACTGGATTCTAATGTCAGGTCTGGTTTTCTTTCTTATCCACTACAAGGAAGGTCGCCTGCACTGCAGGCACTACCAGGGTCATTCCCCAATAGTCACAATAGCGAGTACCTTAAGATTAGGCAAAGCTGTAGTCAGGAGAGCTAAGGTTGGGGTCACATGCAAGGTAGCAGAGTCAATGGAAGCAGGGGTAGGTGCAGGTGATCAGAAGTGTATTTAGAGTTCAAGCTGAGTCACAACAGGCAAGCAGATAACAGGCATAAATAATAACGTCTGTGTTGCCTAGTCAAGTTTCATCACAGAGTTGTGCTCCAGAGCATTGTTATGCTGAATCAGCCTTCTGATCTGTCTATTTATAAAAACATTGTGGCCTACTCAAAATTGTGAAAGAAGCCTTAGACCGTCATTTCCTTACAACTGGGAATATGTCCTAAAGTGGACCAATCAGTGGCACTAAAAGACTCCAGGGCCAGCAGACTAGTTGCCCTTGTGTGAGCCTTCACAAACCCCTTACTGTTCTACCGGTCCCTTGCCAAAACCTCAGCATCTTGGAATTGTACACAGCGATCATACATTTATGTGCAGCTTCAAATCACAGAAACCCAGCTCAAGAGGTGCATGATGATTATGTGCTTACATTGCTCAATATTTTGCAGTAATGAGCTGTGTGAATGAGCACAGATTTGTACAGTATTGATTGTTAGATAGGGAGACATGTTGAAGAATTAGAATGGGTGGTCAGCGGTTTAAACGGGATAAATGTATGATCCTTTTAATATGCCACATGATCATGGCCTTGAAAGTGGAACAACACACAGGAATGTAACTTTCCCATGTGTTGTTCCTCTGTGTGGCTGCATCCTAAATTGGGATGCTCCACTGTGTGTACCCTCCAAGTCGCCCAATTTCACTCACTTTCTTTCCGCTCCCACAGTGCTGACTCAGACAAGAGCGATTGCACTAACTGGCTGTGCGGCGCGCTCAGCAAATCAGCATGCTCGCTGTCACTCGGCTCTCTTTTGCACCGCCAACCACTTACCCCGCCCACCTTGCAGTCTTGGCATGCCCACACCCACCCATTCAGAAAGGCAGAGCACAGGGGCGCGCAGGGATGCGCAGGGCTAGGGGTGAGCAGGGATGTGGCCGAAGCACACAGATGCGGCTAGGGCTCCAGGAGAAGGTGAGTGAAACTGGCAATTGGGGGAGGGGGGACTCATACAGTGGGACATCCCAATTCAGGATGCCCCAAAGAGTGGAACGCAGATGGAGCGGAATGTTTCTCTTTAAGATTAGCAGCACAACTATTCAACTGTGTCAGCATGGCTTTATACTCCTCACTTCAAATGGGCAATAAATAGCCAAAGGAATGGGCCATAAACATACACTTTCAGTTATTTTTATGGACCATTAAAAGTACATCATTGTAAATACAAAGTGCAAGGAAACATCATTTCTCCTTAATTGAGACAAAGTGCTGTAGTTAAATTAAACTGTCCCCAAATAAATGTGGGTGATAAGTGAAGTAATTTCTAGAAGTCTAAAAATTTAGATCTAGAAAAAATTACGAAAGATTGACACTGGCTTCAAGTCAACGACTTCCTGAACACTGATGCAGATCAAGCACCATGTAAACCCTGCAACTAATATTATTCAGTAATAACAGACCTGGTTTTTGCTCATGATGGGTTTATTTAGATTTATATTAAAGGCCTGATTCAGTAAATGTGCCTTAAAATATATAATGAAAAATGAATGCTGCATAATGCTAATGTCAAAATAAGACAAGGAGAACGTTTGCGCACAATTGGACTAAATAATAATATGTAAGCTTTTTTTAAATTGTGTTCTCTCTTCTTGTTTTAAACCATGCCTAATGCTGAAATAAAGCATGAAACTGTCCTTATTTTAATTACATATTTTGAGGAAAGTTTTCAGAATTAAGGCCAAAATTTTCTGTAAGCCTAATTCTCTAATAAAGGATTTCCTAAAACATCCATTTGCAACAAAGAACATCTGGCATATAACACATTTGGGTATCGTGTCTGGTCCCAGGTGTCCTGGTTTTCTATTCATTTCCCCACAGGAAATCTTTGTCGAAGAAACCCTTCAATGAAAAACCTATACAGTTGCTGACTCCTGGCAATGTAATAAATCACCCCTTCCTAATACACATAATGTTACATCTCAAGATAATTATAAGTAATTGCATTTAATCCTCATACCCTCTGGTTGAGGATTTTTGCCGCGGTGACGCAAATAATTAATTCCAATGCAGCGATAATATTCTTTTTTTTAGGGCATCAAGATTGCTATCTTTAGAAAAAACTTAGGTCTACTGATTACACTCTTTTAGATACTGTATGTACTTGAGGCTAAGTTAGTATAAAAAACTAGAGGGCCATGGTAGTGATATTTCTACTCCCTCGATGCTTTTGTTTCCGGCCACCAAAACTGAAATAGTGTTTAGAAACACTGGTGCAACTAGTTAAAAATGTGGGTTTGACCAGCTTTAATGATTTTTAGGGTGTTATGGAAATTCCTCTTAAAATGGCTGCAGTTTATTGGTCAGAGATATTCCACTTTAAAATATAAAAATTCCAAAGCTCAAAATCCTGCTACCTCCTGTCCTCCAGGACCTCTCGTTGTCAGGATCCCAATTCACCTGTCTGGCAGTGGTCCAGTGGTGGGCCACATGCTTCTTTTCCGGGCATGTAAAGAAGTGCAGGTTGAAAGTAAGACTAGGTTCTGTCTACCTCAAGAATAGTAAAAAGCCAGGCCAAGCCTCACTGTTAGATTTGACTCCATAAATGATGTATCATTCTTAAATTTTCTCATGGCCAGCTATATTGTAGGATGTGTACAATGAGATGATCATCCCAATGGGGCTGATTCGGCACAAGGAGCAAGTGAACTTAGGAGTAAAAATTAGACTTAAGGTGGAAATTGTAAAGAATAATTTAATTAAATGATGTATTTTTTAATCCCGTTAAAAGCTCTTGCCATATCTTTAGGTGTTTTGCGTGCGTGGTTTATGAAAATATTTGAGCTGTAGAGTAAGGTAATGTAGAATGAAGCAGACATAATTCAGCATACCAGAATTCAAAACGTTTAAAATGTTGGGGGGTGCTCTGGAAATATGATACAATATTCCCTGTGATATTTCATCTTTACCCACGATTAGTCGTACCGAGCTTTGCAAGCTCAGGTTCCCAAACCCAAACATAGACTTCAACCTTAAGTTTGGAACCCCGAAAATCGGTTGGTGGGCTGCTGTACAATTTACCTGAGCCCCACGATCCCGTTGTTTTTTAATACTGTCAAATAGGCTATGGTCGGGGCTTCAAAAAGATGGCCACCACTCGCATGAGTGAGGACACAGGCAGCTGGCATTAGAGGTGCTGCTAGCTGCTGGCAGTATCCTCACTCATGGGAATGGTGGCCAGCTTTCTGATGCCTCAGTTATAGCCTATGTAACAGCAGAAAGAACACCCACCGCTTCCTGCTGCACACTCTGCAGTTTAAAGCCCCTCACACCCACCACCACATTTATTCTTAGTATACAGTACGTCCTGCTCCAGATAAGATTCTTTACTCTTGGGGTATTACTCCGCCAGATGGTGCTGGACTGCAGAGACTGCAAAATTGGCTCCTCCCGGCCCCTCAAATACCCGGGACCTCCCACAAATCCCCAGATTTTCTCTGCAGTCTGGACTGCGAAGGACAAGAAGATGGCTCTCTCTGCTCGCAGGTGAGCGGGGCTATTAGCCTGCGGCCCTGTAGGACTATTCCCACCCGTTCCATTGTTTATGTGCCTCCCAGCTTTGGCTGCACTGGTGCGGGTGACGGTAGGCAGCACCGCTGTCAGGTGCTTAGGAGCGCTGCTCCACCGCAATCCCCCACCAAAGGGTAGGCGGTATAGGCATATGGTGAGCCTTATGGGATGCCCCTCCCGTGCTATTGCTCCTTGCCCCTGTCTATCGGTGGGTCCTACATTTGGTGGCCGCTGCCCTCCCTCGCTCTCCCTTGTAGTTCTCGGGGGGGGGGGGGGTGAGTGTGTGTGTGCTTCTGTGCATTCACTTGTATGTGTGCTTGGTTTGCCTTTAGTTCTGTCACCGCACAGTCTTTGGTTGCACTGGTTACTTTTTGAATATGCCGCCGCTGCCTCGTGCGCTTCTGCGGTGTTCCGCGGTTGGCGGCAACATTACTTCAGGCGCTGCTGCGCCATCATTGGTTGCTTGTCACGGGTGCGGCTTCGCACTCTTCGGGGGGTGGGGCCTGCGGATGGCGTGTTCTGCATCACTGTCTCCGCGGCCCGCCCCTCAAGGTATACTCGGCGCCATTTTTTCTTGCTCTTTGTGCTGCGTGGCTGGCTATCTACCTACCGCGGTCCGTGAGTGCCCTCACGGGCTGTTTATTTTACTTGATGTCATGTATGCATGTCACTTATGGGGTTTTTCGTTTATGTCTTACAGGCGGGTCAAACTCAATTGGTTTCTCCCGGCCCTACCCCCTCTATTTAGCTATTAAACTTTTTGAGGCCTAGTGTGCTAATTCCTCCCACTTCCCTAGCGGGCTACTGGGGCATCCTGGGTTGCTTTTATAGCGTGAATCCCTATCGGCCTATTGTGCCGCTATAATCACCATATGGAGGCTTCTCAGGATAATGTGCTTGGGGTTCCTTTGGGACAAGCCCGGCTGTGTGTAGTGGGTGGGGTGTCCCCTACAAGTGTTGACAATGTGCGGGTTTGTGAACCTTGTGCCCAGCAGGTGCTTGCTCTGCAGCCTGGTTTACCAGCAGTTGGGCCTGTGCCACGTATGGCTTCGCCTACTCCCCCAAGCTTAAATTTGACTCCCCGTGAGCTGCATACCAGTGAGGAATCTCAGCCTGATGTGTCTACTAGACCGGCGAGTGTTGAAAAGTTACTGGCTAATACCATGGAGCGTAAGGCCTCTGCTAAGAGGCGGCATTTGACGCCTGATGTCACTCTTTTCCCTATTGAGGCTGAAGAGTTCTTTGAGCTGTCTGGTCATACTCCCCTGGAAGAAGGAGAATTGTTCCCTGAGTCATCTGATGAGCGGCCCAAGGGTTATGATGATTCTGGCTCTGACCCCTGGGCCCCAGATGATACTGATAGGCTTTTGGCTCAGATCTTTGAAGTGCTTGCTATCTCTCCCCCGGTCGCGGCTCCTAAGCAGCAGGGGGAATTGTTTCATAGTGCCAAGCCACGTTTAGAGTTCCCTGAACAATCTCATTTCAATAATCTCGTGCTCAAGGAATGGGAGCATCCTAGCAGGCTTCCCAAAGTCCCTAAGAGTTGGGATACGAGATATCCCTTTCCTGCTGATATGGTAAAGCGTTGGTCCTCCCCTCCAGAAATGGATGCCCCAATCCTGGATTTGTCTAACACCTCTGTCATGCATTATCCTGAATCTACTACTCTGAAGGACAGTGAGGACAGGTGTATTGATCAGCTGGCGTCCCATGCCTTTGCCTGTGTGGGGATGGCACTGCACCCGGTTTGTGCCTCTGCCATTACAGCTGTGGCTATTAAGATCCTGCTTAAAAGTGTCCTGGATGGTGTTCCTGATGATGTGTCTAGTGAAGAGTATAATGCACTCTCGCGCTGTGAGGTATTTGTTGCTTATGTACTCTCTGCCTTGGATGATACTATTAGGATGTGTGGCAGAGCCTCTGCCTTGGTGGCGGCTATACGCCGTTCGGTTTGGCTGTGCCAGTGGGCAGCTGACAACGCTGCCAAGAAGGCTCTCACTGGGTTTCCCTTCAAAGGACTACACTTATTTAGGGAACGCCTGGACCTGTTTGCTAAGGGAGGCAGGTTACCCCAGCGCAGGAGGCAGTCTCGGCCCTTTCGGGGCCTGGGCTCCTTTTCTTCCCCCTACCGTGAATCCAGACAGGGGAAGGGGGTTTTCGTTTACGGGGGCCCGAGGAGATTTCTGGGGAAGGGCAGAGGATGTGGACGCCCTGGCTCTTTCTTGGGCTCCAAGCCTAAGCCTTCCCCCAAGCCCCCTCAGGCATGAAGGGGCGCCCTCACCCATCCGGGTGGGGGGACGGCTTCAGCACTTTGCTCACGTCTGGAGGCTTCATGTCTCAGACCGGTGGATTCAGGAGGTCGTGTCCTTTGGTTACAAGATAGAGTTTGCTGCCTGCCCCCCCCCAAGATTCATCAGATCCCGGATGTCTCAGGACCCTATGTCAGCTCAGGCTCTGATTCTGGATGTGCAAAGCCTTCTGGAGCTGAGGGTCATCTGTCAGGTCCCCTTACGAGAAAGGGGCAAGGGTTTTTATTCCAACCTTTTCACCGTGCCCAAAAGAGATGGGTCAGTCAGGCCCATCCTGGACTTGAAGGTCCTCAACAAATTTGTCAGATGCAGGTGCTTTCACATGGAAACTCTGCGCTCCGCTATCAGTTCCCTGCGTCCAGGGGACTTCATGACTTCTGTGGACATCAGAGATGCTTACCTTCATATTCCTGTCTTTCCAGGTCATCAAAGATTCCTCAGATTCGCTCTGGAGGATCAGCACTACCAATTTGTGGCATTGCCCGTCGGTCTCACTTCAGCTCCCAGAGTGTTCACCAAGGTGCTGGCAGGAGTGATGGCTCTGCTCAGGTCTCAGAGCATTCGCGTTTACCCTATTTGGACAACATTCTCATCACTTCTCAGTCCCTCCAGCAGGCGGAGCTGCAAGTAGGTCCACACTGGAGTCATTTGGTTGGGTGATCAACCATCCCAAGTCTTCCCTGTCTCCCTCCTTGGTGACGCCATTCCTGGGAATGAATCTGGATACAGTTCAGGCAAGGATCTTTCTTCCTCAACAGAAGGTAGACAGTCTGCTAGCGCAGGTTCAGTTCCTGTTCTCTTGCCCCCATCCCTCCATCAGGCAGGGGATGCAGCTGATGGGCCTGATGGTGTCCTGCTTTGAGGCGGTCCCTTATGCCCAGTTTCACATGAGGCCTCTGCAACTCCACCTCTTGTCAGTGTGGGACAAGGATCCTGCCTCCCTGGACCAGGTCCTTGTTCTGTCCCCCCTAGTCAGGCGGTCTCTCTCATGGTGGCTGGACTCCAGGAACCTGTTGGCGGGCAGATCCTTTCTGGCCCCCTGCTGGGAGACAGTCACCACGGATGCCTGTCTGACAGGTTGGGGGGGGCTTCTGGAACTCCCTACAGTTCCAAGGGTGGTGGGGCCCTCAGGAGGCCCACACACCCATCAACATTCTGAAATTGAGGGCGATCAGGTTGGTTCTGGCTCGCTTGACCCAACAACTTCGGGGCCGGCCTGTTCAGGTACGCTCGGACAACCAGACGACGGTTGCCTACATCAATCATCAGGGAGGGACCCGGAGCAAGGAGGCCCTCAAGGAAGTGTCTCTGATCCTGTCCTGGGCGGAGGACAATGTTCCCTGCATTTCAGCTGTGTACATTCTGGGGGTGGAGAATCTGCAGGCAGACTCTCTGAGCAGGAGGACCTCTCGCCTGGGAGAATGGTCCCTCTGCGACAGGGTGTTTCACTCTCTGTGTCACCGTTGGGGTCAGCCAGATGTGGATCTGTTTGCATCCAGTCACAATCACAAGCTCCCAGCCTTTGTCTCCCTGTCCCAGGATCATCTGGCCTTGGCCACGGATGCGCTGACAATGTCATGGCAGGATTTTTAGCTTCTGTAGGTCTTTCCTCCATTCCCCTTGTTGGGCAGGGTTCTGTGCAAGATAGCTCAGGAAGGGGTGCCAGCAATCCTGGTGGCTCCCAGGTGGCCAAGAAGAGTGTGGTTCGCAGACATAGCGCAGCTGGCAGTAGATCAGTACGCTCTGCCCAAGGTTCCAGACCTGCTCACTCAGGGACATTTACGCCATCCCAATTTACAAACACTGGCTTTGACGGCCTGGCTGCTGAAACCTCCATCTTGATGGAAAAGGGGCTGTCTGCCTCTGTCGTTAACACCATGATTAGGGCTAGGAAGAAGTTTTCTTCTTCCATCTACAATAGGTTTGGCGTGCCTACATTGACTGGTGTGAGTCTAGGTCTCTTCCCTGTCGTGTGTTTTCTATTCCCAGGATTCTGGAGTTCCTCCAACATGGTTTGGATCTGGGGCTTCAACTCAATACTCTGAAGGGTCATGTCTCTGCCCTGGCTGTTTTCTTCCAGAGATCTTTTGCACAGCATTCTCTGATCAGGACTTTTTTTCCAGGGGGTTGCTCATGTGCGTCCTCCATGTAAGCCTATGTTGCCTGTCTGGGATTTGAACTTGGTCCTGTCTGCCTTGCAGGGTGCTCCCTTTGAATCTGTGTAGGAGGCTGCCTTGGCCATTCTTACTCTCAAGGTTGTCTTTTTGGTGGCCATCTATCACGCTCCCGGAACCACAATTTACCACTTGGACAACTCCAGCTCTCTTGGTAAGGACCTCAACCCCCAATCTCCGCAGCCAGCTTCACCTATAGGAGCCCCCGCTTGCCGAGACGCAGAGCACGCCTGCTCGGGATCGGTTGCCCCCAGGACTTAATGGCTCAAAGGTTGAGGTCTTACGGTACAGAGTGCTGGAGAGCCCGCGGCTGGAAGTGGAATCGGGTAGCCGGTATGTGAGCGTATGGTGGGAGTCCAAGGACAGGCAAGGGTCGGCAACAGGAGTGGAGATCACGGATGGTCAAACAAGCGAGGGTCGGCAACAGGAGTGGAGATCACGGATGGTCAAACAAGCGAGGGTCGGCAACAGGAGTGGAGATCACGGATGGTCAAACAAGCGAGGGTCGGCAACAGGAGCGGAGATCACGGATGGTCAAACAAGCGAGGGTCGGCAACAGGAATGGAGAGCACGGATGGTCAAACAAGCGAGGGTCGGCAACGGGAATCTGGATCAAAATCAGGGATTAACAATGGCTGGGGTCTAGGCGCTATCACAGGCCACCACCAACTGCGGGGAAAAGAGCTTTATAGGGACAGACATCAGAGGGAAGGAATTGTGATTGGTGCACACAGGGATCATGATAATGATTGGAGTGCACAACAGGAGGGGGCGTGTCCCCCCACTGAACCCAGGGCTCATTGGCCCTTCAGGAGGAACAGGGGACGTGCCGGCCAGCTGGGCTCATAGGCCCTTTAACTGAAAAGGGGGCGTGCCCCTATTTAATTTATTCACCTCCTCCGGCGGCCACGCTGAATGCAGCGCCGCCGGAGGGCATAGAAGGAACGTGCTCGCGCACCCGCGCGAGCACGTGTGCAGGTGCCGGACACGCCGGCAGGAGGAGAAGGAGGGGGCGCGCCCGCAGCCGCGCGAGCTGCCGCCCGGCGCGGCCGGCGCCTGGACGGCGGGGCGACGGGGACACCGCTGGAACGCGGCACAGGTAAGCTGATCGTGACACTACCCCCCTCTTCATGAGGGGCCTCCGGACCCTCACCAGGTTTCCCCGGATTGTCATGATGGAACTTTTTAATAAGAACTTTAGCATGCACATCTTTTGCCGCAACCCAACATCTCTCCTCAGGACCGTAACCAACCCAGTCGATTAGATATTGTAAAGAATTACGGAGCTTGCGCGAGTCAAGAATTTTGTTTACTTCATATTCTGGTTCGTTATCTACTAAAATAGGCGGCGATGATGGACGCGGAACATTCTTGGCTGGTTTTAGCAGTGACACGTGAAAAGAATTTGGGATTCTCATGGTTTGCGGGAGTTGAACCTTAAAGGACACGTTGCTTAATTTCTGAATAATGGGGAAAGGGCCAATAAACTTGGGCCCTAACTTACTGGACGGTTGCCGCAGAGAAATATTTTTTGTAGAAACCCAAACAAAGTCCCCAATCTGAAGCGCGGGTTCTTGAGACCTGTGGCGATCGGCGAACCTTTTGTATCTAAGAATAGTTTCTTTCAAAGTCTGCTGGACGCGGGTCCAGATGTTCTTCCGCTCTTGGAGCCACTCTTCCAATGCCGGTAAATTGGAAGAGGACCCAGAGAGAGAGGAAGCCCTGGGATTCCTCCCAAGATTGCAGAAAAACGGAGAGACTTTGGTACTTTCACTCGGCGCATTATTGTACGCGAATTCCGCGAAGTCAATATATTCTGACCACTGTTCTTGTGCGTCGGAAATGTAACACCGCAAATACTGTTCTAGACTCTGATTGGTTCTCTCAGTCTGTCCATTGGTTTGAGGATGGTACGCAGAAGACAAAGATATCTGAATTCCCAAGCGAGAACAGAAATTCTTCCAAAAACGCGAAGTAAATTGCACACCCCGATCGGAAACTATATTAGATGGTATGCCATGGATACGGAAAATGTGCGAGATAAATAACCGCGAAAGCTCAGGAGCTGATGGTAGCTTAGATAAAGGAATAAAATGTGCCATCTTACTGAAACGGTCGACGACCACCCAAATCACAGTGTTCCCATGTGAGAGAGGCAAATCTACAATAAAATCCATAGAGATATGAGTCCATGGCTCTTTAGGAATCTCAAGTGGGACTAAACACCCACTAGGAGCCTTGTGAACCCCCTTACTTCGTGCACAAACAGAACATGCGTCGATAAAGGTAGTTATATCACGGCGCATAGTAGGCCACCATACAAGGCGTCGGGCTAAAATGAAAGTTTTACGATTTCCTAGATGTCCAGCAGTTTTGGCATCGTGAAACTCGCGAATTACATCGGAACGCATATGCGGTGGTACAAACTGACATCCTAAAGGTATATCTACAGGGGACTCATTTTGAAATGGTGCCAGTGCATTCGAAAGATCAGGAAGCAAGGCCCCAATCACACATCCCACAGGCAAAATAGGTTCACCCATATCGCCCCGATCCTTACAATCCCCAAACAAGCGGGACAGAGCATCCGCTTTAGAGTTTTTCACCCCTGGCTTAAATGTAATTATAAAATTAAAACGCGAGAAAAATAATGCCCAACGGGCCTGACGAGAGTTCAGTCTCTTAGCTGAGCTAATGTACTCGAGGTTTTTGTGATCAGTATAGACCGTGATCGGATACAATGACCCCTCCAACCAGTGACGCCATTCATCAAAAGCCAGTTTAATCGCCAATAACTCCCTGTTTCCAACATCATAGTTCTGTTCCGCGGTACTAAATTTCCGTGAGAAGTAGGCGCAAGGATGCAAACGATCAGGATGACCAGAGTATTGAGACAACACCGCCCCCACACCCAACTCAGATGCATCTACTTCGATGGTAAAAGGTTTATTAACGTCAGGGTGAACTAAAACTGGCGCCGAAGTAAAAGCCTGTTTTAGAGTCTGGAAGGCCTCATTGACCGAAGATGACCAGTTTACTGTGAAGGCGCCCTTGCGAGTAAGGTTGGTGAGAGGAGCAACAATCTTGGAGAAACCCTTAATAAAGCGTCGATAGAAATTAGCGAAACCTAAAAAACGCTGTAATTCTTTTAAAGTCTTGGGTTGTACCCATTCCCGCACCGCCGAAACTTTCCCCGTATCCATCTCTAACCCCTGGCTAGAGATTATATAACCCAAAAAGGGAACGGTGGTGACCTCAAACATACATTTAGAAATCTTTGCATACAAGTTATTCTCTCTTAGTTTTTGAAGTACCATTTTCACATGCAGTCTATGTTCGGACAAAGACTTAGAGAAAATGAGGATATCATCCAAATAAATTACCATGAACCTGCCCAAATAGTCTCGGAAGACGTCATTAACGAAGTCTTGGAAGACCGCAGGGGCATTACAAAGGCCAAAGGGCATGACTAGATATTCGTAATGACCATCTTTAACATTGAATGCAGTTTTCCACTCATCCCCTTGTCGAATACGAATCAGGTTGTAGGCCCCCTTCAGGTCTAACTTGGAGAACACCCGAGCTCCTACTACTTGATTAAATAAATCCCCAATCAAGGGAAGGGGATACCGGTTTTTAACCGTGATCTTATTCAGGGCTCTGTAGTCTATACAAGGCCTTAGACCACCATCCTTTTTCTCCACAAAAAAGAAGCCAGCCCCCGCGGGTGATGTTGAAGGACGGATGAACCCCTTGCTTAAATTCTCGGAGATGTACTCCTTCATGGCCAGTTCTTCCGGCCGAGTGAGATTATAAACCTTTCCTCTAGGAGGGATGGTCCCAGGGAGCAGGTCAATAGGGCAGTCATAGGGCCTATGAGGGGGAAGGGAATCGGCAGAACGTTCGGAAAAAACATCAGCCCAATCTGCGTAAGGCTGAGGCAATCCCTGTGGCAGCATCTGAAAACTTTTGAGGGCAGTGGAAAAACAATGTGTCTTGCAGTGATTACTCCACCTCACTAAATCCCCAGTCTGCCAGTCTAAAATGGGGTTGTGGAGTTTTAACCAGGGATATCCCAGTACTACCGGGGTTTCAGGACAGTCAAAAACCAAGAACTCGATATATTCAGAGTGAGAAGAGCCAACGATTAAATTGAGAGGTGGGGTCTTGGTACTAACCGGACCTCCCTGGATGGCCTTCCCATTTATGGCTAGAACCTGTAGAGATTTTCCAAGGGGTACCAGCGGAATCCCCAGGACGGAGATCATGCTCCGGTCCAGGAAATTACCTGCAGCTCCACTGTCGATAAAGGCGGATACTGCCCGTTTGGAGGGACCCCAAGAAAGCTCTATGGGGATTAACATTTTATTCAAGTGAGAGTAATTAACTGACTCACCTAGACCAGTACTCCCCTCCTGATCTAGGCGAGGAAGTTTCCCGCCGGGTATCCCTTGTTAGGACAGGACCTAGCAAAATGTCCCGGATTCCCACAATATAAGCAGAGACCCATGGAGCGTCTACGCTGCTTCTCGTCCTGGGTAAGACGAGCTCTACCGATCTGCATGGGTTCTTCCAGTGAGGAGGAAGGTGTGTTTGCCCCAGGGGAAGGGAGTGGGTTGGAGGACTGAGATGGCTTAAAGGACGAAGAAGTCCTAACCCTTTCCCTGGCTCTCTCCCTAAGACGCCGATCTATTTTGATGGAGACCTGCATTAGCTGGTCTAGATCTGCTGGTGTAGGGAAATTGACCAAAGCGTCCTTGATACCCTCTGATAGACCCATTCGGAACTGGCTACACAGGGCTGGGTCATTCCATCTGGAGTCTACTGCCCACCGCCGGAATTCAGAACTGTAATCTTCGGCAGTATTCCGACCTTGCTTCAAGGCCCGAAGCCTATTTTCGGCTGTGGACTGCTGGTCTGGGTCAGCATATAACACACCCATAGCCTGAAAAAAGGAAGTAACGGAGTGCAGGGCAGCATCATCTGGAGGCAGGCTAAAGGCCCATGATTGGGGATCTCCTTGCAAAAGGGAGATAACTAACCCCACCCGTTGGGTCTCGGTGCCCGAGGACCCAGGTCTCAATCTGAAGTACAGCTCGCAGGAATTTTTGAAATTGGAGAATCTGGCTCGGTCTCCAAAAAATTTCTCTGGTAACGGGACCTTCGGCTCCGACACGTGAGGTGGTACAGCGGATGCAGGAATCTGCCTGGTTTCCTGATTGGCCACTCTCTGGGCAAGTTGATTTATAGCTGTGGCCATAGCCTGTACTTGCTGTACCAGGTCATCCATGAAGGCCTGTGATAATATCACGCTCCCGGAACCACAATTTACCACTTGGACAACTCCAGCTCTCTTGGTAAGGACCTCAACCCCCAATCTCCGCAGCCAGCTTCACCTATAGGAGCCCCCGCTTGCCGAGACGCAGAGCACGCCTGCTCGGGATCGGTTGCCCCCAGGACTTAATGGCTCAAAGGTTGAGGTCTTACGGTACAGAGTGCTGGAGAGCCCGCGGCTGGAAGTGGAATCGGGTAGCCGGTATGTGAGCGTATGGTGGGAGTCCAAGGACAGGCAAGGGTCGGCAACAGGAGTGGAGATCACGGATGGTCAAACAAGCGAGGGTCGGCAACAGGAGTGGAGATCACGGATGGTCAAACAAGCGAGGGTCGGCAACAGGAGTGGAGATCACGGATGGTCAAACAAGCGAGGGTCGGCAACAGGAGCGGAGATCACGGATGGTCAAACAAGCGAGGGTCGGCAACAGGAATGGAGAGCACGGATGGTCAAACAAGCGAGGGTCGGCAACGGGAATCTGGATCAAAATCAGGGATTAACAATGGCTGGGGTCTAGGCGCTATCACAGGCCACCACCAACTGCGGGGAAAAGAGCTTTATAGGGACAGACATCAGAGGGAAGGAATTGTGATTGGTGCACACAGGGATCATGATAATGATTGGAGTGCACAACAGGAGGGGGCGTGTCCCCCCACTGAACCCAGGGCTCATTGGCCCTTCAGGAGGAACAGGGGACGTGCCGGCCAGCTGGGCTCATAGGCCCTTTAACTGAAAAGGGGGCGTGCCCCTATTTAATTTATTCACCTCCTCCGGCGGCCACGCTGAATGCAGCGCCGCCGGAGGGCATAGAAGGAACGTGCTCGCGCACCCGCGCGAGCACGTGTGCAGGTGCCGGACACGCCGGCAGGAGGAGAAGGAGGGGGCGCGCCCGCAGCCGCGCGAGCTGCCGCCCGGCGCGGCCGGCGCCTGGACGGCGGGGCGACGGGGACACCGCTGGAACGCGGCACAGGTAAGCTGATCGTGACACCATCACTTCGCAGTCTCTGCAGTCCAGCGCCATCTGGCAAAGTAATACCCCAAGAGTAAAGAATCTTATCTGGAGCAGGACGTACTGTATACTCATAATAACAATTCTACAGTAATCACAGAATTGTATTTTTTTTGTTTTTTACACATACCTGGTCACGATTTTGCCTCTGGGGATTCTTTGACACACAGGCCCTTCTCTGTCGATGGAGGATGAGGGGGCAGAGGGGCCATAGGCAGTTCCCCCCCCCTAATGTTACAGTAGAAGAGCACCCATGAAGAGCTTAGGGGAGCTTGTCTATACCATTGTCCTCACTTCAAAACTATTGTCAACATATATCATGTACTAAATAAACCTTATTTAATCACAACTTGTTTCATTGTTTCAGGCCCTACCTATGAACAACAATGGCAGTATTGAAAATTGTCGTATATCTAGACTTTCCTATTGCTTGTCAAAAAATTGGACTGACCTCACTTAGCTCCTGTGATGTGATTTACAGACGGAACACAACTATTTTCTATTAGAGGCATACATAATCATTCTACTTTCCCAAAAATAATGATACATTTATATTGTAAAATACATTTCTGTGACTTGTGAATTATGTATAAAAAGCAGGGCTCTTCTAGTAGATATGGTTTCAGTTATTCCTCCTACACACCACTGAATATTGATGTGCTCTTAGTACGTTTCTTTTTAGTCGGGGAATGATATTTTCACTAAGAGTTCCAGCATTGTACTGTACTTATCATGATAATGCAGCTTTAGGTAGGGAAAGGAGATTGAGACTGGCAGACTTTTTTCACTTTTGCTTGTCTGAATCAGTTCCCTGAATGTCAATCACATACGTACTGCTCTGCTACATTCAGGCATCTCTGCAAAGTCATTTATTTCCTAGTGATGGTTCCTTGCATCAATTAGATCTATTTTTTTTTTTTTACTTTTGTCCCGCTGGCACTAATATTGGTAAAAAAAAAAAAAGTTAAACAGAATTCTCCCAGCTGCAAAAAAATAAGCAGAGCTGCCGCTGCTGGCGAGCTAGTTTGTTAATAGCAGACATAATCACTTCACTTTATAAATCCTGATTGCCTATTGAGAATGGGAATGATCAAAGATAGGGTGAGTAGAGTTGGCTTAGGTATGTCAGCTGATTCCTCTTCAACAGCTGTTTAGGTAATTCGGCTGTCCAAGCTGCCATTAGCCATTCCTCCCGTGTGAGCTGGTAAAACATTATTTCCATTTCACTCCTACTTCTCAAAAAGCCTGCAAAGCCATTTGAAACTTGTATACACATGTAACAAAGTTTCAGCTTTTTATACTCTTTCCTTTTATACTCTGTCCCTGTCCAGGCACACGCTGACTTTCTCCCACCTCATCCCCCTTGGAAAGAGAAGAAAATAAACCATTCAAAGCACCTGAAAATCTCTGCTTGTATGTAAATACCTTATGTATTCTAGGCAAAACCATTTTCTTTGCTTCAATTTCTGGGGTGTCTCATGGAGCAGCTTTATGAGTCTTGAGCATGCTCTGTTGTGGTCAGAAAGAGCTGCAGAACCACTGTGGCCTACCATGCTTGCTCATGCTGAGAGCTCCAAGAGACAGAGTACCTAAAAGACCCGGAGGAATGAAATTGAAAAAAGTACAGGATTGGTTACACTGGTGGCCAGTCCCAAACCCCATGTGACTGTGGGTGGCCATTTGCTATGGCCCTGCTGGGGACCACAATTGGTTGCCAGTGGTCATATGGTCATTAAATCTGGACGATGAGCTTAGAAGATCTGAGTTCCAGAGTCCATGGTTCTTGGGGCTTTGTGCGGCCCCTCCCTCCATCCAGACATGAGCAATGGCCCTGTTGCCACACTATGGTGCGGGATCACTTTAAGAGGAACCTGCTTCAAGATATCTTCTGGCTGTACCAAATGCCTCCAGCACCCTGGGCAAGTACTACCATGTACATTATTACATAACGTTGTAAAATGTAAATGGCCCCTGCTATTGCACATTTTTTGTATGTTGGTGGCATTGGTCATATAAGAATACTTTAGTCATAAGTCTTACAGTGTGGGGCAGTCCCATGATTTTAATGCCAATTATGTGTTCCTTAGTCCCTTAACTGACAAAAAATGGTTATTTGGGATTTTCTCAATAACATGGCCAGGCCTTCATCACACGTTATTTGCCTCACTACACTAGTAAACTAATGATTCAGAAAATATTTGTAGGTGAAGGTGTCAGTGGATTTCTTATGAATACACTGGAAGTTTATATGGTTTATTTATTCACTCCTTTATAGTTAGAGCCTATAAATGTCTACGTGGAGAACATGTCTCAATTTATGACAACCAGTGGCAGCTGTTAATCAAATCTCTTCATTAATATGGGTCTGGCATGGCCACTCAAGGGACCACACGTCCCCTCTCCTTATCCTACCTGTGTTTCTTATTTAATGAACTAGTTACTTGGAGAATGAAACAGTCATTAGATCTCGTTGTATTATCTCATACACTACTCTACCCTCAGGTCCCAGAAGAGAATAATTAAGATGTAAAGTGAGTGATCGGAGGGTTTCTTTTGGACAAATTCAGCATTGTATTAATATTCAGATACCAGTGGAACACCTTAGATGAGAAAAAATTGTTGTTATGGGACTGACAATGTTATGTATGTAAATACACTACGGTATATACATTATTCAATTCTTTGCCTTTTACAAAAGGTAAGAAAATAATGAAATATTAAAATGCTTCTGTGTTTTTTAAGCAAATTTTATTTATAGGCGTTTGCTGCGGGCTGACTTTCTAAATCTCATTACTTTTGAAATGAGAATTCTATGATCCTTTGTAGGGATGAGTGAGCAAGTTCCAGAAAGTTGGGCTGCACAGTGACTGGCTTTTCTATTCTTATTTGTTTGTTTTGTATTTTGTACTAGACCAAAGTAAAATATTTTTGGTCCAGAATTAATTTGCTCGGCATTGCAGCCAGGTTTGGGCTCCCCACTGTGCATCAGCACCACAAACTAAAGAATGGGGCTGCCCAGATACTCATCTCTACAATGAAGAAGCCTATCAGAACAAGGATAAGCTAAGAATCGAGATGCCTCGTGGGCAGGGAATATAACAGTTTAAGTTCTTTTTGGACTGAAATAGAAATGGCTTGGCTGCTAAACTACCTTCCTCATGGCATCTCGATTTGGGATGCCTTACTCATTAACAAGCCTAGATACAGCGTTTATACTTTCTGTATGTCCCAATCAATCTTGCATTAGTCACCCTCAGACAAGCCTCCTATTCAGTAGTAAGACAGAAAACACATACCTATAATTCATGGAAAAATTGTGGTCAAAGACAATGTTGTTGGATCAGCAAAGATAGACTGGGGCCAAATATTGGCAGAGGAATTTATTGGTCCCCATAAAGACTATGACCATCCCACAAATTGCTCCATCCCAATAGGGTCGATTCATGGCTGTGCTCCAAGAACCTTTAAAGACTATGCACAAGTTTTTCTGCATGTGTAAACTTGCTCTCCACATGATTCGTGGCACTTTCTGCAAAACTGTCGCCGTGTGTATCGCATCAAATGGCCTGCACAAGTGCAAGTTTTTGACAAATGTACATGAAAATTTCATTGTGCATGAAATCCGTCTCTTTTTACGAGGAAAGGCCCAGCTCTATTTTGCTGGCTAAACCATTCACTGGTCCCTAAAGCCCCATGTTTCTCCCGTCTTTACTGTTTAGCAGTGTTTAATTGGCCGATTTTTTGATTCCAGTTGACCTACAGTGTTCTGTGTCCCAATATTTGGTCCTAGATGTTCTCTATGTTTCTCCCTCACTGTCTTGTATGTTTAGTGGCTTAGAGCTTAATAATAGAGCTACTAACATATTGTTTCATAATAGTGTTTTTAATTCAAACATATGTGCCCAAATGTACACATTTTAGCTTAAAACAAATATTAAGCTTATAAACTTTTACAACTTTTTACAATTTTGAATTTTTCATAAAATTGTAAAACATCAGACATTTTTAATCATTAGTTATTTTAGGAATGAAATAAGCATGTCAGTTAGTGAAGTCGCTAGTTTCCTCCTGCTTTTTGCTGAAGGAAAATGCAGCATTAAACATTTGCACACATTTTTCAGCCATCAAACACTCCATGAATCATGTGCAAATATATTCTTGGGAGTTAATTTGCGCATGAAATCTTACTCCATGCGCGAATTTATGCACAAAAATAGGCAGGGGAGAAACGTGAGTGCACATGAAAAATGTGCACAAATACTTTGGCGCACAACTCTAATGTGCCTTCCAGTTGGCCAAAGACTTGCTAAACTGCACAGCTTAGATTGTCAGAGATGCATAAACACAATGAAAGAAACGCATCACAAGTCCTGTACTCTATCACTGTGCTTTACAGACAGAGCAGAACTGTAAACCCCTGAAATGCAAGTAGAAGCTGGAGACATTTTGCTGCTCATTAATGAATGTTACACTATTTGCCAAACCATGTGCAGGAGTACAGATGTGCAAAGTTAGAGAAGCAACCAACATCAGCTAAAAGTTCACAGTAAAGTTTTGTCCTGATTTAACCAACTATTTAAAAATGTTAACTTATGATTTTTTGTGATATAGAGAACTTCTGTTATTATTGTTAGCTATAAAAAACCTGAAAAAATATCTTTTTATTGTGACAATCAAATGTCTGCGACATTTATTGCCCAAGGTTCTTGTTTCCTGCTCCGTTCCTCCCCTGTAGGGACACTTCTGCGAAGGCACTTTTAGTCACAGCGGTGACATTTTCTGCTGCTTCTTGCCTTTTTTTCCACCAAATTAATTTTATAGCTTGAACTGTACTGTGGGCTGGACTTGCGTAATCTTTTCCTGTAGGATAGATAATATCCTTATAGATAAATATATTCTGCCTAATTTCATAAAGATGCCTAAAATAGACAAGCAAACTAGCTGCAAATGACTTACTTTTGACTTGCGCTTCTTGGAGTGAGTTGATTTTTTGCCAGTACAGAATGTGCTATTTTTACCAATTAATAGGATATTACTTTTCTCATTTCCAATTGTATTAGCTCATCCAGGCTGAACAGACTCTGGGTGACTGTGTAACATTGGTGGGGAAAGGTCACGTTATAAAGAGGTAAATTCACATGTACAATTTTACATTTTTTATAGCATTTTAGAAACCACAAGCTTTGTGAAGTTTTTGCAAGGTCTCTGAAAACAGTTTGAAGTGTTAAAAGAAGTGCTTTCTTATCCCCTGAGCTCTCTTGTTATCTGTGAACTAAAACTTGAAATGCATAACACAATTATTCTCTGAGGAAGGGTCAATGAGGTTTCTGAAGCTACCAAACTTGGAGGGAATTGGAAAAAGCCCTTTAACTCCATGCTCTTAAAACCTTCACCCATCAAAGGATGCCCATCCCATTTACAAGCTTTCCACTCCATTGTGTTTGGAAATACAACTGAGCAAGAAAAAGATCTTTAGGAAAAGAAATATAGCATATTTTCTGCACCTGGTGCTAGATCAAATGGGCAATTTAGCACCTGGTGCAAAAAGTGCACTACTAATTACTAAAAATTGCCATTTACAGATTTCCTACCTAGTGCTTGAGTCCGCATCAGGTGTAAAATGAGTGCTTTCATTTTTTTTTTCACCTAAAAGTGAACTTTTTACAGATGGTGCTGTAAAATAGCATCAGATTGTCAGACCCACCAGGATCATACAATATGTTGCACCTACAGTAAATACCTCCAGATTTGATCTGGATCTTTCCAATTGGGATCTGATTCATACCATCTTGGATAAAGTGGCTAAATCCTCCATAATATGCAGAGTGGCAAAATCCCCCCATGACATGCTTCGAGGCGGAAACCCCCCAAAACATGCTGTGAGGCAGAACCTTGCTCCCCTTCCACATAACATTCTGAGTGGCAAAATCCCCCACAACGTGCTCGGTGGCAGAACCCCCCCCCCTAACAGGCTGAGTGACAGAGTTGCCCCCTAACATGCTGAGTGGCATAATCCCCCCATAACAGGCTGAGTGGCAGAATCCCCCCATAACATGCTGAGTGGCAGAATCCCCCTATAACAGGCTGAGTGGCAAAATCCCCCCATAACATGCTGAGTGGCAGAATCCCCCCATAACAGGCTGAGTGGCAGAATCCCCCCATAACATGCTGAGTGGCAGAATCCCCCCATAACATGCTGAGTGGCAGAATCCCCCCATAACATGCTGAGTGGCAGAATCCCCCTATAACAGGCTGAGTGGCAGAATCCCCCCATAACATGCTGAGTGGCAGAATCCCTCCACTGCCAACCCCCTTCTCGCTACTCACTTTACTGTTCAGCCCCCACTGGAAGCCAGGGATGCTGCCTCCGAGTGATTCAGGGTGAGTTTGAACATTTTATGCAATTTTTTTAACCTTTCTTTTTACTCCTGCCAAGTGCGATTCGAAGTCTTGTATGCGTTTTCGACTGAAAAAAATCCATGCTGCAAACACCAGCATGTTTTTATTTCTATGAAAGAGACATGCAGTACTATCTTTTACTTATTTTTTTATTTTAAAAAATAAACATTAAAACAGTGCCTCCTCCGCCTTTAGCCAATCAGCTTGGGTAGTAGGCATAGGGCCTGGTAACCCAGGGCTCAGAGGGTGAACGGCTAACCCCTTGTTGCTGCCAGTTAGTCCCTTTGGAATGAGTCAGGTACTCTTCCAGGGGTACCGATGCACCCATGCCCTTGTTTCCATAAGAGAAGATGCTAGCAATCATGCGTAATTAAATGTCTCCCACCAGTCCCGCTAGGTGACACGCCCGTCCTCCTCCCCTGTAAACTGGTATAGGGGTCCCCTGAACCATTTTCCGGTTTACCTTGAATATAAAAAAAAGACTTTAAAAAAGAGAACTAAATTAAACTACTTATGTCTTTCACCGTCTGTCCCCGGGAAGGCAGCATCCTCTTTTCTATACACCATGGTCTTTTTTGGGCGAACTAGTAAGTGGTCCAGGTCCTGTGTAAGTTCACAGGGTTGGGGGGATTGTCATGCCACCTGTCTGGGAAATGTAGATCAGCTGCCAATTAACGGTACCCTCCCATGGGGCACCAGGGGGGTGCAGAAGATCCTGGTGTTCTTTCAGGGACCCCCTTAAAAGAGCACTAGACTTGTACTGATAAGCATAGGGGCTGGGTAATAGCAGAGCCAGGGTGTCTCTCTCAAGCAAACATGCATGGGGCTGTATCTAGCCTAATGCCATCTAAATATGGGTTAAACCTGGTAATGTAGCATGTGTACATAAAGTCTTTAGATTGATGGTTGTAACAAAGGCTACGTGAAAAGTTCTTCTGCATCCTCAGTTGCACAGAAGGGTCTAATGTGCTAATGCGCCAAAAGTATGCAAAATAAAAAAGTTCTGCTGAATTAAACAAACCTGAACAATTTTTGTTTTTACATTTTAATTTATTGTCCAACAAAATCTTCCAAAAATGCATTAATGTTTTTTTTTATTGTATCAAGGCCTTTGTAAGCAAGTTTGTGCAGCTTTATTACATAAAATGCTTCTTCTTTGTACTTTCATTTAGTTTATTCTTTTACAGTAATCGCTCCCATAAGTGTGATACATGGAAGTGTTTTTCATTGTTTTTTTTTCTTCACTGTAGGGTTTTGTGCCTGAATAATAAATAAAAGAACACACATAGCACAATCATCTGCGAAAGATAGTGTGGAGGCGCTGTAAAGCATCCAATATAAAAATAACCTCTGTGAACATCACTTTTATCTACTTTAAGTTTATGCTTTGTAAGAAGTACTGAGTGACACAAAAGTGAGAAAGATGAATGAACTTGGAAACCTTCAAGGGTTTTCTTCTATTTCACTTATGATACATAGTGCTTCTTAAGGTTAAACTAAACAACAGTTTATAAAGATAAAATGATGAAGCTCTGAGTAGCTGCATTGTTTTCTAACTCCTCCCAGGAGAGCTACATTTCTATTAATAAAGGACAATGGCGGTTTACATCCATGAACCACCATTTGTTTCTAAAATTTACTAGAGCAGGAGTTAAAAAAATGTAAATTAATTTTTATGTGCAGCGATTTACATTCCCCTGGGGAGGGATGCATATGAGCTCTGTTTGTTTTGTTGGTCTGGTTTAAGCCACTTTTGACTGCTGGTCCGCTTTAATGATAAAGAACTGGGATTTGGATATTGAGGTTTATTGAGGGCCACTAAGGTTATTTTGCCCAGGGGCCTAAGCCGGCCCTGTTACCTGTAGGTTATTACCAGGTATGAGAAGGCAGGAAACATTGAAAGTCCCAGGTTTGAACCCAATGAGGGATGAAAAAATGGCCTTAAACTAGTGAGGATTGCTCTATTGCAACTGATAAAGCAGGTTGATTGCACAAGTTATCATGTAAAGTGTCTATAAATCAAATCAGGAAAAGAAAATGAACCCTTTTTTCCCAGAAAGGTATTACTGTATGTTGCTATGTATAGGGGCAGAATCACTAATAAAAATATTCAGCTAATAAAATATATACAGCTCACAGCTGACTCACAGCTTTATGTTATGTATTAGTGATTTCTCCATTACAGTGCTGCACTACTGAGTTTACAATATACATCTTCATATATATATATAAAAGACTATAATGCCCGCCAGAAGATGCAATCAGCTTGTTTAATATAGCAGGGAGTAATGAAATGATATCGTGCCAAAAGCCAGCCCGGTAATGTATAATATAACCAAAAAGCGATGACAATTGTATTCTGGATCAAGATAACAGAACAGGCCAAGATTAAGTTATATATTGATTTACGAGCTAGCTACTAGTCATAAATGTCATAAATGTCATAAATGGTGTGTATTTCTCCCCTGCTAGGCTGCATAAGGCACGATCCCTGCCGGGTTTTCAGGACCCAGGTCACTTTCCCCAATCCCTTTCAGGTTTGTTCCATGATCTAAGGCCGTGCACAGGTGTTCAGGCTGATTACAGGGGAAGCCTGAATAAGAAGGAAACACACGGCCTCTCTATTGACCAGCCTGTAAGAGTGAGCCCAGGCTGAGGTGCACATTGGTGAAGAAAAAGACTGTATGCAAGCCGAAGGACTTGGCTTTTGCGCCCCCTAACTGTGGACTTGTGGGGATGAGCAGCGGAGGGCTGATATGCCCTGCAAAGTGGATTTGGACTTACCTGGAAGTGACAGCTTGCTGGAGTACCCAGCCCTGGACTTGCATTTGTTTGGTGAAGTAACCACTTTTGATTTACTGCGTTTATGCGCAATCTATGGACTGAGCGATAATTTGCTAAATGAAGCCGTTTTGCTGTTTAAGAATCCTTGTCTGTGTCACTGTTCACAATTGGTGGAGGATGCGAGGGGCACAGTGACTGTTGCTAGGGGCAACGGAGTGACAAAAACGCACTGCATTTTGGATGTTCTGAGTAAAAGCGGCGACTAAGATGTCTCAAATGGAGGAGATGATTAAGCAGCTGATCCAGGCTAACCTCCAGCAGCAGAACGCCCTGGCACAACAGCAGGAAGCACAGCAGCAAGCCATGGCACAGCAGCAGCAGGCCCTGGCACAGCAGCACCAAGTGCAGCAGGAGACAAACCGCCTGTTGATAAAACAGATTGCTGCATTTAGAGAGACTGTTGTGGCTCAAGTTTCACAACCGGAGAGAAGCCCAGTTGAGACGGGTGGCGCGAGGAGAGCCGAACTACAAAAGATGACCACTGTGGATGATGTTGAAGCCTACCTCATGGTGTTCAAGTGCATGGCTGAGAGAGAGCAGCTGCCAGTAGCTGAGTGGGCAGACGTGATTGCACCGTTTCTGGCAGGTGAGCCCCAAAAAGCTTACTTTGACCTTAGGGAACAAGATGTACAGGACTATGCTAAACTCAAATTGGAGATCCTTGCTCGCCTGGGAGTCACGCCAGCGGTTCGGGCCAGGAGAGTGCATAACTGGACTTTTGCTGTGGATAAGCCTGCTCGGTCGCAGATGTTCGATTTGCTTCATCTTGTGCAGAAATGGTTGGAGCCGGAGCAGTCCACACTGGCGCAGATCGTCGAGAAGGTCGTGGTGGACCATTTTTTTTGGACCCTGCCGCTGAAGCTACAGTGGTGGGCTGGACAAGGCGACCCACAGACTGCTGAGCAGCTGGTCAACTTGGTTGACCGATTCGTCGTGACCGAGGACCATCTTCGGGATGCCCCTGCAGCACCAGCAACCACTAAGACCAGCAGACCAGTGGGTAAGCAAGTTCCCCTTGGAGGTGTGTGGAGCGGTGTGAGAGGGCAAAAGACTGTCCCTGACACCCAGAGGCCCCCTAATTCTAGGGAAGATGCCCGGGCAAGGAGGTTCCCCCTCTCCCCTGAACCCATGGAATGTGACACTGCCCGCAGAAGATCCCTCTTAGCAGAACCCGGTTGTGCCACCAGTCAGCGGTCAAAGCCTGAGACACAGATTGTGACTGTGAAGATGAATGTTCGCCCAGTAAAGGCACTATTGGACTCAGGCAGCCGGGTAACTTTGGTCCGTGCCAACCTGGTGCGTGGTGGTTGCAAACCAAAGAAAAAGCTTAGTGTGCTTTGCATCCACGGGGATATCATGGCTTACCCTGTAGCCGTGGGTAAGTTTGAGACCCCCGCGGGGACAGTGACCCATGAAGTTGGCGTAGTAAAATGCCTTGGCTATGATGTTGTAATTGGGTGGGATTTCCCCTTGTTCTTGGCCCCAACCGCTCACAATATATATATACCTATATCAAAAGGGCAAATACAAGTGGGTAGTTACACAATCAAAATTGAACAGTTAATGTGTATGTCAGTTACTGTGAGATGTTAGGCATTGGTTCAGGGCAACCACAGGGAGATGTGAGGCTGGTCCTCCCATCACAAGACTCTGTCCTGACATCCCCGTGGGATGAGCCTCTATTCCCACCTCTTAGCAGTGGTCAGCTAAATCTTAAATGATAAAAAAGGAAAGCAGTACCATTAATACATAGCTGGACTGGGAGAAGCACACTGGGCTTGGCAAAAGTACTGCAGGCACGGGTAATTGTTACACCATTGTGTCGACTACATCAGGCATTGCCCTAAGCTGTTTTCCATGTTTTCCATGGCGGAGATATCAAGGGTTTCAGCTCCAGCTTATGATTTCTCTTCTGAAAAAGAGGGCGTGGCCTGTGGATCTGTGATGCTGCATAATCTGTGATGAATCTGGAGGAGGAGGTGGAGGAGAAAGTGGGAGGAGGGAGGGGCGAGCAATCCTGTCTCGCTCTGCTGAGCTGATTAGGGGATGGGATAAAAACAAGAATGTCAATGTTTGAACCTTTAAACCCGTTATCTCGGCCATTTCTGCTTCAATTTAAAAACGGAAAACAGGTTAGGGCAGTGCAAGATGTTGCCAACGCAATGGTGTAACAATTATTACACCTTTGCCTGCAGTAGCACTTTCATTACAGACAAAGTAAAACAAACTGAGTATTCCTTTTGGTTAAATCTTAAATGTCTGTCGGAAAGTCATAGGGTACTTGTATCAATGGGTCCAAGGGAGTTCTAGACACACTTTGAGAACTAACACCGCTTCCAGTTTGGCTCCTAACCTGAGAACCCAGCCCCTGGGTATCCAGGGATGACATTCGCACACATGCAGTATAATCTCCCTGTACTGACAGTTGGGTCAGTTTCTGTGTAATATGGACGGGCTTTTCTAATTCTACATAACCTTGAGGCACTGAAATGTCAGGCTGTCCTGTTTGAAATGATGTGACCAGAGCAGGCTCATGACAGGAGTTGTGTCCGGCCATAGACCCCATCCCTGTTCATGTGCAAATCTTTTCAGCATGGGGTCTTTGAGGTACACCGGCAGCCATGAGCTATGCATTTTAAATAAGGTTGGTTTGTCCCTGAGCCAGTCAGAGATGGAATATTATATTTCCTTACAGCAGCTAGCACATTTGCCATTTGTCCTTATGAAACAGTGGCAGCACAAAAGATGTGTCACCCAACTAAGCAAGATTGTGAAATGTTTATGTAGCGTATAGGCAGATACAGGACAAAGCATAGCATGAAAAAGAAGTTGCTCTCAATTAGTGTTGATTCTCTGTTACCACTGGGCAACTTCATTCTAGACAACAAAAGAAGTCACATATGTAGTAGATTATTTGCTCTTCAAAATGAGACTTCTTAAAAAAAAAGTCTTGCTGTCTAGGTCTGTTTGATTTGTGTGTTTTAATTGAGTGCTATTAGAGGAGTTGCTTTACCTGCTACTACCTGTTGAAAAAAAATACACTTGGATTTTCCCTGATCTATTGATAGGGACCCTAGGAGCCACATTTTACATGCTTGTGATGTTTTCCTGACAGACAATCTGCCCATCTGCATGGTGTGAGGTTGAATAGTAATACAATTATATAATACAATTATATGGCTGCATCTGTCAAATGCTGAGTAAAACCTCCACATTCATCCTAAAGTGTGTATCAAAGCTGACCTTATCTTGTCTGGCTTAATATTACCAGAAGCATATGTGTCTACCCTTTTACATGATAATGCATCAAGCTGTTCTCTTCAAAAGTGCTGCGCTTTCAAACGCACTCTAGCTAACAAGTCTCTTTAATGGAAGATGGTGAGAGAGAAATATAAATTCTGCCTAAAATATTTCAGAGGTTATTTTGTTGCATGCTGATGTTTTGCTTTTAGAGCAACTGTCCAAATCCTCCTTCGTAAATTAACCCATAATCATAAAAATCGACTATAATCATAAAAGAATATATTTGGTATGCTGTTCAGTCATTTGCATGCTGGAATTGAACAGTGGTGCCAATTTAGCTTTATTGATTTCCATTCGGCATCTACCGTGTATCCAAGATACCGGCACATTCCACGATAAAAGGAAGAGAAAAAAAGGGCATTCATTATAATACAGTTATGTGCGTGAGACCTGGTGTTTAAATGGTAGAGACTGAAATAAACCAGAGAGAGGATATTATGAAGGATGTTACATTAAAGTGGCATTGTGACCTCGTCCTATTTTTTCTAAAATACGGAGGCACAACATGAGACCCATACTGCTCTGTGCTTCTGTTGCTGCTCCTGGTACCCTTAATTCTAAATGTTAGGGAGTCCAGCGATTGCCTTTACTATTAGGTTGCAAAAGGCATTGCATTTTGAGTGTTCACAGGCATTGCTACAAACATGGCATCTAAACAATTAGCAGAGTGCTGGGGAAGTCTGCCATTACTGTGCCACTAAAACTTAGCCCAGCTCTAGGTAAATTCTTTAGGTGCTAAAACCAATAGTGAGGTCTGTGATTTTATTTTGGGCACTTTATGGTCTTTATTCTATTACTAGCTGAACTACCTTGCCCATACGTGCCTCTGTTCACCCCGCCTCTGCTCGCCTTTTACCGTCTCACCTCTGCTTACTACGCCTGTTACCACTTTTGCTCAACTCATCTTTTTCTACTTCACCCCAGTCAATTTCTTTCTGTACCCACATCTTCTCACCTTTACATTTACAGTATATAAAGCATCTCCAATGTTTTAAGGTTACAGATTCCACTGTTTCCCTTTTACTGCTGCCCCTTAAAGAGGAACAATATTGAAAGGTAGCCCTTAGACTTAAAAAGGTTGTGCACCCCTGGTCTGAAAGGTACTATCCAGAGTAAAACAACAAAAAATGAAATGTTCACCTTTACTTTTCTACTACCTACCTACTTCTGCATTTCCATGATTCCCTTGTGATTAATGGCATCCAGTAAATTTCACAGAGTAGACTTGCACAGTACTGAAATGAGGGATCATAGAAGTAGGTAAGTAACAGGGCCAGGAATTAGATCCAGTATTATTCTCTGCAGGCACCACAGGCTCCCCATTCCTTCATCAATGGCGTCCCGCTAGGGGACCTACACTGGGTGGGGTATCAACAACCCCCTTGTCCACATGGCAGGCAGGTAGCTTGCCACCCAATGCCCTTTCAGCTGTTAAATGTGTTCTTGGGACCCGTTGTTGGTTTACTGTTTGTGTCAAGTAAAAATAAAAAATTAATTAGTAAAAATACCCCCCCCCCCCCCCATTCTCCACTACAGTCAAATAAAACTGGGGGGATCCTTGAACTTGGAAGCGGAGGGCCTCCCAATCAGTATAACCTGCTCCTGGCACCACTCAGTGAGGAATCTAGGAAAAAGGGAAGGCACCAGGATAGATACCAGGCCTCTGTAACCAGTATATGGGGCATCCCCACCACCAGTGTGTAGTTCAAGGATCCTCCAGTCTTCAATGTTGATAGCAATCTTTGCCTGACATCTTGTTTGAGGGTCTTCATCTTTTTAGTCATAAACTACCAGACTCCCCTGGTCTCTTCTGATCTCATCCAGTTGTAGTCACTGTATTGCAGCACAGACTCACCTTTATATCTGGAATCCCACCAGAGGAATGACACTGCTTCCTTAGGGAGAGGCTTTTTATCCCTGAAGGGTGTGACATATTGGATTCCCACATCTTCACAATGGGGAATTCCAGGAGATCAGTTATATAACAGATGCTGCTCCATGTGGCAAATGCCAGCTTAAAGTGAAAAGATTTCATGCACCTGGCCTTTCCCTCAGGCATAATTCACTACTGTTGGCTAAAAATTTGTTTTCCTTCGCTGTTTTGTTCAAAATGGTGGAAGATGGCAATGCAGGACACAATAGCTGCTATTTGAACATTATTTACAACCATTTAATCCACACTGCATGAAAATCATAGATTCTCTTTCTGATTCGCGTGAAAAGGTACTTTCAATTTTACAGACTATTAGGTTTTCTTTTAACTGCCATATTTGTTATCATTCCCAGCAGAATGACGCTCATAGCCTTTGCTCAGGAAAAAGTTTGAAAAATCAAAATAACTCCCTGCTGTTTCCAGCAAAGACGTTCAACATTAAGCAGATATTTTAGGAGGAATGGAGCTTGTCAGATTTACATGAATATTTCAGCATGGCACTTATGCAATGTATTTTTCAAAGAAAGCAATTTGATGTCATTACCTGATGTAACAATATTGTTAAACACCAGCAGAAAAAAAAAATAAAGTGCAAGCATTTAGGTAATGTAATGTTGAATGATACAAAGTAGTTGCTCAAGATTTTGCCACTTTTCCCACGATTACAAAATCGTGTTATGCTATCACATATAGATCATATCTGCCTAAGTAATCTGAATATTGCAAGTGCCACTACAGAATTATCTCCCATTGCAAACCAGAAGTTACAGTGGGCTACTGGCAATGCAAGTGGTGGACTTATGGAGACTTGAAAGGCCACTAGTCCAATATAACTTCTTCCACTGCCTTACTGCTGTACAGAAGCAGTCTTGCTGTGGGTCTGCTATATGTATTAGTTGATGTTATAGTTTTAATATCCTGATTTAAACTAGACCAAAGTAGAAAAAACCCTTCCCAGAACTCACCTGCCCCATCCGCACTTCCACTCAAAGCTGAAACGCTAATGAAAGCTGCCTCACCAATTTTCTCCTGGTGGTGGTCATCTTGGAGCACCTGAGAGGCTTCTTCCTCTTACAGCATTCCAGCTGTTCTATGGACTGGTCTTGATTGAAACCCAACAGCACTTGAGGGGAATAGATTGATCACGGCAGCAGTTACAAAAAACGCAATACATTTTTTGTGCAGCAATTTGATTTGCCCTGTGAAGAGACACTGAATTGGGATGCCCTTATGACATAGAATTATTCAGGCCTAGAGTCTAGGGTCAGACTAAATGGGTTTTGGTTCTTCTCTCTCACGTAGAGATGGGCCTTCAATTTTGGAAGGAAAGTCATTTTTACAGTATTTTGCAGTCCGTTGCTATTGGCAACTGTACACCAAGTCTGTACACCAAGAGAGAAGAGAAACAAGCTCTCTGCACATAGAACATGGTGCTATGGTGTTCTGTGCACACAGGACTTGCTTCTCTCTTTTGGCAGATCTTGGTGTACAGTTGCCATGGCAATAGACTGCACTTTATTTTAAATAAAAAAATATTATATTAAAGAAAACCATATTGCATGTGAAAGCTCCATTTCCCCCTATTTTAACGGTACCGCATATGCATCGATAGCCCCCCCCCCCCCCATTTTTGCCCAATCATTCACTATACATACTAAAAAGGGTTAAGTAAATAAAAAAAAATTGGCATGGGGGTCCCCACAGGCGGGGGGAGGGGTATTTTTAAGGGTTACCCAGCATAATCAGCCCCAGGACCAGCTATGCAGGGTTGGTGGAACAGGGTGCAGAGGCCAGGCCTGCTACAAGATTACGTAGCCTAAATGGGCCCAGGCACTTCGGCCCCCCTAGGCTTTGAGGAGGCAGGTAATGGGGGGGGATGAGGGTAAATGGCAAGTCACCCGCTAGCTGCAGGTGACTTGCCAGCCTCCTAAGCCATGTAAACTGGTATAGGGGTCTCATTAATCCCTTACCAGTTTGCAAAGGGTTAAATGTAAAAAAACAACACACACACCCACAGAAAAAAATATTTTATTTGTTTTTTTTTTAATACTTGCTTTCCATACACCCCGGAGCACTGTGTCCCATGCTGATCACTCTGGCTTTTGCTCCCCTGCTGCTGCTGGAAGCCTTTTATACCTGCTGGGTCATAAGGGGTTAATGGAAAAAAAAGACATAGGGTCCCCATTTTATTGGTCAAAACCCCCTTAAAAATCCCCCCCAACAATATGTGGGGTCCCCCCTACCCAACATAACCTGTCTGGGGAACAGCTATACTGGGCTTATAGAACAGGGCGCAAGGGCCAGCCTCAGTAGCCCCCCCCCCCGCCCTGCAGGCTACAAGCCTGCATAGCTGTCTGTGGCCCCGGGCCCTTCTGCCCCCCCCCCCGGGCTTTGGGAAGGCAGGTAATGGGGAGGCTCTCAGCATGGATGGGGCAAATGCACTCCTCCAAAGCTTTACAAGCAGCAGGACTGAAGCAGAAAAACACAGTAGCCCTGAAATTAGCTACATAATGCTACAGGCATTCTATGGTTTTTATACTTCATATTACCTTATTATATGCTCTTCAGAACAAGCCATAATGTTTATGACCAGAGATGCATAATTGTTTTGTATTTGGACTTTTGTCTAGTCTTATCTAGCCGATACTGGGCAAATATGTTGTGTATCATCAGCACAGTTTCTAGGTAAAACAGTGATCGGTGCAGGAAGGAAAAATGTCTGCCCCCTCCTATTATGCTGCTGTCTCATACAGGTATTTGTAGTGCATTGTCTCTACCATAGCAGCAGGCAGCGCCCATTCCCAGTATGGGGGGGGGTGAGGTGTCTTATAACCAGCACCACTTTTACTGGTCCAGACTCATCTGCAGAAAACAGGATGGCTGGGATTAAGGCCTTGTCCTTGGCGCCCAGGGTGATCGCCCTGCTCAACCTCCACTACTCCTGGTATCAAGACAGATGCAAGGGAACACTTTAAACAAGTAAACAACCTAACTGATATGTGTAAGTTACTGTTTTTTGATTTGCCACAGTTGCCATTATTCACATCCCAGATGCCCCTGCCCTAGATCTACCCCTCCCCCTCAGGCTTTTTGGAAAGTACACTTATAAAATATCATCATTATCCTATCTCATTCATGCCAAGAGGAGCAATGCATACAGAGCCCTGTTTCCACTGGGAATAGACAAATATTTTTTTACATATTTTAATTTCACTCAAGCTGGTGGGAAGGAACCAGGAAAGTGGAGGAAAATGTTAAGTATGTTTGATTTCCAATGTATTTTGCTCCCCTGTCAAAGGCCTTGGAGACTTTTTTGATGTATAATGCCTCCCCAGCCTTATGACATTGACAATTTGACATCCATCATCATATTGGTCCAAAGTACCGGAAGGAACAAACATCCTTCTGATAATGTCAACAACTTGATCCACCAAAGCAATGACATTCTGACCAACTTTTGGAGAATGGACCCTGTGTCCCACGCAAACTATCACTTCTGGTACAGGACTGCAGCCCTTACCTGATTTTGAAATAAACAAGGCAATCAATCACCGTTGATCTTTTTTAAGGGAGAGAGTTGTTTCCCTGTAGATTCAGCATTTTCTAATCAAATTTGCCTCTTATTGATTAAATACAACATACAATTGTAGTTCATTAGCTAATAACACAGGAAGCAACCCATTAAACACTTTGATAAAATGTCTTGGCAGGGGGAAAGAATACAATTAGGTTACAATTGTGACAAACAAATTTGACGCATTCATCAGAGCCAATAAATGTCTGACACCAAGGAGTGGGTAGGAGAATCCTACAGACAAATCGTCGACATCTGCGGAAGATGCATTTACCTAATTTTTTGTTTTTTTCGATGTCACTTTCAATCCGAGAGCCGCAGGTAACTAATTTCAGCAGTAAAATCTGCCTAATGAATGTGAACAGCAAGCAGAGTGCACAACACGACACTTTTCATCCGAAATCTAAATATTTCCTAATGAAGCTTTCTCTGAAACACGTTTCTGTTTCACTGACAGCTGAACATATTATCCTCCTCCTGCACTAAACCATATGATGAACTTCAAGCAGCAAAAATTATCTGGAATGGGGGAGGAATTGTTACTAATTGTTGATCAACTGCATGGAATAAGACATCTGCCGGACATCAATTTATATGATAATCCAACATGCCACATTGAATTTGTTCCCAGATAAAAAACATTTTTCATAATGGGTTATGTGGTGTTGCCAGATCATTTACAATAGCATATGATATGTCAAAATTCTTGTGTTTACCCATGTCGGGATTACTGTATTTTCTGTTATATTTCTATGCTCCATATGTTTTTTTTTACTTTCAAACTCAGACCCAAACCTTTACTCGATATGCACCTTACAGTGCCTTCTAGACTCATTGATTCAGCACAAAAGTGATTGAAGAGAATCTCTCTCTTTTCTGCTGCATCAAGAGGACATCCAACCAAATCTTTCTCCCCACATCTACCTCTCCCTCCTATTGTGCTAAGCTCTATGTGACCAATAGAATTAAGTATTGATTGACATGATTGTTGTGAGTTTCCAGATGAGCAGTGCAGACACTTTACCAGGAAGCTGTGAGCTGGGACTTTGAATAACAGGCCAGTCATCCAATCACTAGAGCAGATGTTGATAGTTACTCAAGTTTCAGTAATGGTTGCCATGCAGTGGAGGAGCAAAGATCAGGCATATCATGGAGGGAGGATTGGGGACAGTGGGGCAGCCCAGACTGTCAATGGTGAAAGTTCTTATATCATCATGGCTTGTCTGGAGAAGCCACAGCTTGAAGGCGTGTAATGGCTGTTGATAACTTACATAAGGAGACATCTCGGTGCTTATTAAACTTCCCATAAAAGAGGGTACTGTAAGTATGCATTTTTCATTTTAAGTCATGGATGCCCCTTAAGGTACAGGGAATTCTGTATCAGTTTCAGGTGTTATTTTCTTGCAATGTATTATTATTATTTATTTGAAGCTGTTACAATTTTAAAGCCGCCATGTTCTAGAGTTCCAAGTGTAGAACTAAAGTGTCCTGGAAGCCTTGAAAATCTGCTGATAAAGAGAATTTCATTGGAAGGGGGAGCAGTTGGCTCAGGAAAGTTGCTCAATACCTATACACTGCCTATTCTGATGCCAATAATACTATTCCCTAAGACCTTAGAAGTCAGAGAGTTTAAGAAGTGTTTAGGCACCTCTAAGCATTATATACATTCAAATGTATTTGCTACACAGTTCTCACCACATGATCATTTACTCTATTCTTTGCTACCCAAGAATTGTCTTTGCTTATTTGTGATCGTCTTCTCATGATTGTTGCTAGCACTTCTATCTGTCCTCTGCAGCTGATGATCAATGCATTTACAAAAGTCTTCCAAACTCCAGGTTTTCCTACTTGGGCAAAAAGTATACAGTTAGTTAGTGTAAATGATTGGGTTGTCCCACTTTTATGCGTTATATGCAGTGCATTCATGTTTAATTGCTACCCAGGTCTTACCACACAGTAAGAAAATGTTTCCTCTAGTAATTGGCTATCCAAGAATTTGCTTTGCTCAGGTGTGGTCACCTTCCCATTGTCATTGCTAGAATGTTCCCTGCAGCTGATGATCAAGTCTTCCAAATTCTAGGTTTTTATACATTGCCATACATTGCCATACATTGATACAGTTAGTTTAAACAACTTTTCACATTAAATCTTGGTAACTGTCTAATTTATTGACCATTATGATGCAAATTGTTTAGTGATCTAATAATTTACATTCATAGCAAAACATGTACACACAGATCACTCTAGATCAGGGTTCGCCCAGCCTTTTTTTTCATGTAGTGCCACCTCCTATTTCCTAGTTGTCTAAATAACATCTGCCAGTAGAGCCAACATTCTTAGATGCATTATGCCTGCAGATTGTTGACTTGGCCACCTATTGCATTTGATTGGATAAATGGTTTGTTTTCGGTGCTTCAATCAGCACCCCCCCCCCCTTCGGGTGGCATTGAATACTACCAGAGGGGCTGTAACAATGGTTTGAAAACCCTGATCCAAATAGCTGAATTGTTCTCACTAATCTGGCTACATGTTTATAGCCAACAGGACGTTTTATAGCAATCATATTAGATTCCCTAAAATGTAGGTTCCTACTTGACTAGTGTCAGGTCCCGTGGGACGCCCACCTTCCAATTAAGTCTGCAACCCCCAATCTCCACTGCTAGCTTCGCCTATAGACAAGCCCCCGTTTGCCGGGACGCTGGACACGCCTCACCGGGCACGGTTGCCCCCAGGACTTCTTAGCACAAAGGATGCAGACTTATGCAGGGGAAGGCAGACAAACCAGGAACGAGACTGGGCAAGGTCAAACGGGCAGGGGTCATACACGGCAGATCAGTCCAATGAAGCGCGGTACAGGAGGATGAGACAGAAGAATAGTCGAGTCGAGCCAAAGGTCACACCGGGGAATCACAGATACGCAGTACAGAGGAGCAGGCAGAAATCGTGGTCAGGGAAACAGGCTAAGGTCGGTCCAGGCAGCAATCAAGGATGGTCATACACGGCAAGAAAACGTAGACGGAACAGACACCAATTCACACCCAGCAGCACGCTATCACGGGCAAGGATCAAATGTAATAGGAACACCTTTATAGGAAGTGGCCAACCAGATTGAGGGACATGATTGGTGCAGACTTAGGAACCTGGGGCTGATTGCCCCATTCAAACCACAGGGTGTTCCGCCCAAAAGCAACCTTGGGCTCATTGGCCCTGAACTGATTACCTCCGGCGGGCGCGCTGTGTGCAGCGCCGCCGGAGGGCATAAATCCTGAGTGCTCGCGCGCACGAGCACGATCCTGGGCGTCAGGAGCGCGCCGCAATGCCGGGGACATGGGCGCTCCAGACGCCGCTAGTGACGGAGCCGCCCGAGCCGCCGCTCGCGACGGAAACAGCCGAGCGGCGGCCGGGGGCAGAAGCCGTCGAGCCGCCACCTGCCGAGGATGCCGCCCAGCCAGCGCTCCGGCCGACCGACTGCAGCCGGCGCGGGACCGAAGGCCGGGTGAGTGACTCGTGGTCCCCGTGACAACTAGCAAAAGAAGCTGTTAGTATCTTATTTTCCAAAAGTCTATATTCGTTTAAAGCTCAGCACTCTTCTCAGGTAACCTTTAAACTCAACTGATGGTTAGTTTTGTGATGACAACCTTCAGTTTGAAAAGTTACATACATATTTTTATTTAGGAACTGTAGTTGATTTTTAAGACTGAACATCTATCTTTTGATCTTTAAGTTCTTTTGTTGGCCACTTATTAAAAGATTGGATAATCATAGGTGGTCCTAGATGTTTTTTTTTCAAACTAATAAATGTTATAGTGAAGTTAGTTTTGACAAGTCAACCCTTTGTGTTACTATCTTTTTTATTGGTCTCTGCGGTCACAGTATATTATTCCAGACGCTTTTGTCCCAGTGTCAGAGACTCACAGACTCGTGTATCAAAGCAGTAGCAGTGTATTGTCCTTTTCGTTCTATTAGAAGAATGCCTTTAGCCTTTCGTTTTTTAGATGAGATGTCTCAGTGGACTAGATTCTCTCATACAGAACTTCATAAGCAGAAATCTGTAAAGAAAAGTTATCAATTAACGGTACCCTGAGCAGTATATTTCTACTTAAAGTTATAAAATGTAGCACCAAACTCTGTTAATATCCAGGGAAAGCGGTGGTGTATCTACTAGGATGTTGACAATCAGTTTTGAAAGTTGTGGAAGTTTTTTTTCTGACCAGATGCCCATAACAAGACAATCTCAAGGTATTTCTCAACCTAGTGGCTCTATATCTAGGTTAACAAGTGAGACTAGCTGTCCATTAGCTCTCTATGCCCTTGACTATGCATATGTACTCAACAAAGCCACAAGATTGTAAAGAACGTGATCGCTGTTATGTGCAATAACAAACAGAGGAAATGGGGAATGACAGACACTGACAGCAAAAAGCAGAAAACATAATCACTGATCAAAAACTTTTACTTAAAAACTTTCTTAAAACTTCTAATATCCCTTTCGCTGCCAGCCTACCTGGAGTTTTTGTCACCCTTTGTTGCCAGACCATTTTGCACTATTTTTGAAGGGATTTCCAGGGATTTCCCAGGAAAATTATATATTGTTTTTCTCTGGGCTTTACCATGAAATGTCTTGTTTGTCATTTTTAGGTGTATTCTCAATATTTTTGGGTGAAATATGTGCAAAAAAATAAAAAAAATCTATTTTTTACAATTTGTAATGTTGTAATAAAAAATGTCAATAAAATCTTATTGCGCGTGAAATCCCAATTTCTCCCGGTTACAGCGGTACGACATATGTATTGGTAGACACCCTTTCCTGCCCAGAAGACTCCCCCAAACTGAAACAGAGCTAAAAAAATGACATAGGGTCCCCCCTCCCCCATTTTTTGGGATTTTTAAGGGTTAAAAACCCTTAACAATCCCCCCGAAAAATGACATGGAGTCCCCCTTACCCGAAGTAACCAGCCCAGGACCAGCTATGCAGGGCTTGTAGGAACAGGGGCCAGCTTTTGTGGCCCCTGGCCCTGCAGGCTACAAGCCCGCATAGCCCATGATCATGGGCTCTTTTGCCCCCCCTGGCCTTTGGGGAGGCAGGTAATGGGGGTGCCGGGGGCTAATAGCAAGTCACCCGCTAGCCGCAGGTGACTTGCCATCCCCCAGCCTTGTGAACTGGTATAGGGGTCTCATGGATCCCTTACCAGTTCACAATGGGTTAAATGTAAAAAAAAACACACCACACACACATATATATTTTTTTTAATACTGAAGCACTGAAAATACTCCATCCTGAAGCACTGTGTGCCTCGGCAATCACTGACTTCTGCTCACCTGCTGGAAGCCTTTTATAGCTGCTGGGTGACAGAACATAAGGGGTTAATTAAAAAAAACTGACATAGGGTCCCCCCTCCCGGGGGGGACCCCAGTTTTTGGGGATTTTTAAGGGTTAAAAACCCTTAAAAATCCCCCCCAAAAATTACATGGGGTCCCCCTTACCCGAAGTAACCAGCCCGGGACCAGCTATGCAGGGCTTGTAGGAACAGGGTGCAGGAGCCAGCTTTTGTGGCCCCTGGCCCTGCAGGCTACAAGCCCGCATAGCCCATGGCCACGGGCTCTTCTGCCCCCCCTGGGCTTTGGGGAGGCAGGTAATGGGGGTGCTGGGGGTTAATGGCAAGTCACCCACTAGCCGCAGGTGACTTGCCATCCTCCAGCCTTGTGAACTGGTCTAGGGGTCTCAGGGACCCCTTACCAGTTCACAAGGGGTTAAATGTAAAAAAAAATAAAGACACTGACACACACACAGAAAAAAATTATCTTTATTATTTTTTTTTACTTTACCCACTTCCGATCCTGCGTCCCTCACTGATGTCTCGCGCTGCCGTCATGTCACTGACAGATGCCGATCGGCGCAGGGCGGGTGAGAGGCAAGAAGGCTCCGATCGGGTATAGGAAAAGGGCAAAGGGCGGGGCTAGGGGCGGCGGCCATCACCGCCATTAGAGGAGGTGAGGACCCCGAAGCCTGCAGAGCCCAGGGGGGGTTCGGACCCCCCCCCCCTGGTGAAGAGAAGATGCCGTGGAGGGATTGGGCAAGGAGGTAAGTGACTGTCATTGTTTTTTTTTTTTTTACAGATAACTGTCGGTGGCGAAAACGGGGGGTGGCCAGTTTTGGGCCCCCTCCTGAAGACGGAGGACAACGGGGAAGGGATCGGGTGCCCCCCGGAGGAAGAGGGGACCCCCAGTTTCACATCGATACCAGTAAGTGTATATTTTTTTCTATTTTTTAACTATCAGGGGGGAAAGTCAGGCACGTAGATTCTACGTGCTTGGCACTTAAGTGGAGTAGAAGCGAGCACGTAGAATCTACATGCTTGGCACTGAAAGGGATATACAGTGAAGGAAGTTAGAGGTACCTAAATCATCTTTCTAAACTCATTGTAGAAATGTATATTCACTCTTCACTTCCTAGCACAGGACCCATATTTTGATTTTTAACAAACCTTTTGTCCTTATTGCATATGCAATCGTTTTTTGGACTACTGCTGAGCCAAACAAGGGTCTATTTAACTCAGAAGCCATTTTGCTCAAGGCGTGAAACTATTTCGGTTTTTTCACACCTGAAGCTGAACATGGCTATGGAGGAAAACGTCAAATGATTTAGCAGATTTTCTCCTTTTTTAATTTTTTTAATTAAAACTAAAGGATACTTGTCCTACTTCCAAACTATCACTACCCATGAAGGCATAGCAAGCTATCTGCAGCATACTAGGCAGATGGCATGCTGATTCCCAACTTTTGAAGTGTCCTTGAAACCCCTTACCAGTTCAAAGTATTTAAATGGCTCAAAAACTGCTAAATGACTACAGGGCCGCTAGCCCTCCCCCGGGGCATCAGAAATCAGGATGCCCAGGATTGCCGGTAAACTCAACTTTACTGGTGGTTCCATTCAGATGGGGACATAAGTGCTCCCCAGACTACAGGGAAACTGGGGTTGTGGCCAGAAGGCTTATCAAACTAGAGATGAGGGTTCTGCAACATCCCCTGACAGTATTTAAATCCTCATTCATTCAGCTGTCAACGGGAAGGCTTTTATACATGAAGGATGTGGCATCCAGTAATTTCCAAAGCAACACAGGAGACTATGGTTCCCAAAGGCTTGCTTAAACATCTCCAGCATCTTCTGACATGTGGGGACGCTGGAGATATTTAAGTAAGGCACCAGGGTGAAGACATCTGTAATAAGTGATTATAACCTAGTAATTTCAAACATGGTGCGAGAGGGGGTTGTTGTTTATTGTGCACCACCTGTAAACTAGTAAGGGGTCCTAAGGACTTCTATGGTATATCATTTTATGTACATCAGCATAACCATGATGGACTGGTATATCACTCCTTCAGGTAAGAGGCAATTTTTTCTTTAAAAAATATATTTTTTTAAGATAATATAAATATATATATATATATATATATATATATATATTTTTTTTTTTTTTTTTTTTGACCAAGTAAGACCAATTAGTCATCACTTGAAAACAATGACCTGAAGTTGAAGGTCTCATTCTAGACCAATAATAATCAAGTTATAATTATTCTGTTTTAAAATGCTTGCTATACACTATACACATCTATGACTATGACATTTTAAGATCTTGAGGTACTGTGAAAAAAAAAAAATACCTTTTTCTAATCTATATATACTTATAGTCGGAGCCTCTTCAGCACCTTGGATAGTTCCCTTTAATCTGCCTTCAGCCAGTTATCTGAAGCTTCTCAAAGCATTCTCAATCTTCCAGTTTGAGGTATAATGCCAGCCAAGCATGAAATGATTTATTTTACATCTCTTCTTGGCAGAAACAAATCATTGCATAATAAAATGTATGGGGCCATATAAGTGTGCATGTAGGAAGGTATGTTCATAAATATATGTAAAACTAAAGCCGTATATAATATGTTACCAATCCTACAATTGTCAGAGACCTCTGGCATTAGAAATAATGGTGCCTAAAGAAGTGTTGTTGCTGTTTCTAGACAGATGTATAGACAAAAATGTAGAAGAATACAAAAATATGTCAATCTTTGTTTCTCGTAAGCTTTACAAAAATATACTTATGGGAAATGGTTTTTCTGTTTTAAAAAGTAATAAAGTAACAATTTGCTGTCTTGCAGCCCTGTCTTACCATAGGAAATAGCAGACAATTTTTCTTCCACTCATCCTATGCTGCAAATCACAGGGCCAAGCTTTTTGGAGGCAAACACAGCACCGTTTTTGGCATGGCAGGCTGAGCTCCTCTGGGTGCCAAGTGGCTCTGTGGCCCTCAGGTTCTCCTCTGTATAAGCCATGTCTGTTTGTATAACTGTGCCAGGCTCCTCTTTGTACCTTTGACGTGGCATTTTGTCTAGTTTCAGGCCTGCAACATTCTCTCTTCTCTAATTCATGCAGGCTTCCTGAATTGTCCAATGTAATGGCTGCAGAAAGCACATTTTATTTCTGGAACTATACATGGACATGGCAGTCCAGAAATTGTGTCTGTTAGATGGGACTTTCTGGGCTCTGTCCTTTTCTCTAGACTCTTCATTGTTTGCTGATCAGTGGTGTCCGGCCATCCTCTAGCACCCCTTCCCCCCTTTGTCTTGCGAGTTTCCATTCCCTAGTTTGATCTTTCTGAACCATCAATCTGTCTTCCTTGCAATGCTTCACCCCCAATCTGTCATGTCTGAAGTCCTGATCCACAATCTCTCATCCCTGAGATGGGAGATAGCTTTTTCACAAATCAAGGCCCACAATAAGGGAGTATAGATTTCAGCAGAATACCTAACCAAGATTGAGGCCCCCAGAATCCCATTTTAACTAAAAGAGCAGGGTGAGAGGGGCACATTGATGCAGCTAAGAGGAGCTGGTTTAAAGGACATCAACTTGACCATCTCCTCACCTCTTATGCGGAACCACCAATGACTGCATCAGCACCACCTTCAAGCATTAACAGAAAGTCTCTAGACCGCTGTCTGCACAGTGGCCCTAAAATGGCCCCGCAAAGAAAGAATTAAAAAAAAAAACTCTAGTAGGAGATTATCATTATCATCTCTATACCATTACATGCACTAAAGCTGTGTACAATCTTCAATGCATCGTGCAAAACACATTAGAAGAAAGTTACTGTAAATCTAAGAAATAGCCAACAAACTGTGCATAAATTGACTGTCTGGTGTTTTTTTAAATCAGTTAACAACACCGTATCCTGATACTCATTGAAACAATATGCAAGTATATGTGAGGTCACTGTAAAGATAGTTAAAAGTGGTAGGATCACCCCACTAAGTGAGGTCCATAAGGGGTTATCCCCTTTTTTTCTTTGATTATATTTATTGATATGTTGGCAGGGCCCAGATAATAATGGACTGGCAGAACTATTTCAGAGATGCAGGATCTTAAGATGAATGTGCAGCAGATTACATGATCTGATTTGATCTAGGAACATCAAACAGGCTGTACACAAGAACAAGCTGGATGTAGGGGGTTGCCTGGATGTATAAGCATACCTGAATGTTGGCGTATGACTGGATGTAGAAGCATGGCAAGATGTAGGAGTATTCTTGGATAACAGAGAATTCCTGGGGGTAGGAGCATGGCTGGATGTAGAAGCATACCTGGTTTTTCGAGCATGGTTGAATGTAGGAGCCTGCTCTAATATAGGAGCATTCCTGGATGTAGGAGTGTGGCTGAATGTAAGAGCACAGATGTAGGAACAAGGCTGGACACTGAACTTCAACCCAGCAGCAACATATATTGTTACTTGGGTACTTATTGCACATCAGGCCATTGTTTTGGGCAACCTTATAGTCTTTTTAATGCCCCCCTGTATTAAACCCTTTTGGATCCCACAGTGTGTGCGCAGGTTGTGGGAGCATCCCTGTCTTCAGCTGATGTGTACTCCATTCAGATAGGCTGGGCATGGGAGCGCGTCAGCCAGCGGGAAACTGTAGATGCGGTCGCTCTTTGCTCTCTATGCCAGGCTCTGTGGGCAAACAGTTCTATGCCATGCATTAATATGCTCCTTGCAATTAAGCAGCAGCATATACTCTTTAGGGGCGAGAACTCACCACTGAAGACTATCTAAAAAGAAATTTCAATTTGCTTTACCATGATATTTCACCAATCAATACAAACCTCCTTGGGCCGCCAAAATCTCTAATAAGCATAAAATTGGCTTGACAATATCTCAAGCTCGGGAACAGAGTTTGATAATAATGGCGAGAACTATACAAACTTTCTGCTAGATGTCATTTCCTAACTTGTTCCACTATTTGTTATTACCTCTGCTTGGGCCACTATAGGCATGGCAGTAAAGGAGTACTTTTCCTTTGAAATGAAAGCCGTACTTAACAACATGAAATGATCACAGATGTTGTCTATATATAGATCAAGAAGAGAAAACAAACGTTAATGATTCACATAATGTTTCCCCACTGTGTTGCACTCTGAGAATATTACACGCTCATGGAAACCATATCGTAGACACTTTCATAACCTATTATTTGCTATTTCTCAGCAGTGACACAACATATGTCTGTATGATAATATTTCTGTATGTTTTGCTCAGTAAATATTCTACTGTAAATGTTTGTTCAAAATGATTGGTAAAGGAAAAATCTACCTCTATGAACTTATCCTAATATTCCAGTCCAAGGGGTAACTAGAAGATCTGCTTACCTTACCACAGCTCCAATGCTGCCAATCCGTCAACTGCAAAGCTGGGAGTTGTGCTTCTGGGCTCTGGCTGGTGGGTGGGCGTGGCCTCTGTACGGCCGGCTCTGATTGTAAACAATGGGAGCCACTGTACATGGAAATTTCTGCAGTATGGAACAGAAGTAAACTTTTCTCTTAAATTATAATTAAAGTTGATGACGTCTCTGGATTTTCCACCTGGTAATGTGTATTATCTTAGTATCAGTAATGTTTTAGTGAATTATATCCACCAGTATGTTATGAATGGCATAAAGTAAGACCATAGCACTTCTTTGGGGCTATTGCCAAGATCAGAAGAGACCAGTGGAATAAAGATATTGTGCTTTCAACTATAGTATGCCTGACAACTATGGTCACTTTAACTTGATTCTATACCCAGGAATGAAGTTTATGTCATCACCTTCTATCCCCAGCCCAAAGACGCAAAACAGCCTGTGTTTCTTGTTTTACTTAAACCTTTGCCCAATATTCATAAAAACACTAACAGGATGCAGTATAATGCTCAAATGGTGGCCATATGGCTCCCTGGTCGCTCAGCAGCCTCCCCCCTGCATTTCAAGAGATTATTCAGTTACACACAATTTAGCATTAGTCAGAGTCATATCGGATATAATAACTGCAAAAAATCAGAAAGCACTACAAGCTAAACTGCCATATACAGCTTATGTGGTAGTTTAGCTTGTAACTGAATGTATAATCGCTGGAAAGCAACAGAGAGGGCTGTTGCAAAGTCATGGAGCACCATTTGAAAAGCAGGTCGCATCCAGTTAGTGTTTTTATGAATATAAGACAAAGGCTTTAGTAAAAAAAAAAAAGAAACACAAGCTGTACTGGGGCACTGCGCTGGGAATAGAAGGCGATGATGAAACTTTCTGTCTGAGCATAAGATCACTTTATTATTAGGCAGTTATGGGTGCGCAATTATCAACCGTAAAAGTGGCATGGTGCTTTTCAACACCTGTTTTCTTTGTTTTTCTTTCTGTCATCAGATGAAAATCGGAAGCTTGGCTAGATTTTTTTGACACAGGAAGTATAAGTAACTCCTCCTCCTCCCATCTAGCATTTATATGGATTTTCAGTATTAGACTCTTTTTGGAACAAAGCAAAAAATAAAAATAGATCTTGATATGTCACATGACCCATTCCCTTACAATAGATAAAACACATCATATGCTGGTCTATTTATGCCTGAAAGGTGTTAGTGTTATATATATTTTTTCTTAATTTTATTTATTTTATATATTCTATATACTGCATTTCGCTCTACGAGACGCGCCTGCCCCTAAAATGCACCTAGGGTTTAGAGGAGGAAAACAAGAAAAAAAAATAATCGGAACCAAATAGTGTGCTAAAATACCCCCTCCTAATTACCCCATAACAGGCAGCATGCAGAATACCCTTCCAATCACCCCATTACAGAGAGTATGCAAAATCCCCCATAATCACTTCATTACAGACAGTGTGCTGAATCCCCCCCAATCCCCCCATTACAGACAATGTGCAGAATCTTCCCCAATCACCCCATTACAGACAATGTGCAGAATCTTCCCCAATCACCCCATTACAGGCAGTGTGCAGAATTCTCCCAATCACCCCATTACAGACAGTGTGCAGAGCCCCCCTCAATCACCCCATTACAGACAATGTGCAGAATCTCCCCCAATCACCCCATTTCAGGCAGTGTGCAGAATTCCCCCAATCACCCCATTACAGACAGTGTGCAGAGCCCGCCTCAATCACCCCATTACAGACAGTGTGCAGAATCCCCCCTCAATCCCCCCATTACGCACAGTGTGAAGTCTCTCTCATTTGTTTGCTACACTTTGGAGAATAGTGGACATATAATCCCTCTATGAGTGAACGGGTAAAAAAAAGTTTGTAGCATTCGCACCAAAGGACACCCTAACATCCCTTCCCTTCTGGGGGAGAAAACGTGTCTTATAGAACAAAAAATACGGTATATTATAATGTGCTTTTAAATTAATCTTAACATATAGTGGGTGATTTGCCCGGGTGATTGAAAAGTGGTTTGGAGAATGCCAGCAAATTGCCAGCTAACTGATGTGGTAGAATTCTTTAGCAAAAACATGAAATTTTGCTGAAAACAGACTTTTATAGCATATGCTGGCATTGGAAGGATCTCAGAATATATGTGGGGTATCTTGCACAGCGGATGGCGGTGAATCGCTTCATAAATTACCCCCATAGTGTGAGTGACATATGATAATATGCTAATTAAAGACTTACCATTGTACATTGTGTTCAGTAGAGCCAGGTGTGACTAGAGGGGGATTTGATTGAAAAAAGGTATTTGGTTTCCACATAAATGTTGGTTGTTACTGTGAGTCATATTGCCATATGGTGTTTTTATTTTCTTGTCATAAATTGAACAATGCCGACATTCTTAGATGAGTAATGAGCCCTGCAAAGGCAAAGATGGAAGCAAGACAGATTTCTTTTTTCTTAAATAACCTCTTTCTATAACAAACTGATAACCATGTTTCCTGTAAATATGTCTTGCTCAGCATAGCATTCCGTTTCTAAATTAATAAGATGCATTCTAATGAGGTGCGTGGAAATAATAAAGTATAGTTTATCTATGACAGTTGAATTACTATCCATACACTATGCCCTCTGGTATGTAGTGTTGCATCTCCTCATCTTCCCAAAGCAATCCGTAAACGTAAAAAAAAAACGACTAATTGCTTTAGGGTGAAGAATGGTGTACCTTCATGTCTGATGCCATATTCTGTTATGATTAACAGTCCTGGGACTTTGAAGGATATTTTAGCAAGTTTTGTATTGGTAAAAGTCTAGACTGCAAGTGGGCCAGTTCAACACTCAGATGCTGCAAAGCCATGCTGTTGTGATAGATGCAATATGTGGTTTTGTATTATCTTGCTGAAATATACAATCCCTAAAAGAGACATTGTCTGAATAGGAGCATATGTTGCTCTAAAACCTTTATATACCACTCAGCATTGATAGTGTTTTTCAAGATGTGTAAGCTGCGCCTTCCATAAGCGCGAATGCAACCCCTATACCATTAGAAAGGCAGCTTGATAGCAAGCTGGATGATTCTTCTACTCTTAATTCTGCAGAACACGTTGGGGTCCTCAATGCAATGCAATGCAATGCATTTTTCTGCAACCCTGTCTGATTCAAAGCCCTTTTCAAGATATTCTCAAAGCTGAGGATTGAAGCAAGAATTCATGGTTAGGATTCTCATTTCTATTCATGATTTTACAACTTACATGGCAGTTGAATCAATCACTGTCTGCGAGTTGATCTAATTTTCATTCATAAAACAAATGCTCTACATGCAGCATTCATTTTATCAATGAAACTGACAGTGAGCTTGGTTTTTATGAATAAATGTTTTTTAAAAAAATATCCATGGGCTTCCCCTAAAGGCAACCAGCGTAGGCACCCAGCATAAGGGCTCATAACCCATGGCTCAGAGGCCGCTTCGTGCGCACAGGGTTCTTCCAGTGGGACCAATACCAATGGGAACCGGGCTCTTCCTCACCCCGATGCCCCAAATGGGGGTGCGGGTAATATGTTGGTTTACCATCACGTCACACACCAAGTCCGGCAGGTGCCAAGGTTACTTTGGACCCTGGTTTTCTGTGAACCCCTTGCCAGTTCACCTCTAGCTTAAAACAAAAATACCACACCACACAAAATGAACTTTAATATTCTTAATTTCACTACTCATCAGTCCCTGTTTTTTTGCTTGAATCCCTTGCCAGGCAATGTCCTTATCCTCTTCCGCCACCGGTTCTTCTGGTCTGGTCTCCGCTGATCTTCAGGGCTCTTCTCTGCCCCATCCATCGCCTTCTTGTGGCAGTGTGGGGCATCATGACTTAACGCCTGTGCTGCCACTGGGATTAGGGTCTGAGGTAAGGGCCTTTTATATTAGAAGGTGGGGCCTGCATGGGATCCCCCACATCACTAATGATTTTACCAGAGGGGAGGGGCCTAGAGGGGTTTGCCAGAGGAAAAGTCATGTCAAAGTCATGTTATGATGCCCCACATTGCCACAAGAAGGTGACAGAGGGGACAGAGAATAGCCCCGAAGAGCAGGGACCCAGTGTGGGACACAGGACATTGCCCGGCGATGGATTCAAGCAAGACGATAAGGACCAGTGAGTAGCGAAATTAAGAACATTAAAGTTGACTTTGTGTGATGTGTTGTTCTCTTGAAACTTGGGGTAACCTGGTTAGGTGTCCACGGAGCCCCTATACCAGTAACCTGCATTGGAAGCCACCATGTAACCTGCCAGACTCGGTGGGTGCCATGACGGTAACCCTACATAATTCCTGCACCCCCATTTGGGGCCTGGGGGGTACAGAAGAGCCTGGTGCCCATTGGTATGGGAACAGGGTTCTTCCAGGGATGCTCATGGCTTGGATCATGGGACTGGATCCATATGGATCATGGAACTGTGTCATTTCAGTCTCACCAGCAAGTGGCTCTCTCAGGCCCTCTCTTCTGGGTAATTACCCAGCTGCTGCTAATTAGCATCCTTTAAATCAGCTCCACAAAAAAAATTCCTCACTCCAGTATCTGATTGCCTCACTGTGATCTAGGCCTGCTGCGGATAATTCCTAATCCTTCATAACCTGCAGTTCTGCGTCTTCCTTCAACCAGTCTCTGTTTCTGTCCAGTCTCCAGCCCTGTTTGGCCCTTCTACCCTATTATCCCAGACCTCCTGCATCTAGTCTCCTGTCCTGTCTGACCTACTAACCCCTCATCCAAGTCCTCCACTTTACCTGTACCTGTACTTGTGAGCCCTTGTCTGTGGAATTATTCTACAACTGTAAATTGTGTATATATTTATAAATATTGTAGTTATCCTAGCTCTGGCATGCTGTTAGTTTGTATATTTGTATGATTCTAGTTGGTTTGCTGTATTTAGTATTAGACGTAGGGACTGTTTTATATTCTTGGTTGTGTAGTGCTCACATTTTTCATACATTGTTAATTGTTATCTGTACTTGCTGTGTAGTACTTTAGCCGGTTTCATTGTGTCTTTGTGACAGGATTGTGACAGGATTGCATGGTGAACTGTGGTGAACTGTGTACACCGACAATGATTTCTGAAAGTAATCCAGAGCCAATGCATTGATGTACATTGCCTAACTCTTTTAATGATATTACACTATTGTGAATAGCTACCAGGATACAAGTATAAGCACAGAACTGTTATATTGAGTCATGTTTAGACAGATTAATGAATCTCTATATACTGTATATACACATATATACATATTTCTTTGACAGTGCAGCGTCAGGTCAGCTTTCTTGCCCCAGATTATTCCAGTATGGGGGTACTTTTCCAATGACGACATCCGCCTTCAAGACTATCACTAAACTGATTACTATTACAATTAAAAGAAAAGGAATATTGATAGTTGGTTAAACCTGGCCCAAATTTTGATTTGGCTTGACCAGACTCAAATAGAGGGAAAACTCAACAATAATCTTTTCATATTTTATGTTGGCCCCCTCTCCTCAGGGCTAACACCCAATGCACCACACATGTCCTCTGTTTTCTGAGATCATTAAAAGTTACCAAAAGCATTGGCAGGCACAATTTGAGATGCTCTGTAAATATCTATCTTCAGACATATTTCTGTCCATAATGTAAACTTTATAACATTTACCAGCCTCAGCATCCCGCTTCCTTTAATAATGAATGAATGCAAACTGATGGTAATTAGCAATGGCAAAAAACAATTAGCTTGCTGTTTTATTAAAAAGAATTTGTGCTGTTAAAAGTATTACCATCCTACTTCTCTCCAATCAAGTTGAGCATAATAATAGTATAATAGTTCTTGCATGCATTAAAAAGTTACGAATTTATTTTGTTTAATATGATTTTATTTTTTGTCCACTGTACACAGATAACTGTAGTAATTTACCAGCGTATGCAATTGTCTCTGGAAGCAATTGTCTTACTGTGATCATTTGGAGATAAGAAAATAATGTCAGGATCATTATACTGGACAATTTCCCTTACTTTGCAGAAAAGATCTTATTTGAAAGAAATGCTTATTTGGACATAAATGGGGTTATTTGCATTAGGTCATGTAGAAGTACAGGCTGCAAAATTTCTGTTGCAGAAATACAATCTTGGTTTATATGAAAAGTATATTGACTTTTGTTAACAATAATAATTCAAAAATAAAAAGACTGATTTTAAATTGGTTGCAAAAGGGTGAGCTGTTACTTTGCATTCTATTGTGTATTTGATTAGAAATTAAATCAATGACCCCCCTCCAACCAAACAATGTTCATTGCAGCTTTTAGACCTTGTTTTGCCAATGTCCACAACTTTTAAATGACCTTAAAAGTTTATGTGTGGAAACTGATAGAGTGCAATTTTATGCACATCCCATATCTGGGCTCCAAATCTACCAGCACAAATTGTAGTAACTCTAACCAGACCATACATGTCATGCTGGTACCTAGAGTAATATTTTATATACCTTTGGTTGTTGACTTTTATGTTTTGCAAGAAAACGTAGGTTTTAAAGTTGCCCTTCAGTCAAAAAATCAAAGCTTAGTAAATTGCTCTGCTAAAGCCCCTGTGTGGGGGCCCCTCTGTTGGTGTTTACGAGGTTTTTGAATTTCTTTTGTATTGACAGGGATTAACACAATGCAGAAGTTTGGAATAGCAGGCAGATTCTGCAGTCTTAAACATGCATGGCAGCGGCCATCTGCATTGCATACATTGGGCTTGATTCATTAAAGGTTGAATTCAAATTTTCGTGTGTTTTTTTGAGAAAAATGTGCGATTTTGCACACGAAAATTCCATGCGCGATTCAACATGTCATGGTGAGGAACAAAATGGATGAGGCTCAATGTGCTTTCTGGATGCCTGAGTATAGCCTGGATAAAACTATCGGGGGCACCATCTAAATATTAGGGGTTTTGGTCCTTTACCCTGACCGGGGTGCCCCGCTGTGTGAAACGCCCCAGATCACTGATCTGAACTTACCTCCTCCGGGTCTTACGGTGCATGCGCGTCCGCCCATCCAATCAGCGCACTCGGAGCCGTTGACGTCATGTCGTCTAAGTCTTCGTCTAATGCCAGAGGCTCCAAGCGCGCTGGCGGCCGTTTGCCCGCTTCCCTCTAACAGGGAGTGTGCCTGCGCTGGCCATTCACAATTGCCTGGTGCGGGCACGCGCCCTGCTTGAGGGATAGCTGGGATGCTGCCGCGGCTCACGCATGTGCCGCTGGACCGGGAAACAAGGTATGGGGAGAGCTGGGTGGTTTCATGCAGCGGGGCATCCCGATTTTGGATGCCCAAGGGGGAGGAAATCAATTAGGCCGGGTATCTTATTCCGATTGGCGTGGGTTTTGATCCACTTTAAGAAACTCTAAAGCCAACTAGTGCCAGATGCACTGCACCTGTGATAGTGCCAGGTAACGTCACATCTATCATCAGCACCGGTGCTGAGTTCCCTATAGTGCCAGACCAGGTGCCACAATAGTGGGTCATCCCAAAACCCAGGATATTTAAAATCCTTTTGGTGCATTTTAAAGTGGACCAAAACCCACAGCGATCATAGATCTTATAGATTTCTTGGCTGATAAATTCCCTCCCCCCGGGGCATCCAAAACAGGATGCCCCACTGTGTGAACCCCCCCCCCCGGTCACCCATAAACTCACCTTCTTTCCCGGTCCAACGGCACATGCGCGATCAGCATCCCCGCCATCCCTCTAGCAGGGCATATGCCGGCGCCAGGCATTTGTGAATGGCCAACGTGGGCACGCTCCCTGTTAGAGGGAAGCAGGGGATGCGGATGTCAGCTTGCTGATTGGACAAGAGGCTGCACATGTACCGTAGGACCGGGAATAGGTGAGTTGGTTTTGGCAACCTAGGGGGGTTTCACACAGCGGGCAAGGTCCAAAATCCAAGATAGTCAAAATCCTGGGTTTTGGTCCACTTTAATATGTGTGGTGAGTATACTGGTCACCATTCACAGATCCCACAAGTGAGGTGACACAAGGAGCCCACTGGGACTCTGTCATCTGGGGCCCACAAAACCCTGGAGCTGGCCCTGGATGCAACAGAAACCTTTATTGTGGTTTGGAAATGTAAGTACATCAGGCCTATATGGGCCGACCAAACTAGCACTGTTCCAGATATGTGCATGCTAATGATGACACTCAGGGCAACACTCACATTCATATATTAATGGATGCACAGACCAAAGTCAAAACTAAGAACTGCTAACCTACAAACCACCCAAATAAATCGGTACAATAACAACAGATGTAAAGCAATGCAAAGCAACATTGCCAAAAGGGCACCTAAACCACCATCACCAAAAAAAGATGCACCGAACCAATGCAAAGTGCAAAATTAAACATAATTAAACATTAACAATGACAAGTACTATTCCACATTAATTAGAAAGTCCAGAAAAACAAAGCAGAAAAAACAGAACAAAGGGCAACAAGAACAAAGAACAAATAGGAAGCAGTAGAAAAAAAATCTCACACACTGCATTTGGATATGGGAAATTTGTGCACTTTTTCATGGAGATTTCCAGTTGTAAAGTGATTTTCAACTGCACACGAAAATAATTCACCCGCAAATTCGCACACACTAATTTAATTCAACTGCCTTTGTGAATCGCTCCTAAATTTGAAAAATTCTCGCATGCAAATTTATTTTCCAAGCGCTTTTTTCTACCTTTAGTGAATCAAGGCCATTGTATCCTCTTTTGCGATTGCCACAGCCATAGAAATACATTGCAACAGCTCCCCTCACATAAATGTATTCTGCTATATTAGCTATTTATTAAGTGTTTGCATGTGTAAAAATGACAGGCAAGCTTCTCCTTGGTCCTGAGGCATATATCTCTCTCAATTTGGTGTGAACTGCTGCCGGCACAGCACCCCCCTAATTCTCATGTTTAAGCAGGACTATCAGGTGTGTGGCATGTAATTCAAGGGTGATTTTTATGCCATTCTACAAACTGCTTATGGCACTGATCATAAAAAGGGAAGCAATTTACTAAACTTTCTGTTTTTGGACTAGAGGTCCACTTTAAATGAGTAATGCTGGAGCCTGCTCTGAATCACCTGTACTGCTGAGGGTGACAGCCTTTAGATTCTGCTGAACTGTTTATTTTTCCTTGCTGCTCCTTGTGAATTGCATCTACTTCCTAGTGATTGATAGTTGACAAGAGCATGGCCAGCTGATGTATATTTGATGTATACCAATTTAATAAGATTCACAACCTTTTTTTGGTGACCTACATCACTCCAAACCCTAGCAAGCTGACTAACAATAGGCTCGATCTGTCTCGTTTTAGTGCCGATCTGTTTTTTTTGGAAATGTTTTCGCTCTCGTATGAGTGTGCGAGCGATTCTATGCATGCATTGCAATCCTTCTGTAAAGTTTCCGTCCGTTCGTACGGCAGATTATGTTACAACGTAGGCTTTCGTTTTTGCCCTTTTCCCATCGTATCCTCCCACAAATCCTTTATGTTTCCCGTTAGTTTCTGTTTCCCTTTTTAAATAAATAATCGTCCAGACGGAAATCCTTACGATCTTGCGCCTGCGCACTACAAACTTAACTCATTAAATTGCTCGCCTACATATTTGCCACCCTCAGTTCTACTACAATGTTTAGCTAAATCACTTAGCACTATCTTCCATCTTCCCTTTTGGAACCTTAAAGCTCACCCAAACCACTTCGCGGTTAGGTTCTTCTTCCATTTTAGGTCCCTAAAACTTACCCAAATCACTTCTCGGTCATGTGAATATTCATCTTTAAATATTTCTGGGCCCATTAGTTTTGTGTTAATGTATTTTGTAAATAAAATGACACTGAACCTTTTTTTTTTTTTATTCCATCATAAAATATAAAATCTTAAAAAAAATTGAAAATTTCAAATTTTTACAACTATAAAAAACTAAATACATAGCAATGGCAGGCCACAGAACATTATTCTTCATCTGTGGTCCCCAACGAGTCGCGCAGCTCCTGCATCTCGCCCACCAACTGAGGGACCCTGACACTCAGTTGTGGCACTCTAGCACGTGTGATCCCTGTTATAAAATGTAAATTAATAATTAGTAATTAAATTATTGGTATAACCTTGTTGGGGTCATACTGCAGTGCCTCCCCTGTATGGTCCAAACACCTAAATCTGGACTTCAAAAGCCAGAGGGCTCTTGCCACGACGGCCCGGTTCTTGCATAGTGCCCGATTAGAGAACTCCTGGCCCGCATTCTGCAGGAAGAACGGGCATCTGGAGCAAGGGCAGGAGTGGATATCCCCTGAAAGAATTTAAAAATACTAACATAAAATACACATTCTAAGCTACAATATTGTTTAACATGTCATCAAGGGCTAAAAACAGCCATAGGTTAAGACATAAGTCATCAACTATATTCATTGCCATACAGTGAAAATGGATTGATGGAATGTGAGCAAACTTACCCAGGAGCCATCCACCAGATAATTCTCCTGACTCAAACTGACGAAATAAGCCGGAGCTCTGCAATATATAAGCATCATGGGACGACCCTGGATGCCCTGCAAGAACACTGAGGAATCGCATAGCTGGACCAAACACTGCTTGTATGTTATGCGAGTGGCACATCTTGCGGTTCCTGCAACCAAACATGCTAAGGACTAATTAAGGTCAGCATTAAAATGCTTCTATAAGGCATACATGAAATGTATTGATTTAGGTATGCATTGCTATATAATTTATGGCCTCGGCCATGCTGATACATGCAATGCCATGGTGCTAAAGGCGCGCAGACTCCTCCACATAGCCGCAAAACATGTTCAACAATAGCAATCCGAGCCCTCAAAGGTCCCGTAAGTGGATCGGAAGAAACCCATCCTAACAACGGAAGTTATCTGAACGAACGAAAAATATCAGATTTTGTTTGGAAAATGATCCGAACTAACGGAAATGATCCGATTTGCTTTCGTTCATCGAAAGCGCATATACGCATTTTCCCGAACGTTCGTACGAATGAAAAATGAACGAAAAAAAGCAAAAAAAAGACAAACACCCACTAAAACTTTCACAGACAGCTACGGAAGTCCAGACGAATGTGTCTCTGAATCGAGCCTAATGACTTGGCACTCCTCAGAAATACTATTGCTGAATCTGCACTGCTATATTATGTAAAGCAGCTGATGCTCCAGTTCTAATAGAGGCCTTCTAGGTAGAGGAACATTTTAATGCCTATATTCGTTCAATTAAATATACAAGGCCATGGGAGTGTGTTTACCTTTTTTTTAGCCATTCCCAGGATCTTCTTCTATCCCCAACATCACACTGGGATTGAGGGTCACTGGGAAGGAAACCTTATATACCTTACAGTTGTTACTCATTGTCACTGTAGAGGGAGGGTCATGGAGGGAAATCTCCAAAGGATTTATTCTAGAGTGACACTAAGGGCCTTATTCATGAAGAGATAGCGCCAGGTAGTGCCTTGTAAGCGGCAGGTAGCACAGCACGCAATTACACATTTATGAAGGCGATTCTGGTGAGCGACTGGAACAACGCCATGTAGCGTCCGATTCATCATTATCCCAGGCTCAGCGTACAGCGTCCTCGCTCAGCCTTGCAGAGCGCCACGTCTTACCTCTCACTACCTGGCACTCTCTTATACATTTCTAAGGACGATCCTTTAATCCCTTTCCTGATCCCAATTTTTTTTTTTTTTTTTTTGGTTTTAATAAAAAACTCAAATCTTTCAGACATGTATCCTGGCCTTGAATGGCCTTACATGTCTGGTATTAAAGTGTTTATGTTGCAATATAATAGCAATGTAATTCCATATGTTTTCGCTTTGTTACTAGTGGATACATGTTCAAAAACAGACTTTAATCACACAGCCTCTGGCACTTTGGGCTACAGCGACCCGATTTTGAGTGCCGGAACTGTTTGAGGCAGTTTTTTTGATGAATGTGTTGTGAGTCAGTCGCACTGAGCTGGCGCTACCATTCGCTCCCATACAACGTAGTACTGCGAATCACATAACATATTCAACAATGCTGGCCAGTGACTGAGGCACTCTGAAACAACGAACCATGGCCAAGCACAGCGACTACTAGTGTTCACTCTGAAATCCGCTCTACAGACACTCATCTGTTGCTACCTGGCATTAGTAATGAATCAGCCTGACCTTCAGATGTCGTTAAGTCCCCAGAGTATGTATTTTTACTGTTTAAGCTCTTGTGAAATTGTAAGGTGGTTCCATGGACCTTTCTATCAGTTTAAAGCGGAATGAAACCCGTTATTTTGACTATCCTAGGTTTTGTTCCCTGCCCCAGGAGCATCCCAGTTTGGGCTGCCTCACTGTGTTAAACCTCCTAGATCACCCATAGTAACTCACCTTTACATGGTCCTATGGCACATGGGCAGGTTCTCGTCCAATCAGAGCTGTTTGCCGTGCACATGTATGGAAAATGGCTCTGGCACAATCAGTAGTGTGAGTGCAGGCTCACTCCGCCCCGTCTACCTGAATGAGAGAACATACTCACATCCCAAAGATGCTGGGGATGCATCTGCCAGAGTTTACATCACGGAGTTAGCCAGGAAAAAGGTGCGGTGCCCTGGGGGAGGGGGCCCTATGCCTGGGGGAGCCTATGCCTGTTACCAGCCCCTATGCCTATTGTGATGTTCTAGCAGGCCCTGGATGGGGTGCATTCATTTTTATATTCCATAATGTGGAATTGTAAGTATGTGAGGATGGCGCTTAGTATGGAGCTGCAACCTGGTCAGATGGCTCGGCTGACAATGTCTAGGTAAGTAAGTTTATGGCGGATTTGAGTGAGGTCCACAGAGGGTTAAATCCTCTGTGGCTCCTGCTCTTGTCCTCCACAGGTGGGCTGGTTGTTAGAAATTAGAGAAAAATACAATCTCAATTGTCATGTGATTGTTTGGTCTCTTTTTCTAATATGTTGCTTTTTAATGTCGGCTGCAAGGTTGATGTTATTCAAAATTGCTGCCAATTTAGCACAAAACCAAAATAGAAAAAATGAGGCTGAGAAAGGTATGTTTAAACACTTATCCGCCTGGTCCGGGGGTGCTCGACCTGCCCTGGGCCACTGAGTGTGATGTGCAGAGATTATGAAGTATTGCACCGCTTGTGGTGCATCTGGAAGTTGGTTGCTTCTTAATGCAATAAGGATCCAATCGATGAATATGTTCTTCAAAGCTTTATTTCAAACAAGTGTTACACGCTAGCTTAAAAGATGATAAAATAAAAATAATGTGAACTAAAATAAATAAAAAGTGGGAAAGGGTGTCCTTATTATACCCTGGAGGGTTTTCCTCCACTTGCGAGAATGTCCTGCATTGCGCTGATCAAAGTGCGCTGTGTTATGTTGCGTGTGTGGGTAAAAGGTCGGTTCCTTGGCAATATAGCTCAATCCGTGCTGTACAAGGGTTAAAAGTTTTTCTTCTTTGATTATGATCGCTGCTGCGGCTTGTGGTGGGGTCCGACGCGCGTTTCGCTTCTCAGCGTTATCAAGGTCCCTGATGAGCCTGTGCAGCTCTTTTCTTTTATAGTGGTGGTGGTCGGGGAGGATTCTGGGAAATGTAGTCTTCTTTAGTAGTTTTTTATATATTCACTTGCTCGGCTTCCAGAAGCGCGTTGTTTTGATTGTCAGCTGGGGACATAGTAAAAAGAACAGGGCAGTTTCTTTGCATCTGGTGTGTTTATAATAGTGAAACAAGCATGTTACTGTTCAAGTGTTTTGAACATTATTGTTTATTCATAATTGTGGCCTTTCATGCATGATAATAATAGTGGTGAAGTGATGACTAAATACTGGGTAACTCAACTGGGGTTATGTTAATTTAATGATAGAGTTGATTCATATAAAAATTAATGAAATAAGCAAAAAGCATCACGTTTAGTAATGGCATAGATAAATAACTTAGGATGAATAAAAATAGTATATATTTATTATATATGCATAAATTAAATTTAGTGTGAAAAATATTAGTAAAAAATATCAATAAAAAACTTGGACAGTTAAAGTGGACCAACACCCAGGGGTGATCGGCCCGGGAATCTACAGTATAAGATTCCCGGGCCGATCACCTCACTCACCGCGGGACATCCAAGATCGGGATGTCCTGCGGGGTGAAAGCCCCCAAAAAACCCCCAAACTCCTTACCTGATCTGCCGCCGCTTCTGCCGCCGCCGCCTCCCACGCGCCGGCCGTCTGTCCAAGCGGGTGACAGCGGCGTCCAAGACAGCGCGTCCGCCTCCCGCGCGGCACTCTCGGCGTGCGCGCGGGAGGCGGACGCGCTGTCTTGGACGCCGCTGTCACCCGCTTGGACGTCGGCGGGGATTGGACGGTGCGGTCACGTGGGAGCGGGGAGAGGTGAGTTTTTTGGGGTTTCTGGGGGGTTTCAGAGAGCGGGACACCCCCGATCGGGGTGCCCCGCTGAAGTGGACCAAAACCCAGGATACTCAAAATCCTGGGTGTTGGTCCACTTTAAGAGGGTGAATAGAATAATGTGAATGATGAAATGTTTTTGTAAAAGAGATCGTCTGTGAACCTATTATTTTTGAGTTCATAAATATATAAAAGAATAAATAATTAAATGAATGTGTAAATAAATAAATGGCTATACATTGTATATTATAGAATTTCAGTGTTTAAAAAATTACATGTGATTAGCAAAATGGTAAAAAATGATAAAAAGATGGAAAATGAAACATAGTAGAAAGAGCGTGTGGAAATAAAATGGAGTTCATTTATTATCCAGGAAGCAATTCAAGTCAATTTCTATATTTAGTCCAGTGGGTTCTAGTGAGTTCAGCTCAAATATCCATTTTGTCTCTTTTTTTGAGAGTTCGTTTTAAATGTCTGCACCTCTCCAGTTGAGCTGAATTTTTTCTATTATCCAATATAGGATATTCTTTGGATCTCCATTGTGTGCTGCAGCAAAGTGTGCTGAGACGCTATGTGTCAGTAATTTTTTCCTGATATTCCTAATGTGTTCCGATATTCTAGTTTTAAAAGGTCTTTTTGTCCGCCCAACGTAAAGTAACCCCCAAGGGCATTGTAAACAGTAGATGACACCTGATGTGTTATGGGTGGTGCTATCTCTAAGTTTATATCTTATGCCAGATGCAGGGTTAGTAAATTCTGTACGTCTTCTAGGAAAGGTGGTATTATCGATTGTTATTTTACATGCGTTACAGTCTCTACATTTATGAAAGCCCGGAAGGTGTGTTTTAATAGTTTTCTGTTCGGGAGGGTTGATGTGGCTGTTTGTTAGTTGCTGTGCTAGTGTTGGTGGTTTGCGGTAAATGAATCTTGGATTTGTCCCAACAATTTCTTTCAAAATGAAAAAGTTTCTGATATTTTCCAGTGTTTCTTGATAACTTTTTCCACTTTTTTGTAATCCTTGTTAAACTTAGTGATGAAAGTCACTTCCTCCAGTATGGTTTCGGCTGAGCTCTTTAGATGTTTCTTTTTATTCTCTTCTGGGCCATTTTTGATGGATTACTCGTTGATCTCTTTAATTGTTTGGTTGAGGGATTGATATGTGTAGCCTTTTTCTTTAAATCTTGTTGTGATTTGTTTAGCCTGTTCATGGAAAGCTTTTTCATCGGAACAGTTGCGTTTTACCCTTTTTAGTTGTCCTTTGGAAATGTTTTTGATCCATAGTGGGTGGTGGCAGCTGTCTACAGGTATGTAACTATATATAACTGATTACGTTATTCTCTTTGTATATTGTGATGTCTAAAAAATTAATTTCCTGTTCTGCTATTTCGTATGTGAAGGAGATGTTCCATTTTATTGAGTTATAGGACTTCAGAAAGTTTTTAGTGCCATTCCATAATATGAAGCAATCATCGATATATCTCTTATAGTATATTAGTTCTTGTGGGTACATGGTGGCTAATACTTTATGTTCTCAGAGTGCCTTAAAGAGATTGGCAACACTGGGAGCAAATTTGCCCCCCATCGCTACGCCAGTCTTCTGGAGAAAAAAATTCCATAATGTGTTCAGCTTCAGGTTAAAAAAACCTGGCCTAAGTGCATCTGAATATGGTGCTGTTGGGCTCATAACTATTTGTAGTTAACCTTCAGGATGGGAATGATTCTGTGATTGCAACACTTTTGCTTTGTGCTGTTTCTCTAGTGAAATATATATATATATATATATATATATTTATTTAATGTTTTTTCACAACATCTTACATTTAAACATACACCAGCATCTGTACAAAGAAAGCATTTCACAAATAGAAATGTGTGTGTTTAAATGACATGCGTTACCATTGATTTATATCTCACTCTACTGACTGCTCAAAAAGGGTGAAATGCATTAGGTCAGTATATCTGTTGCTCATCTAATGTTGTCCTTACAGCATCACTATCCTGTTCTGTCCTCGAAAACCTTGCTCGGAGATATAAAAGACTGTCAATAAAACCCATAACTCGGATGCCTGAATGTGGCACATCATAAAAGTGAATTATTAGCTTTGTGTATCCCTGTACTCAGTAACTGTTATTTTGTTCACTCAACAATGTTTGGAGTGGGCTCCCACTTATAGTTTATGAAAGCATTGGTGGGTCTGACCTACACCTGTTTTATTGTCTTTGATATAACAGGTAACTCACTGGAGCACAAAGAGATTTATTTTCCGTGCTAAACAGACTGGAAAGACAGAATTATGAATGTCAGGCTTGATCATGGAAATACAATCAGTCTATTAAGTTAATGTATTGCATTAGCTGTAAACTATCCATGAATAATCTGTATAAAATGGTGAAATATTAGACAATCTAAAGTGCATGGACAACAAAGATACGCTTTTTCCAATAAACCCAAAAAATTTTTTTTGACCATGCAGGAGCCTAAAAAGAGGTAAGAAGGAGTACTTCCTTGAAATATTGCAAAGCTTTCAGATTAACTAATGAGATGCAACTTCTTATACTGTTAATGTGTGCCCATGGATTAACAATCTCAATTTTAGACAGTGTCGCCCTCAATTAGTTTCGACTGTAGAAACTCCGGTCGTATGATCCCCACATTTCTGGTGGAAATTTAGGTGGAGTTAAAGCCAAGAAATTCAAGATTTCATGAGTTGATATAATATACTCCATATAATTATTATATTAATATAATATATATATATATATATATATATATATATATATATTTGTGTCATAGTGGAGCCAATATTACTGTGGCCACTCGACTGTTTTTCAAACAACCAATGATAAAAATTAGCTGAATTTGCTTCCATCCTTACTGAAAAGCAGGGGAGTAACTTGAAGGGGTGCAACTGCACCGGGGTCCAAAAGGACAGAGGGACCCCATCTTATTTATCATATTTGGGCTCACTTTGAATCATTTAGAGAAAGGAAGCACCACTGATTTCTTCTGTTTCAGTCATTAGTTGCTTAGCTGCATCCAGTTGAGTTACAAGTTTACTGATTGAGCCGTAAATGGGCCCCATTTAATGTGACCCCATCACAGGCAGAAACTAGAACTTTAGATGTTGTGTGCTGTTATAACCTGCCTGCAGCTTGACATTCTATACAGAATATTTAATTTTGTTTGCATTATTTTTTTCTCCTCTACACCAAATAATAATTACATTTGTCTACACACTGAAGGAAATCACCAGCCAGTGGCTTAACAGTTATGTAAGATCGTGGCCTCTCTGTATAAATTCCATAGCTACCTGCTCTCATCTGCAAACATTTCAGACACACAATATTCCCTTCCTAAAGCAAGGCACAACTAGCATAGCATACTGGCTCGTGCTCCATTTTACCCAGGCTTCATTAATGCATGACCCTTCTTTTTGACCTACCAACACTTTTCCACTGGCTGTTAATAGCACAGCGACTACAATGTAAAGTTCTTTCTGACTTAAAGTGGACCAACACCCAGGATTTTGACTATCCTGGGTCTTGGTCCACTTCGGTGGGGCACCCCCGATTGGGGTGCCCCGCTGTGTGAAACCCCCCCGATCACCCGAAAAACTCACCTCTCCCCGCTCCCAGCGCCGACGGACAAGCGTTTTGACAGCCGCGGAAAAGCGGCTCCTCCGCCGCCGCCTCCCGCGCGTCACTCTTGACGCGCGTGCGCCCACGCCGGCCATTCACAGATGGCCGGAGCGGGCGCGCGCACGTCTAGAGGGGCGCGAGGGAGGCGGCGGCGGCCGGCCGCTGCCGAAGACAAGGTAAAGGGATTTGGGGTGTTTGGGGGGGTTTCACCCCACGGGACATCCCGATCTCGGATGTCCCGCGGGGAGGGAGGTGATCGGCCCGGGAATCTTATAGATTCCCGGGCCGGTCACGGGAGGGTGATGGTCCACTTTAAGGTCCTTAAGATCTATCCTTGCTAGTCAACGGATACCACCAATACCACCACCTATGACCTTTACTCCATGCATCTACACACACTAGCCTTCAGGATTTTTTGTATGCTCACCCCCATTTATCTAGTTTACATACCTCAAAGCACCCTGAAAACGTTTTGACTTACTGCTCACTCTCCCAATGACTAAATCTCCTATTTTGTTTTTCTTATAAACCCTTTGCAGCAAAATGCACTTCCAGGCTTGTATTGTCAGAACACCATCTACCCTACTTGAAGGTCTTCACTGAAGACCAAACAATGCTGATGGGAAAATGCTTTGGTCTGTACGTAGTTGGGCACATTTACGAAGAGCCATTCAAGGGTTATTGAAACAAAATGTGAGCGGTTGCCCTGTACAAGTTGCAGTGTGTACTTTAAAGCTGGCCAACCCCGATTTCCACGCTAGTGGGTGTGGGCCTGGCTGCATTCAAACAGGCTTGGGAAGGCATTAGGAATGCTGGAGCACCACAGAACATCCGCAATTCTTACCTTATTCTTGAATCTCGTCTGGAAATGCAGCCCTGCAATTGGCCACTAGCCTTCACGTGGGTTCAGGACGCATTCTCAGTTCAAGCAGCTGAAAGGGCATGCCCACGCACCTGCCGGTGGCCAGTCAAGGGGCTGCATTTCCACCGGAGGATCAAAGATAAGGTAATAATGCAGGCCTTCTGTAGGGCGATGCACAAGGGGGGCTCCAGCATTCTGCATTTTAAACCCAAAGTCTGGTTGACCCTGACAACTGCTACAGTTTTGCTTAATTTTCATTGCAATGGAAATAAGAAAATTGGATCAGTAATTGTGTAATATGATGATGTGTGGTATCATAACCAGAAGTCAAAATGGCTTTCTGACCTCAGCATGGTGCCAGTGTTTTCTGCTATTCTTACCTTTTAATTCCAGTGTTTGAACGGCATTGTCCCATTTACTCTGCGTGATTTTAAAGATAACTTTTCTAATGGGCCTCGGTGAGCTACAAGCCATAATTTATTGCCATATCCAAACATCACATTTTCACTTGATATAATCATCATATGCATTACTGAAGCTATCCTCTTATATTTATGAATTTAAACCCCAGGATATGGGTTCTTTGAAATGTAGTTAGTTCAAATGGCTCTCCTGTTGACAGCACCTGATTTCCATTTACCTTGCATTTTTCAGTCTAATGTTCTCCAGATAATGGATGTTGTGATTTTATTGTGGCAATAGGAGATTTTAAGACAACTGGGTGCTCTATTCACATTTTGGGTACAAATAGCTCACCAGCTGATAACAGGGGTATTTCTGCTAATAAGTAAACCTGATCTTATATTGTTTGGTAGCATGTGCCTAAAGCTCCACACTGGAAGTCAGTTATGTAAGCTATTTGAAAGGGCTTAAACCCATGCAGATATTGTGTAATAGGAGGAAGGTTTTGTGCTCTTGAACTGCAGGAGAGCAGCCCTCTTGATTTACACCTAAGAGCCCTGTTTCTAAAAAAGGTAAAATGTCCTGAAATCTCTGCGCAATCATCCCTTGATTGTAAGCAATCAACTGTAATGATTCATCATTGCTCTGCTCACAGCGGAAATGTCATAGATACATTTTAGATACATTATTTAATTGTGTGTGTGTGTGTGTGTGTGTGTGTGTGTGTGTGTGTGTGTGTGTATAGAATGACTGATAAGCTTCTCCATGCTTCTGAGACATATATCTCTCTGGTGTGAACTGCTGCTGGCACAGCCTCATACACATGTGTAAGCAAGACTGTTGCTTACACATGTGTAAGCAAGACTGTTGCTTACACATGTGTAAGCAAGACTGTTGGGTGTGTTGTAAGGTGGTTGCATCCATTTATTTCAGCAGTACATTATCTTGCATGCTATTCCACAATATTTGCATAGGAAGTTTTACAGCGGAGGTCTGCTTTAGGAAAAGTAAAAGTGCAAGAAAAAAGACATCAGAAAGGGGTACAGAGAAAGCAAATTCTTTAGAAGCAAATAATCATAAACCATTTATTCATTTTGGATGTGTGAAGAATGGTTTTTAGTTACTTTATGGTATGGAAGCACAACCTGCAGCCTAGCAGCCACATGCAGCCCTCACTGCCCTCAGTTGCGGCTCCCAATACCCCATGAAGAGTTGGAGAGCAGAGCTAGTCATCTTAGTAAATCCACTTTCGATGTCATTTTTTTTAAAGTTATCATTATTGCGTCCAAAATTATGTCTTCAATGTGCTAAACGTATCTTTTTTCTTTTCTATTTGTTTGCAACACTGTGTTATAAAAGAAAACCATTTTCCCTAACAACAATCTGTTTACCTTAGCAATGTACAATATAGATCAGAAACGTCCTGACTCTGGCTTGCTAATCATCTGATTGGCTGCTGCACAGGCGACAGATGTAACCACTTCTGCTGTAATTTAAAGCAGACCTTCACTCTGAATAAGAGTCTATCTTATATGTTTCCCACACTCTGTACATACAGATTGCTCACATTAAAAATCATCCTACCTGCATTTACTGCATGTTATGAGCCTTTAAACATCCAAGATGGCGGCTTATGGAAGCCACCATCTTATCAGGCAGCCTGCAAACAGGAAGTGCCTCCTGACTGTGCTGCTCTGCATTCTGGGACTGCTGACCTTTACCTGACCCCAGCTCTGCTCTGTCTGAGCAAAGCACAGCTATAACCCGCCCCCCTGTGCTTTATCCCGCCCTCCTCTCCTCAGTAAGGTCCGGTTTAACTTATTCAGATAGAGGGGATCACAATTGTGTGTCCCAGCAGCTAAAGGGTCAGCTGTTATAGGGGCATTCAGAACTTTTTACTCAAGGCCAGGAAAACCACTCCCTCCTTATTAGACACACTGGAATATAGGAAACTTGGAAACAGATAAATAAATCACAGGTCTGGGGGCACAATCCGAACTCTAATGAGTTTTTACATTTCAGAACAAACAATGAGGCAAAACAACAACAACCTGACAAAAAAAGTTATTTTCCTTTAACTCCTTCTGAAGCCAGGGAGGGGGGGGGCTGAAATGAAGCAAGCCACAACTAATGGTAGCTATTTTATTCTGGGATCTGTTTAAAAAGTAAACTTTCCCTTTACATATTGCACAGAAATTGCAATGATTGCCTAATGTGATTCACAGTGTCAATAAAATGACAGTAACTTTGAAGCCACAAGCAGGCTATCTATTAAAATAAAATAAAATATGTCTTTTGGGTTTGGTTTATTCAGAGTGATTAATGACAGTGCCTCTGAAAATATTTCGGCAGAAATTACAGCTGTCATAACAGATTGGACCAATACCCGACTGAAAGATGCAATCACAGACAAGCCTGACTTTGAGCAGTGGTTTCCTTGTAGGAAGAATACTCAATGCAAATTGCACAGTGACACTTTTGGCTTAGCACTAGTCCAATCCCAATATCATTTTGCCTGTGTAGTTTTTTCCTAATCACATCAATAAACACACACAGCAATATTTATCTGTAGACAGTTAAACTAGCTGCAGAATGAGGACAGCCATGTGAACAGATAACTGGGGAGGCTTCTTGCAACACTTCCCCCCATCCCGCCCTTCCGCCCCCTCCCGCCCCCTCCCTCCCATTATCTCTCCCTCCCTCTTTTGCTTCCCCCTCTATCTTTCCTTTCTCTTTCTTTTTTCTCTCCTTTTCCCCTCTTGTCTTGTCCTTTCTCTTGTTTCTCCCATTCACCCATTATCTGCATGATGGGTTTCCTCTCCTCCCCCCGTCTCATCTTGATCCGCCTCCCCTGGTCTCTTTTCGGTCACGGCCTGTGCCCTGTGGCGGGATCGCCGTCGGAGCCCGCATGCCCCGGGCCCCCTTGCCGTCCTGGTGGCTGGCGGGGGGAGGGAGCCTTAGACCCTGACTTGGGCTCTGGGAGTCAGGGAGGACGGGCTTGGTTCGACATGATGCAGTTCAGGTGACTTACCTATACGTGTCCAAAAGGACGAGGGGCACATCTCCTGTTGTTGACCCTCGCCTTTCTATGAATGGTGTCTGGTCAATTCGCTCCTTAGAAACTCTGGCTCTCGCCATCGGGGGTGTGAGATGCAAACACAGTGTGCCGTTAATTTCTACAATGTTTTACAGGGGGGGCGGGGGGTTTGACGATGCCCCAGCTGCGTCTGGAGGTGGGGGTGGGGCGGGAGCCCGGATTGATTCTATCCCCTCGATTCAAAGAGCAAAAGTTAAGTGATTTCGTATCGAGAATCGTAAGTTTGGGTGGGTGTTTGTCATTTTTTCTTGTTTTTTTGGCCATTTCGTATTCGCACGATCGTTCGCGCATAGACGTATATGAACATACGCATTTCGTACGAGAATCGTATAATTTGCGTTAGTTCGTGTGTTTTTCCCGTCCAAATCGTATTATTTGCGTCCGATCCTATTTTTTACGTCCTTCACATGGGCTTGCGCCCAATTCAGAGAGGTGATTGCTAATTGTTTTGAAGCCCATTAAAGAGCTGCTTTACGAAATGTTTGCCGGCAGCTATTTGGCCTCGGGAGTAGGATGGAGCGGAGCGAGTTTGTGGCACATCAAGGGCTTATGCTTTTTGGCATTGAGTTGATCGAGATGTCTGAGAGCAGATTGCCCCTGCGTCGTCGCATGAACATCGATAGCATGAATGATGTTGAGCTGTTCGAGCTGACCAGGCTTAATCGCGCTTCCCTCCATAAATTATATAGTGAGCTGCGGCCATGGTTAGCCCGCACCACAAGGAAGGGGCATGCAATTTCAGGTATGACCAAGATGCTTGGCTGCCTGCAATTTTTGGCGAACGGCTCGTTCCAGAGGCTGGGTGCCCTCTCTGTGGGGATGTCACAGCCTACGCTGAGCCGCGCACTGTCTAAATTTTTGGAAGGCATGGCTGCCATAACTCAAAAATATATTTTTTTTCCAGATGATATGGCAGCCAGAAACGCCATTAAGCTTGGTTTTTATAATGTGGCCGACATGCCCAACGTTATTGGTGCAATTGACTGCACACATGTGGCACTCGTACCTAGGGCAGCCGACGAGTATATATATAGGTATTGAGATTGGTTATTATGTTGCCCAACGTGTCATGTAACCTGTTTTCCTTTGCGGCAGCATATTTGTTTATCCCTCATTTGTGTAGCTGCTTTATCTCGGCTTTTCATTAGTCTTTCCCAATAGAGTGCAGACATGTTTTGTGGTTAATTTATTAGTTTGGGTCAAATATCAATTACCCTTTTTGTATGTTTTTTCCTTAAGGAATCGTAAAATGGGACACTCACTTAATGTCCAGGCCGTGGTTGGTCCGGATATGCGGTTTATGAGTGTCCTTGCCGGCTACCCCGGATCGTCCCACGACTCCTATATCCTCCGGCGATCTGGGTTGTTTCGGAGATTTGAGGCAGGTGAATTTTCGGGGGCATGGCTGCTTGGTAAGTGTGTCCTATTTGTGTGTTATTAAATGTGGCATTAATCTTGTATTTGTTGATATGTTTGTTTTGGAAAACTTTACAGAAGCGTCCAACTGCCTTTTTCTTGGCTCATATATTAGGAACTTACCCAAAAAATCCTTGTCTCGCTGTGGCCTTCAGAATGTTTTCCCTTTAGTTAGGATGTCTGTAAGTTCCTTGTGCCTAAATATATTGGTTTGGAGTTTATACCCAAGGATCTTTGACCTTTGGCTCCTTTGGGACTATTGGTCTTTAAATGTCAAAGTGGACTTAAACTGCATACATTGTAGTTTCCTGTGAAATGTGGATAGGGATCTTTGACCTTTGGCTCCTTTTGTACTATTGGTCTTTAAATGTCAAAGTGGACTTAAACTGCATACATTGTAGTTTCCTGTGAAATGTGGATAGGGATCTTTGACATTTGGCTCCTTTGGTACTATTGGTCGTTAAATGTCAAAGTGGACTTAAACTGCATACATTGTATTTTCCAGTGAAATGTGGATAGGGATCTTTGACCTTTGGCTCCTTTTGTACTATTGGTCGTTAAATGTCAAAGTGGACTTAAACTGCATACATTGTAGTTTCCAGAGAAATGTGGATAGGCCCTCCGCAGCATCCTAATTGTAACATGTCTGAAAACTACAAATATATGTAAAATACAAATACCCTTGGCCGTGCAGATGTTTGTTAATTAATTGGTATATAGAAGTGCCATTTTTATTTAGGTTATACCTTAGTGCAATTTTTGGGGGCCCTAATGTGCCGTGTTTTTTTTTGGGAACACTTTACCTTACATCATTATGATATCTGGGAAATTTTTGGTGTTGGTTGTGTTGCCTTTTTAATTTTGATTACATTTAATTCTCTGTTTAAGGTGATTCCGGGTACCCACTTCTACCCTGGCTCATGACGCCTGTGCTGCGGCCCCAGGATGCCTCTCAGGAAGCGTATAACCGTGCGCATCGCAAGACCCGGGCTGTTGTGGAGAGGGCCTTTGGTCTGCTGAAGACACGTTTTCGTTGCCTTGACCATACTGGGGGGGGCCTGCAATATGATCCCAAGAAAGTGATCGACATTATAATGGCATGTGCTGTTTTGCACAATTTTGCCATCATGGAACGTGTCCCACGTTATGTGGACAGCCTGCCCTCTTCAGCCGTCGAGGATGAAGCCGAGAATTTTGAGGGGCCCCCCAGTGAGTCTGGCCAATCTGTTCGAGCCAACCTGATCAGCCAGCATTTTAGTTAACTTTTTTCCCTGTCTCACCATTCTGTATGTCTGTGTTATCCTTTTTGTTACATATGTTGTTTTGCCGTAATGTGGCATTACCTCTAAGTAAAACATTTAGACCTTAATTGTTGCCTAATGTATTTCATGTAGTTTCCTTAGCTTTAGCTTTGCATTGTTACACCTCTTCAAACCAAAATTATCTGGTTTAGCCCAAGCTGTTAAAAATGTCTTCCCACTAAAAACGCCACAAGTATTGTAAGTGAATTTTTTGTTTTACTTTGAAAATGAAAAATTATAGTGGTTAACAGAAATCAGTCCACATACATCTGTGGTAACAAATGGATAACATTAAAAAAAAAACATCGAGCACATCTACACCTGGAAGTGAGTGGCACAACCAAACAAGGACACCCAGTCCAAAGGCCAGCCTAGTCCAGTCATTAATATTGCCTGTGCCCAGGGATATTTGGGCATGGCCATAATGTCACACAAACATGTCTGCAAACAGGAGGAGCACCAACCAAATACATAGGTAAAGCCATAAGTGGCCAGATAAACTCCACATAGACCTATGGCATTGGCTAGTGGCCTTAAGCATTACTCTAAGGAGCTATATGGGAGCAAATACAAAACACAACCTGCCAGAGCAACACAAAATGGATTGTTTGAAACCTCAAAGGACAAGTAAATACAGTGGGGGTTAAGAGAAAAGATGTCCCACACACCCATGGCTTAATAGGGTGGCTGCCCATAATACCCAGGTGGAGGTCCAGGTGGAGGTCCATGGGAATGGGACCTAGCCTGGGCCATGGCAGCATTGTGAATTTGAAACTGCTCCACAATGTTTCTCTGCATATTGGTCATCTCAGCCATGGCTGACTGGATGCCATTACTTGCATTGGCCACGTTGCTGTTGAGGGTACGCAACTCCGCGAGGATGCCCTGTAGACTGGTATGGATGTTCACCATGTCGGCATGCCTTTGCTCACGCTCTGTAACGAGCTGGGCGTCATAAGAGTCCCTTTGTTGGGTCCATAATTGAAGCAGGGCACTCTGCCTCCCCTGGGAAATTGTGGGGCGGCGTAATGGCGTCCGCCGCACAATTACCCTGGCTCTTGGGCGTGCCCTGCCGCGTGGTGTCGTACCCTCAACAGCAACCGGCCTGCTTTGCAAATCCTCAGCAGCAGAGTGAACACTGGGGACTGTAGTGTCAGTCTCCCCATGTGCAAGCACAATGGATGGAGATTCACTCTGCTGCTGAGGATTGGCCAGAGAAACATTATGGAGCAGTTCCAAATTGGGACCCAGGGGGAGTTCATCCGACGTGCCCTGTACGGAGACATCATCATCTTCCTCCATGTCCTGGATCTCTTCCATGAGTGTGCGGGTCTGTAGGGACATATCAAAAAAAAAAGGCTAAGTTTGCGTCCAAATTTTGGATTTCAACAGTTTAACACATTCTTAAGCACTTGTTAGTATTTATGCTACTAAATTAACTTACCGAAAATCTCTGATCTGGGCTCCTATGCTGTACGGACCTGGTAGGCATAACCAAACTGGGGGGTGAGTTTACCCTTGCTGAGGGATCATGCTGGGCTGAAGAAGAGAAAAACAAACCACGTAAACACACACACATAACCTTTTTTAGGATAGGTAATCAAATATAGCTCTATTTGTAATATTATTCAACTCTAGAGCAATGGTGACCTTTGTTCAAACACACGCAAGTTTACATAGGTGCAATGGCTCTGACAAACTGCTAAGTGACCTCAGTTCTAAGTCATGAAGTGTACCCAGTCAGCATACAACTTTCAAGGCACATTTTTGGATTTAGCCTACCATTCGCTAGGTCCGGGGTACTCAAACAATTGTTTGAAACGCCCATTTAAAGGTATGTGGTGAGAGGTGAATGTCTGGCCATGGTGCTGACGCAGGGGGTGTCTAGTTAAAAATAAAGACACTGGTGGAGGGGCTGGAGATTTCAAAGTGCCAACTAATAAAGGCTGCTTGCCCTTGCTGGGCTGGATGGGCCAGAGCTGAGGGGACAGGGATTGGATGGCTAAAGGGGGGAGTTAACGTATTGATGGTGATGGGATGGATGGAGCCAATCTGTTACAAATGTATGGGGCTTATGTGGGGGGGGGCATGGGGGGACTGTGGCAGATGGGCCAGAGCAGGGGCAGCGGGACACGATTGTGGCCAGAGAAAATTAAAATAAGTTACTGTGTACCTTGCAATGCCACTTCCTGGGCAGTACTTCATATTGCAATGCTATGTTTCACGGAGCCATGACATTGGGCAGGAGACCAACCACTACATGGCCGATCAAGGGGGCAGCTCTGAGCACGTCAACACAGAAGTAACTGAGTGCAGGGCTGTCTGGGCAGGGGTCCTTGAATGTGGTGGCAAGGTCCGCATTGGGACCCCGGGCCGCCAGTTGAGTCTCGCTGCTCTAGGTCACATATGTTTGTGGGTGGCTAATTAAATTGTTAACTCAAACACAACTCACACAACCAAAAGGCAACCCATACATAATGATGTGTGTTTTGTGATTGATTCAAAATATCTCACTTATCTTGCGAAACTTCATGACTTTAACAATACAATTGGACATTTGAACTTTGCCATAATGGCTGTGGGCCTAAATGTGTGATTCCCAGGGACAAAAAGAGGACACAAACAGCCACAGTAGTGCGAGGCCAAGCAAGGCAAACCATAGGGGCATCCCGTTAGCTTGTTACTAGTGAACTGTAGATTATTTAGCAAACAGGCAAACATGCAGATTTAAGAGTACTCACCGTGGGTACGGGTCGGTGAGTCTGTGTCCCTTAGACCAGCATGTCCACCGACCGCGACCGGATGGAGAAGTCCAAGCACAATCTCCTCAGCAGGGGTAAACTCCAATTTAGATGGAAAGCCACCGCCAGTTTTCAGGCTGAAAAGAGAAAATCGTTTGGTACTCAGAAAAGGTGCATACAGTACATCCAAAACATTAGATTTAGCGTAAACATTTAGTTACCTGTAATTATGCCTTTTAATTTCTTTTTGCCGTACAGCATACTTCAGATCAGAGATTTTCTTCTGAATTTGGGACACATCTTTCCTCTCTTCCCCCGCTGCATTTACTTGTCGGAGGATGGTTTCAAACAATTCCATCTTGCGCTGCTTGGTGGTGTGTTTGGATTTGCTCCCATATAGCTCGTCATAGTATAATGTAAGGCCACTAGCCAATGCCATATTTTGGTCATGGGAGAATCTCCCACTCAACTGGCCGCGGCGCAATGTGCGGCCAGATGGTTGGCTTGGCTGCTCCTCCATGTGTGCAGACACATGTGGTGACATTATGGCCTGGGGCTGGGTAGGGGAATGGCCGGATTGGTGGCTTCCCAATGACTGGACTGGACTGGCCAAGGGACTGGGTGTTCTTGCGTGGCTGGCCACCGAACTTCCAGGTGTAGATGTGGTCATGGGGGCAATTCGGGGCCCTCTTGGGGGGCTAGGTTCCCGGCTGGTGCCAGGTCGGGGGCTCTGTTCCCGGCTGGTGCCAGGTCGGGGGCTTCTGGCCCTGGATTGGGTTCGTCGGGCCCTGTAGGGGCTTCTGGCCCTGGATTGGGTTCTTCTGGCCCTGTAGGGGCTTCTGGCCCTGGATTGTGTTCTTCTGGGCCTGCCGGGGCTTCTGGCCCTGGATTGGGATCTGCGGGCCCTGTAGGGGCTTCTCGGCCTGGATTGTGTTCGGCGGGCCCTGTCGGGGCTTCTGGCCCTGGATTGGGTTCTTCTGGGCCTGTCGGGGCTTCTGGCCCTGGATTGGGATCTGCGGGCCCTGTAGGGGCTTCTGGCCCTGGATTGGGTTCTTCTGGGCCTGTCGGGGCTTCTGGCCCTGGATTGGGATCTGCGGGCCCTGTAGGGGCTTCTGGCCCTGGTTTGGGATCTGCGGGCCCTGTAGGGGCTTCTGGCCCTGGATTGGGTTCTTCTGGGCCTGTCGGGGCTTCTGGCCCTGGATTGGGATCTGCGGGCCCTGTAGGGGCTTCTGGCCCTGGTTTGGGATCTGCGGGCCCTGTAGGGGCTTCTGGCCCTGGTTTTGGATCTGCGGGCCCTGTAGGGGCTTCTGGCCCTGGTTTGGGATCTGCGGCCTCTGGATGGGCTTCGGGGCCTGGATGGGGTTCGGGCCCTGGATGGGGTTCGGGCCCTGGCTGGGCTTCGTGCCCTGGATTGGGTTCTTCGCCCTCTGGCTGTGCTTCGGGCCCTGGATGGGGTTCGGGCCCTGCTGCGGGGCATGGGTTTCCGAACTGCCCTACTTGAAGGCATGGCCGGTGTGGGCTCACTGGTGCTGCCTGTTCTGGGGGCAGAGGTGGTGGGTGCTGCAGTTGCCAGCTTTTTGGCTGCAGGAGGGGCACGGGGCTTGGGGCCCCTTTTTTTGGTACCTGAGGGTCCAGGGTCCCTTGGTGGGGCCGAGGTGGGAGTCTTGGATCTCAGTTTTCGGCCAGCTTGCTGGGACCTTGTGGTGGGGCCCTCCGCGGTCTTGCTTGCCTGGGGTCGCTTGCTCATCGCCTTTTTTGGTGCCATCGTACACAAATGCTCAAAGAGAATGAGCTTTGGGTGCAGGGACCTTTAAATAATGAGCCCAGCGTGTGACGCCTATGCGCACGACTACGCGCTCGTACGAACGTACGTTCGAGCGGAACCAGGAAACCGCTGGGGTTTCACTTATCTGCTGCCTGGAAGAAGCCTAAAGATGGCGCCCACTATCTTCACCCGTCAACAGGAAGAGATCCTCATGCTGGTAAGTGGCTGCCTGTGCATTTTAATAGAATAGTCAATGATGGCCTAAATGTAAATGATGCGTTGGGAACTAGTTTGGGGTCTCTTAATGTTTAATCACTGGCTCCTCACACTTCACCCTCAAGGGCCGAGCCTGGCCACGTTTTCACCTGTCTATGCTGATGTCCTAATTCGGCCAATTGCTCCGGCTTAGCAACAGTTAATTAACCTGTGGAGTAGCGGGGCGAGCTGTCAAACCTGGCCTGTCTCGGACCTTGATGCGGATGTTTGAGGAACACTGTTTTCCTAAGCCATAAAAACACAACGGGAAGCCACACACGTGGTCCAAAAGCCTAAGCATTAGGCTACATCTTGGATGTTTAAACCATCCTAACATGCCATAGATGCAGGTGGCCTGATTCTTGATGTTGGCTATTATCTGTATGTACATGGTGTGTGATACATATAACATAAGACCAGACTGTCAATCACAGTCAACGTCCTCTTTAAGGCACTCCCCAAAAATGGCGGCCACTCGAAATGTGTGTGTTAATGACATTAAATTCTCAACTTGTGATGCAACACATATGGGTCTGTGTGTAAAAGTAAAAGCTCTGTGTCCATTATGTTTTTCAGATCATGCTTCAGCGCCGGTATGACTTCGCGCCCAATGTGTGCGAGAAAAGGGACATCGCCCGGGAGATCATCGCCGAGATCCACCGTGTGACCAGCACCACCTTCACTCACACCCAGATAATGCAGCATTGGTCGGACCTGAAGCGTCTGCACATGCCCCGGGTGCGGAGGTTTTTTGGGATCCATTTCCCAAGTAAGTACAAAGCAATTGCATGGTATATGTTCCAAATGTCTAAGTTATGCCTTTATTTATAATGACTTTTCTTTGGTAGTGTTGGAAATGGATTTCAGAATTCGCCGCACCCGGAGACGTACAGGCCGACCAGTGCTGCATGACTCTGCATCTGTGAGTGAAGGTGGTGGATCTCCCGGGCGACGGACCTACCCCTCCTCTGTGGCCTCCTCAGACCAGCCCCTGGACCTTACCACAGAGGAGGGGCCAAGGCGCGTGGGCGTGGAGTCATACCTGGCCACGCATGGGGAAGGCTCTGGTATGTCACTCTTCATGTATAGGCACAAAGATATACATGGCAGGCCAAAAACTAAGTTATCCTTTATTATGTATTTGTAGAAGCTTCAGGAGCGGGTGAGATAGTGGAGGAGGAGGCAGCAGAGATGCTTGAAGTCGATCCTGGCGAAGGTGAGTGATGTCAGCCAGACTGGGAGCCAGATATGTTGGGAATAGTGACTCTCTACAAATACTAACCAAATGTCACATGTTTCTCCAGGGACTTCTTCACAGCAGAGCCAGGACCAAGGGCAGCCTGTTGGCCCCAACCAGCCATCTGTCGGCCACCAACTCCGTAAGTCTCCATGCCATTATTCATATTAATGTTTGCTTAGCTAATAACACACACATAACTAAAGGCGTAGCCAATGTGTAGTTCACACTTTAATGTGGGCACTTCGTTAGCTTAAAGAGGACCCTAACTAGTATTAAGAACCAAAGACTTAGCCATCACACTGTACCTACAGATTAGAAACATGGAAAAACACCCTTCACCCATCTAATGCATGTTATTAGACAGAACAAAACCAATATTGGGGAATATGGAATGCACAATATTTACAGGCAGCATGGGATACAGATTGAAAAAAGGAAGGTGCTGCCATGCATTGTGTGAGTGATGACCTTTCCCTCAACCCAGCTATGCTCTGGATTCCCAACGCACCACTGTAACCTACTCCCCTGTACTTTATCCAACTCTCCACTCCTCATTAAGTGTTATGCTTCAGAGTCCAGATGGCGGCGCTGTAATCCCCAAAAAACCCTAAATAACTTTGAGGTGGTGCAGAATCATTTGTGAATAGTTTTTGGTTTTCATTAAATAATGTTGAAGGTCCGGTTTAAGGAGTTTAAACACTTACCTGTGGGAAATGCATTAACTGTATCCCTTTGAAGAAGGACATATGTCATGCATTTACATGTATTTGATTAACCCTAAATCTATTTCCAGCATACAAACCGGTCTGGGACTCCTATTTATGTTTCTTTCTCTATTGGTTACAGGGATGATCCCCCAAACCTTGGCGGGAAAAAAAAAAAGAATTAAGGAGTTGGTGGCCGAGCTGCTGGCCATACAGGCGACGTTGGGGCCAACAGATGAAGAAGACGAGGAGGATTAGTGCCCTTGGTCCTGGCTCCTTTCTTCAAGTTGTTTTTAAATGTTTCCAAATTTTAAAACTTTTTTTATTGTTTTGGTGAAAAACCAAAAAAGTTGTTTTTAAAAAAAAAAAAAAAAAAACAAAAAAAAAAAAAGTGTTTTCCTGTTAAAAAAATACCAAATAATTTTATGTGTTTTTACTTGCCAAAAAAAAAAAAAAGTTTTTACAATTATTCCCAAAAAAACTAAGAAAATATTTAAAATAAATTATATTTTAAGCCTTCCGAAATGTGTCTTTTCTAATATGCACACACCCAAAAAATTACACAAACCAGAAACAACACACTTAGAAACATATAGACATATGTAAATTATGTGATATTCTTACGTTTTAGGGACCGAGAAATGAAGTGGGATGCAGCCGCTACGGGGTTTAGGTAAGTTTGAGGGACCGAGAAATGAAGTGGGATGCAGCCGCTAAGGGGTTTAGGTAAGTTTGAGGGACCGAGAAATGAAGTTGGATGCAAGCGCTAAGGGGTTTAGGTAAGTTTGAGGGACCGAGAAATGAAGTTGGATGCAAGCGCTAAGGGGTTTAGGTAAGTTTGAGGGACCGAGAAATGAAGTTGGATGCAAGCGCTAAGGGGTTTAGGTAAGTTTGAGGGACCGAGAAATGAAGTGGGATGCAAGCGCTAAGGGGTTTAGGTAAGTTTGAGGGACCGAGAAATGAAGTTGGATGCAGCCGCTAAGGGGTTTAGGTAAGTTTGAGGGACCGAGAAATGAAGTGGGATGCAGCCGCTAAGGGGTTTAGGTAAGTTTGAGGGACCGAGAAATGAAGTTGGATGCAAGCGCTAAGGGGTTTAGGTAAGTTTGAGGGACCGAGAAATGAAGTTGGATGCAAGCGCTAAGGGGTTTAGGTAAGTTTGAGGGACCGAGAAATGAAGTTGGATGCAAGCGCTAAGGGGTTTAGGTAAGTTTGAGGGACCGAGAAATGAAGTTGGATGCAAGCGCTAAGGGGTTTAGGTAAGTTTGAGGGACCGAGAAATGAAGTGGGATGCAAGCGCTAAGGGGTTTAGGTAAGTTTGAGGGACCGAGAAATGAAGTGGGGTGCAAGCGCTAAGGGGTTTAGGTAAGTTTGAGGGACCGAGAAATGAAGTGGGATGCAGCCGCTAAGGGGTTTAGGTAAGTTTGAGGGACCGAGAAATGAAGTGGGATGCAGCCGCTAAGGGGTTTAGGTAAGTTTGAGGGACCGAGAAATGAAGTTGGATGCAGCCGCTAAGGGGTTTAGGTAAGTTTGAGGGACCGAGAAATGAAGTGGGATGCAGCCGCTAAGGGGTTTAGGTAAGTTTGAGGGACCGAGAAATGAAGTTGGATGCAGCCGCTAAGGGGTTTAGGTAAGTTTGAGGGACCGAGAAATGAAGTTGGATGCAAGCGCTAAGGGGTTTAGGTAAGTTTGAGGGACCGAGAAATGAAGTTGGATGCAGCCGCTAAGGGGTTTAGGTAAGTTTGAGGGACCGAGAAATGAAGTTGGATGCAGCCGCTAAGGGGTTTAGGTAAGTTTGAGGGACCGAGAAATGAAGTTGGATGCAAGCGCTAAGGGGTTTAGGTAAGTTTGAGGGACCGAGAAATGAAGTTGGATGCAAGCGCTAAGGGGTTTAGGTAAGTTTGAGGGACCGAGAAATGAAGTTGGATGCAAGCGCTAAGGGGTTTAGGTAAGTTTCTGGTTGAGGGTGCGCATGCGCAAGATCTTATAAACATACGAACGCACGAATCTAAGAGGCCAAAAACCAATGAAAACCAGAGGCTAACGCAAGTAATTGGAAGAGCTTGACGATGGAAGCTGCCGAAAAAACAGGCTGCCGCCGCAACAGGTGAGCACATGAACGTGATTTTTACGATTGGCAACTGACTGAGGCAAGTTCGGGAGATATCATACGAACGGACGTATCTTTTAGGATAGAAACGTATTTGCTTATTGAATCACTCGCAAGTTCATACGAACGCACGAGCGGACGTGAAAAATAGGATGATCGTGAGCAAAATCCAAGCTGTTACATGTTTCTTTGAATCAACCCATATGTCTGTATTACCTATTCTCTTATACTTGTATTGTTTCTTTATCTTTGAAAATCTTAATAAACAAGAGATTAAACTAAAAGATGGGGAGGCTAATTTACTGTGAAAATTGCGGGGGGCACTTTAGCACCTCTTCCTAGACACTCAGCAGCGGCCGCACCGCAACATTGGCTTCAGGCTGGCGGCGCTGTCAGCTGTAGCGCTTCTGGCCAGGCAGTGTTCGCAGCACACGGCTTTTATATGCCTATGCGCTAGTGACACCTAGCGCTGGCTAGAAGCACCACAAGCTGAATATATTTATTAAAAAAATAAATAGCGCTCCCAGCTGGGCTGAAAAAACTGAATTTCAGGCACAAAGCTTCTGTTGGATTCCCAACTTTTAATTTTTAGGATCCTGGATTTTTTTTTAAATAAAAATGGGAATTGCATTAGGGGCACTAGAAAAAACATGACATTGCTTTCTCACAGCCCAAATCACAAGTTTGCAGCACAACACAAACGTTCTAAAAATTCATCCAAAAATAATTACAACCAGCCCAGGGATCCCGTGGTTCAAAAAAATAATAAGAACCATCCCAGCCCATTGAAATATATGGGATAAGGCCATATAGTGTAGGGTGAGCACCTGGCCCTATCTGGCACTGTAGGGAACTCTTGATAGATGGGACAATACCTGGCATTATCATGGGCGATCTGGATTTTTGACTTGATAAATACACTGTTTTCACTGGGACCTGACACTCACCTGACACTTATCTGGCATTAGCTGGCACTACGTGGCTACGTGGCCTTAGAGTTTCTTAAAAAAAACTAAATATCGCCCATGAGATAGCTTAGCTAGTGTACATGCAGTTTATTAAACGATTTCTTGCTATAGATGTTTCCTGATCCCGTGAATACGATTTATTGTTGACTTTCTATTATAAAGGTCTTTTTTTTTTCATTTTCCATTATTATGAAAGGGCTTAATCGGATTCCTGGATCCTCTGCAGCAAGAAACTATCCTGGGTCCTAGATCTGTTTTTGTTAATAAGTCATCAATCATTTCCAGTGTAAAGATAGGAGACAAGAAAGTAAATTACATGCAAGCAATCTATTTTTTATCTGAAGTATGCCATAATATATGATTTTCCACATTTCTCTGATACATTATTTATCCCACCTAGCCTGAGAGATGTTTATTGCTGATTTTAATATAAGAGTCTAAATAATGTAGGACAAAGCTGCGTTGGGATAATTTGTAGCTGTAAGGTAGATTGAGGGATGTTTTTTTACAAAGCTGCATATCAATAAATCACAGGTGAATTTGGCACAAATAAAATAAATATATACACAGCATATATAAAATAATATACACGGCAGAAAAAAAGGATGGAAATTGTGATTGGGCAATATATAACTATTGAACAGACATATAGGAACAGGTGATTGTAGTTTCTGAGATTTGGCTTGAGCTAGAGTCCATAATGTGATCTCATAGTGCCACTATTAGCCTAGCCTATACTTTTTATATTTTAAGCCCTGTGGCCTGGCCACCAATGACTTACAAACCAGTCCACCCTCTTCTTTCCTTTTTGGGAGTTGATCATGTGAACATGGCTGCCATCTAGTTGCATCCTGGTAAATGTCTAATAGACTATATGATAGGTTATGTCTTCAGCTGGATGGCATAGTGCCTAGGTTGAATGCCTGGATGCATCCAACCTCCATTAGGGTCCTATTCACTAATGAATTTCATATCGCTCTGCCTCCTCCAAGGCAGATTTCTTACCAGCATATATTTCTGTCCTATTTTCTATTCCTTATATACATACAAGGAGTGTTCAAAGTGCTAGAGAGCTAAGCTTGTCTGTGCAGGTTGAGACACGTCTGAACATGCAATACACACAGTATTGATGGAAGTATTAGAAGTGAGAGGATGGCAAGTGCAGCACAGTGTGGGTCTGCAAAGAAAATCAAGGAAATGATCTTCTTATCCTTTGTCTTCTCTTTTCTTCTCTCTTTTTATTATTTCTATTTCTCTCTATTTTTCTTTCTCTTTCTTCTTGTCTTTCCTCTCTCTCTCTCTTCTTTATGCTTTGTTTGAGTAACGCAAAAAAAGGAAGGGAATGTATATACACTTAATATAAACCTGCACCCAACCAGACTCCTTCCCATAATGATGTACCTTACCCTGATCTTACAGCTTTGATAAGAAATGATTATAGAGCAACTAAATTAAGATCAATACTGAATGGGAAAGAAAGAAAAAAGAAAGGAATTTGAGCCTAATTCCCTGATTAAATTCTGTACAAAGGAATAAAAGACTCCTAAAGAAATCCATGAAAGGATGATTGCTGTATGTGGTGATGATGCACCTTCCTGCTACCAAGCAAAGTTTTGGGCCAAGCAGTTTAAATTAGGTAGATAATCAAATAAAGGGAGACCTATTAAAATAATCTTCAGAGGAAATGTGCCGAAAAGTGGAGGTCATGATTTTGGAAGGTTGTGGAGTCAAGGTCAGTGTTATAGCATCTGAATTAGGCATTTTTGGTTGGAAGGATCTCCAGTATTATTGATTAGGTTTTTTTGATATCAAAGGTCAGTTCCTGGTAGGTTCCACTGATGTGGATGCCTGTGTAAAAAATTTGTCACCAGAAATTTAGCCAAAACATTTTGATTCTCAAATTGTTATGGGTGATGAAACATGATGACTTGGGACCAAACAAGAGTCCATGCAATGGTAGCACAAGGGTTCAACCAACAAAGAAATTTTGTGTGCAGAAGTTGGCTGGAAAGTTCATGGCAACAGTTTCTTGGGATACAGAAGGTGTTTTTACATTTGTACCACAAAAGACAACAATTACTGGAGACACCAATACTTCAACAACAAAGGCATTATGTGCCGCAGTCAAAGAGGAATGGTACAGAAAGTTATTGGCTATACTGCTTCCTGACAATGCACCAGCTCGCAAGTCTCACGAATCAAACTTGTTATCCAAGAATGCAGCTTTATGGAGCTATACCATCCAGCCTACAATCTAGACCTGGCTCCCAGTGATTACTTTCTTTTCCTCTTTCTTAATTTGAATAAGTTTTTGAATGGGCAATGATTACCTGATCATGATGCAGTCAAAGACGAAGACGTCTCCTATACTAAGGAGCAATCGATCACTTGAGGTGAAGAGGAATAAGTGTGTTGAAGTCAAGGACCATTACATTGAAAAGCAGAAAGTTTAATTTTATCAGAAAAGTTAGTTTTAATATTCAGGTAGAAACCATATTGAACAACTCTTGTAACCCACTTCCATTGCATGTCCACCAAATACGCCTTTCATCTAAAGCTGGATATTGCAAATAATACACTGATACACTGAATACACTGAAGTTCACTTTGGGACATTTTTTTTTTTTTAATTATGCTAAACTGGACTTTAAAGCACAAAGCATCAAATCACAGGGGATCCCGGGAGGTGAAATGAGAAATTAAATGGATGTTCCCGTCAAGCCAAGGTCATAGGCTCCTGGGCCAACCTGTCTGGACTTGATGAGGTCCAACAGCTAGAAGGTGAACTGGAGCACTGCTAGTTACCCAGCAAAAGGCAAGAATACCTCAGAAGCAGCATTGTACAGCCTTAGTACAGTAATGGGAGACATAGGCCTTGATTCACTAAGAGTTGAAAAAAACTTTTAGTGAATCGCTAGTTAGGAAGACAATGAAAGTCGATGTCACTTTTTACTCTTGAAAAAAGTATTGAACTTTTTACTCCTTTTTACTCTGTAGTAAAACGTGCCATTGACTTTCACTGTCTTTTCTGGTGATTCACTAACAGTGACATTCTCAGGCTTTTTTCTCATGAATTTAATGTTTTACTACCATGAGAATCTTTTTCAACTCTTTGTGAATCGAGGCCATAATGTAGACTGTAGAATGGATTCAGACCATCAATCAGATCTAAGCTTCAAATTGTAATCTTATCGCCCTTTGCTGATACATGGTTGGATAAGCTTCCAATCCATAGTTGGATGAACAGGGTCAGTATCAAGAACATAGGAGTTAGGGAATGCTCTAGTATTCATGATTTGCCAAAGCATGGTTGAATAACAGGGTTTTAAAATCACAACACTCAATGCATGTTTTGGGAAACAAACTGGAGTTGAAGATTTAATACACATAGATTTGATTTTTTAGGACAGATAGTTGTTAAAGTGGACCAACACCCAGGGGTGATCGGAAATCGGGATGTCCCGCGGGGTGAAACCCCCCCAAAAGCCCCAAAAAACCTTACCTTATCGGCGACGGATCAGCCGCCGCCGCCTCCCGTGCGCCTCTCTAGCAGTGCGCGCGCCCGCGCTAGCCGTATGTGAATGGCCGGCGCGGGCGCGTGCCCTGTAAGAGGGACTCGCGGGAGGCGGCGGCGGCGGCTTGTCCGCCGCTTGTCCGTCGCCGAAAAGGTACGTTTTTTGGGGGGGTTTCACACAGCGGGGCATCCTGATCTCGGATGCCTTCTGAAGTGGACCAACACCCAGGATAGTGAAAATCCTGGGTGTTGGTCCACTTTAAAGTGAACCAACAGTCAAAAATGACTTAAACCAGACCAACACAACAAACAGTGCTCGTATGCATCCCTCCCCAAGGCAATTTAGATTCCTGCACACAAAAAAAACTTTAATTCCTACTGTAGCAAATTTTAGAAACAAAATGGCGGCTTCCTGTTACTGTGCACTGTCAGTTATGTCGGTTGAATCCAGGCAGCAGCATGGCTGAGATGCTGGGAGGGGAAGCTCCAAAATGGATGCTCTTTTCCAACTGTGCCAGGCTGTTGGTCTGGTTTGAATAACCAAATACTGAAAGTAGGTTGCCGTAGCTCAAATGCATGTTCAGTAACATATGCATGCACAACTGCTTATAGGTTGCCACAAGGTCACCATGCTTTTTTGTCTGTAGACACCCATCCCAAACACATTTACAAAAGGCTAATTGGATGGTGTTATTGACCTTTTGGTGCAGTGGACATCTTTTATTTTTAGTTGATCTAGGAAGGTGTTTGCTAGTTTACAATAAATTAGGTGTTGTCAGTCTGAACCTTTTGTTTAATTTGCCTAATCCAGCGTTAGAGCTTTAGCTTTTGCTGCATTTTCCCACAACATCCCCATTAAAAGTCTGCCGTCCCTAGCTACAAACTACACATAAAGGCCACTAGGGTTACTAAAAACTATATACATCAAAATCATATTATATTCCATTAGATACTTACAAATTAGTACAAAGAGACAATTCAGGCAATAAAACACACATTTCTAAAGCAAAACTACAATGGAAATGAAGGTGAAGTAATGTCATAACATAGGTAGACAAGGTTACAACTAGAGATGAGCGAACCGGTTCGGACGAACCGGAATTCGCTCCGAATTTCAGGAAATATTCGATTCGGCACGAACCCGAATATTTTGTGGTTCGTGTGGTTCGTATTTTGTGGTTTTGTGGTACGCGCTGAGAGCGGCGCCGGCCTCCACGCTCCGGACCTGCAGGTAAGTGTTTGCTTTTTTTTGAAATGCCGGCATGGTGGGAGCTGGCCGGCCGGTTCCGCTGACCGGCCCGCTCCCACCATGCCGGCAAAAATGCTTTTTTTTTTTTTTAAATGCCGGCATGGTGGGAGCGGGCCGACCGGCTTTACCGGCCCGCCGGCCGGCCCGCTCCCACCATGCCGGCATTTATGATGGGGAACTTCGTAAAAGTTCGATTCGGCCGAACCCGAATTTCTTTGTGAAATTCGGCGAATCGGCCGAATCGAACTTTTCAAAAGTTCGCTCATCTCTAGTTACAACCAGAATAACATCTTTCTGTTTCCTCAAGACCCACTTCCTGTCACCAGAGACAGGCAGTTAATGTGATACAAAAATCATAGGTACCCTCAAGTCTAAGATTTGTTAAACAAACCTCTTGGTTGGTCACTGCAGAAAATCTGTTTTCTCCTCTTTTACAAGAAGCATTGCACTGATATAGACTGTGTAATTTACTACGTAAATCACAATGTCCAATATAATCCCATTCCAGTCTATGGTCCATTGCTATTTGTATAGATGGACCTGTTATTTGCACAGCAAATCCTTTTCAGTCGCATTGTTTACTTTTGGATTTCCACTGCAATGCATTCAGGGTGATATTCTGCCAGCACTTTCCCTTGTCATCAGCGTTGCGTATTTCTGGGCACAGACCATATCATCAGATCTTAATGCAGTCCCTAGGCATGGTTTCATTATCTATAAAGGATGTTTGTTGTTTGAGGAACCTAGACCAACATTACATTTACATTCTCTTTATTTGATTGCAATGACCTGTGGAAAGTTTATTTTTAATTGGAACAATATTTTGTTATACAAGAGTTTCCTATGCACTCTACTTTGCCTCTATTCTTGGGCTACACTCATTCCCTGGTTGTACCACATGTTCAGTCAGCTTTTCATTATACTTCATAACTGCTCCAAGGACAAAGAAATCGCTTGATAAAGTTAACTCTGCAATGTGCCAAGTCCCTCTAACCAACATCTCGTATTGCCTGGTTTTGGCTTTGAATTATGCAACTTTTAATTTACATGCACTTTCTCCTTGCTGGAGTCTAACTACATGCAGACTATTGTCAATGAAACAGTATAGGGTTAAAGCCAGAAGATATGGGCAGGCTGATTCATTACTAGTGCCAGGTATCAGCAGATCAGCGTCTGTACAGCGGCGCTAAGAGCGACCGCTAGTGGTTCGGCCGTGAATCGCTATTACAGAGCGCCTCAGTCGCTGTAGTAACCTGGCTGGCATTGATGAATTTGATGTATGTCGATCGCTCTAACACCAGTACAGCGCTGAATGGGAGCGAATGGTAGAGACTGCTCAGTGTGACCGACTCACACCATATTCATCAAGAAAACAGCCTCACATAGTGCCGACGGTCAAAATTGGGTCGCTGTAGCCCAGAGCGCCACCAGACGCTGCGTGATTAAAGTCTGTTTTTGAACACATATCCACCAGTAACAAAGTGAAAACACATGGAATTACATGGTTTTAACATTGTAACATTAATACTTTAATGCCAGAACTGTAATGACACTTCTGCATAAAAATATTTAAAATCCAAAAAGTTTTCAAAAATGACTCTAGGCCAGGAGAGGTGACACAATTATTTGAGAAAAAAATTGAAAGAAAATCCTGTTTAAAGAGAAGAAAAGGAACGTCCATTGAAATGTATGGAACAGTGACAGGTAGCGACAGGTAATACCTGTCACTCTGGAAGCTAGAGCTCCGCCGGGATCCGCTGAGCCGTCTGTGAAAATGAATCGGTCGTTATGTGACGCTGTAAGACATGCTTACCAGAATCGCCTTCATAAATGTGGTATTGCGTACAACGCCCCGCGTTCATCAGACGCTGCCTGCTGCTTACAAGGCACTACCTGCCACTATCCCTTGATGAATAAACCCCTTAGATGCCATCCAGTTATGCACATTTGGATCTTGTTACTGGGTAAGCCAAATTATAGAATTTGGGTTGTGATTCTAAAACATAGCTTAAAAGTTCGGTTTGGTTTCAATTCTTTAACCAGAAATAGGAAATAATTCAGAGTAGTTTGTAAATAAGATATTTACCTCTATTCTACAAGAAACAAGTATTGATATAGATTGTGTATTTTGCTCATTTGTATAGGTCTACCTGTTATTACTGAGCAAAGGGGGTGGGAGCAGCTCCATCACTATTATTTATACAAAATTATCAACATTATTATTCAGGGCCTGGGAACCAATTTACCGCCCAGTTTAACCCTCTCATCATCTAAGTATTAAGCACCAAACATGTCTAGCTATGTGGAAAGACAGAGATTTGGTTGCATATATCTGCAGATACATGTGGAAGCCACACTGCCCGGCAAGGCACTCTGTGTTTAGTGTGGTCCCTACTCTGATCTTTGAGTCCCCATGCAGTGCACCCAGAGCTACTCACCTGGGAAGCTGCCAGCCTCCCTTTAGAACACTCCACAGGGAGAGATCCATGGTGGCTGAATCCCCCCCTGTGTGTGTTCGTGGCAATTCAAACTGAGCAAAGGGAGTGGGAGCAGCTCCATCAATATTATTTAAACAAAATTATCAACATTATTATTCAGGGCCCGGGAACCAATTTACCGCCCAGTTTAACCCTCTCATCATCCAAGTATTAAGCACCAAACATGTCTAGCTATGTGGAAAGACAGAGATTTGGTTGCACATATCTGCAGATACATGTGGAAGCCACACTGCCCCGGCAAGGCACTCTGTGTTTAGTGTGGTCCCTACTCTTATTTTTGAGTCCCCAAAGTTGGGCCATGCAATGCAGCCGGAGCTACTCACCTGGGAAGCTGCCAGCCTCCCTTTAGAACACTCCACAGGGAGAGATCCATGGTGGCTGAATCCCCCCCCTGTGTGTGTTCGTGGCAATTTGAACTGAGCAAAGGGGGTGGGAGCAGCTCCATCAATATTATTTATACAAAATTATCAACATTATTATTCAGGGCCTGGGAACCAATTTACCGCCCAGTTTAACCCTCTCTTCATCTAAGTATTAAGCACCAAACATGTCTAGCTATGTGGAAAGACAGAGATTTGGTTGCACATATCTGCAGATACATGTGGAAGCCACACCGCCGTCGACAAGGATGATGAGAGGGTTAAACTGGGCTGTAAATTGGTTCCCAGGCCCTGAATAATAATGTTGATAATTTTGTATAAATAATAGTGATGGAGCTGCTCCCACCCCCTTTGCTCAGTTTGAATTGCCATGAACACACACAGGGGGGATTCAGCCACCATGGATCTCTCCCTGTGGAGTGTTCTAAAGGGAGGCTGGCAGCTTCCCAGGTGAGTAGCTCTGGCTGCATTGCATGGCCCAACTTTGGGGACTCAAAAATAAGAGTAGGGACCACACTAAACACAGAGTGCCTTGCCGGGGCAGTGTGGCTTCCACATGTATCTGCAGATATGTGCAACCAAATCTCCGTCTTTCCACATAGCTAGACATGTTTGGTGCTTAATACTTAGATGATGAGAGGGTTAAACTGGACGGTGGATTGGTTCCCAGGCCCTGAATAATAATGTTGATAATTTTGTATAAATAATAGTGATGGAGCTGCTCCCACCCCCTTTGCTCTAACTGTTATTAACACAGAAAATCCTTTTCAGCCATACAGGTACAATCTGACAGTGGAGGAAGCCAGGCCAGCATTGTTTACTTTTGGACTTCTAACCACTGCAATACATTCAGGGCGATATTCTGCCAGCAATTTCCTCTGCTGTCACCAGCATTGCATAATTCTGTACACAGATAATATTGTAAAATTCTAATATGATCCCCAGGCATCAGGCATGGTTTCATTATTTATAAAGGATGTTTGTTGTTGGAGGAACTTATTCCAGCATTACATTTACATTCTCTTTATTCCATTACAATGGTCATCCAGCTGTGGAAAGGTAGAATTATTTATTATTGGAATAATATTCTGTTATATGTAAGTTTCCTATACAATCAAAGTTGGCCTACTTTGCCTCTATTCTCGGGTAATACTCCTTGCCTGGTTGCCCCACATGTTCATTCATCTTTTTGTTGCAATCCATAACCACATACCATATTCACAAGGCCAAAGAAATATTTTTATTAAGATAACTCTGCAATGTTTCTCTTTTTCATGGTTCTGGCTCTGGATTTTATAACTTTTCATGTAAATACTCTGTACAGTCCAGGATCAAAGCCATTGAATCTAGTTCAATTTTTGCATATTTGATTTTTGGTATTGAGTTAGGATTTGGGTTGTGATTCTAATGTTGAATTATACATCACACTACTATAAAGCTTGATTTGTACTATATGAGGGAGGGGTGGGGGTGTGATAGGTCTTCAATGGCCTTCAATTGAAGGCTAGGCCTCATTAGGGTTGATTCAGAACTGTGAGTCTCTTTTTTACTCTTTTTGTTCTTGAGAAAACTCAACAATTCAACATCATATTTAAAAACAAACTGTACATTTTTATTGCACAGCTAAATATGATGCTGAATTGCACTGAAGAAAAAAAATCATGAAAAAAATGTTTTCTGTTAAAAAATGTGAGTAAATAAATACTCACAGCGCTTAATCAACCCTATTGTGGTGCCTATTGTTTTTTTCCATCTATTTGTTCTTTTTTGTCATTATGTCTAGAGATGAGCGAACTTCTTGAAAGTTCGATTCGGGCGATTCGCCGAATTTCCCTAAGAAATTCGGGTTCGGCCGAATCGAACTTTCACGAATCGCTCATCTGAAAAAAAAAATGCCGGCATGGTGGGAGCGGGCAGGCCGGCTACGCCTGTCAGCGGGCCGCCGGCCCGCTGACAGGGTAGCCGGCCTGCCCGCTCCCACCATGCCTGCATTTGTTTAAAAAGCAAACACTTACCTGCATGGTCGGAGCGTGGAGGCCAGCGCCGCTCTCAGCTGTCATCAGAGGACGCGTCATCAGAGGGCGCGTCATCGGAGGGCGCCGGCCTCCACGCTCCGACCATGCAGGTAATTGTTTGCTTTTTAAACAAATGCCGGCATGGTGGGAGCGGGCAGGCCGGCTGCGCTGTCAGCGGGCGGCGGAAGCCGGCTTCCACTGCCTGCTGACAGCGCAGCCGGTCTCCCCGCTCCCACCATGCCGGCATTTTTTTTTTTTTTATTTCAGGGAAAATTCGATCGGCACGAACCAAAAAAAATTCAGGTTCATGCCGAATCGAATTTTCTCTGAAATTCGGAGCGAATTCCGGTTCGTCCGAACCGGTTCGCTCATACCTAATTATGTCTATTCTTTTCTTTTTTTAGCAATATAGGCCATACATGCTATATTGCCATCTGTGTCATGCCACATCACTGGGGCCTAATGAGACCCAAGGGTCCACATAAACCTGGAGTCAGCCCTGCATGGCATATTTATTTCTAACTATAAGTATTGGCAAGGATACTATGTTTAAGTTTGTTCATCCTTTAGATGAGTAGAAATAAACTAGTGTATTCTAATTAACTCACCCTTATGTATGTTTTTGTATGTTTGCTTTATATACTAAATAGATGATCATTATCTACCTCCACATTTTGCTTTCATTTGACATTTCTTAAATTCCATAAAAATTACTTTGAAAAACAACCTATATGTTCATATCAATTTCACCTAAAAAGTAGCCACTGTAGGCAGCTCCTAAATGCTCTGTTCCTGGGAGCACGTGGAAGCTGTTCATCATTATAAATTGCACTAAATGGAACGCGGAGTCCAGTGTGCCCAGGTAGATTATGATGAATCTGGAATGTAATGAGGACATCAGTGTACAGGGGATTGAGCAGATTGAGTGGATGAGTACAAAATAGGCACTTATTTACACAGAGAGAGAACGCCTGGTCACCCACGCACTTTCTTACATTTACAAGTAAAGATTTATGTATTTCTTTCCAAAAGTATTTACTTTGTGTTATTAATGTAAGTTTATTCCAAAAGTTTCAGTTTGCCAATAGGTATTTTACAGGAATATTGTACTTGTGCAGTCCTGAGAAAAAATGATGATATCGCCTGAGGCAGGGACAGATTTTGGGAGCATATAGATGGAGAAACTGAAGGTTTTGAACCAACTTGCCACAACCTAAACTACCCTACATCTCATTTTATCTGTATCTGCCTGCTATATTGAACATGTTCCCCTACCACTTCTTTGTGTACCTTAAAGGGTATAAACATTGTTAGGCAGTTACATCCCAATTATAGATGAGAGAATTTCATAAAAACTTGATTTGCTGAATCAAATTGCTAAAAAAAAACTCACCTCCACTTCCGCTATCCTCCAGCACAGGTGTCTCCCAACTGCTCCGAGCTCCCAGCCGGGTAGATGACACAGATCTTCTCTCCTTCCAGCTTGCCGTCAGTTCTCCATGCTGCACGTTCAACGCCATTTTTTAACATTTTTAACCCTGAAAACTGGTGACCCCATTCACCAGGAGGGTGCTCTTGTAAAAAAAGAGAAAGACCACTGGGTAAGAAGGACACGTGCACATGCAAGTAGTGAACCTCTCTCTACTGCATTAAAATCTATGTCACTTACATAAGGACATTTACATTAGTTGAAGAGCTCTGGGGATGCCAAGAAAGATAAATCATCCTTCTTTGTATTACACACTCACCAGGCTAAGTGAGCCCTTCCAAAGTGCAGGGGCCTTTGAACTGCCCAGGTAAGCCTGGTTCTGGCATGCACACTAATTACAGTTTGCATCAGCAATCAATTTTAACAGCTGAAGACTCTAAGGTAAGAAAGAAACTCGGGGTGGGGATGGAGGTGAAAATAATTATATACTCTGCTGTGGGTACAAGCTATAGATAAAGGCATAGGCTTGCTTTAAGTGGTTAAAAAAATCTTATGTTTTCAAAATACAGTATCTGAATTTTGGAACATACATAGCATTATTTACAGTGTATTAGTAAAGATAAAAAAATGTGAAACGTGTGCTGGCCACCAGGGGTAAAAATGTGAACAAGGACCTAGCATGGAACAGGTTTTACTGATTAAAAAAATGGTGCAAACTGTGTTTGATGTTTAAAGGAATTCTTGACTTTGAAACCAGGGACATATGGGAAAAGCATTCGCTTTAGTGTAAGAGCAAACTTTCATCACTATTCAGCAAAGTCAAACTGCTCCACATTGGTGTGCACCCACATTTTGCTTGCATCAGGTGCCATCTGGAGCTACTCCAAACAGAATAATATGGACTCCCTCAGGTTACTGTAAAGTTGTTTTGAATTCTTATAGATTCCATGTTGCATAATAACAAGCTATTCTTTCTTTTATGATTGGCTGAGTGCCAACAAATAACAGATGGCCTTGCTGGTGTGGTGTGGAGAGCCTTCTGTACTGAGGTGTATTAAAAATCCTAAACCTTAATTCCACATGATAGGATAGGCATCATGTTGGGTGCATACATAAGAGGTAAACCCTTAATTCATATTGCTTATTTGTCATTATTCTAAATTAGGACACAAATATAGTAATATGAAAATAACATGTCTATGTTATTGAAGCTATCTCACTTCACAATTAGAGTTCTCATATGTATCTGGTAAAGAAACTACAGGATTCAATTAACATAATCCATTTAACAACCACTTCCCATTTAACAGCATTTCTAAGCTTTTTTAAAATGCCTGGGTAACTTACTTAAATAGAGCCATATATAGGCCTCTTAAGTCCAAATTATCTTTCTGAGCTTTTTTTAATGAAATTCACAGATGTGGCATAAACAAAAGTTCAGACACAGTGACATATTGCAAATTAAATATGAAGTCAAATAAAATTGCGCTCTTCGACTAGATAAAGAGTGGAGCTACTTGCACTGTCTATTAAACCACAAGCTAGGTCCATCTGAACTTTGAACTGACCCACTGCTTTTTCCTCTGACTGGGATCTCTGCCTGACCCTTTGGATTGAAGCCCTTTGGCTCTCTGGCTCAGAGACCTCTGGTTCTGTGGATTAGAGCTTCTTGGCTCTTTGCAAACGTCTCCCTTTCTGGGCAACTCAGCAATGCAATTTATTAGGCCCAGCCCAGCTGCACATCCTAATAAGGACAAATGCCTTGTAAAGACCTAGACTAGAGTAATCATGAATGCACCTAAGAAACAGATTACCATCATCCAGGCTAAAAGGGGGCAAGAAACATGGAGTTTTTTGGCCCGAGACCTTGCTCTTGTCCCTGCAACATTCCTTGTTTTCTTGAATTATTCTGGTAAAGAGGTACAGTGGAATACTTTCCTTTTTTATCGCCAGTTATGGTGTGAGATGTGCAGCAAAACAAACAATCTGTTTTCACAACTTCACAAGATGGTGTCTACACTTTCCTATTGTAGGTCTTATGGTTAATGGATGTTATGAGAAATTGGGGTCTTTAACTAAAGTCAAGGTAAAAGTGGACACATCTGTAACATCAGCCACATGATGTGAGATTGCATCTTCCCTATAAATTAACATACAGTTGAAACTGAGTTGAGCTTTATGCTTCAGGCTAGGGGTTAATAAGGGGATTGATTTTTAGCACTTGGTGATTTGATTGCATAAATGTGACATCATAACATGCAAAAATAAATAAATAAAAAACTGAACCTTGTGTGCTGACCTACCTTGGCCTCTGCTCTGCTGGAGAATTGTACAGTTTGATCTTGAACTGGAACACAGCAAGGTGTGATATGTCATTGGTGATGGTGATTTATTAATGCAGACTATGCGGTCTAATCCCTTTCCTTTATTTCAAATGGCAAATGCTAATTAAACTTTGTTTTCTCGAAGAAAGATCACACTCTGCAGATCAGCATGGCTGGCTTGGAACCACAGGCTGACTCTTTATATGGATTTTTAATTGCAAGCTAAAAAATCATACTTTGTCTGGTTGAAGAGCTTTGACAGTTAAAATGCAATTAAAATGCCAGTGAAATATTGTTGCAAATTGTACAGTGTTTGCTAATCTGAAATATTGGCGTTGTGGTTGCATATTTGCCTCTATGTGAATTCCCCTTTGCTTCCTTTGACTGAAAAGTCATTTGAACCCTAATATTGAGTTCACGATGCACAAATTGCGGCCTTTAGGCCAATTATTTTACATTTTTGCTCATATATATTTATATATGAGCAAAAATGTATTTTAATGCAAGTGAGTCAATGGCTTACCCAAATCCAACCAAATCTTTTATTTAGAAACTGGATAGGGAATGAGAAATTAGAATCAATTTGGATTTCATTTTGTTTTCTGTGACCCCTGTTCTGAAGTTGTTCCAAATTACAGATTGGTAACAAAAATAAGCCTGGAAAAATGATTTTACAAGGTTAAAAATAAAATTACATTTGGCTACATCTAGGTCCTGCGTTTACATTATTGACAAGTCACAATGCAAGTTCTATACAAGTTCTGTACAAATAATAATAATGTGTGCAATATTAATTAAAAGCATAAAACAGTTCAATAAAGTTTTGCACATTGTGGTCTATGGGATCTTAACTTACAGCTCCAATTAAAAAAAATGTGCAGCTTAAACAAGAGCACCAGTCACCACAAATTATATGGCATTAGTGGTAAATTAGATGCAGGCTGCCAGAAACATCAACGCTGTTATATTATTTGTTTGTTAAATCAGGCACTGAGTGGCACTGTGGCTAGATATTGGTGCTGAGTGGTGTTAGCTGGCTCTGACCCTTGAAAAATCAGGCTCCCCATTGTTTTGTACGCTTTACGTACAATTGGCTCATCACAGGACTGTCCCAGCATTAATACCTTTGATTTGACACAAATCTAACTTGGTCTGAGATTCTTCATAGTCAGCATTGAATCTCATTTGTAATCTAAAATTTTGAAAAAATATTTGAAGTAACTTTAGAAAACACATTTTTGACATACAAAAGCCATTGTTTCACCTTCTACACACCTTGTTACCACTCTATTTAAAAAATCAAATCCCTTGCGGCATTGGATTTTGCACTGGTGATCACACTGGTGTACTGCAGTGTGCATTGTATAGCATGATATATATATATATATATATATATATATATATATAATGTTTCTTAGGGGCCTCAGATTGTCATGTGTGGCATTTTAGACCACTTTCTAAATTACTCTGAAATTAATATTATCTGAAAACTGTCCAGATAGTGCCTGAAACTGGTCCAGGAAATTTTGCTTGACAGGCCAAGATGGTGGAATTGCTTGAGATTGAGCTAAGTTAGGGCTTCATGAGTGAGTACTGTCATAAGTTACGGCTGTTTTAAGGGGAGGTTGTTAATGTCCTCCAAATGGCCCTAAAGTTTAGCCAGCAAGCGGGGGGGGGGGGGGGGGGCTGGGTGGGTCTTGCCTACTCAATACATTTTAAAACTTCAGGCCAGAGGTCTAATAAGAGGTTACTAAGCCTCAGAAATCTGCTGCTGAGCTTGAAGCTGACAAAAGGCAAGAAGCCCCTGAAGCATTTTTGTGTGGAGTGGGCAGTCAAGTGTACACCTAAGTGTGAGTCTGTTGGTGTTGCCAAAGAGAGGACAGGCGCCAGGAGGGCGTATTAAAGAAGCACTGAGGTTGCAGGGGAAAGCCATGTTCAAGGTTAAAAAAAAATTAAACAGCATCTTAACTTGCCATGTGTTCTTCCAGTGCTGTTCCTCCTTTCTGCTCGCCCCCCTGATTGAGAAAATTCACTTCCTCATCTGCCCATTTTGTGCCACAATGCCAATGTGGGCCACCAATAATAGGTCAAGGAGCTAGTCCAAACCACGCCCCTCTTTATTGGTGGCTTGAATGGCGCTCTCAGAGCAGCCAGTCTAGCCCAGCTTACCACTGAGAATTCCAGTGTCTGAAGGTGAAAGTTCTCGGGCTGTTAAAGACCCGGCCCATTATGCAGATTTTTATGATGATTTTTGCTGCATCACAGTGCAGACACACCCACATGCTTCAGAAGAGAAATCATATGGTAAATCTGTAAACCTTGATATCTCTGCATTTCTTCGTTCATTTAAAAATGGAAAATAGCTAAGTGCCAAATGTAGCACGACACAACTGTGTATCAATTTGCTTTGCCTATCAATTTCATAGCAATTAGGGCTTAAGTGGCTAAATCAAGTATGGTATGTGGAACCTTTATGTGTGCTGGACTGTTGAAGGACTGTAATCTGGACTAAGAGACAGGAGACAAAGGGGAATGTGATTAAAAGAGAAAGATGAAGGAAGTGGAAAAGAGAAATGGGAGAATGGAATGTGTAGCAGACAAATGAATGAATGTGGACAAGAAAGGGACACATAGACAAAGAGGAAACAGAATGAAATGAATAGGAATAGGGTAGTGGTGAACATACTTTGTTGAGAAAGGAAAGTGATTTTGAGCAGAACTGCTGAGCATGCTGAGAGCTGTCGGGTGTCGGGAGGATGTCTTTCGACACCCCGTTATTAAGAATTTTGGATGGCCCTGTATGCCCAGACAGCTTGCACATCCCATTTGTTTCCTGGAGAAACTCTTTAGTAAGTGTCTGTAAAAAGAAATGTCACATTTCTTCCAGTAGATTATATTTAGCAAAATGCAACACATGTATATGATTTTATTTAAATCATCTAACAGTCTGCACACCAAGCATCTATTGGTGTAGTATATATATCACGCTATTCTGTACTTCATATTGATATGTTTAATCTTCTGGTGGTACGAAGCTGATTGTATTGAGCCATCCTGCCCAGGTATCCCCACATCTACCTCCTCCCATCCCTGGTGTCTCTATCTACATAGCGGAGATTACATTCTGACATTGAGTGTGTGGCTTAGAAGCTGTACAAGGTGGTTTAGAAAATGTAGCTGAATTAGCATTTGCGTGCCTCGGAGATCATTTCTACCGGGGGTGAAACTCAATTTATTCTACATTTCTTGTTTTCCTCGTTAAAGCTTCTTCCAGCTACCGGAACAATAGAGCCACACATGTAGTATCTGGCACCAGGGAACGCAGCAGAGAGGGTCTGTGCGGATTCAGCACTACTTTATGGTTTACAATGAATAATCTAAGTCAGTTTTGCTGCCGCTGATCTCAACATGAAGTTCCAAAATCCAGCATCTTAGGACAGTCAAAGATTCGGCATTTGGAAGCAAGACTGCAGGTTTAGGTTTGTTTCCTGTAGTAAAAGGGAGATTACAATTTTGATTAAAAGAGTTCAATGAACATTTTTTCCTCAAGCTGACATGAGGAGAAAAAGTCAGTGCTTCTTATTGAGCGAATGTAGTGACACATAGGCTCTGACTAGCCCATAGGGTGAGGATTGTGATGAGGGAACCTGGGCAGATTGGTGACCCCACAGGCATGGGAATAGCACTGGAGGGTTGCACAGGCTGACCAGACATGAGGGGGTAATGCTGGCGGCAAAGCTTAGCATGGACAGAATTGGAGGTGGGACTCGGCATATCCTAGAACAACGCCTGCGGCACCCAGCATGCCAATAATGGAAGCAGGGGACCTGGAATGGCCAAGAACAGCAGCAGCAGGGCACAGCAAGGCCCAGGATGGAGGCAATGGGAACCAGCAGAAGTGGTGGCAATGGGGCATAGCATGGGCAAGAATAGAGGCAGTGGCAGCCAGCACTAGCTGGAGTAGCAGCGACTGGTCGGTAATGGAGACAAAAGGCTCCAGGGAGACTGAGAATGGCAGCCGTGTGCCCCAGGGGGGCTGAGCACAGCTGACAATTGTGGCAGCGCTTTGAAGCTGGGCTGGGAATAGTGGTAGGGTACCTAGCAAGGCGTAGACAAAGCTGTTAATGAAGGCAGTGGGGCTGGGACTGACAAGGGATAATTTACTAGTCCAGGGAGCTCCACACTGACTCTCCATGCCTGTTGGTTTTCTAGGGCAGAACCATAATACTAGTAGGTCGTTTCCCCCAGGAATCAATAGACGGTGCACCAGGGGAAACAATCAGAGTAGTTTGCCAAACATTACATATGTGCTGCAAATGGTTCTGATTGGAAGAGAGCCTGCTCATGCATGCGCATGTTTGTATGGCCGATCTGGGAGATTTCACACAGTGGGGCATTCTAAATCAAGGATTGAAACCGGGGATAGTCAAAATCCTGGGTTTTGCTCTGGTTAAAGCTATGCCTAATTTATACTAGTACTGGGGGGTTATTAAAGAGGACCTCCAGTAAAAACTGACTGGACATCCCCTCATCAACACAAGTGCAACGTAAATTGGCCCTGCTGTGTGCCAACACCCTCAGCTAAGGCTCCAGAGCAAAATACATGCTTCGTCTGCATTATGTGCAAACAAGTTAGCTGTGGTTGATGAGCAAACCTAATTGGCATGCTCGCAGAGCATGAGCAGCACAGGCAAGATGATTCATGATGCTGTTAGGGCAAGAGAGATTTCTAGCCAGTGTTGATGGGAGGTCCTGTGAGAAAGGGTATATTTATAAAAGGCCAGTCCTGGGTGGTGGGGGGGGGGGGCAGGTGGTTATTAAAAGCTGGTCCCTAGGAGGGAGGGATATTGAAGAGACAGGCTTAAACGGAACAATCCCAGTCCGCAGGCTTAATCCCACGGTGTCCTCCACTATTAATGCTGTCAGCTCTGTAACAGTGTGCCCCCTGCCTGGGCCTGAATGCTCATGATAATTTTGAATGAGCCTAGGATGCTCATGTTTAGCAAGGCCAAGCAAGGAGTGCACTGTTGGCTGACACCCTTTCTTTTTATTTCTGCATGACCACGAGTGTTAAAGACTGGTCTTTTAATTCAATTTTTAAATCAGGCTGATCTTAGGGGTCATTATTTCATTGTGTATCTACAGGAGGGGTGGGTGGCAGATTAAGGGGTGAAATTTATGCTAAAAAGGCTGTCATTTTTATTCTGTTCAGAATTTTTCTTATTTTTCTCCTCTAAGCCCTAGGTGAGTCTTATGGTGCAAAAATACAGTATGCACAATATATATGAATGCAAATTAGTCTATTGAAGACCTGCACCTTCCCTTGCATTTTTGTGCCAGGGAGGGTACTAGCTTACAGAGACACTAAACTAACCCAGGACCACAACCTGGAACCCCATACAACAATGTCTGCCCCCTCCCTACATAGCCTATATTTGGCTGGACTCCCCTTGGTCCTCTCCATACCTCTCCATACCGGCTTCCTGGGGACCAAGTGGGGATGCTTCCCCTTCATCTGTGAGTGCTCTTCTGCAGGGATGAAAACTGTTACCTACAACTTTTGATCCAATATATTTTGTACTTTTTTGGGGTTGAAAGTCCAGGTTGGGATCCCAACATTCATATTCAACTATATAAGAAATAAAATTAAAAAGTTTTGACAGCACCATGACCTGTATGGAGTCTCACAGAGTCTGAAATACAGTAGAGAGGTTCTCAGAGCTACTCCCTAGAGTACCTTCAAAGTTAATGCAATAGTAGAGACTTTAAAGTAGATATATTATGGCTAGGCCCCTAGTTTGAACTGGGCCTTCTGCCCCATGGCAACCAGGCCTGTCACAGACTATATAGCAAACTGAAGTTCAGACTAGAGGCCCAACCATCAAATTATAGGCTATGGGGGATCCCAGACACTATACAAAGTATGAGCCCCCTGTAGCCTATATGTGATGGATAGGACCCAATATTAAGACTGCAAAGGAAGCTAAAGTTCAAACGGGTGGCCCAGCATTTACAATACTGGTTAATAGTTGCTCCAGGGACAATATATGCTGCATAGATATGTCCTCCCTATAGTCTGTATGTGATAATTAGTCCACTTGTTTGAATTGGGCCCAAAGGCAAATCAGCCTGTAGACACACTAATTCGTCATTAGTGCTGGAAGCAGTATTGTGGCTGTCAGCAATGGGCGCCAAACTGGAGTCTTGGCTTTCCTGCCTCCCCAAAACCTATATGGGATGGCTAGGACCCAAGGTTGAATTAGGCACCCAAGCAAACTAGCCTGGGAGGGTAGAGACCCTCATTCATAATGAGCACTGGCAGCAATAGATTGGCAACCAGCAGGGATCAGGTCATGGCTTCCATCAGGGCTATCTGGCTGGTGCCTTCCCTTTTTGGGCCCCAAACTGGAGTCTTTGTTGTCCTGCCCTGAACTTACCTACCCCCTTATGCCATCAGTGAACCCAGCATTGGAACTTTACTCACCTTTTCCTAACAGAGCTCTATCTGATGCGGGCAGGACATAGCTATACACCTCTAATAATAGACAACATGCTACACTAAAGTGCACAGCTAATCTCTTTCCTCCTTCAAAAAGTGCAACATGTTTGATTTTGGCTTAAGAAGAATCTTTAGCTGTGGTGGCATCTTAAATGGAGGTGCCCCCGGGGGGGATTTTAAAAGGGACCTTAAGTGGAACAAAACCCAGGAATTTGACTTTGCCTAGTTGTTCTGTGCCCCCTGTGTTAACCACCCCAAGAAGCCAGAAAAAACTCTCCTCTCCAGGCTCCAACAGTCCATGCATGGACTCTCATCCAGTGAGAGCTGCCTGCTGTGATTACATCACTCGGCCGGCAGCTCTTATTCAAATGAATGGGAAATATGGGCTGCTGCATCCTCCATTTCCCTGGTGGCACATGCACTCCCATCTCAGCCTATTTGTATGGCTGGGACAGGAGCGCACGAGACACTGGGGATTCGGTAGCATGCTCTCAATTGTAAACAATGACAGCCGTCTGCCGAATCATGTATGTAGTCATAGCGAGCGGCTCTGATTGGATGAGAGCCCTCACATGCGTCATTAGCAAGGGGAAAGGTGAGTTTATACGGGAACCCTGGGGGTTTCATATAGCAGGGCTTCCCGATTCGGAATGCCCTGCGAAAAAGCCAGTGGCCAGCCCTGAAATCTTTCCAGGCCAGCTGCTGATGGGTTTTGATCTGCTTTAAGCAGACCACCAGTCAATTTTTTCTTTTTTTTTTTTTTTTGTGAGTGGTGGTAAAATAGTCCTCTGAGCTAAAACCTTATTTTTCCTCATGGAATAAACACACTTTTTTTAAACACCTTGGCTGACACCTGTGTCGTCACTTCAAAGCATGTGACGTCATCTGAGGATAAAAAATGTGTGTCAATCTGTTTTGTAATCAATAAAAAAGTAGAAAATTGTAGAAACACAAAAAATTGAAATTGTTTTCTTGCACTTTTTGGTGTATTAGTAATAAAGCTTATTCACACGTAAGTGCACATACGATGTTAAACTTGCTTCACCAAATAATTGGCATGACCATCATTGATTAGCGTATTGTACTTGGGTCATTTGTGTTATAGCACTTACTGCAAGTCTTGCTGCTGACAATCTGCATTTAGCAATTTTGAGGCCTTTACATTTTTCCAGAAGCTTCCTGGAATTGGAATTCATATGGTTTGTTACTAACCGTGTTAGTGGGTTTGTAAACCTATACAAATATCAGTACTTGCACTATATTTTCTGCATTAAGATAGAATATATATATATATATATATATATATATATATCGGGACGTACATCCCATAGAGACAGTACAGGCACAGGCCCCTGGTGCAAGCTACCTGCACTACCTCTACAGAATGTCCAGTCAAAGCCAGCATACACACTTACCTGGCCATTCATGCCTCCCCTGTGCACGTGACGCACACCTCCCTTGCCACCGTGCGCGTACTGCTGCCTCCCACACCGCCCTCTGCTGTGCATGTGTCACTCTCCGCAGGCCTCTCGCATGCTGTGTGCATCACCAATCAGCAGTGGTGAGTTTTTCCGTTGGGGTGCCCTGCTATGGGGCAAAGCTCACCCTCCTGGTCAAGGAACATAACAGAATTACTCTAGAATTTTAGTGGCAGCAAAATGACTGGCTCATATCATTTTGGCTTCCATTCATTTTATTTTCTATAAGTTCTTTCAAACCAATTTGGTATTTTGAAAGGTACAGCAGGATTTTCTGTGCTTTTCTGCCCTTCACTTAATGAAAAACGCAGCTCTTGAAACAGCATGGATTTAGGTGTCATTGTGGCCTAAATAGTAGCATGAGTAGCATCACAGCGTTCAATTTAACACAGAAACAAAAGACTTGCTGTGCTAATCATTGTGTAAATCAGTTTCATTAGTCTAATCCCTATATAGCGATTATCAGGCGGTTCATTGTCTGTTTAATTTGGGCTGCTCTACCTAATAATTCATTGACAGACGCCCCATAGTGCCATCTCTCCGTGAGCATTTGAAGGCCACTTAGTGCTGAGTGGTTTTATCTGGACAGAGAATGGTGCAAAAGATTCCTAATTAGTGTTCAAACAAAACCAAATTATGGGCCAGATTAATTTTTTATTTAAAAAAAAGACTTTCATGAAAATATTTCATATGTGGGTGATAGCAGAGGTTCATTTAACTATAACATTTGTAGAGTGATAAAATTAACCCCTTTTAATTATAGTAAAACATAATATTGTCAATATAACAAATTATAGTATAACATTTTGTACAATGCATTAATATTTTTTAATATTGCATGCAAGGGCTCCTTTATTTATTGTATTACATGCTTCCACCACTGACCCCAGATGGGAAGTGCTATTTTAGACTATTTCACCTGCTGTCTCTCCCGTAGAATCCTGCCACTATAGGAAGCGATCTCCCCTGCAGTTCTGGCTTCTGTCTGTCTGGATGTGTACATGATGAGTATGGGACTTAATTGAGATATCCTTAAAGAACAATGGGTGCCTCATTCTGGCCTCAAACTCCACACATGCCCCCTTGTGGCAGATATGCAGAGAAATTACCAGTGCCAGGTGTCGTGTACAGTGACAGACTCAGCAACGCAGGTAAAAGAGTTAGTCTTGTGCTTCTAATGGCATTCCTGATCTGGAAGTGAGGACATTCCCTTTTCCAATTAAATGCATTTTAGAATGAATCCCCACCCAACTATTTAACCTTTACCAAAGTAATATAATAACTTTGAACATTTTTTAGATTGAAAACTAAAGTTAGTTGAGCAAACCTGTAGAAGTTCGGGTTGGGCAAGTACTGAACCTTCCTGATTGGTTGGTGGGCAGGTCTGGGCTGGGCAGGGATGTTGTCAGTGAGATTTGCTGACCTGCTGGTCATTTGTGATTGGGTGTGATTTGGGTGACAGGAGGGATAGCTGGTTGATGGGCTGCTTATACTTTGCTGTTGCCGAACCCGAGCAGGTTGCCGAAACCCGAGCAGGTTGAAGTCTGTGTCCGGGTTCAAGTACCCAAACCCGAAACGCTTCCTCTTCTTTAAAAAATTCAAATTGCATTATCTGAAAATACATCACTGGAGATGTTAAAGGGTTGCTCTAGCATTGTATGATAAAGTTTTAAAAGTTACATAATTCAGAACTTGCAATTGGATTTCCCCCCTATAGACTTTAATAGAATTCAGACTAAAGCTATCAAACCGGAATACTCCAAAAATGTGGCTATTCTGTTCTTCAGAACAGAACAGTGACACATTTCACTTGCCCTACCTTTCCTGAACATTAGACAAAGTTTAAAAGTACAATACAGGTGACTGTAACTCATGGACTATAATCGAAATAAAATTGGTCTTCATCTACCAGAGACTTAGTTGCCTAGGTTCTCAATTGTATTTACTTTTGTATAATTCACGGGAATTAATCCAGAAGGGTCTGCTCTGCGGACGCGATAACTTAGATTTGTGGATACGGTTTCTATATGTTGCAGCACAAGGACACTTTAAATCCTGAAAATCATTTTCTATTTGGTGGTTTTACGATGTTTTAGTTGAACATTTGTGATGCTTTCCACTCGACAACGCTCCATCCGTCAACTCCCAAAGTCTCATTTCGAGGGATGACTCACTCTCAATTCCCATCGCAAATTCAACAAGCGTAGAATTTTATTCGGTGCCCGCGAGTTATGATTACTTTATTAAATAATGACCTTGAGATTGGTTGCAAAGTATTTCTTCCAATGGAATTATGATCGTTTTCTGAAAATACTAGAAGCAAAAAAACCTATTTGGTGAACGCTTGCATTTTAAAGAATGTTAGTGTTTGTCCTAAGCCCAATTTCATTGTTTGAACTTCTAATGAAAAAATTACTAGACTAACATACTTGGTCATTACAGCTTGACCTCACCATTTATAACCTAAAAGTAGAATTGTTGAAAGATGTTATATTTATTCGATAGGTCATGTTGTTTTATTATTGTGCTATATTTGCAGAAAAAAAACATGGGAGTCCTGTTACAGTAACCCTCGCTTTCTTTTAAGTCTAAAGATTGGTGGTTACGGTTGTAAAACATTGTTTTGCCAATTGGATCAGTCAGAACCAAAACCGGAAATAGCCGGAATCGGATGTGACATTCCCAATTGGTAAGGGGCCCGCTAACCGGGACCCTTGTTCGGATTCCCGCCCTGAAGGAAGCACTACAACTCCGAAATGTTGCAAAAAATATAACTTTAATAATAGCAAAGATATAATGACAGCTTAAAGCACAAAAATAGCATAAAACATATACAATAACACTTAATTATAGCTTTAATCAAAACTGCTTAATGGTACCTCTCATTTATTTAAACTGTATCCTATATCTTTCAGACACATAAAATGCAAAATATAATCAACAACTATTCCATGGAATGTTTGGCTTACCTACCCAGCATGCATATTGTTAATCATGAGTCCAGATCACTGAGGAGCTCCACGGCCGATGAGGATGAGCTTGGGGAGGTCAGTGGGTTAACAGCCCCACAGATCACTGTCCATGACAGGCGTGCCTCGTCAATGGCTCTTGAGTCTCCTGAATCGCAGTGGCATGACCCTCATATTTATGGCGCTTTTCACCCCAAAAAGCTGGCCAAACTCCAAGAGGTACAAGCAACCTGTTTCTTGATAAAAGTTTATCTAATCTTCCATACTTATCTCACCCAAGAATTGGCCAAATTCCTAGGTAAGATAAGCAAGGAACATACATCACAAATCAATATTCTATACTGATAAGCCCCCCCCATGTCACGTCACAGCTGTACATTTTGAAAAACATGTTTTTGACTTAAAACTTTGGTAAACATGTTTTTCAACCTTATCTCCAGAAAACACATCTTAAACTCAATTTTGAAAAAACATGTTTTTGACTTTATTCTTGACAAACATGTTTTTCATTTAAATTTGCTATATCATAGTTGTTTTTCACATCCTGGACATGTCAGGACATATTCCTGACTTACAATTTGCTATGCTATAACATTATGATCGCAAAATGTCTGCCAGTGGCATCTATCTTAGAACACAAAATGGCGGATGATAATAACATTTAGACAATATGGTGGATAAAACCCAGACAAAATGACGGACAAGATGACGACCATGTTGCCATTTTACCTATTATTATCACAAACTTTGAGGACCATATTGGTGATGTTTAGCATTGTTTTTGTTTGCTGTACCCCAAAATTGTCACTATCCATCAGAGGCCCGTCAGAACCTTACATTCAGCATGATGGCTTGGATCTCAGAACTGCAGTGTTAATTTCAACCCCGGGGGACTATTAATCACTAGAAAATGTACCCGGCGCTGACTGGGTATAAAGTGTGAGTGTGGTAAATAGATTTGTTCCAAGAGTGCCCAGGAGGCCAATCTATGTCCTCGTTTTTTGTTAACAGGGAAATCACCAGAAGCCCTATACACCCAGAGAGTTATGCACTGTTTATGTAAATATTTATGTAAATTTTTATGTAAATGCACATTAGAATTAAATGAAAAACGTTTAACATCCTAAATACCTAATAGCCAAACTGAGATGTCATGTCATTATGACATTTATTTCAGATAAGTTTGCCACCTCGTCGGTATTTTTTTTTTATTTTACTGGCCACTGGCCTGACTGCATTTTATTTTTTTTAATTGAAGATGGGAAAAGATGGGAAAAGTATACTCGCAATTACATTTACCAGTAAAAATACTATTACTGACACCACCAGGTCATTGGCCAGTAAAGTAAAAAATAAAAAAAACACACTGGCCAGGTGGAAACCCTGAATTGACAGAGCCTGTTTATAATTGGATTGTTTGCTAAGATTTTAGTATACCTGACTACCATTATCTACATTATTTACTAACTGTCACTGCACATGAGTGAGGAGTCTATCTATCTATCTATTTATCTATCTATCTATCTATCTATCTATCTCTCTTTCTCTCTCTCTCTCTATATATATCTATCTATCTATCTATCTATCTATCTATCTATCTATCTATCTATATATGTGTGTGTGGGGGGGGGGTTGTGAGATAAAATGTTAAAATGTGACCTTCAGAACATCTCTATGAGTCTTTTTCCCGAATATGTCACCTGTGCATGTGTGGAGATTCTCCCATTCATTTCTATGGGATGGTGTTCCCCACCCCTCCTCTCCTGTACATCTGATGGGACCTTTGCTCTAACCTTCCCTGGCACCCAATGTACCTACCTGCCAAATTTGAGGTCAAACGATCAGGCGTTCGGAAGTCTATAGAGTACAGACAGACAGACAGATGGACAGCCATTCATTTTTATTCTATAGCTAACTGTAGACAACTATTTAATATACTAGAGACAATGGGTTGCTGTATGTTTTCCTTTCTTTAGAAATCATTTAATATTTTCTTTTTTCATATGTGATTTTTATTTTTTCAGAACCACAGTTGTGTGATCCTGGCGAGTTCCTCTGTCACGATAATGTTACGTGTGTGTCACAGAGCTGGCTGTGTGACGGAGAACAGGACTGCCCCGACAGCTCAGACGAGTCACCAGAGCGCTGTGAGTAATTCATGCTTTACAGTTGTATTTTGAGATGTTGTTCCTGATTCAGTAAACATTTTAAAAAATATCTCATGAAAATAAGGGTCATCTTATGCTTTATTTCACTAAAGAGAAAAAATAACATGCAAAATGAGTAAACATAGTACATGCTGATCCCCCCACCCCATAAAATACTGAAGACTCGAGCCCCCAAGATGTGAAATTGTAGAATCAGGAAGGCAGAGAAGCCCGCTGTCTTGCCACATTCTGTGTCCCAGCTCACATCCTCCCTACGTCCCAGGAATGTGACGCAACCACCCCAAGATACAGGCACATCTCTCTCTGTCTAACAAACTCCATTCAGTTCACTGACATAGCACCACCCTGAGTATCATGTACCCTCCCAACCTCAACAGTGTGTTAGATCTCCACAAGTGTTCTGGTCTAGCAGACACCCTGCAAGCCAACCAGCCGGGGTCCACAAGGCACATATGGCTCCCGAGCCACAGGTTGGGAACCTCTATTGTGGACCCTTCCAACCTACAATTACCTGCAGTTACCATCTCCTGCCTATACGGATCCATCAGACACCATACAAGGACTACAGCATGTTGCTGATTTCACTTATCAAGCTTGAATTTTTTTATGTCCAGGTTGTTATGTCCAGGTTAGATACAGCATTCTTCGTTGTATAAAAAGCAGGCTCAAGGCTGCACTACATTGTATCACAGCAGGGTGTTGCTCTTGTCACAATGTATAGCAGCCACACCTGGCTTTTTACAGTCCAGCAAACAGTATGGAGCTGGCTGGTTTTTACAATATAAGATCATTGCTTATACTGCTTGTTAAATATTAGGGATAGAGGCAGCAGCGTGAGTTTTAAAACTTTTATCCTCAGTTTCATTACTGTCAGGGCTACTTCCTCTATATGTTGTCATTTTAAACTAATAATTGTAAAAACAATGGGGTGGATTTAGCACCGGGTGCAAAAAAGTTAACTTATAAATCGTGCACTTTAAGTGACAAATGAAACCTGGCGATGAATTGACCCCTAGGAAGACTAATACAAGCAAGGATTTTTTAGCAGAAAAAAATAGTAGCACACTTTTTGCACCAGGTGCAAAAAGTGCCTTTGCCTTTCAATGTCTAACCAAGGAGTCATTTCAGCACCAGTTGAAAAAAGTTCACATCGATTTTCTTTCTTTCTTAAAGTGGCCTCACACCCATTTTCTATCAAACGGGTGTGGGCCACATCATGACAGGCTTTGGGGGGGGGGGGGGAATCCAAATTGCTGGATACTGTTGGATACTTGCAAAACACCCTAAAATCCTTACCTGAACCTCAAATCAAGGGCTGAAATGTGGTCCTCTGATTGGTTGCCTGCAAACACGTGGGCCGGCCTTGACCGATGACTGGGAATTACGGCCCACATGACCGCTGGCAGCCAGTTGACGGACTGCATTTCGGCCAAGGCTTGAGCTTCAGATAAGGATTTTGGGGTGTTACAGGGGTTATAGTTCGGGGGGCTCCAGCAATCTGGATGCCCTCCCAAGCCTGTCACCTTTGCTACAAAAGGGGTTTGGGATCGTTTTAACGTGTACTTTTTAATCCAAGGTGCACCTTGTGCTGAATCAACACCTATGCTTTTGTGATGCTATGTCAAGAAACTGTCAGTTGGTGGTTGTTATGTACATGAATCCTGCCATGGATTTAATTATAGGAAAAGTCACCTTTTGCAGACATGTCCAAGACTCTAGGGCTGGGCAGTATCGGAGGGTATTATCCTCTTACTTCTTGCCCTGCACCACAGAACGGTCTCCAACAGTCCTGGCACTTCCTGGCTCTGGCTGCACAGGGACTTTTCATTTTAAGAGGGACACAGCTGTCATTGCAAAAGTGCTTGCCATTTTTATAGGGGATGCAAAGGTCCCTTCCTGGTCTCTTTAGGGTGAAGTACAAAGGTGGCTACTTGTCTATGCATTTTGTTCAATACAAGAGTATTTTATAGTATTTTACAGCAGCATCCGGTCCTACCTTAGCTTGACGTTAGTTAATGGCTCCAATTTCTTGTACAATCTGATCATGACACAGCAACTATTTGCCTGAAAAGCTTCGATCACATAACAATGCCAAGCTGGCATAAAGACTTATGATAAGGGCAAACATAAAAAATAGGGAAGTGTTTAGGAAGTTTGGGAAGCAGATGATTTTGAATTCCAGCACGTCATTGGCTCCTGTTTCCTTTGTATAAAAGTACATGCGATGCACTTATAAAGTTTGTGAGATTTGTTTTGTTTGTTTGCCTGGGCAGTCCCTTAAAACACCCAAATAATTAACATTTGTCCCTCTATTCTTTGAATTTGCCATTTTTCTCTGCATTTTCTTTGGGCACAGTGCACAGTGGTGTGTGCATAAAATCTCAGTTTGTTACACAGAAAAGACAGATTGGATAGAAAGGGCGGTAGAGTAGCCATTTATGTCAAGACTACCCTCCAATCAACAATAATTCAGCATACACATAATGAACTAAAAACTCTCTGGGTTAACATGCAGACTAAGGAGGGAACGGTGGTCAGGACTGGTGTGATATATAGGCCCCCTGGACAATCTGAGGATCTAGATAACCTGTTAATAGATGAAATCAGTGGAATGGCAGAGAAGGGGGACGTTGTAATTACAGGTGACTTCAACATGCCTGATGTGGACTGGAATGTCCCAAGTGCATCGACATGCAAGAGCAGGACTATATTAGTGTCTCTAAAACAACTTGTGACATTGCCAACTAGAGGAGATAACATTCTGGACTTAGTTCTGACCAATGGGGATCTGGTGTCCGAGGTCAGGGTTTAAGAAAATCTGGGTTCCAGTGACCATCAATGCTTATGGTACAGAATAAATACAGACATTGTACAATCACACACCAGTACCAAAGTGCTAGACTTTAGGAAGACAAACTTCAAGGAAATGGTGTATGAAGTATGTAGAAAGAGAATTAGGTGAGTGGAACAGAGTAGCAGAAGTGAGTGCCCAGTGGTCACTATTAAAAATGGCCATCTTAAAGGCAACTAAGCAATCTGTGAAACAAACTAGCAAGAATAAAAGAAAGAAGAAACCATTATGGTTTACTTGGGAAGTCAGCACGATCATAAAAGAAAAAAAGTCTGCCTATAAAAAGTATAAAGAAAGTGGAAGTGTATAAAATTAAACAGAGGAAAGCAAAACTGATTATAAGGACTGCTAAAGGGCAAAAGGAGGAAGAAATGGCCAAATCTATGAAGAGGGGAGATAAAACCTTTTTCCGATATATTGGTGACAGTAAGAAGAAAAACAATGCAGTCTCAAAAATTAGAAATAGGGAAAATAATTTTATTTCTGGAGATAAGGCTGTGGCTGACCATCTGAATAGCTACTTTTGTTTGGAATTTTCAGATAGTAGCAGGCATGGCTATAGCACAGCATCCAGCTGGGAGGGTACAGCTCCGGAGTTTCTGGAGGCTGATGTCCTATCCGAGCTGGCACATCTAAAGGTAAGTAAGGTGATGGGTCCAGATGGAATCCACCCCAGAGTTCTAAGGGAACTTAGGTTTGTGATTGCAGCCCCTCTGACTGATTTACTTAACCATTCCCTTTAAACTGGCGAGGTTCCAGATGATTGGAGAATGGCCAATGTCGTACCAATCCATAAAAAGGGGAGTAGAGAAGAAGCCAGTAATTACAGGCCAGTTAGTTTAACATCTATAGTGGTCAAATTAATGGAAACCCTCTTAAAAAAACAGATAATTTCCCATCTAAAAATTAATGACCTGTTGGACCCAAAACAGCACGGCTTTACTGAGGGCCGATCATGTCAGACCAATCTTATTGATTTCTGTGACAATGTCACTAAAGTGTTAGATGAAGGTGGTGCTGTGGATATCGCCTATCTGGATTTTAGCAAAGCCTTTGACACTGTACCACATAAGGAGCTCATAGATAAGTTATTGAAAGTAGGACTCAATCCCTGGATAGTTCAGTGGATTTCCAGTTGGGTGAGGGATCGGTATCAGAGTGTTGTTGTTAATGGAGTGCAATCTGAACAAAGGCGAGTTACAAGTGGTGTGCCGCAAGGCTCTGTCCTGGGCCCCATTCTTTTTAATATATTTGTAAGTGACATAGGAGAAGGCTTGGTAGGAAAAGTTTGTCTGTTTGCTGATGATACAAAGGTTAGTAATAGGGTGGATATTCCTGGAGGTGTCTGCAACATGGAAAATGATTTAGCTTTACTGGATAGATGGTCAAAACTGTGGAAACTAGAGTTTAATGTCTCTAAATGTAAAATCATGCACTTGGGTAGAAGGAATCCCTGCTCTGAGTACCGTATGGGCAGTACTGTGTTAGCCAGGACCTCGGAGGAGAGAGATTTAGGGATACTGATTACTGATAGCTGCAAGATGAGTGGACAGTGTAGCCAGGGAGAGGGAAAAGCAAGCAGGATGCTCGTCTGCATAGCTCGAGGCATCACCAGTAGGAAGAGGGAGGTTGTGATGCCGCTGTATAGAGCCCTGGTGAGGCCACAGCTAGAATACTGTGTGCAGTTCTGGAGACCTTACCTGCAAAAAGACATTATTCAAATAGAACGTGTCCAAAGGCGAGTAACAAAAATGGTGGAAGAACTTAAACTTAAAACTTATTAGGAGAGACTTAAAGAACTACATTTGTACAGTCTGGAGGAAAGAAGGGAGAGGGGGGACATGATTGAAAGGATTGAATCAGGTTCAGGAGGGAAGTGTTTTTAAGAAGAAACTTAATGATAGAGCAAGGGGGCACAACCTGAAGCTAGTCGGGAGGAAGATCAGGAGCAATGTTAGAAAATATTATTTTACATAAAGAGTAGTAGATGCTTGGAACAAACTTCCAGCAGAGGTAGTTGGAAAATAAACAGTCACTGAATTTAAACATGCCTGGAATAAGCAAGCACACATCTATCCTAAGATAAAAAGTACATACAGTTACATACAGAACAGACTAGATGGACCGTATGGTCTCCTTCTGCCGTCAACCTTCTATATTTCTATGTTTCTATGTTTCTATTTTATTTTAATAGACAGAGAACAATAAGAAAAACCTGACTAGTTCTCTTAATACTATAGTTACATTTCTGCAAGCTGTGGCTGTTTATAATGGCGGTATATCATAACTGTAGCTCAGGCACCAGCCGAGGGTATTAGTCGTTGGAATGCCCAGGTTTGCTTAGCATTGCTTAACAATACACATTTAAGTGGCGGTAGCGGCTGGAGAACACAGCGGTAACTGAATAGATTACTGAGCACAAATGACTAGAGAGAAGATGTTATTAAATTTTAATGTCCCTAGTTTGCATCTGAAGAAAATGAGAATGTTTCCCGTTGAATGTCACCATGTTAATCATTGCATATAAAAGAGAGAGACTGACAAGAACAAAGCACATGGACAATTTATAAAGTATTGTGGGAAGGCACTAAAGGATTTTTTATTTGACAAAGACTCTGAAGTTAGTTGAAGAATAATACACTAGCATATCATAGATGCTTCTAAACTGGCTTAGTGCTAGTGCAGGTATTTGACTTTACACTATGTGTATGCCTAGGAAGGGGTTAAAGAGACTGTAAATGACTCTAGGGCCAGGTAAGATTTTGACTTAGGGGTATCCCGTTCCTGCATCCTATGGAGCCGGTGTAGCTCAGGGGTGCTAAGACTAAGAAGAGGGTGCTTTGCTTAGCTGCAGCTTAGCCACAGGACTCCACTCCCCTCTGCCTTTGCACCTAGCAGTAGACGTTCAAGTCTGCGGCCAAGCCGCGTAGGCTTTGGAGGATTCAGTATGCTGGGATGCTGGGAGTTTCACACATCATTAAATCCCAAATCAGGATGCCCTAAAGCAGGGGTTTTCGAATATTTTTAAATCAAATACCACTTTTAATTTTTTAAATTTTAAGAAGTACCACCTAGGTGGTAGCTATAGGTTATAAGGCACCAAAACCCACAATTGAAAGTGCATGAAACTTACAATAAATGCATATAAATCACCTTTTGATACACTTTTGTACTTATGGAGCAAAGCCTGTGTGGGCAAAGTATCAATAGCAGCAAATCAGGTACAAATTGTGGTACAGATCAGTCTGTAACCTTGTTGAGTATCACCTTATAGGATCTTGAGTACCACTAGTGGTACTAGTAGCACTGGTTGGGAACTCCAAGAGAAAACATTTTAAGGGGGTAAGGGGCGAATTCTATAGTTTTGGAGTTATTGTGTGGAAGTATGGGGAAAGGGAGAACATTTTTCCTTGTCTCTCAAGCTCTGAATGGGGTTCACAGCTGACTAGACCCTGTCAGTCTTTCTAAAGCTTGCTATGCACATGCTTATATAACACAAACAAATGAGGTCCTTGATGAGGCCACGCTCACTGAGAGAGGCACTCACATTCCCCAGGCCACGTCCCAAGAGGTATTCCTCACATGGTTTTAAGGGGGTCTAACAGCCAAGAGGCTGGTGCATGGCGAAAATGTTGGTAACATTGATGAATTCTCAGGTATATACACAAAGAAATAGAGAACCACACTATTCCCAAAATTTATCCTCAGAAAAGGCACCACTACTCTGATAAATGATTAATAATAATTAATTTTATTTACCAAAAATATTTATTGTATATACATATGAAGACACACATTTAAAAACCTATTAAAAAAACCTATACACATGATCCTAGGAGGAAAGCACCAAAAAAAAGGGGGAAGGAAAGGGAGAGGGGGGGTTAGAACACCGCGAAAAAAAACCCCACAGGGAGGTGGTGGCCAGTGATATTATAATTGTACATTAATGGTCAATAGTAAATACATATTGGTCCTGCTGACATAATTAATAGTGTTACCTTCATCAATAATGTTAATATCTAAAAAATACCTTGTGCCAATAATTCTTTTTAAAGTGCTAAGTGCTTATAGTGAAAATTAAATCTAAAGAAGACAGCCAGGGGACCAAAAAATAGACCACAATAATAAACAGATACCTCACATCACCATAATAGCCATCAACTCACCCCCCTCACCAGCACATGTGAGGTGCTTTCCTCCTAGGATCATGTGTATAGGTTTTTAAATGTGTGTCTTCATATGTATATACAATAAATATTTTTGGTAAATAAAATTAATTATTATTATTAATCATTTATCAGAGTAGTGGTGCCTTTTCTGAGTATAAATTTTGGGAATAGTGGGGTTCTCTATTTCTTTGTGTATATTGGCGGGGTGCATTGACACACCCATCCTCTTTTGAGCACACTAAGATTACTTTATAGCTGGTGCAGGTTTTCTTTTTTACCTTCTCAGGTATATATGTATTTTATTTTAATTAAACTGCCTAGGAGTCTAAGTCAAATTAAGAAACCAAATGCAGTACCAGAAAAGAAATCTCACTGAGGGAATCAATCACAATTCAGGTTTCATCCTGATATTATATTATAATTTATTTTTATTTTCTTATTCTTGTATTTAAATGATGTAGCTCACAAGAAGGATTTTGCAATATGGCTCTAAAGCCAACAGTCTGATAAATGTTACACAGAAAGGGGTATCCCTTCCTGTAAGCCTGGTCTCCTACCATTTGATGTCCTGCCATGGCTTTCCTTTTTTTCATTGTCATATCCAGCCAATATAAAGGCCGACATGACTTGGGCATTGTACTAATCACTGACCTCGGCCTCATGGTCAATGGATCATAGGCACTTGGCTGAACAGAGAAGTAGCTCAAAAGCTCGACACCACTTGAGAGTTTCTTAAGTAAATATTCAGTAGGTAAATAACTGTTAAAATCTACTGTGTTTAAACACTACCTTATCCACTCATACTGTATTTGTGGTCTGAAGGCACTGTATAATTTAAACTTTGCAGTTCAATTTAGTTTTCCTATGAAAGTGTTTCCAAGGTACTCACCCATGGTGGTCTATTTATATATTTTCCCAGTTCGATATTTACACAGATACTTGACATCCTTTTCATATGCAATTAGTTGTTTGGAATTGAAGATGCAAGTGAAGAGGTTTAATTACACATTATTCTTGGTATGAGAGTGTCAGGCTGAAGATATGTCTAGGAAAGTGCTTTTTAATAAGAATAAATATGTAAATGAGCCTGTATGTTGTTGATCTTTTTATGAGATTACTAATAGTGTGCTAATAAACATTCATAATATCCGAATTTACTGCCATGGGAAATATTCATGAGAATGAAAATATCCCCCTTTGTTCAGCATACTTTAATGTAACCTAGGGTTTCTCTTTTTTCTTTTAAGGATGCGGGGTGATGCAATACAATGTATGTCCTATATCCCAGAATCCTACTAGGTATGAGTACTCTAAATATTTAGAACAGAACAGGCTTATGTTCAATGTAGTGTGTAGTGTTAAGTGGGGAATACTTAGTTTATACAGTGCTAAAGGGGGTAGTTAGCTCAAGAGAAAGGCACCTCAGAGAAGAATACACAGCAGCTTCCTTGGAAAGTAGGTATAACATATATTTGTCTGGAATAAAATGAGTTAACCTTGTGCCAGATGTTCAGAGAGAGTTCTAGATCTGCACATGGGTTAGACATGTGAGCAAGTTAGGAACATGTGAGTTTCATGCAAATACATTTAACAGTGCATCACAGGTGTGAGGATATGGCTAGTTAGAACCAGCTGACATGATGGGATGAAGCGGTGGAGCAAGTAAGCATTATTCCAGAGAAAGGACAGTTGAAACTAAACTCCGGAAGAATGCAGTTTGAGGCCCCCTTGGTGGGACTAAGGTGTATTAGGAGGATCAGTGGCAAAAGCCCAGGTATTTGTATGATATCATCTCTGACAGCCCAGCTAGACGATAATAGCAAGGGGTGAATGTGAGTAACATAGCTAATACAGAGGTTTGTTTGGTATTAGTGGTGTTTTAGGTGAGGAGGGACATTTTCTGTATTAATTATTTCACCAAAAGTGCAGGGCAGGGTAGAGAAATTGTCTTGTGTATGAAGAGACCTTTACAGAAAACATTAAGGACTCTCTGTGGAAATTGTACTAGAAGTACTAGAAAAGTGTCCAGTCCTTGAACTTTTAGGCTTCATTCTGTAAAAGGTCCCTAAATATCATGTCTTATTTCAGAATAAATCAAAGACCTTTTGAAAAAAGTATTCCTAGTATTCCTAACCATTGAACGTATTTTAAAATAACCTTTTAAAATATAATTATGATATTTTTTAGGATATTTTATATGATGATACAAAGTTTGTTGGGGTATATCACTACCAGCTTTTTTCACATCTAAGTCTTAAAGGAGCCACAGCACTCAACCCTGTTAGCTTGCAGGCCAGCCTATAATCTGTCTCTAAACTTGGTTAAAAACAGAGGACTCGGTCACACACATCTGCAGAAGTATGCTTAAGCTGCACCACTACGCCAAAGTGCCTCTGTGGGGTGCAGTCCTAACTCTAATCTCTGAGAGCCCATCTGGGACATACAGTGCAATAGATAAATTGGGAGCAGGCTTACCTGAGGTTGCCCTAAACCTCTCAAGTGCAAGCCATAGGGGGGAAGGGTCAAAGACCTTGCAATACAGCCTAGACCCCACACACCATGTGCTTGCACAAATTCAAAAGAAACAAAGGGGGGGTGGCAGCCGCTCAGACCATTTTATAACTAACCTGGGAGGTGCACGTTAGCAGGGCAATTAGTACACACAAGTCTTAAAGGAGCCACAGCACTCAACCCTGTTAGCTTGCAGGCCAGCCTAGTTATAAAATGGTCTGAGCGGCTGCCACCCCCCCTTTGTTTTTTTTCACATCTAGAGGCTGCATTTTTGCCCTTTCTTTTTTGCAAGATAGCCCTAGATCAGTCAAATTGGATGGGGAACATTAGTAAACAGTCATGCCACAGATGAGATTTAGGTCTGGACTTTGGAACATGCCCACACATATGCTTTAAATCATTTCATTGTAGCTTTCAGGGTTATTGTCCTGCTTGAAAGTAAACCTACAACCCAGTCTCAAGTCTATTGCAGTCTTTAACAGTTTTTCCTCCAGGATTGCCCTGTATTTAGCTTCATCCATCTTCTCATCAACTCTGACCAGCTTTCTAGTCCTTGAAGCATCCCCGCAGCATAATGCTGTCACCACCTTGTATCACAGTTATGGTGGTGTGTTCAGGGCAATGTGCAGTTTTAGCTTTCTTCCAAACAGAGCATCCTCATTCACATGCTTGCTCTGTCCCTTACATAGCTTACCACAAACTTCAAACAATTTCTTATGGCTTGCTTTCAAAAATGGCTTTCTTCTAGTCACTCTTCCATAAAGGCCAGATTTGTGGAGTACACGACTCATAATTGTCCTATAGACAGATTTTCCCACTTGAGCTGTTGATACATCTTCTCTAGAATGGCCCTGGGCCTTTTGGCTGATTCTCTAATTAGTGCTTTCCTTGCCTGGGTTTTCAGCCTAGGTGGACGCCCATGTTTTGGTAGGTTTGCATTTGGATCATACTCCTTCGATCATTGAAGGATGATGGGTTGAACAGTGCTCCATGAGATTTACATAACCACAACTTTATCCCTGAGCTGCCTGGTGTTTCTTGATTTTCATAATGCTGTTTGTTCACCAGTGTTCTCTATAAAATTTCTGAGGACGTCACATAACAGCTGTAGTTGTTCTGAGAGTAAATGACATACAGGTTTACTAAAATCTTGTCTTCAGTTTACTAATGTCTAGTGTCTTCTGAAGGCAGTTGGGGACACTGATTTTTATTTAGAGGTATCTGAGTACAGGGTGCTGAATATGCTCATTTGCAAATGCATGTCACAGTTCTCAGTTTTTTATTTTTTTTTGATTGTGAAAAACATGTATCCTTTCCTTCACACTTGTGTTGTTCTATTACATAAAATAACTTAAAACACATTTAAAATGTGTCTGTAATGTTTAAAAATGTGTAAATGTTCAAGAGGTGTGAACACTTTTGAAAGCACTGTATGTATTAAAGTAAGATGTGATTTAAAAAGACAGAGCCTTACAGGAGTTTATGAATGCTTGAAATTGAACATCTAAACACCGAAACATTTCACTCATGGGTGGTAAAAAGATCCACTGACTGCACTCCTTAAGAGTTAGGTTTGTGTACTTTAAAAAGCAAATTAAATAATTTTCCAAGCTACTTTAGTGGGGCTTGAAAAGGGAGAGTAGTGTTGAGTTGACATTTCGAGAGAAAATGCACATCATATATCGGTAGAAGTGTTAGCACCCCCAAGTTATGTTTGTGAATGTAAATGGCAAATAAAATATATGGCTGTTTTGACTGATTAGGACGGCTTAAAATAGAGCAAACCTTATCATTTTCAAAGAATTCAAGCTGTGCAGATTGCAGGACGGCCCATAATGAACTGAGTTGTGCTTGGTAGAGGGGATATTAAAGCAGAGGTCCAGAAAACTAGACAGGAGTTTGCAAGTTGTTCAAGGCGCCATTGCAGTGAATGTGGGGGGCCCAGCAATTTCTCCTGCTGGGAAGGACTAGTCAAAGGCTTTAAAGGTTTTTGCATTTCTCTTATGGCAGCAGCCTACTAAGAGTAGAAAATGCTAAAGATGAGACCACATCAACCAACAATAGATTTTCCTTGCTTGTACAACTAGTTAGGTAGGGAAAGGATTCCCACTTTAGTGATGGTTGTTTACAGCTATGTCCCAGAGGACCCTTCATCGATCTTTAGACAATGGCTGTGTGCTCTGTTCGTCTCAAGGTGCTTTGGTGGAACTTCTGGGAAGAAAGCAGTTACAACTTTTTGTAGATGTTTTACGCTCCCCAGGAGTCACTTATTCTGTAGATTATTTCTCCTGGCCATATTCTTCATGTCTTTCTGTATAGCTTGTCAGTCTCAACTTTGTGGCTTCCAACAAAATAGCTAAATTGTCAGTTTGTGGTTTTAAGGAAAAAGTAATGTTCCTTATTAATTCCACTGTCATCATCTCTCATGCTGTACTGTGGACCTGGTCTTGGATTATCTAGTTAAGTATTGGGGGAGAGCGTAGTCTATCTTAGTCTAGCATAAGCTATCCACTGAAATCTGGGAGTCCCGTCAAATGGGCTGCACATCTTACTTCAAATAAATTAGATCAAGTGCCATCTGAAATCAGCATCTGCTATAGATCTTTTGATTATGTTTGGGTCTTCTGTTTGTATAAATTAACCCTTCATGAATTGTTCAGTTATGCAATAAGTTAGGGGTAACAAGGGGCTTCCAAAACTCACTGAGTAGGGCTGTCGGCTTGCACATCAAACCTGTATCATTGCCATCGGTCATATCATTGGCTGCCATTTGCAGCCATATATGTGAATGAGGAAAACTTGACTATAATTTCTCTTTAGTTGAATTTTTTTGTCGAATTTAAAAAATGGTAGTATGTTTTTTTGGTATTTTTTTTTATAAATCTTTAATTCAATCTGCAATCCTAACTTCTCACTCTTCAGTTTTTTTCTTTACTGAAGACTGCACAAGAGTCATTTTTATTCCATGTACTTTTAAAAATTCAAGAAAATCAGAAAACGCAGTGTGACCAGCATCTTATTAATTCTACAGGGGACTGAGGAGCAAAGCCTGGCCAATCAAAATATTCTGTATTTTGTTCTTCTGTTTTAACAATATCTGAGTTACCCAAGTGTCCCAGTTTCTCATCGCTTCAAACGGCACAGCACACCTAATTGTTCAAACAAATAGGAAGCATTTACATACTGTATAATAAAAACATTATGCTTCACATTTACATTTTATTAAGCTCGGCATAATGTGCCACAACTCCATTTTTTCAGGCGCTCGTAATAATGGCACATAATATTAGAAGAAATGATCATCAATAAAAAAAGTTGTGGTTTTGTGTTAGGTGGTTTTCATTTAGTGCTTCTAAAGTATACAGACAAAACCTGTATTAAATTGAATTCTCTGCAATTTTAATTCCATGTAATTGCCTAGAAGACAAGCAGTAAGGATGTATTAATAATAGGCGTACATTTTCGGTGTGTCGTGATTTTTTAGAACAAAGGAAATGAACAAGGGCATATAATTCCTAAATTTTGATCAGATGACTCACATACATAGGTATAAGAAAATAATTGACTATTATTTTTACAACAATTTCTACAGAATTCTATTAATAATATATATTTATATGCAGATATGCAGCTATGTGTTTTTATGTCTCTGCAGCCAGGCTTCTCTCAGGTTTTAAGTATGGGTAATTTCCCACTTTGATAAGGACATAGCCCTATGCTTCATATGCCTTACAACAATTAAATGGTGTGAGATGCAGACTAGGGATGAGCGAACCGGTTCGGACGAACAGGAATTCGCTCCGAATTTCAGGGAAAATTTGATTCAGCACGAACCCGAATTTTTTTTGGTTCGTGTCGATTGAATTTTCCCTGAAATAAAAAAAAAAAATGCCGGCATGGTGGGAGCGGGCAGGCCGGCTACGCTGTCAGCGGGCGGCGGAAGCCGGCCCGCTGACAGCGCAGCCGGCCTGCCCGCTCCCACCATGCCGGCATTTTTTTAAAAAGCAAACACTTACCTGCATAGTCGGAGCATGGAGGCCGGCGCCGCTCTCAGGCGCCCTCTGATGAGGCGTCCTCTGATGACAGCTGAGAGCGGCGCCGGCCTCTCAGCTGTCATCAGAGGACGCATCATCAGAGGGCGCCTGAGAGCGGCGCCGGCCTCCATGCTCCGACTATGCAGGTAAGTGTTTGCTTTTTAAAAAAATGCCGGCATGGTGGGAGCGGGCAGGCCGGCTGCGCTGTCAGCGGGCCGGCTTCCGCCGCCCGCTGACAGCGTAGCCGGCCTGCCCGCTCCCACCATGCCGGCATTTTTTTTTTCAGATGAGCGATTCGTGAAAGTTCGATTCGGGCGAACCCGAATTTCTTGGGGAAATTCGCCGAATCGCCCGAATCGAACTTTCAAGAAGTTCGCTCATCTCTAATGCAGACCTGGGCTGCAGTGCTAAGTCCAACCACCCTTTGACTAATATATATGGAGCTTATTTAGGCAGGTGAATGTGCATTTGATGTGGGAATAACCAAGTTCATAAACACATAGAGCAATAAGTGTGAAAGAGCTATGAGAGTGCTAAGGTGATTACATATACATACGGGCTCTAGCAATAAAAGGAGCATGGTCCATACACACATTGATATGTGGACATTTCAAACTTCTCTTACATCCCTTTGTAGGTTTAGGTCTAATTCAATAGGGAAACAGCTGTATAGCTGAAGTGTTTTTAGCTGTCCAAGCAGCTTTCATGGTACATGGTGGACCCTAGGGGAAATAATGAGTGAGGGCAGTTAGAGGGGCTCTTTCAGACCATAAGGTGTCCTGTTGTAGCCTTGGTAGAAATGAATTGACGTGTTTAATGCTCATAATTAACATTACATCCACTTATTTGTACAGAACCTGCATTGGGACTTGTCAATGATTAAGAGCCTTTGCTCGAAACGCGTAGACACGGGTTCTGTTCTCATTATGCGTTTTATACTTTACATGCTGTGATGGCTTTTTACTACGGTTGACAATAAAGGATGGATGATTTTATTATTAACCAAACTACGTGGCTGGCGCTCTTCCACTGTGGACTTGTCAATGATGCCTACTTTTGTTTAACAATGTGTAATTTGGACAACAACTAAAACAGAGCCTAAACGCACTGTAAAGTTTTTCCCCTCTTTCCCCAGTAGTGATTTTTTTTAACTGTAATGATGGCATGCTGACCAGCACCAGAAAAATGCAGTGCCAAAGATTTCAAGGAGGAAAAAAGGCAGAAATATGCTGTGGAGTGCCTAAGAAACAGCAGTACAAAGTGGTGCTCACTGGTGCTGGGATAATCGGCAGCCGGGTCCAATGGCGCTGACATTGGCCGGCCAATACCTAGTGCAACAATCAAAGCTAATTAGTTAGCATTCTGAGCAGCGACTACTAGCATCAATGTAGTCCACAGTGCAGAGCCAGATAAGACAAAAATGCTGGCGCTTCAAAACTGGCGCTAAAGTCACAAAGAAAGATGCGGGCAGGCTGATTCATCACTAACGCCAGGTAGCCCGTTAGTAGTCGCTGTGCTCGCCCATGGGTCGCTAGTTCATAGCGACTCAGTCGCTGTGCAGCAATGATGAATACATTGTGAGGAGTCGCTATTTGACCAGTACTGCTCTGTATGGGAGCGCATGTTAGCGACTGGTCAGTGCGACCGACTCACAACATATTCATCAAAAAAACAGCCTCACACAACTCCGGGGCTCAAAAATGCTTCTCTGAAGCCAGAGGCTGTTTGATTAAAGTCTGTTTGTTTTTTAGCATGTATCCACCAGTAACAAAGCGAAAACATATGGGATTACATTGTAATTACATTGTAACATGAACACTTTAATGCCAGACCTGTAATGTCAATTCTGCATAAATATATAAAACATGAAAAATATTTGCAAAAATGACTTTTACAATCCCAGAAGAGATCACAACATTATTTGAGACTTTTTTTAAATAAAAAAAAAAGATAAAATCCCTGTTTAAAAATAAATAAAAGAACGTCCATTGAAATGTATGGGAGAGCGACAGGTAGCGAGAGGTAATACCTGGCGCTCTGCAAGGCTGAACGCTGGCGCTGTTCGCTGAGGCTGGGATAATGATGAATCGGACGCTACATGGCGTTATCCCAGTCGCTCAACAGATTCTGCTTGATAAATGTGTCATTGCGTGCCGTGTCTGGCGTTCACCTGTCGCTACCTCTCATTTACAAGGCACTACCTGATGCTATCCCTTCATGAATAAGGGTCTAAGTGTCGCACATCATAAATAAGGGCCTTATTTGACCGCTAAAGTCCTGAAACAACGTACAATGGTTTTCGTTGGATTTCTTGATGTGATGAGTCTGACACACTGCTTAGAAAGTGATTGTGTGATCAGACATCCAAACGTGTATGCATGTGACCTGTATGGAAGTATTAAAGGACACAGCTAAAGTTTGGACTAATTTATTACCCACTATCACGCTTGCTATGTTTTCACTGAAAATAAATCCAAACGTTAAATCCATCTTTAGCCATTTTCTTGTAATTTTACTTAATGTAAATGATGGTTAGTTTGAATGCAATAAATTCCAGGAACTTTCAAAATCACTGGGATAACTCTCATGGGAAATGTTGTAGTGAAACCCCTTTTTTCTAGTGAAACCCTTCTCTCTGTGACACTTATGGAGTTTCCTATATGACATTGCACAGAGTGAGAATCCATATGGTGGTATCAAAAAGAAAAAGAACAACATTTTGCATCTGGCCAAAATGAAAAAGAAAGGCTTTGTATGGAGTTAAGCGTGAGAGGTCTGCTTCATAATTATGGCCTTATTTATGATGTGTGCCGTTTAGCATCTTTCTGGTGGCTATAGCACCAGTTTCGGAGTGCCAGCATGTGCCTTTTTTGGTGCTGCGCTGTGGACTACAATGGCGCTAGAAGTTGCCGCACCAAATGCTAACTAATTTGCTTTGATTGATACACTAGGTATTGGCCGGCCTGTGGCAGCACCTGTTGGACCCGACTGCCGATTATATCAGCGCCAGTGAGCGCCACATTTTACCTTTCAGTGTTGCACAGCAAATTTATGATTTTTTTTTCTCCTTGAAAAGATTTGCGCTCTATTTTTCCGGCACTGGTCAGCATTACATGATCATAGTTACAAGAAATCACTGTTGGGGACAAAAAAGACAAACTTTACAGTGTTTCTTAGTTGTTGTTGTCCACATTTGTAACATAAATAAGCCATGAAAAAAGATTTTTCTAAAAGAAAACGCAATTGGTGACATCTAGGTCCTGTGTTTCTATTATTGACAAGTCACAATGCAACTTCTGTAGCAAAAAATGATTTATGCAATATGATTTATAAGCATAAAACACTTCAATCCAGTTCTACACATTTTGCTCTATGTGATCTCCACTTACAGAGACAAGTTTCAACCAAAGCAACTAGCACCGTGACATTTTGGGGCGCTAGTGATAAATAAGACGCTAGCTGGCGGCCACATCCTGTTTTTTGTTTCTTAAATTGCATGCTGAGTGCCTCTGAGGCCAAAAAAGTTGCTCTGTGTGGCGCTGATGCTTCATAAAGAAGGTTCTAACTTTCTAATGAACCTCAAATCATTGCAATCTTTTTCTCACTCATTAGCACATTGTTATGAATGACACACACACACACACCAACATGTAATGTTATTAAAGCTGTGGGATCATTTCAATAAGAGCACTCGAATCTTGTAGATCATAATCATTCTTTTCTTGAAATGCCCTATGATTGCAGTAAATTACTTGGAATTATGGTATTTAATTCACACTGTATTGACATTAATAACCCAATTAAAGGTTATTCGGTAGGATTTCTATCTTGGAATTAGCTGTATTTAATAAAAAAAAGACAAATTGTGATTTTCTTATGTGTTAGGCGGTAAGGAAGTTCTAAGTGAACCCATTAAAGTGTGAAATTAAATTTCTAAAAATGATTAAATGCCAAAAACACCTCTACTATTATCTCCCCTCATAAAATCTGTATTTGTTTTAGATGTTCGATAAATCTTCCCTTGTTGTGTTGCAGCTCATCTGCCATCAGGACTAGAGAATGAGCTTTATATTAAGACAATAGTTACATTTGACCCATGTTTAGCTTATTTGGTTCACCTCGTCTAGGTAGAAATACAAAATTCAGTTCAAACTGTTTGCCTTCTATAAGCCTGGTGTTCCAAGCATAAGGATATGTATCACTACAGCTTGGAGGCCAAACAGGAGTTCCTAGTGATGCTCTGGGCTATAAAAGTATCTCTGCCAGTATGATCATAACTCTATCAAGAGGTCAGGGGTGAAGGAGGGGGGATTCTGGAGTCCAAAGCTCAGAGAATGCAACAGACAGTGTAGGGCCTTGCCACAAACCCATTCTCTGTTAATAAGTCCAGACAGTTTTCAACCCAGAAGTAGATTTCAGCAGTAGGGAGGTTTATTTTTTTAGTAAAATTTTTTATATGGTGGGGGAGTAATCTTTTTCTGACACTTTAGCTACTTGTGAACTGCTAAGGGTTCTTGAAGACACCTATATTTAAAGAAAATGGAAGGTTCAGCAAGCTACCTGCCCAGCACCAGCATAGGGTGGGTTTCTTGCGCTCATACTGGGCACGTGATGCAGAAAAACCTGGTGCCCACTGACACCACCTTGATTAGCATTGAACCTGTACCAAAAGGCATAGGGACTTGTATGACTTCATGATCAAAGTTTTTCAGTCTTTGACCCATGGGTATAACAACCTTTGCCAAGTGGCCCAGACTAGTAGCCCCAGGAGGAGGGAGAAATAATTAGGACTGAATGTAATGGTGTTTTGTTCCAAGGTAAAAAAAACTACATACATACATTTAGCCAAACTTGCTACTGAACCAAGCTGTGCCCCATATTCTACAATTATATAACCTTGTTATTGTGACTGTGGGGCCATACCCACCCCTATCAAATTATCTACCCCTACAATACTTTGAGACCATATCCACTTTGCCTATGATCTTTGCCTGCAAAGCTATGCTATAAATGCACTTTTTGACAGTTTGGAAAGCACATTAGGGGCGGGATTCAGCAACTCATGGGCTGGTCCTGTGCTGGCCAGGGATAGCAAAATCCTGAGCTGATTTTTGGACCCAGTCTGTCCCTTACACAGCTTTGCAAGCCACATCTTTAGAAGGGCATCCTCAATGGCAGCTCCAGCCCCCCCCCCCCCCAACAGGTTCGTTATAAAAACCTGTAAGAAATCCTCATATTTCAAATATCAAAAAACACCTAGGTTGTAGATCCACTTCTATTCCTTGTGGTTCATTTTGAAAAGTGATCCTTCTGCACTTTAGTATTCAATCTTTGTCGGAGCGCAAAGCCTTTATATATGTGCCAGTATGGAATACTAAACGCCAGCAGTATCAATCCATCAAGCGGAGTGACAGTCCCTGATATGTACATGGTAAAGGAGGCTGTTTAGAGGTTTTATAGATAACTTCACACAGCTATAAAAAATAATTTATGTACAAGAATCCATCAACTGTCAGCTCTGCTGGCATGTGTATTTGTGTTCAGTGCTTAGCAGTGAGAGACCAACCACCTCCGAGACTACTATAAAGTCGTTGCAGACAATTGTAAAGCAAAGTCAACATGAAACACAGAAGCCAATAAACTATAAAGTTACATAATAGCGAGAGTTGAGTGCTGACAGTCTCATATAGTCCCTTTCAATCCTGAAAACATACATCCTTGCTTTTGGCTCTATTAACAAATGTCTCTGTGCTCATATCAGTGAGATAAATGTCCTGTTTGGTCACCAGAGAAAGAAAGTTAGTTTTAGAACAAATGAACTAATTAAAATACAAACAATTTATTTAAGTATTCGAATAAGTAGACAGTCTGAGGGCCTGATTTATCAAGCACCACTGCCAGACAATACCATATCAGTGCAAATTAAAGTAGTGAAGAATATCATTTAGACATTTTTCAGCATGTTGCTGCACTGCTAGTGTTTTAGTAAATGCACCTTTATTATATTTTTTACTACTCTAATTTGCACTGGTCTGGCAACAGCTCTTAATAAATCAGGCCCAAAATCTCAACAATTGTGTTTCTACACAGATTAGCCATAGATTTTATAGGTGGACCTGAGCCACAGGCAGGCTATTAACAGGTAGGTGGACTGCAACCCTAAACCCTAAAATAATTGAGGCAGAAAGAAATACATAAGACGAAACAAGACTAAATGGGGAAGCTGAGGGATAATAAAAAAAGGGTTAGTGGGATAGGTGTTGAACAATACCTCATGGCAGTTATTAGTCTAAAAAATGGAATGGTTTGAACTAACCAAGAACTGCATTATGTGATTCTATACTCTAAATGGCAGTTTATTCTATCCCCAGCCCAGTGCCCCAAAACAGCCTGTGTTTCGTTTTTTACTAAATCCTTTGCTCAATATTCATAACAACACTGACAGGGAGTAATATGATGATAAATGGCAGTCTTATGCTAATTAATTCAGTTACAACTAAATTGTCACTTAATGAAAGTTATATTGAAGTGCTTCTCTATGTTGTGCTTTGTGTAACTGAATGCATTATTTCTGGAAAGCACCAGGGGGCGGGAGCCGGGGAGCAATATGGCCAACTGAATCCAGTTCATATTGTTATGAATATTGGGCAAAGTAACAAATGAAACACAGGCTGTTCTGGGGCACTGGGGTGGTGATGGAAGGTGATGAAAAACTTCCTTTCTGGGTATAGGATCTCTTTAATGGGCTCCAAGAAAGTAAAGTAATGTAAAATAAACTCACAACTTCATCATTACTGAAACTCTATGATCAACACAAAAGACAATTCTTACAGAGTCCTCCCTATCCCACAGTGTGATGCTCACATCACATTGTGGGGCTGGCTGATTCTCTCTCCCTGGGGCGTCTCGAACTGGGATGCTCCACTGTGTCAAAATGGAACAAAACCCATGTGGTTTGGCCCTGCAATGGCTTCTGGCTTTTCCACAGGGGCATTCTGAATCAGGTGACTATGTCATTCAGTGGATGGCACTCTTTGCTCACAGGAGTGCGAGGGATGCGGCAGTGCGTTCTCCCCATTCTAGCCCATGATAGCCATTTGACGAATGGCGTAATCATAGCAGACAGCTCTCATTGAATGGAAGCCCACACATGTGGCATTGGAAAAAGGAAGAGGTGATTGAATAGCAGCTTTCTGGGGGGTTTCACACAGCGGGGCATCCTGGTTTGGGATGCACTGGAGAAAAACAAGCCACCCTGGAATCTTTTAGATCTGTTCCCCAGATGTTTAAGCTGGGTGTGGAAGTACATAGTAGGTAACCAGGAATGCAGTCCATTCTATATGCTGGATTTACAAACAGAGCTACAAACAGAGCAATAAAGTGGTCCAGTGACAGTGTAACCAGTCCAGTGACAGGGTAACCCCCCCCACCCTGGCGTCCCCTTCACGCTGAGGCAGGATAGGGGCTTACATTAAAAAAATGGTCCTTACCCCTGCCAGGATCCTGCGCTGTTTACCTTGCGATTCTGGCACTGGGTGCAGCCATCGTGGTTCTGATGCACAGAGCAGCACTCTGTGCACGGCCCCACCCACCTATACACCTGAATAGGTGAGTTAGCACACTCACAGAGCAGGGGAAGTCTGTGTGCACAGTCTGTGAGGCAGTCACAGGAGCACTGGGCACAGTGCAGGGTATACCCTGTCACGGGATTGGGGAAGGGGGCCCACTGAGACCCTGTCGCCCAAGGGCCTACAAAACGCTAGAGCCCGCCCTGCAATGACCAAAACTTAGGATAGTCAGAATCCTGGGTTTAGGTCCACTTTAAGGTACCCCTTTATATCATCTCACATACTGTGATAAGCTTGTATAACTCATATTATTCAAATGTGTTCCAATATGTCTATGTGTATTTTTCAATTTCAGTGTCTTCTATGCATCATGGAGAATCCACCATGTAATGCACATCCCAGCAATTGTGGATATAGGAAAAGGAAAATAACTTTAGCACAGTTGAATAAACCTTTCCTTTAGCTATTAATGGAGCTCCATGTGGTTTCACACATGAACAGATCTGATGAGGTTTCTCCTGGATTTAGACATGTTGAGACACAGTGGGATTTAAACTAAAGTTTAACATGCTAGAAACAAATATATATATAATATGTAAATGCTCAAGGCAAAGTTTAATTTTAACATTTACTTGTTAAAATTGTAGGTAACTGTTGAGCCAACCCTGTAGGAGTCCGGCCGACCCGAACCGAACCCCATTGAAATCAATGGGAACACAAACTTGATGACCCAAAAATTGGGGTAAGGGGTAGAGAGCTGCAAAATGGGGGTAATAATGGGGCAATTTCCCTGAAAACAATGGGATATGGAACGTACTTAAAATATTATAATAAAAATATTAAAAAAATAAGTAAAATAATCATTTTCAAACATGTGTCACAGGTCCAAGGGGAGGAAGAGGAGGTGGATGTGGTGGTGTAAGTGCAAGAGGCAGAGGAGGAGGTGGATTAGGTGGTGAAGTTGGACTGTCACTTATATTAGTATCCACTTTTACTGACAGTGCGATAAAATGTGGCCCCAAAATGTGTCACCTGTTTGGCACAATTTTGGGGATGCTGCTGATGTGATTTACATATCGATTTTATAAAAATGAATGCAATAAAAATGACGTTTATATGGCCACCTTCCCTGAAAAGGGCAATTAATTACAATGACTAGCTGTCCCTCACTATATGAGCCTCCTCTCCCTACCTACCTGCACTGAAAAGGACAGTTATATTTTACCCTAACTGTCCCTCACTGCAGCTACAGCCTCTCCCTGTTTAAGCTACCTAGCGGTAACAGCGCTGGGACCCTCACCTCTTATTAAACGGGGTCACGTGGCCCATCTGGCCAAATAAAGTCTTACCCATAGTGGGGACTCAAACCCATTGAGTTATTTTTAGGGGTTGGAAGCCTTGTTAAAACTCTGCCATGGATACCAAACTTAAGGCAAGGTAAGGTAAGGTAAGGTTAAAAGGTTCTGCATAACACCTGTGCTTTTCAGGTATATTTTTATTGCACGGTTCTATTTAATGTGCCTCCATCAGCAAATCTGAGCATTTGAAGAAAGCACTCATATAAGCCTCATAATTCGCAGCTTATTTTTCTGCATTTATTTTAACTTATTTTTTATTTAACCATGTTGACTAAAATTGTGCAAAGCCATTGTAAAAGCAATACCCTTTACCTATACAAACCAGGACGACTGCCAGTAAACTTTTGTCACACTCATGAATAGTGATGGGCTTCAGATCTAGGTCGAAGCAAGGTTCGACCTGGATCTTGCCGATTGGCTTCAATTAACCCCATTCAAGACGTTGGCTACATCTGTGTCAAGTTATCCGACATGCCAACCACCGATGCATGCAGGTGGCATGCTGGCCATCACTACCCAGTGAGCTGGTATGGGGTCCCTTGGACTTGCACCTGTGTCTTCCTTGATCTGTTACCCACTGGGTGGCATTCTCTTAGCAGGTCCGCATGATCAGGGGATCCCTCCTGGTGTGTCAGGCTGAGATCTTCTTGGAGCCGGGTTGCTGCTATTGCAGTTCCCCGTCTCCTTTCTTCCCTGGCATTAAAAAGATCACAGCCTGCTGGACCAGAAGGGAGTCCCTGACCCTGTTGACCTGGGAGTGTTCAAAAGAGACTACAGAGTCCCTTTACCCAAACTTAACCTACCCTGCCCATTACAATTGGGAGGTTTGCAACTCGTAGTATGCAGCCATTTTACCTCTTGGCACTGTTGGAGGTAGCAGCATGAAACATAAAAGTATTGGGAGGGTTAAGGTCCCTGGCCCATGGAGATTTTAGGTTCTCTCTAAGAATGAAGGCTGTATTTTGGGAACTATCTGTACTTGGATGACCTGTATGAAAGAGCCAGGTAAAAAAGAGATTTGCAAGTGTTTGTATGGATTTTGAGCTAGGTGCATCCTCTAATATAATGCAGTTCAATATGGTTACTGCATTAGAAAGAATTAAAGATATTAAATATATATTGGCTTTTGAATATGTGAGCAAGCAGTTGCAGCTGACACAAAAATGTGAGCTTTCTGACCATTTTTAAGCATTTCTGATGGGATTTAGGAGGTTGGGCATCTCAAATCACGGTGTGGACACAGTGGGATGCTTTTCTCTTTCATTCTGCACTTTTAGGATTTTTGAAACTCTTGACTTGACTCTTGACAAAATTTCTTCTTCATTGCAACTAGAGAAGACAAAATGACGTGCAACCTTTACTTTGTGACAATCCACTTTTGTATCCTTTTGTGGCTGCCTTTCCTGGGAATTTTCTGCACATTGTCTCATTTCTAATAAAACCTTAAAATGTCATTTAATTGAAAGCCTTAACTGCCAGCTTGTGTTCTTTTGTGCTGGCAGAAGGACAGCGGTGGACCTGGTAGACAATGGTGAAAGGAAGCTTTAGAAACAATTGGCTCACCTTTCTCTTGTGTAAGCACCTAAGTCGTGTGATCCCATTCATTTCACTTCAGCCATTTACTGTACTGCTGAGGTATTAAAATGTTTTTGTAATTCCATACTTGTGTTGGAAACCCTACTGATGTCTAAAGGGTCTACGTTTAACAGTAAGGTAAATATGAGAAAAAATGTTCCAGCCGTCATTTGTTATTTCTAATTTTTATAACCCTTATTTTTTACGTTCCAAATCACCAGATTTTAGTGCAGAGAGCAGCAGAGCAGCAAGGACTCAGATGAGCAAGAGAATCTAAATGGAGCGAATGCCATAGGGTGTATCCCTGCTTACCCCTAGCCATAGACATGCCTGCACCAGCCATTCATAAATGCCTAAATCCATACTTACTGTACCCCTCTTTAACTAACTTTACAGCCAGTTCTATTTATCCCTTTCACTCCCCCCCACTGCAGGTCTGCGAGGGCCATCTGTGGGGGCTCTGGAATTTTATCCTGTCTAGAATATATTTATTTTCCCATTTTTCTTTACCTAAATGTTACCTAAATGTTTCTATTTAAACATTTTTTTACTGTGACACAGTTAGCAGATTTCCAATGCATTGGAAGGAACACTACTGATCGCTAAATTAAATAATTATCAATTAATTTTTATATTTTCTGAAACAGAGTAAACCTTCCAAATAGTCTGTATGGCTGAGCACTGCCATCAGATATGATACTGTAAACTGACCTTTGTTATACACCTTCTGCCTAAAGGGGCAAATGTATTTATAATCTATGAAGTAAGTCTTGAAAGGACTAATTTATTTTTTGTATTGGACTACTTTTTGTTTGTTTGTGCTACAATAGAGGGGCAAGGCAGCTTAGGGAGAGACCCATAAACATCTGGCAGCCGCATCCCTGGATCTTTGAGCTGTGTGTGTTCGATCCCCCCTCTAAGCCATTCAGATAGGCTGGGGACAGGAGCGTGTGCTCTTCTGGGGATGCGTCCACTGCACTCCCGATTGCTGAAGCTCTGCATGTAAACAGAGCTGTTTACCGAGCAATACATATGCGCGTCAAATGGCTCTAAATGGATGAGAATAGGACCGGGCCAAAGTTTGTACGTTTGTACTGACATTTTGGGCGGTTTTACACAGCAGGGCAATTCGAAATGCCCCAGGGGAACGGAACAGAATCCAACTTTATTCCACTTTAAGGTAAAATAAAGATAGGTGCATTGTATGTGATAAATACTGTATTCGTATTAATGTATTTCTAAGGCTTCCTGCCTGTAATTATGGCATAGTAGTTAGGTTGGGAATAGATCAATGCAATATAATTCTGATTTGTACAAGATAGCGGTTAGCACCATGTCTGTATCTGGATGACCTGATAGGATTTGTTGTTTCCTTAAATCTTCATTTTTTATTCTCATTTAATGGCTCTAGCGAATGTGTCACATACAGGTCCTGTGATATTTCTTTTGATAAGTACTGTGGGCCAAGACTGTAAAACTGTTTGTTTCAAAGAGAAGGCCCCAAAAGGTCACTGTTATTTATGGTTTATTTGCTCGGCAATCAAAGCTGTGTTAGTTCCTGCAATGATATTTGAACAAATGAGGGTAACAATCTATTCACCGATTGGTTTAATGTCACAGTAATAGCTCTCATGGAAGTCTGTCCCTACTGCTTACGCCTTCTGGCTGTTCACTGTAAAGGCTTGGAATAAACTGCAAATCAGTATTGTTTTCCATGTTTCTTCCAAGCCACATTTTTTGTGTTTAAGATTATAATCTTTTCGCCCTTCAAGATGCACCTGCCAATAAGATGCACCTAAGATTTGTAGGAGGAAAATATGAAAAACTATATTCTGAACCAAATGTTGTGCTAATCCCCCCCACCCCAGATCCAAATAATAGGCAAGGTGCAAAATCCCCCCCATTAAAGGCAGAGTGGCATTCTCCCCACTCCAATTCCCTATTATAGGTAGTGTGGCATTCTCCCCTCTCCCATTCCCCAATATAGGCAGTGTGGCATCCCAACCCTCCTATTCCCCAATCTAGGCAGTGTGGTATCCCAACCCTCCCATTCCGCAATATAGGCAGTGTGGCATCCCCCTCCCATTCCCAATTACAAGCATTGTCACATTCTCCCCTCTTCCATTTCCCATTACAGGCAGTGTGGCATCCCCCCTCCCATATCTCATTACTGGCAGAGTGGCAGAATCAAAACAAGCCCCTTCCCCTGGACACTGGAGGAAAAAAAAGAAACTTACAAAATCATTGCTCTGTCGCCACTGCCATACAGAGGACAGACAATGGAGGAGCTGTCCCGACTCTAGGTGCCACCGCTGCTTATCCGGGAAGCCATGCAGTAAGTTGGCGTAGCCTACAGCAACGACCGTTGACAATGGTGTTGCCTGACATATCCCTATCATAATGTAGACCAAGTGTCTGGTCAACTCAAAAGGATAAGGGGCATCCAGGTGGGAAATTCCCTACATACAGAAAGGCTACATTCTCACCTTCTTCACAATTCCCCTCGCTCTTCAAACCCAACAACCTGATCACATTCCAAACATGATGATCCATCTGACAGAAAAAGTTCACCTTGTAGTATAGGATTAGCTTTTTATGGAAGTTGCTGTCTACTGCTGTCTAGGATTTATCTTCTACATTTTGTGTCTATATTTTCCCCATGGAAATGAAGAAGGGCGGACAGTTAAATGTGCGCTATAGTTAAAAAATGGTCTAATAATAAAGATCCAAATAAATATGCTAGGTTGCAAGAGAATGGGTTGCTCACACACCCTGCATCAAAAATGCTATTCAAGTCTGTTTCTTTCTCTTAGTTGAATGAAAAAGTATGTGTGTGGCATGTTTTGAACTTACCATTCTTCTTTTACAGGGGTGTGCTGGAATAACAGCTGATTGCTATTGCAATTTTTCTGAAGTGTGTAAATGCTTTAGCCCATCATGCACTGCTTTGGACAGATACTTAGAATGGTTAATGCTCCCCACAGACAGACTCGGGGATGGAGCAGATCATCCCTGTAAAAGTGGAATAGTATGCTCAAAAACCTGTCACCGCTATATTGTATTTCTATCAGTGGAAGTAAACCACACTCTTTTTCAGTTGGAGTGTATCAGTAGATCTTCCGCTTACAATCCGGCATGTTTATACAGATTTTTAATATTAAGAGATTTCACAATACAGCTCCTTTAAAAACCCTGAACGAGAGTGAGACTACTCCCCTACCTACATCTATGTCTGGTAGCAGAATCTGCAAGGAGTGTTGAAATTTAAAATTCTTGTCCATTATTTACCTATATCAGTGGTTCTCAACCTCTTCACACCAAGTACCTCCTAGCAACAAGGCGTTTCAACAGAATACCCCAAAGTAGGGGATCAACTTTAGAGCCCCATGCCTTGTAGCACTTGTATAGCAAGAATAAATAATGTTTTACTGTGAAAATAATAAACCAGACTCTTCAGGCCCCCTCCTGTTTATGTGTCCCTGGACATTACTTCGTACCCCCTGGGGTACATGTACTGCAGGTTGAGAAACGGTGACCTATAGCAATGGGCTACTAGGTATTCTAGATGTGCACAATTGCTGACTTTGACCCTTGCTGTCAAGGCTAAACTTTTTCCCTGACCCCAAGGTTGCATGACACATTGGGGTGGGTTCAGCGCCTGGTGAGAAAACCCACTTCATTTTAGGAGAGAAAGCTGCCATTCCCCTTAATCATCTACCGGGTGTAACTTTTTACCTGGCTCTGAATCAGCCCCAAAGTCAACAATGAGAGTGAATGGCAATTTTTTCACCAGGTTCTGAATCAACACCAATTGCTCTGTGTAAAAAATGACTGATCCAATCAGGCTGGATGAGCTCTGTTGTGCAGAATCTGATACTCCCCAAATACCGGATACCATAAAGCCTAAAATAGGGGAAATCTGTAAAATTATTTGGCAGTTTTCTTCCTATTTATACTAAATATAGTAAAACATTGTAATTCCTTTCCTCTTGGGTCTACTAGCCCGGCAGACATGGCATACGCCTATATTCCTGCAGGTGTAGCAGCTCCTTTGCCCTTCAGTACAAGTCAGATGCCCCCAGCATCCCGGGAGGGCAGAACACCAGTCCCATACTGATGGACCCGGAGCTCTCATGCATGTTGGTATACATGTACTTACAAACAGTTTGGAAAACAAAAAAATGTTATATTTGTAATTTATATTTTTTTAAACAAGGGTCAACCAATGGTATGGCCATTTCTCCAAAGTGTCCCAGGTTAAATCCCAGGTATGAGCAGCCAGCATGACCTAAACATGCTACTTTGGACTGCAACAACTACAGACTTGTATTCCATCGAGTAAATCAAGGACGTCATTGGTCGCCAAATTGCAGAATAAAGCTGCCTGCAGCCAACTTTGCTAATTTGTATGCCTTAGTGACATTACATTCCTCAGATGACCATTAATAACTTCACTGATCACAAGGCATGTAAGTGCGTGTATTTCATGATTGCTATTGATCCTCTGATTTCCGTAATTGCAAGATTTTTACTTCTTGGTGTTATAGTTTCCATGTTCAGGAGATTATATTCTCCTTGCCTACTTTGACAACGGTGTGATCCAGACAGCACTAGTACAAGGCAAGAATATTATAGCTGTGGGCGCCACACGATGCCCACCCGGCTGTTACTGTCATGTTACTGCTACAGGGTCACTTTAACTTTTACCTGAAATTTAGGATAGAACTCACTGTACAGAATAACTAAATCCAAATAATGTGCTAAATTGACATGATATATTAACGGCTGAAATATTCATACTACCTTATTCATATTCACTTGAGTGTAACATTTTTCTTTTTAACCCCAGGGGTCTAATTCCATTCTAAAATGTGCAATTTTAGTTCCCTGTGTTTACTATCTCTTTAGGGAAATCAAAATGGCCAGCGATTTAGGTGCCTCTTGGGGTCCAATTGGTTGCCAGGGTGTCACTAGGGCTTCAGAGCCTAAAATAATCCAGCACTAGAGGGAATTGCCTTTAATTGCTGCTTCTCTGTACTTTGCTACTTCTCTGTACTTTGACGTCTGATCTGTCGGCTCAAAACAATGTAACCCAGAAATTAAAATAGAATCTTCCCTAAACAAGATGCCTTGTGGCTGTTTAATGTCACACTTAGTGTGTTTTAATGGCTAAAGCTAAACATACAATATGTACAAAAACTGTAGGTAACTTAAGGTCTGTTAAAGTCAGTATGTACCTGTAGTTAGCATATTTATGAAAGTTTTACAGTGCATGTGCATGTGTTGATGCAGGTGGTGTGGAAATGACTAATGTACCCTTTTCAGTCACTTGCACCAAATCCCTTAAAGCTTTAACTAGAAAAAACGTTTGCCCAGAACTGGCCTTCCCAATTGATGGAGAAGCTAGCTACAGCAATGTTGTCTGCTACTGCTAGAAAAAAAAGCTAGTACCTTTGCTTTGATTGTTGGGTGTCACACAGAAGCCTCTCAACTCAGTGAAATTCTGTTCTACCAATATTTTGGTAAAGGTATGTTTTTGGTACTGGCACTACACCAATTCATTTATTGGCTGGGCATTGTGGTGGTAAAGACCAGTATTGACTAAGGTATGGTAAAATTCCCCACATTTGTAGCCCTCCTTTAAAGCCTCCTGAAGGGTTTTTGAGGTAATCATATTCTTAAGCTATTATGCATACGTTAAAGGGGATCTCATCTAACTAGAGCACAGTTTTAATTGTTTTGTGTCTGCTGTAAAAACCCCTGCCCACTGGGCATCCCATATTAGCACATTTAACCCTATCTGTTACACACAAGCAGCTCTTAAAGGGGATTTCATCTAACTAGAGCACAGTTGTAATTGTTTTTGTGTCTGCTGTAAAAAACCCTGCCCACTGGGCATCCCATATTAGCACATATAACCCTATGTGTTACACACAAGCAGGTGTTAAAGCGGATTTCTTCTAACTAGAGCACAGTTTTAATTGTTTTTGTGTCTGTTGCAAAAACCTCTGCCCACTGGGCATCCCATATTAGCACATTTAAGCCTATCTGTTACACACAAGCAGGTGTTAAAGCGGATTTCTTCTAACTAGAGTACAGTTTAAATTGTTTTTTTGTCTGCTGTAAAAACCCCTGCCCACTGGGCATCCCATATTAGCACATTTAACCCTATCTGTTACACACAAGCAGCTCTTAAAGGAGATTTCATCTAACTAGAGCACAGTTTTAATAGTTTTTGTGTCTGCTGTAAAAACCCCTGCCCACTGGGCATTCCATATTAGCACATTTAACCCTATCTGTTACACACAAGCAGCTCTTAAAGCGGATTTCATCTAACTAGAGAACAGTTTTAATTGTTTTTGTGTCTGCTGTGTCTTTAGGTCAATTTTTGGGCTCCTGCTGCCAATTCCAGTGTCTCTTTCAAGCAATGTTTGGGCTCCTGCTGCTGCCAACTCCAGGGTGTGTCTTTAGGCCAATTTTTGGGCTTCTGCAGCCAACTCCAGTGTCTCTTTCAAGCAATGTTTGGGCTCCTGCTGCTGCTGCTGCCAACTCCAGTGTTTCTTTAGCCCAATTTTTGGGCTCCTGCTGCTGCCAACTCCAGGGTGTGTCTTTAGGACAATTTTTGGGCTCCTGCTGCCAACTCCAGTATCTCTTTCAGCCAATGTTTGGGCTCCTGCTGCTGCTGCTGCCAAGTCCAGTGTGTATTTAGGCCAATTTTTGGGCTCCTGCTGCCAAGTCCAGTGTCTCTTTCAAGCAATGTTTGGGGTCCTGCTGCTGCTGCTGCTGCCAACTCCAGTGTGTATTTAGGCCAATTTTTGGGCTCCTGCTGCCAACTCCAGTTTCTCTTTCAAGCAATGTTTGGGCTCCTGCTGCTGCCAACTCCAGTGTGTCTTTAGGCCAATTGTTGGTCTCCTGCTGCCAAGTCCAGTGTCTCTTTCAAGCAATGTTTGGGCTCCTGCTGCTGCTGCCAACTCCAGGGTGTGTCTTTCAGGCAATATATGGGCTCCTAATGCTGCTGCCAACTCCAATATGTTTTTCAGGCAATATATGAGCTCCCTATGCTGCTGCCAACTCCTGGGTGTGTCTTTCAGGCAATATATATGCTCCTAATGCTCCTGCCAACTCCTGGGTGTGTTTTTCAGGCAATATATGTGCTCCCTATACTGCTGCCAAGTCCAGAGTGTGTCTTTCAGGCAATATTTGGGCTCCCTATGCTGCTGCCAACTCCACTGTGTGTCTTTCAGGCAATATATGGGCTCATCATGCTGATGCCACCTCAAGGCTCTGTAATTGTGCCGCTCTGCGTCAGCGAATCTAATAGCGACGCCTCTGATCTGCATGTCATACTTCTTTACAATAGTATTTCACTAACCCAGCATGCATCCTATGCATGTTACAGCCAAGCAAAACATTCTGCAACCCTATAGAGGCTCTTGGACACCCAGAAATAGCCGTTTTTAATAGCGATTCGTCACAAATAAATTCGGACCGAAATTATTTTCCCTGGAAAATTTGGTGAATCAGCCGAATCAAATTTTTTAAAAGTTCGCTCATCTCTATTGACAATGTCAGGATACATTATAAAACTCAGTAGAACAGTATGCCAAGGGAAATTCAAATTATACAAGAGACTAAATGCCACTGGCTGCTACCATACTTGATACATCAATGAAGTCTATGGATACAATGAAAGATCAACTTTGTTCTCTTCAACATGTTGGTATTAATATTAATTGAAAGGAGCATCCTCTATTATGTGACAGTAATTTATATCAGTGTAAATCTGATTCCTTCATTGAGCCATGTGAGGGGGTATACTTGAGGAGGGTATTTAAAATATAGAAATAACTTTTAACAAGTACACTTTCTCCACTTAATCAGGTGAGGGAGGGATTCTCTCAATTAGCTAGCTGAAATGATTTTTCTTGCTGAAAAAAGTTCATATAGTTACTACTGTTAATATATGAGACCAGTCAGTCCGCTTGACTAAGCTAGAGTTTGCTCATCCCTTCAATCCCTTCCTACCAAGTCCCTCCTCCGATTCCTGGCTTTAACCAACCCTGCCACATTGCCTGTGCCTACAATACTAAAGCTTAAAGCAGAACAAAGCCCATCAGTGACTGGCATAGAATCTAAAAGATTTCAAGGCTGGTCACTGGCTTTCTCTCCGGGCATCCCTAATGGGGATTCCCATGCTGTGTGAAACCCCCCAGGATGGTCGGACACTTCTTACGTGATGGCCATGGTCAGTAAAATTCTGTGGCATTTTTTTTCTCTACATGCACTGGACAGTCACTTAAACCAGACCAACATATACATTGCTCCTCAGGGCCATTCAGCTTGCTGCACTTAAAACTTTCTATGGAGCTGCATATAGCCTGAAATTTGCTAGGTTTTGCTGTGCATTGTGGGATATGTCCAATAAATCCAGGCAGCAGCAGGACTGGGATGCTGGGAAAGGAAGCCTTCCAGGTCCTGCAGGATGGCTGCAACCAGGAGAAGATCTCTGAGGTGCCATTTCAGCTTTGAGTGGATGCAGATGTAAGCACTGACAATGATTCAGCATTATGCATGCTGATGGAGCAAGTGAGTTTTGGGGAGATTTTTCGTTCCAACTGTGCAAGGCTGTTGGTTTGGTTTAAAGGCTCTGAAATAGACACCCATGGAGAAAACTGGCTTTCCTCTCTCCTCTGAACCAGTTCTTCTTTCACTCCCACCAGCATGGTTCCTGTCTGCCTTTACCCTAGGAATGTAGTTATAGTTCAAAGAGGCCCATCTGCTCCTGTAGCAAGGCTGGAAGACCAGGATACCAATGCAGAGAGATGAACTTTACTGCAGTAAACTTTTGGCAGCCTCTTTTTATATTCACAATCATTTTGACATCCTGTCTTATGCCACAGGTTTGCTTTAAGCACATTTAGCCATGTATATGCTTTGCCTTGGGCTAAGAACAGTTTATATTCAAATGTGCAGATTTCTTAGTAAATGACCTAAAGAGAACAAATGGTTCAATCTACAGGGTGGCTGCTGAGTAGTTTATCATTTTATTTTAAGACAAATTAAAAAACACTTACTTAAATGCCTACTTGTCTTCAGATCTTTCCTAATCCCTTTAGTCTTTGGAAGGCCATACGTGATCATCTTGTTTGTGGCAGTCTATACCGTAGTCTTATTGAATTTTGTGTAGCTTTATTCTGTATTTATTTTCAGTGTAATGACCCCCCTCCCGCCAGCCGTCGCTCACATCGGTATATAACTTGAGGCAAAGCAGAGTTCATGTGGGATTAGCTATGCTTGGTATGATGAACCATGGCATGTGGCACAAGGAGGAAATCATCCAGCTAGAGACAGCAAACTGCCGTATAGAAAATAACATTGTGATATCTCGTGTGCAGAATGCCAAATGTATTCTGTGGATGATTGCCTCCCGGGCTTACAGTTTCACCCTACCTTGTGCACCTTGTCATTTTATACAATTATCTATTGCCTATACTAGTCACCAGTAGCTTTTGAGAAGACCAAATATATGTAGATTTCACGTCCTCATCTTGAACCTGTATAATGTGGTCTCTTTCTACCAAGAGTTTTACATTTCCGATCCTGGAATTTTGGTAGTATCCTAAATGTTATGAATATATGTTAAAGCTACAATGGGTGAACATAGAGGACCTGGCTTCTTGGAGGAGAAAATGAGTGTGGGCCAGGTAAAGTGGCAGCAGCACTGATGTGATAAAACTCACGCTTGGAGAATTTAAACCTGCAAAGCTACCACTCTATACAATGTAACAAGCAGGGTGGGCACATGGCTGCTTTTACCATGTAATGATGACGGGGCTTTATTTTGTTACATTGTTTAGCAGCCAGGTGCCCTGCTGTTACAAAGTACACAGCTTCACAGTTGAATCACAGCTGACTCCAATGTGTTAACGATCTCTCAGTTGTGTTGCAGTAATGGAAATACCACTTCAAAAACTGCTATATTTGTAAGAGAGTGGTCTTGTTCAGGAGGTGGGCACCCCTTTTCTTGCAATCATCCCCTAAGATAAATAGGATGAAAAACCTCGCCTTTTTATGCTATCCACCCCGGATCAAACATACAATGCTCTGCTCCACCTCTGGCTTCTGTGCATGAGTGAATACTGCTGTAAGGATTGAGTGACTGATCAATGAAGTCAGTGAAGCTGCTAGATCCATTTCAGCAGTGAGGAAGGGCCATATTTATGCTTGATGCAGTAATAAGTATTTCCATAATCTTTCTGTCCAAATTAGAGCTAGACAATGCACTGTCCCAAACTTCAATCTGTTTTTAAAACGATCCTGTAGTTCCTTGTAAAGTTATTTGTAAAAGTATTTGAGCACTGGAGATGCAAAGAAAAAATGAAGAGAAACAGTGGATGTGGCAACAGCTTTGTCATGTAAGCACACTGTGTGCTTTACATATATCACAGTAAAATAAAGGGCATTGTTGTGCCTCTAGTTATTACTGCCAGCACATTAGGGTTGCGCAACAATGCTCAGACGGAGGGCCAACGATTCACATGCGCCTTGGTGCATGATTCATGGCTGCGTGTGCACGTCAGGCACACGTGTAAATCACACCAATGGCAAACGCATGGGAGAAGTGCAAATTGCCACTTCTTGCACCAATTTGCATCTTCTGCAAGGAAAGGCTGCTGTTTGAAAGCATACATGGCCCTGCCCCATGCGCATTTGGCCGGTTAATCGTTTAACTGCGATGGTTCCCCATGTTTCTCCCCTTTCCTTTACTGTTTCTCCATAGCAATTTGATCTCTGTAGCTTCTGTGTTTTCTGCTAAGCTCTATTCGCCATTTCAAAGTGTATTCTTTTTTGGGGGATATTCTGGTTTCCAGTTAACACCTAACTTTTTTGTCCATTGTTTTGGCCCTCTGTTCCCTGTTTGTTTTGCATATTATTATTGTTTTTGTTAAACTTTGGCCCAATATCCACATTTTGTTGTTTGGACCTTAATTTAACTCTTTATAATTGGTTCAATCCCTAAAAAGAACTTGCGGCTGACACTGTCATTGTTCAAAAATGTGCTGGACACTGCTGGCATGTGTTTTCAGAATTAAATAAGCCTTCTACTCATTGCAATCTGCAGTTTCTTCCACCTGTTTGCTGGAGGAAATTCACTCTTCAAACTGCTTTCACTCTTTCAAATTGGTGCACTGGTGAATGCTAGTGTGCTAGTGAGCTAATTGGCTCAAAAACAAATGTGCATCCCATTTGGATGACCAAAAATAATGTGGAATTCCAATCGCAATTTGTCGCTCCAAATAGAGTGCACCAGAGCATGAGAGTCACCATGGTCACCAACGCATGACCATGAATCAACCCTAGAGTGTTACCAGAAAAAGGGGGTGAAAGATACTGCAGGCTAAGAGCGTCTCCAGCCTGCCAGCACATAGTGTGACTGGTGAGGCGGGAGGAGGGTGGGGTTTTATAGCTGCAGAGAGAGGCAGCTAATCAGGACTTCTGGGGAGAAAGTGGGGGTTGTTTCCACTCTTGGTCCATTGAAGGTTGATTGAAGGACCAGGTCAGCAGGGTGGAGAGTGAAAGCTGAATGAAGAAGTGATAGCGCTGGAGGGAATTAAGCTACTGATATTTATTTTATAACTTTTGACTTGCCAATCACTTTAATGTTACCTGCATATCCTACTTCAAAACCACCCTTAATTCCCAAACTTGTAGTCAACCTTATCATTATGGAAACTATGGAGTCGATTCAGCACTAGGTGCAAAATGTGAACTTTGAGGTAAAATGTGCACAGAAGGGCTTTTCAATTCCTGGTGCTGAATCCACCCCTAGGTTGACAATTAATGTGAATGGTACTTTTTACTACAGGAATGGAATAGTGCTGTCAAGTCCTGAAGGACACCCGCCTACTAGGTGAGTCCACAACCCCCAATCTGCGCTGCTAGCGTCACCTATAGTCTAGGCCCCTATTTTCCGGGACACTTTATATGCCTCATCAGATACAGTTGCCCCCAGGACTTAGTAGCACAAAGATTGTGAACTTACAGGGCCCGGGGCAAGACTGGGCGATGTTAGGTGAACCAGTGTCTTACACAGGTAGGCAATCCTCACGATGCGCGGCACCAAGGGAGAAGCAACAGAAGGGTCAAAGGTCAAGCCAAAGGTCAAGCCGGGAGGTCAGAGAATTCGCAGAACAAGGGAAGAGTCGGGTTCAAAGTCAGGCAGGGGACTGTCCAGGCAGCGGTCACAGAATGGTCAGGCAATCTGGGTTGGCAACAATGGGCAATCGCAGAGGTAACAAAAAATAAAGCACCCAGCAGCAGGCTATCACGGGCAATGAGCAAGTGACATGGGAATGCTTATGTAGGACATGGGTGCAGGGGATTGCCTGGGGGAACTTTGGGCTCATTGGCCTGACAACAATCGAGGGACTTATTGGCCCGTTAACAATTAGGGCGTTTTGTCCACTAGCAAAGTTAGGGTTAACTAATTAGGGCACTTCCTGCAGCACCACCGGACTGCATAAGACAGCTGTGCTCGCGTGCGCGCAGTCAGACAAGCAGGGGATGTGGCTGCAATCAGGAGGGGGTGAAGACCCCAGCACGTTGCCTGAGCCCGGTCACCTGGCTGAGGATGTCGCAGGACCTCGGAGAAGGTGAGAGCATCGTGACAAGTGCACTTAAGGTAAAAATGAATCATAAACCTATTATACCTGTTGCTGAATCGACTCCTAGGTCAGTGATACTTTTTACTACAAAGAAAAGGAGTTCTGCATTTGCATCTGGTGCCGAATCCCCCACTAAATTCAGCACCAGATGCAAATACAGAACTCCTTTTCTTTGTAGTAAAAAGTATCACTGACCTAGGAGTCGATTCAGCAACAGGTATAATAGGTTTATGATTCATTTTTACCTTAAGTGCATTTGTTACTCCAAAGTGCACTTTTGCACCTGATGCTAAATCAACCCCAATGTCATAAGCTCCCATATGGATGACATACCTGATCCCTCAGAACAAGAAAAATTGACGGATTGTTAAAGTCACCAGTAATGGGAATCTTATGCTGTTAAAAGGCGACACATTTGGAATGTAAGAGTGATGGGGGAAAATTGACACAATGGAGAAACCAATTATATAGGTGAGAATTGTAGTGAATTTTGACGCTTTTATCTTTTGAAACTCACTCAAAGATGGGATTACACGGAAAAAAAACATTCACTCTGTATATAAGCAGGACATTCTACTCGTTGCACTGCTACACCAACTAGACAGCAAGTTGCCTAAAGAATATTTTCTATTTTCTCTTCAAATAATAACACAAATACAACTGTAATAGCCTGTGGTTGGATTTTCATCAACGGTTAATCTTACCAATGAATATCATAGATAATGTGATCAAATCAAGGCAGACAAGAACAAATGAGCTCTTACTGCCCGAAGTGGGATAATACAATGAAAGGTACTGTAATGTCAAAGTGACCTTCAAATCAGTGATGGTTGCAAATTGCAATGAAAAATATTGTGGTCATGTAAAAGCGCTAAGCTTTTTATACATAATCAAATGAATAATGTTTTCTTCAAATGCACAATGAATAACCCTACAATATTTCTCCTGAATTAGGGTTATTTCATTGCCTTTTACATTTTACTGCATCAACGTATAACATGCCAATAAGAATAGATTTAAGCAATTTTACCACTTCTGTCTTGATAGAAAAAACTTTTTCTTGATATCGCTTGACTCAAAAAAAGAGCGGGTTTAGCACCTTTTATTATTCAACTGTAATAACTAGGGTTAAAGTGTAATTCCGCTTTCAATGGCGTTTTTAAAAACGTCCAATATTCCATGCCAAAAATTATGTCCTCAAGGTGCTGAGATTATCTGTTATTTTTTATATTTTTTATTGCTTTGCAACTCTTTTGCAACTGCAATTTTCTCTAGCAACAATGTGTGTATGTTAGCAACAGTACACCAACATGGTCTGTTTGGTGTGCACAGCACTCAAACGAATCACCTCGTTGGCTGAGGAAGAGAGAGCTACACATTCTTGAGTTCACATGTTTAACCCCTCATGCTCTAATTCAGTCTCTTCAGATGAGAGGATCACAGTCTTGTGTTCCAGTATCTAAAGGGTTACTGTCAGCATTCTCATCTGGGGTAATTTCTTCTGCCTGATTTACGTCCCTGTCAGTGGAAGGATCCATGGATGTGTAGCAAACAGCTATACTTAAGGGCTTTAGCAGATGCCAAGAAAGACATTCCCACCTTAGGCCAAGAAAGACATTCTCACCTTAGCAACACAGAGCCACAGGGATAAAGCAAACCTGGGAACGGCATGCTGATAAGTGAATCACAGGTCTGGGAGCACAATCCTAACACACACATTTATTTTACATTCCAAAAGAGGAAAGCAATAGAGCAGAACAACTGATGAAAAAGGAGTTTTCCCTTAAATTAGCAGCATTTGAGCATTTTACAACTTTACTCGCTTTACATTGTCTTGTATCTGAATCCTGCATTTATTATGCGCACATTAAGCATGAAATGTTCCTTTTCCATTAGATATTTTGAAGAACATTTTCTTGCATGAAGTAAAAGAGTTTTCTTTAGGACTAGCTTAGAACTATAGATGAAAAAACTAAAAATAATGGCAGAATGAACTGGGTGCAGCTTGACACCAACTCCATTGACCCAACAAAAAAGTATGGATGATATGGAGCAGATATCAGACTGGGCAATCATCTTCTATTTTTGTTGTCTAGTTGGAAAGAGTGTTGAGCAAACTCGTACCGCAAAGTCACCTTTGTGAGTTCGGGTTCCCAAAGCCGAACACGGCCCTCAGCCAGAAGTCCGTGTTCAAGTTCAGCATTTGGCCGCAACACGGAAAAGCCAGTTGATGGCCTGCTGAGCAGCTTCACCTGCAGGAAGCTGCTTTACAACTTATCTAACCCCTAACCTGGACATTGGTCGGCGGAAGCGTTCCTTTTAAATGGTCTGCGGCCGAGGCCACAGAAGAATGGCTGCTCCCATAAGTGAGGACACTTCGCCCATTTGAGAGGAATGCGGCCCCCACCAGGGTCCGTACTGGGGCTCAGGTAAGTTGTATAGCATCGCTTCCTGCTCCACACTCTTTGCCCATTGACAGGCAGCACCCTCTGTCTGAGTGGGGGAGGAGTGGGGGATAGAAGGGCTCCCAGAGGCAGAATCACCCCCAAAGTTTAGGTCCCCATTTTTTTAAAAGTTCAGCTGAAATTTCTAAACCCGAAATTTGGGGGGTTCGCCCAAGACTACTGAAGGTCCCCCGTAAAAGTGAAATGGTACTGTACATTCTAAACCTTTCATCCATGATTTTTTCCTCTTTACAGCAAGAGAAAACAGTAATCTTGGCTGGATTTTTTCACATAAGCAACTCCTTCTTTTGCCCTATAGCAGTTTTTTTACAGACAATAATTGGGTATTTGTGCAAGGGGTTTCCTTTAGGATTTGTAATAGGAGCTTGAAAAAAATATATAATCTAAGCTGTTTTATAATGTTGCACTGGTACATTTGTCATGGCCTAAAACAGCCGACATTTTAGGACTACTTAAGTATCCTTTTTAGGCGTTTTTTTACATTAGGAGACCAGAAAAAGAAGCGACACTGTGAAAATCTAAAGCTCTTCAGGTAAGTTGCTTAGCATCACATATTGCAGCACAATTTACCTTGGTCTACACTTAATCAAATTTAATGATCTCTGGTGCTCACAGTGGTAGACCAGATTCTGTAACCTTCTCCCTCAAGAATTAATTTAGTGCAATTTCTGCACAAGCTTTGGTTGACGTTGCATTGATGATAACACTTAGGAGCAATGATCTTATATGAATGTTCTGAAAAGCTATGCACAAGTGAAATGGTATCAATTTATGTTGGTCTGCAGAAAAAGGTCTTTTGGCGTGCAATACCAAGAATTTATTTTTAGTGACCTATATACTATATGTTTATTTCACAACTTTCATTTTAGAGTTTGAGTTTAGTATCTTTTTTTTGCTATTTGTGACTCCAATGTTCCAAATCTGACCACCAAAAGGAGATTATTACCAAGTATGTAGTTTTTGAGCCATTGACACACAGGGGCCTTTTTGTTACATGAACTTCCTCTTCAGTTATTACAGACAGAATATAAGAAACTATTATAAGAAACAGAAAGGGAATGAGCCTATTCCCTATGTATACCAGCTGTTTAGCTCCAGTATGTGCAGGTAAAACATCATAGTTTTATTCTATAGGCTTAAGACAATTATTCAAATTCACACAATTCATATTAAAAACATGTATACGGTTCCTAATTGCTGGTCCAAGTGACTGATTTGTTGAATAGGTATAATTGTTCACTGATATCCTCTATAGGGCAAATATGTTTCACTGATTAGCTTCTTCTGTGCCCTCTAATAGCTCATGTATTGATGCATTTCTAGGTATAATTAGATAATTGGTTACACACTTTTAAGTATGAACAATACATCAGTTCCAATGACAAGAATTTGTTAGGATGCCCAAGTGCCTGTATACTTGACTCAGAGACAGATTGTTAAGACTAATAATATATTAGAACCCTAAGTTATTAGAGTGGCCATGGCAGCTTTCCAAAAAATCATATCTTAGTATGGGTTCCTATGGGACCTAATAAAAAAAAAACAAAGACTTACCCTGAGAGTTGGGTTGTTGGGTATGCCATGGCGATGGACTTTTTACCCCTGTGTTGGCTTCCTTATTTGGTGCAATTCAGCATTCCTTGTGTGTAATCCTGGCTGTTTGTTAGGGAAATCCTCCAGTATCAAGCGTTCGCTGCAAGACGGGCGTTTTTTCCGCCCAGCGCAGTGTCAAGGACCCACCATCCTGACATGCTCTGTACTGAGCTCCAGTTCAGCGAGCGCAGCCATGTAATTTGCGGTATCAACTGGAAGTGATGTTACGCGCATCAGTCAGCTTAGATGGGGCACATAGGAGGCAGCGCCTCAAAAGCTGAGTGGGCACTATTTTTTGGATACCTTGAAGTTTCTTTTATGTGTCTAAGGCTAATACATATATAGGAGCAGGAAAAGTGGGGATAGCCCAAAACCCCCACAACCACACCAGACAAACTCTGCTACCACCATATAATTCCCCAAAACATATAATGTTTTATTATAAATGGGCAACCACACAAAAAACAATGTTAAAACAGTTTGATTAAAAACATTTACAGACATACATGACACTACATTGTATGTGGGACTCTACATTGTTAATTCATATGCCATCCAACAATATATAATAATGTAGCTCCTTAACACAGAGGCAAAGTGCATGTGCAAAATGTATATATTGAAATCATTAAAGAGCAAACTCAAACATATATCCCAAATATCACATTTATCTATAAACACCCACTTGATTGTGTGTATGTTTGTATCAGTGAGGGATATTTAGCTGGTTTGGGTTTAAATAGAAAGGCATCTCTACTTATGTTCTTTTTTGAAGGATTTTTTGAGAACATTTTTACTATAGTGCCTATTTGTCAGTCTCTATTCACTGCCCTTGGCCACTGTAAGAAAAGCATCTAGGGGTGTACAATTTCTTTATGTCCTGATGTATTCCCCACAGGGAATGCTATTGAGAAGATGTCCAGGGTGGGCACTGCTTCATCCTAAGATTGTATTGACCGTAGATTTTTATTTTGTAGGGGACTGGTAGTGATTACTACACTGTGTTGTGCCTGTCCAGATGATAAAAATGTTAAGACATTGCACATGTACTCTGACAGTTCGTCCTCACTCCACAAATCCCTTTCCTACCTACCCAGGTTTGCAAACAATGGGGCACAAGTCTTCCCCATCGCCATCATCTGTATTTGGTGGTATAGTTGTTGGCTGTATAGAAAGAGATTGTGGGTGAGGACGAAATGCAGTAGTCGCAGCAGGAAAAGATGGCTGTTATGTTTATTGATGTCTAATTTGTTAAAAATGAATTCTACCACTTTGATTCCCGCATCATAGGGGTTGCTGGAATAAAGGGCCTCCACATCCAGGGTCACCAGACCAGTGTCCCAGGAGGCACTCTCATGTCTCCCAAGATACTCCTACTCTCATACTCTTTATGCTTTTATCTGCTGATCTGATCTGCATAGCCAGGAAGGTCTTCAGAACTGTACTGTACTTATTTTGCTTTATTCCACTGTGCAGAAATTTGTTAGCCCTTCGAGTGTGCAGTTTAAATAGCCAAAAACACACTGTGCCAATGTGTCTGCCAGCCTGCCTCTATCTTATCACATGTGCCTTTTTTTACCATGGTGACCGGAGCTCTCCTATAAGCTGAGCCAGTTTATGGGTTCTGTAGGTTAAGATCCCATAGATCACAATGGGCAGAAATGTATTGAAGTGTTGTTAAAATGTTAAACACATTTATTTGTACAGAACTTGCTTTGACAACTTGTCACAAATGAAAACACAGGACTTTGATGTCGCCAAATTTAATGTTATTCATTTCTTGTTAAATCTTTTATCAGGCCTGTTTTTTGTTAACAATGTGTACTTTGGAGCACAACAACTAAAACATTGCCTAAACACACACTAAAGTTTGCTCCTTTATTTCACAGCTGTGATATCCTGTGACTTTAATGTAGAAATGCCGACCAGCGCCTATTGAATACAGCACCAATATTTTCTGTGTGCAAAGAATTCATAAATCCGACATGTGGTACTTGAGTGGTTGGTGGCGCTGTTAGAATTTTCATTAGAGTCCAACAGGTGCTGACACAGGCCAGCCAATATCCAGTGCACCAATTCAAGATCATTATTTAACATCAGGTGTTTTGACTTGCAGCACCATTCTGTAAAAATAGCAGCTCCAAAATGAAAAAAGACATGGCTCTGTTGCTATCAAAATGATGCCAAATTGCACAAACAGGCGCACTTCATAAACTAGGCTCTTAGTATAACTCCATGAGCATGTCACATGTCTCTCCTCAGACTTAGAGGCCGATTCATTAATAGCGGCAGGTAGCGACAGTTGAGCGACTGTAGCAGTATTTTCACAGCGCCCGCTAGTAGTCGCTGTGCTTGGCCGTTGTTCAGTTGTTGATAGCGACTGAGTCGGTGTGCAGTAATGTTGAATATTGGGTGAGGAGTCGCTATTTGACAGGTTCCGCGATGTATGGGTGCGCATGATAGCGACTGGTCAGAGCGACCGGCTCCCACCACATTCATCAAAAAATCACGCTCCAAAAATCCTTGCGCTGTGAAATGCATGTTTAAACCCCAGAGCGCTGGCGGCGATGTGTTAAAAGTAGTTTTTTAACCCCCAAACAACCATATTTTTGGAAACCAAGTTTTTAATTACATTTTGTAATATGAATACATTAATATCAGACCTGTAATATCAATTCTGCACAAAGTTTTTTTTTTTTTTTTTTTTTACCTTAAAAAAAATATCTAACATGGCAGAAGTGGTCACAGAATTTTTCACATTAAAAAAAAAAAAAAAAAAAACATTATTATGAATTAATTATGAATAATTAAAGATTGTTCCATTGAAATGCATTGGAGAGCACCAGGTAGCGAGAGGTGATACCTGTCGCTGTTCAAGGTCGGACGCTGGCGCTGTGGGCTGAGGCTGGAATAATGATGAATGAGTCGCTATCTGGCGCTATCTCAGTCGCTAAGCAGGATCGGCTTGTCTCACTTTCACAGCCATTCATATGTGACTTTGCACTGGTCAACCAGTCATGTATTCCTCAGTACTTAGTATTAACCCATGACTCTCCCTCCTCCCAATGTCTCTAAAATAACCATCGTTTCTTTCTCTCCACCAACCCTGCTAACCTCAGATACATTAAATACTTGCCTTCTAGCGATCATCATTTTGATCATTAGTGCCAGACAGGCAGGCCACATGACTAATAAAAGCACAGCACTAAAAGTTCCTCAGTACTTACAGTTTACCCTTGTCTTTGAGTCCCTCTCCTCCATGTTTCCCATCTAAACCATGTCTTTTCTCACCTTCCAACAACCCTCACAATCCCAAATAAGCCCTAAAATGACCAAAATGTGTCAGTTATTTAGATATTGTGGCAGGTTGTATGGTAGGGACAAAGGCAGAACTTTGCTTTGAATAACTCAGAAAGATGTCAGCTAGTAAACTGTCAGGGTCTATAGAAGATCTATAGAGGGCACGTTGATATTTATATACCATAAGGAGGGCTTGGAGCACATTATATTTTAATTAAATTTGAGAGCCGCATAACATTTTTAGCTGACAGCAGGGTACATTTTGATGCCAAAGTAAGTCTCATTGTCATGTTCAATCAGTTTGAAAAGGTTTATATATGGCTTACCTTTACCATCTGTCACTTCAAGGGAATTATGATCATTGTCAAAATTTGACAGAATTTCAATGTATTTATCATATCAATGAGACCTTAGTCTGAGCACTTCCTTGATAAGCAATCATTTCAACATGGTACATGCTCCCTTGGGTCTCCTGTGTTTATTCTGCCATGAAGCATTCCCTCAAGATCCATGCCTACAAGGAATTGTCTTTGGAAACTGCAGCCTTAGCAAAAACTCGTCTTTGCAATTAGTCTTTACCAGTGTCGCCTCCCACACATCATAAGCACAATCTCTATCCGCTCTTCATTGTTTGTCATGTAGTGGGTAGTGCCGTTTAAATCTTTCATGGAATACAAAGTTGCTATAGGATTAATTCAGATGGAACAGTTGTAATGTACTTGTCAATGGTAGAGGAATCTTTTCGCTCTGACAATGCTGATTGTATAGACAATACTAGTGAATTGAGGTGCAGTGATATTTTATACTGAAAAGAAATATATACGTCTAAGGAAAATAGAATTAACAGGACCATTCTTTTCTTGCTTCATAACAATACATTAATACATGCTATAGCTAAAGGAATATGTTTCAATATGCTTCAATATGTTTTCGCAAATTCAAGGACCAGGAAACTTTCCAGGAAAATGGTTTAGAACTTTCATGCGTGGGATGCAAAGAATAAACTCAATTCCACAAATCTGTTAAAAACAGGAACAGCTGTTCTGAACACAATTGTCAATAGAAAAACACTTTCCCAATATACGCTGCTTGTGTGTTTTAGACAATGCGCGTGGTTTAAATTGTGTTTCTCATAAGACTTAATACAAATGTTGCATTCACAAAGTAATTTAGGCAAAGGTATGCCCATAGGCAGAGTCACAACTCAATGTGATTGGGCCCAAGAACAGTCCTTAAACAGAGGCCTCAACGTTGCAAATCCATAACCTTTTCCTGCCACATTTAGTCCTCTGGATGTCAATTTTAACAAAATGTGATACAACAATGTGATGCCATTAAACACTGAAATGGCAAATACAAATGTCACCTGATGCCATGTGAGCACAAATTAACTGGATAGGAAAACAATGGTATGCCCCCTGACTGAATTCCAATGTGGTTGCACCTCCTGAAGTTATGCCCCTGTCCATGGGTGCTACTAACCATGGGTTAGGTAACCTGTAAACCTATATTTGTCAAGCTCTCATCAAGGCTCATCAATACACGGTGGATACAAAATATGTGTGTTGCGGTGAGAAATCTAGAAGCTCGTGAGAAAGATTAAAACTTTAACCCTTTAAGTGCCAGCCTACCTGGAGTTTTTGTCACACTCTGTTGCCAGACCATTTTGCACTATTTTGCACTCCCCATGTTCAAATGTGATTTTTTAAGGGATTTCCAGGGATTTCCCAGGAAAATGATATATTGTTTTTTTCAGCAGAGTCTGAGCTTTAACATGAAATGTCTTGTTTGTCATTTTTTAGGTGTATTCTCAATATTTTTTGGCGAAATATGTGCAAAAAAATTTAAAAAAATAAATTTTTTACAATTTGTAGTGTTTTTTTGTAATAAAAAATGTAAGTTTGTCAATAAAATCTTATTGCGTGTGAAACCCCAATTTCTCCCGGTTACAGCGGTACCACATATGTATAGGTAGACACCTTTTCCTGCCCAGGAGACTCCCCCAAACTGAAACAGAGCTTTAGGGGATTTTCTGAAAAAATACAACTGTGATATGCGCTATGCGCACCTTGCAGTTTTTCCAGAAAAACAACCCTTTACACTTGAAATACCCCCCACAAACTATGTATTCTCTGGAAGTACACACCTCAGGCTTTCTAGGCGTACCAGGCATGTTGATGTGGCCACAGTTTTCTAGAAGTAACCCCTCAATGTATTCTTTGGTTGCAAAGAGTTTCCCTAAAAAAATTATAAAAAAGCAGAATCAAAGCCACATTTTCCTAAAAAAACTATATACAAACAAGAAAAAACAAGTATGATCTGAAAAAGCAACATCTCCTGAACAGAACGATACCCAACATGCATGGGTTCTGTCAAGGAAAGAGTTGCCAAACACCCCAAAGTAAAGCATGTGCGTAACGGTAATTTTTCTTGAAAATTTCAGCTCTGCAGACAAAGTGCGCACCTTGCGATTTTTCAACCAAAACAACCCTTTACATTTGGAATATCCCCCATAAACCATATATTCCCTGAAAGTACACATGTTAAGCTTTCTAAGCGTACCCAGCTTGTTGTAGTGGGCTCATCTTTCTGGAATTAATCCCTCAAAGAACTCTTTGGTTGCGCAGAGTTTCCCTAAAAAATGTATAAAAAAGCAGAATAAAAAACACCTTTTACTAAAATATAAATATGCAAACAAGAAAAAACAAGCTAAGTCTGAAAGCGCAAGGTCCCCCGAACAGAACAATACCCAACATGCAGAGGTACTATTAACCCTTTTAATTGCCAGCTTACTTGAGATTTTGTCACCCTCTGTTGACAGGCCATTTTTCCCCATTTTGCGCCATGTTTTGCGCCATGTTTTGCGTCATTTTTGCTGGAATTTTCTGGAAAATTATATATATATTTTTTGCAGCAGAGTTTAGGCTTTAACATGAAATGTCTTGTTTGTAAATTTTATTTATTATTAATTTTATTTATTATTAAGTAAAAAATAAAAAATTAATAAATTTTTTTTTTAGAAAATTGACTCCTTTATTTTATTAAAGAAAACCATATTGCATGTGAAAGCCCCATTTCTACAGATTAGAACAGTACCACATATTTATCGGTAGCCCCCTGTTCCTGCCCAGGAGACCCCCCTAACTGAAACAAGTAATTTTTAACATTTACAAATAAAATACAACTACCATCCACACTACAAAGGGTTAAATCGAGAAAAAAAAATGACATAGGGTCCCCCCTCCCGGGAGGGGGGGCCCATTTTTTGGGGGGATTTTTAAGGGTTAAAAATCCTTAAAAATAAAAAAAAATGACATGGGCCCCCCCTTACCCAAAGTAACCAGCCCGGGACCAGCTATGCAGGGCTTGGAGGAACGGGGCGCAGGGGCCAGCTTTTGTGGCCCCTGGCCCTGCAGGCTACAAGCCCGCATAGCCAGTGGGCCCGGGCTCTTCTGCCCCCCCCTGGGCTTTGGGGAGGCAGGTAATGGGGGTGCCGGGGGTTAATGGCAAGTCACCGGCTAGCGCAGGTGACTTGCCACCTCCCCCAGCCTTGTGAACTGGTATAGGGGTCATGGACCCCTTACAGTTCACAAGGGGTTAAATGTAAAAATAAAACACAGACACACAAAGAGAAAAAATATTTTATTATTTTTTTTTTTTAATACTTACCTCCCATCCATAGTGGAGCACTCTTTCAGCCTTTTATAGCTGCTGGATGACAGAAAACAAAAGGGTTAATTAAAAAAAAAATGACATAGGGTTCCATTCCTAGGGGGGGAGACCCCATTTTTTTTTGGAAATTTAAGGGTTAAAAACCCTTAAAAATCCCCAAAAAAAATGACGTAGGGTCCCCCCTACCCAGCATTACCGACCCGGGCCAGCTATGGGGGCTTGTAGAACAGGGCGCAGGGCCCCTGGCCCTGCAGGCTACTAGCCCACATAGCCACTAAGTGGCCCGGGCCCTTCTGCCCCCCCCTGGCCGTTGGGGAGGCAGGTAATGGGGGGCTGGGGGTTAATGGCAAGCCACCCACTAGCTGCAGGTGACTTGCCGTACCCAGAGCCTTGTGAACTGGTATAAGGGGTCTCATGGACCCCTTACCAGTTCACAAAGGGTTAAATGAAAAAAAACGCCACACAAAAGTATTTTATTAAAAAAAAAAAAAATTTTTTTTTTACTGTACTTACCTCCGATTGTAAGCTCCTTTGTCCCGCGCCGCTCTGCTGACAGATGCCGGTGATCGGCATCAGAGAAGGGGGAGGCAGGAGATCAGAGGATCTCCTGCCACTGCCTTCCCCGTTGCCGATCACCGGCATCTGACAGCTGAGAACGCTGAAGCCGGTGATCGGGGCTGGGATGACGTCATAGCCCCGCCCCCAAAAGGGGCGGGGCTTGACGCGGCAACGGACCGGGATGACGTCATAGCCCCGCCCCCAAGGGGGCGGGGCTTAGCGGCAAGATGGCGGCCGCCATCGAAGAGGAGAGAGGAGGTGTCAGTCTTGTCGGGTGCTGGGAGGAGAGAGGTTGGAGGTGGAGAGAGGGCGGTGATCCCTCTCCCCCCCAGCCCCCCTCCACCCAGCACCCGCAGCTGTCATCGCAGATCGCCGGGGGACAGAGGAGGATCGAAGGCGAGTAAAGTAAAAAAAAAAAAATTCATTTTTTTCTTATGTCTCTGTGTTTTTATTTTTACTGTTATCCCTTTGTGAACTAGTAAGGGGTCCATGAGACCCCTTATACCAGTTCACAAGGCTGGGGGCTGGCAAGTCACCTGCAGCTAGCGGGTAACTTGCCACTAACCCCCGCACCCCTATTACCTGCCTACCCAAAGCTGGGGGGGGGGGAGAAGAGCCCAGGCCCACACAGGGTATGTGGGCTTGTAGGCTTCAGGGTGGGGGGGCCACAAAAGCTGGCTCCCCATGTCATTTTTTTTAATTAACCCCATATGTTTATAGCGTGGATAGTAATTGTATTTTATTTTTAAATTTTATAAAGTGCTCTTTTCAGTTTGGGGAGTCTCCTGGGCAAAAATGGGGGGCTACCAAAACATATGTGGCACCGTTGTAATCGGAAAAAAATGGGGCTTTCACATGCAATATGGTTTTCTCTAATAAAGTAAATGTTTTGTTTAAAATATTGGAGACAATTTTCTAAAAAATTTAATTTTTTTTGTTCTTTTTGTGCAAAAATATTTAAAAAAACAGTAGAAAAATTACAAACAAGACATTTCATGTTACAGCCTAAACTCTGCTGCAAAAAAATATATCTATAATTTTCCTGGAAATTCCTCCAAAAATCATGGTTAAACATGGTGCAAAATGGTGAAAAATTACCTGTCAACAGAGGGTGAAAAAAATTCAAGTAGACGGGCAATTAAAAGGGTTACTAGTACCTATGCATGTGGGGTATTGTTCTGCTCGGGGGATCTTGTGATTTCAGATTTAGCTTGTTTTTTCTTGTTTGCATATTGATTTTTTAAGAAAATGTGTTTTTTATTCTGTTTTTATATAATTTTTTTGAGGGAAACCTTGTGCAACCTAAGAATACTTCAAGGGATTACTTTTAAAATGATGAGTCCACTGCAACAAGCTGGGTACGCTTAGAAAGCTTAACATATGTTCTTTCAGGAAATATATGGTTTCTGGGGGTATTCCAAATGTAAAGGGTTGTTTTGGTAGAAAAAGTACAAGGTGCGCACTTTGTCTGCAGAGCTGAAATTTTCAAGTAAAATTACCGTTACGCACATGCTTTACTTTGGCAACTCTTCCCTTGACAGTAGCAATGCATGTTGGGTATCGTTCTGTTGGGGGGATGTTGCTTTTTCATATTAAACTTGTTTTTTATTGTTTGTATATAGTTTTTTTAGGAAAATGTGGCTTTGATTCTGCTTTTTTATCCTTTTTTTAGGGAAACTCTTTGCAACCAAAGAATACATTGAGGGATTACTTCCAGAAAACTGTGGCCATATGAACAAGCCTGGTACACCTAGAAAGCTTGAGGTGTGTACGAAAAATATATATATATAATTCTCCTGAAAATTCTAGCAAAAATGGCACAAAACATGGCGCAAAATGGGGAAAAATGACCTGTCAACAGAGGGTGACAAAATCTCAAGTAGGCTGTCAATTAAAAGGGTTAAAAGTAGCTATGCATGTTGGGTATTGTTCTGTTCGGGGGACCTTGCGCTTTCAGACTTAGCTTGTTTTTTCTTGTTTGCATATTTTTTTTAGGAAAATATGATTTTTTTTATTATTTTTTAGTGAAACTCTGTACTACCAAAGAATTCATTGAGGAATTACTTCCAGAAAACCGCACCCATTTAAACAAGCCTGGTACACCTAGAAAGCCTGAGGTGTGTACTTCCAGAGAATATATAGTTTGGGGTATTTCAAATGTAAAGGGTTGTTTTACTTGAAAAACTGCAAGGTGTGCCTAGCGCTTAGCATATTTGTTTTTTATCTGAAAATCTCCTTAAGCGCTGTTTCAGTTTGGGGGAGTCTCCTGGGCAGGAATGTGGTACCGCTGTAACCGGGAGAAATTAGGATTTCACACGCAATAAGATTTTATTGACAAAATTACTTTTTTTATTACAAAAAACACTACAAATTGTAAAAAAATTGATTTTTTTGCACATATTTCACCCCAAAATATTGAGAATACACCTAAACTAAACTAAAACTGACAAAAACATTTCATGTTAAAGCCCAGATTCTGTTCAAATTATTTTTTTCTGTAAATTATTTTTTTAAGCAAAAATGCCAGCATGGTGGGAGCGGGCAGGCTGGCTACGCTGTCAGAGGGCGCGTCATCAGAGGGCGCCTGAGAGCGACGCCGGCCTCCACGCTCCGAGCATGCAGGTAAGTGTTTGCTTTTTAAACAAATGCCGGCATGGTGGGAGCGGGCAGGCCGGCTGCGCTGTCAGTGGGCCGGCTTCCGACGCCCACTGACAGCGTAGCCGGCCTGCCCGCTCCCACCATGCCGGCATTTTTTTTTATTTCAGGGAAAATTCGATCGGCACGAACCAAAAAAATTCGGGTTCGTGTCGAATCGAATTTTCCCTGAAATTCGGAGCGAATTCCGGTTCATCCGAACCGGTTCGCTCATCTCTACTGATAATGAAGAAAGACAAAGTGACCTAAATGTATTTCGTCTTAAAAGGGGAGATCTAAGTGAGGGGGACTCCCAAAACCACCAAACTTGTGAAATATATTTGGCCATAGCCCCTGCTGATTTTCCCTTCTTAGGGCGTAGAACTAGAAATGGATATTTTTTTTTTTAATCAGCCTGGAACACAGTTTTTTTGCTGTCTCTCTCTGTAAGATGGCAGATGATCAGTCACTGCATAGGTGTGGCAATGACATCATTGCCACACACAACAATGGAAATGAATTGGGGAGGCGGAGGTTTACAGCTAGGGGGCAGGGGCACTAAAAATCAGCAAAGTGTGCTCTTCATGGGGGGAGCAATTCAGGTTATGCTAGTTAAAAATGTGGGTTTTGGTCCGCTTTAATATTGACTTTTTCTTATTTTACAATAGTCGACCCAAGGAGCTAATCACAGCAGAAAGTGAATGGCTTCAAAAAAGGACGAGACTAATTTTTAGATGAAAAAAGTCATTTTCCAGGTACACTCAAAGGCATTCCCATTTGGTAGGGCTACAAATGGCATCCTGTATAAAAATGAAGCTATATGTTGACTGGTCCCTTTAACAATCCCTTCAACTGTTATCTGAAATGTTTCCTGGGCCCTGTCCCTTTGTTAAAATGTTCAACTCTACTAACTTTGTTATTAGTGTGACCAATATAAAAAGAATTGCAGTGAAAATGATTATCTTTTGAATTGAATTGTATCATCGGCCTGCCAGTACTGGTGCAGGTTGTGTTAAGTATAAGTTAACATTATAATTACTTCTGCTAATAAGTCGGAGATGTATTTATGTATAGATATAGCCCATTACCCGTCCTTATCCTCATAGGATTTTAAGCAAGAAGTAGGACTGCCTTAGGGTTTGACTATTTAATACTAAATACCAATTTTGGCATGGATAGCCACCTTGAACAGTAACCATGTGAGGGGTCAGTTATTAAAGAAGTATTCCCAATACACAAATCTGATTTGCAGAGAGGCCCTTTAGGCATATTAAATCTTGACTGCCAATCTGTAACTGTTCTGCTTTGTAAGATAATTTGTATGGTTTATAAGTGCTGCTAAAAAGTTTAGATTTTTTTCTTAAGATTAAGCCCACCGTGTTAGTCAGCTTATATAATCAGTGCCTTCATGTGATGCGTGGGTCTTCTCAGCCTATCACAACAACTATGTACGTGTTCAGTGATTAACAAATCTGTTCATTTTCAACAGGAGTCACAAAAAACAGAAACAAAAGGCTTTTGTAGTTGGTAATTGTACAATTTCAGTGTTTTACTAGCACCTTGCAGTTATTCATTGTATTGTTACATAACACATTTATTACCACAAACATGAGACAAATGATGACAATTTTCAGAGCATATCAGGTCAGAATAAAAATGTGTAGCCGGGTAAACGAGGGAAGCATCGATAAAAAGGAAATGTTAGACCACTCTCCAAGGAGTAGCCATGAGAGAGACTGTATTTAGTTACCAGTAGCTTCCTATATGGTGGTATTCCTATATAATGATAGAAGATAATTAAAGGTAATTACTCTTTCAAAACATTTCATAGCACTGTTGTATAGGGAATGGGAGACATAAATAAGATTTAAATGAGAGTTCCACTTAAGGAGAGAATAGTTAGGAAAACAACTGATGGCATCTGTTGGGAAGGGAAGAGATACAAAGTAGGAGCTGAACAGGAAGAATGTTATTTAAAATGACCAGCAGCCTGGCAGTTGGAAAAGTGGCCATTTTGGAGCTTCTGCTCCCAGCATCTCAGCCATGCTGTTGCCTGGATTCAACTGACATAAAGGAAAATGCACAGTAACAGGAAACCCAGCAGCATTTCCTGTTTGCAGGTGGCCTGCAAATGCATCCATTTTGTTTTTAAAATGTACTACAGCAGGAGCTATAAAAAGGTAAATGAAGTTTTATGCACAGCATAAAAGCACTGTTTGTTGTGTTGGTCTATTTTAAGTCATTTTTGACTGTTGGTCTGCTTTAATGAAGGCCTCTGCTAGTTTTCCAGAGGAGTAATTATAATACCAGCAGGAGAAACAAACCAGCTTAGTGAATACAGTAAACCAGTTAAGCTGAATAGGGAGACCTGTAGCAGCTCAACAGCTACAGAAGGTGAAGCCTTAATACTTATGCTGAAGTGCCCTGCTGACATAACTGGCGTGGAGTGAAATACTATTACATAAAGAAGCAGTACACTACACAACACGCTCACCTGAGACATCCACCTTAGACATCCACGCTGAGACATCCACACTCCCCCTTCCTCTACCACAGACCCGGCAGAGGAGCCTTACAGGGCCCTACAGATACTTTCCTACCCAAGTCTTGGAAACCTCAGGGTTAGAATTGCAATAAACAGCAGGAATCACACATTCTGACATATACTTTTAGCATACTGGACTGTCCTCAATCCAGTCCCACCTTCTATAGCCTTTTGAGTCATTCGGCTATCCAGATTTCCATGGAAGCACAATGCTACACTCCTTACTGTATGCTCTGACCATTCATCAGATCCCATAAAAGAGTAGCAAGCCACCTTAACAAAATACCCATTTTAGGCTTGAGGGTCCTTACATTCCTAGAACAAAGAACTAAGGCGATGAAAGAGGTAAAAGGAGATGAAATAGGTAAATGTAGTCCACTGCCCTGCCAACAGGAACTAGAAAAACCTTCTAGAACTAAGCTATCTTACAGTGGTGCTATGCCCTTTAGCTGTTTCTTGATTGCTGCTACTCCTACTCCCTAAAGCTCCAAATTTAGAAGACTTTTAGATTTAACTAATGCTTGCAATAGGAAGGATGTCTAAAAGTCAGTCTTCAGAGGAATGTCCTCCAAAACATTATTTTTGTGCTGGTCACCAAATTTGTATTCTGATGATAGGTATTTTCTTGTAAATATGAGACATTTGCTTCTAAATTTACAGAACAGCCATAGACATCAAAAAGCTCATCCTATGTAAGAGAATCCTGCCACAATCTGCCATTACACAATCTATAAAGTGTCTTTCATAGGCAAAATTATATAACTACTCATTGCCAGATAAACCTGTATAAGGTTTCTTTTGCCACTTATTAAACCACATCACACTTTGCAATCAGTGGAACCAGCTTTACATCAATCAATTTTAGGAGTTAGCGAAATCAAACTTCACTTTATATAAATTAACAGATCTAAAAAGAAATGAATACAAAGACTGCCTGCTCCTCTGCTAACATCAATTGCTTTGTTCTACTGAATTTGGAACTTACATCTGCATAGACACAAAATCTGTTCCATTTGTCCCATTATATTGTGCATATTGATTATCCGGGGCGGCAGGGCCATTCCACGGTAATAGCTTTAACCCAATTCCAGAAACAATGGATGTGTTCTGAGTCAAGAACTGGCGTATTGGTTAAGTATGCAAATTCTGCCAATAATGTCTACAGTCTGGATGTTGCAAGTGGAAAATGGGAACACTTTGTAACCGTCAGGCCCTTGTAATTCACCTTCTAAGAGCCAACATTCAGCTATGCAGAAAATGTCTTATCTTCTAGTTTAGATATTTGTGTATAAAAATAAAAAATTTCCACCACTAAAGCGAAGACTTAGTTGATGTGCAAGAGATGCAGTTGACAATTCTACATGTTACAGAGATATTTTATGTGATCAGCGTATGTTAATGGGACTTTATTGTGACACTATTGTTTAAATGTTCTATTTGTTTTTGAGTTTGAGTTCTTCCTTGCATGCTTTGTCCCTGATACAAGACAGGTAAGCATTTTTGGCCATCACATTTGTGATCAAGTTGCAGCAATTCAGCTAGGCACAAATCAAGAGCTAAATCAAGAACTAAAAGGTCTATTGTTGTTAAACTCTAATCACCAGCCCCCCTCGCTGGGAGCACACCAGTCTTGTAAAGAGGTGGTTGGAAGCACCTGTTAACCCAATGGTAACCACAACCTAGGCCGAGCCACCACAGTATGTATGGAAAAACAATTTAAATAATGACTTTTAAAGTCACATGGTGAGGCATATCAGACGCAGGAGTAAAAGACATTTTGTACTCTCTGTGATTTTTTGAGTTTTCTGAAAAAGGATTGTCCAACAAAAACGTCATAAATGGTGCTATTTATTGCCGTGTTCCTGCAGCACATTAAACAAATACTAACTGCTTCGCTGCCATTTGTGGGCATGTGCCACATTTGTCGCATTTACGAAGCAAAATGTGTGTTTTCCCAACTACGCCCCATGTTTGCCATATTTATTTCTAGTTCCGTGGACTTGAGCAAATGCTGTTTTGTTTTCCAGCTTTTAGCAATAAGTCCCACAGGAATTAATGGTCATTTTTGTATCTTTAATTGATATTTCAAGCTTGAACGTGAGATAATTAACTAGTATTTGAAAAACAACGAATAAAACAGTTTTCGTTACTTTTCATTCTGTTAAACTCATTATATAAAGCTTTTCAAATGGCTGAGGCACTCCTGAGACCCATACAATGTTGATATAAGCTTTAAAAATCCATTTTTAGCATTTTCTTTTATTTTGCTAACCAAACGGCCACAGCAGTTCACCAGCTTGCGCCACACCATTTTACAAAGTAAATACTTATCCTGCCAGGCAAAGAAAGGTACTGCAACACCCAACAAAAAGTCAGCTGCCTCTATGTCACACATAGTAAAGAGTAAATTATAGCACTGTTTATTAGAATTAGAGCTGACTTCACCACTGTGTCCCCCAGTCACAGCTCGCACAGCGCACTCAAGCGACCCGGACGCTCCACCATGGTGCCTAGATACTGTTGCAGAGTTCTAAGGCAAAAAGCACCAAAGTCTCATTGGGAATTTAGCACAAAAATGAAGCCACCACTGGACTGGAATGAAAAGCAGTGTTCTAAAGAGTGCATTACATTGCATTGTAAAACTCTGATGTTTGATAGAGCAAGGATATTGGCGTGTATTGTTTTGTTCAGGGGGTTGACCTAGGCCTTCTGGTTTCAGTATCATAACATTCAGCATGCCAAGAGATTTTGCACTTTACTAACACTGTTGGGGCAGACTGACCATGAGGAGAACCCAGAAGATTTTCTAGTGGGTTGCATTTCTTTGGGTCAGTCAGGCTGCTGCTTACACTCCCCATCCAATTCCTGATTTCCAAATCCCCACACCCCCTATACTTGCCCCTACTGCACCTTTCCAACCAAGAAACTCCAGTATGTGCCCTGCTATAACATCACCATTATGGCTTTGGGGGGCATACCCACCTCTGGCACATTATCCACATATTAGCCTAGTCATGCGCTGGCCAGGCCAATAAAATCCTTGGCTGATTTTTTACCCCAGTTTGCCACTAATTGTAGTTCAGAGAAAGCCCTTTTCTATTTTCAGCATGACTGTGGTCCAGTGCACAAAACAAGGTCTATAAAGGCAAGGCTGACTAATGTAAAGTGAAACTTGTCTGATTGCAAAGAGTCCTGACCTTATCAAGCTTCTTGGGATGACCTAGAATGGAATCTGAGCCAGGGCCTTTTATGCCAAAGCAGTACTTCTCTGGATCAATGGGCAAAAAGTCCTTCAAACACACTTTAAAATCTTGTACAGTAGAATCCCAGAGGTAAGGGTGCATTGTAATGAGGCCATGTGAGGCAACCACTTCAGGCAGCATTGCAGAGGGGACGGCAATCAACCTTTGTTTTATTTAAAATACATTTTTTAGCTCTTTTTATTAGCAGTTCAGTGGAGATTGCGGCTTCGCTGTTATGTTTTTAAGTCAATTATGTGGCCCCACTTCCACTCTCTATCCCCATGTTGCTTTCTATAGGTCACCTCAGGCAACAGAAAGTCTGGGTTAACCCCTTTCAATGAAGTATCATGGGGGGCCTTGTAATGTTATCACCAAAAATATATGAACTTTATCTAGCTGATCTAGGCAGCTCTCACTAGGGCCAGTGCAAATTACAGTATGTCAATCCCGAGGTCATTGGTTTGGTACTAGTTCCTTATCCCATAGCAGGCCCAGTGCTGGCTTTTTCCTTTGGACTACATTCATTTAAATGCCCACCATTTCTTAAGGGAATGATATGATTGCTTTCCCTTTGATGCTTGAAACAGAATAATGCTAGGTAGCAGCCATCTGAAATTGCATTTCTAATATAATATATATCACATACAGGGCCTAGGCTCCCTGGGAGTCCTCCACCACTTATTAACAAGGGAAGCAAATAATATACAGTTACTTACAAATGGCCTCCACTAGATTTTCTGCCACAACCACACTTAATTATGTCCTCAGCATATAATACAAGAGCCTAACAGAGGTAATGGAACTAGGAAGGGCCCTTAATGTACTAGTGACACATGAAGTGTAGACAGCTTCCTAAGGTGGAGTGGGGAAGTGGAATGAACATTGCCATGGGATGGAGGGTAAGAGGCTATTTCCAGAAAAGCTGAAAAGATTATCTTTGAATTACCAGCAGAGCACACTGGTATTTAGCTTTACTAGCAAGGAAACCCCTCTGCTATTGCTAATAATAGTTATAATTACATGCAACACTAGGCATCTCAGGTAGCAGTTTACTTGCACCTAGGTGATTTATCCCGTAATAAGGTATCGTGTGTATTTTAAGCCTTCCGGCAAAGATATTGCTGGAAAGTAGTTCACAGGACAGCGGGGCATCTAAAATGAGGCTGCGGTTACAGGCAAAGCCTCAGAAAGCTGCATTCACCAACTTTCCAGAGGCATTCTGTACAAAGCAGATAAGAATTCCACACTTCTGGGCCACGTGTCATAAGTGAGCAGGAGAAAAATCCTGCACTAATCTCCTCAGGAACGTTCTATTGTACAGATGTTCCCAAAATGCCTTTCTATAAACTTTGGAAAAGTGCACCCAATAATTATGAGCTGTACTGAAACAAAGCAACATTTCTTATTATTTCAAAGTCAATTTCCCTCGTCTTCTATGGAGTATTGATTAGAGCCTTTTATGTGTTTCAGAAAATTATGGAAAAATTAATTATCTTGAAAAGGGCTGATTCCCAGCTTTGTATTCTGCTGCAAATGCTTGCTTGTTTTATATATTGTTGATGGGGCTAATTGGTTAATTTGTTGATAATTAGTCAACTGGTTTGTGATTTATTTTGTGAAAATATTTATCTTAAAGGGACAGTGCAGTCTACATATCATGATGGGATTACTGCAGCTGATGCCCCATTGTCTCATATATCTCAATAGAAGATAATAGGGCAGCAGCCACATGTATTCCCATCATGGCTGCTCCCATGAACCACAAGAGTTATTTTTTATACAAGCATGACAACACACACATATCTCTAATACTGACTGAAAAACTGTAAAAATCCCACTCCCTGATGATTCCTGTGACTACCATACTCCTGACTGATAACCTGTGACTACCACAATCCTTGCTTATAACTTTGCACTATCCTCATACTTGAATGATAACCTTCTCCCACCTCCAGGGCCACCAGTTTCACTAATTGTCCTGAGAACCATTGCAGGATTTCACCCCACAAGTTGCTTTAAAAACCACAATATGCACTAATACCTAGTGACTAACCTTATTCCAGTTGGACAGTCTGAAATATCTGTTACTCAACATGGGGAACCAGCAACTACCACTACTACTTATTCTTATATATTGGATATTTGAAACACACAACTACCTTCAATGCTACATGATTGTGATGAAAACCGACCTATTCATAGGAGAATGTCATCTGGCTTAGGCTTCACATTCTTGCCATTTCCAGGGCACTTGCCCCCGTGCTAAGTACATACTACTTGTGACTCAACTTCACCTTGTATCTTATCCTTTAAACAGTAGACTTGCAACACAGGTGTAGTTTAGGCTTTTTGGAGCTGCAACTTGTCCTTTGAATTTAATTGCAGATTAGCAGCAATTCCTCTTCTCTCTATTAAATTAAATAGCACTGTCTTCCACCTAATAATGCAAAATACAGGAAAACAGGTCTCTGTTTATCTAAGTTAATGTAATAGAAAGATGGCATCCCTTTCTGTGGTGTCACTGTGAAAGTTTATCTACCTACCTTCACCTATAACTCAGTACATCACATTTGTGGGGACATTCCTTGTCCCACCAATGGTATTAGGACATGGTGGAGGTCTTTATATAGACAATCCAGACAATAAAAAGGCAGCAAAAAGATCCCCTGATGCCTGTCCTGTGTTCCTCCCTTCATTTTCCGCAGCGCAGGGTAGAAGCCATGGCAGGGCCCGAAGCTTTGCACTCATTTCAATTCTGTCCTCCATGACCACACCAAAAAATAATCTGACTGCCACTCTGTGCCTTGTGGCTCTCGGTACAAGTGATTCAGATAAGTGTGGCTGGCTCTAACCACCGCAGAGCATGCTCAAGTCTTAAAAATCTCCACAATGGAATGCCATTCCCATCCTAGTCATGAACCATAACTTAAAGTGAAGCCAGCATCTTCACCTAGAATACATAAGCTATTTACGCATAATTAGATATTTTGAGATGTGTCAAAATGGTTCACGTTACACAGTTCCTGTGGGGGATACGATAAAGATAAATAAAGTCCCTTGATCCACTGATAGATCCAAGGACAATCCAACTATTTCCTGTCCCACCAATGTTATTAGGAAATGGTGGAGGTCTTTAAATAGACAGTCCAGACAATAATAAAGCAGAACAAGCTTCCCTGATGCCTTTCCTATGTTCCTCCCTTCATTTTCTCCAGCACAATTTAGATGATATGGTAGGACCCCAAACTTTGTGCCCAGTTCAATTCAGTCCTCCATGACCAACCAAAAAATAATCTGATTGCCACTCTGTTCTTTGGGGATCTCAGTACAAGTGATTCCGTAAGTGTGGCTGGCTCTAACCACCACAGAGCATGATCAAGTCTTAAAAAGCTCCATCATGGAATGTCCTTGCCATCTTAGCCATGAACCATAAATTAAAGCAAAGCCAGCATCTTCTCTTATTATATTATTGGTTCATGTCACAAAGTTCCTATGGGGGATGAGGTAAAGATAAATAGTAAAGAAAAAATGGTAAAGATAAGAGTCCCTGATCCACCAATATATCCAAGGACCATACAGCAAGGGAAATCCTTCTTAAAACCAAAGTCTAGTCTAAAACTGGCCTCCCCTGCTTGCTCCACCCCCTGACAGTATTCAACATTTGGTGCAAGTCACTGGAAATGTCCATATTTTGGTAACTTACTCAGAGCCTCTACACTGACCACCCAGCGACCAGAGGGGTTTGCCAGCTGACTATATAGACGATACATAGAATAAACTGCTTGAATGGGAGCATTTCACCTAATTAGGATGCCTGAGACATAGGGGATACAGGGGCCTCAAGGGACTTTAAGTTTTAAATGTATATAACATTTCAAATGTGTATAAAACAAAATGGAATTTCTTTTTACTTAAAAAAAATTAAAAAGCAAAATTAGATGGGTGGTGACATTCTCCGAGTGAGGTTGAAACGTTCAGCTTAAATGATCGTCAAGTAATTGCTGATGTTCTCCACACTAGTAAATAACACATATGGTGTTTAGTACCACTGACACCCCTATAGCTTTTCTGTTCATCATTTCAAAAAGCAGGAAATAGTTTTTGTGCTTCAATTTATTATCATTTTCAGGCCATGGTTCCTTTTTTATTGTCTTTTGATTGGTAAACATTTTTACCATGCAATTCCTGGAATGCCTTCATGAATAAGCCAATATCAGTAACAGTGTTTGTCAGCTGTTTTTCTTTCCATTTTCGCATTTCACTCTATAGGAGGCATCTGTTTATATTCCAATTTTATTTCAAAGTTCTGCTTCCCTCTATTCATAAATAATTGAGTCAACAGCTATTAGGTTTTATGTGACAATTGCCACAGAACTCACATCGGCAAGAAGTTGAGCTGATTTGGCGTCATGGGAGACGACCTCTTTCTAGATGGGAAGATTTTCTTTTGCTACAGAGAGACATTATAACTTTCTGCTTCTGCTACATTGGTTGCTTTATTTTTCTTTGGAGTTAGTTTTTTTCTTTGCCTGATTTATGACTGATAAATGTCCCAAAGAAAGGGACCTTCACGCACCAGTTTTTCACATATAATTGGATCTGTCTTGACTTGTTTTCGTTTGCCTGAATAGTTTAATCCCACAGGCCTTTTAAATGCCCTCAAAATTTAGATGCTGCTTGAGCTGGTTAAATTACAGATTCTTGCGTTTAAATGAGGAGTTCAGAGGGAAAACTTTCATAGGACATTAAAGAATACAAAAACAGTCTGTGAAAGAGACACAATCCACAGACAATTCAAATATATTAAAAGTATAGTAAGATTAAAAAAATGTATGAGTACCAGGGGACACCCCTAACACATACTCATTGGTGTTCATTCCTCATGGTTCCTCTTTGCTTATCCTTGATGGAGGCAATTTTAACACAGGAAAATGGACAATTTGGATTATTATGTGGGCAAGAGCCAGTAATCAATCATTTTTTTATCTTAGGATATCAGGTTCCACGAAAATGCCCCAGGATGTAATTGTCTTTAATAATTGACATTAAAGTATACAAAACAGCCTGCAAAAAGAGACACAGACAATTCAAATATATTAAAAGTATAGTAACATTAAAAAATATATAAGATCAGCCCAGAGGACACACCTAACATATACTCATTGGTGTTCAGTCCTCATGGTTCCTCTTTGCTTATCCTTGATGGAGGCAATTTTAACCCAGGAAAATGGACAATTTGGATTATTATGTGGGCAAGAGCTGGTAATCAATCATTTTTTTTATCATAAGATATCAGATACCACAAAAATGCCCCAGGACGCAATTGCCTGAATATAGGTTTTCCCAAAATCCCTGAAATGGGAGTAGGCTCAAATAACAGGTTTGAAGACCCAACATCATCCATATGTTAACATTAACTTCACATTCCCAAAGTTTTTGCTTTTAAGTTTCATTCCAAAAACCAAAACATTTGGTACGAACCAATTGAATGTTCATTTTGCCTTACTTTGAACCAACTGGGGAGAATTTGTTTGCTTTTGCTTAGAGCATACCAAAAAATCATCATTTGTTACTAGCAATCCTGTGAATTGCTTCCCCTATGAACATTATCTTTTGGCGATTTGGCCATTTCAAGTGGCAAGTGACATTATTTCTACACCAACTCTATGCAATGCTACAGAAGAGATCACACAGTGCCCCCCCCCCCATCTGGGGGGGTTCCAAGGACATAGCACATGCGGACATGTGTGCACTTCACTACCCCTTAGTTTGTAATTCACTTGTGTATAGTCACTCACATGGTGTTTATTCACTGGTGTAGTCATGGAGTTGTGTTGTTCACAGTGCATGGATGGGTAAATGCGGAGAAAGAATTCCATGTGTCAGTTGGCACACAATGGCCACTATTGCACTATTACTACTGTCTGATCTGGCCAGGGACTAAAAATGCCCATGGTGCATCTCTGGAGCTACAAGAATGTGTGCTGAAATGATACTGGGGAAAGCAAAAAATCATTATTTAAGGACAGTCTGGTAGGCAAAGATAACCATTTCCAGTTCTACAATCTACAAAGGGGAGTATCAGCATTACTTAGCTATATTTATATATCAAGTTTAGTAGGTTTTGTTCGCTTTAAGAGGACCAAACAAGAAGCTTACCAAACTTTGTATAACTCAGCTGAAGAGGCAGGTAGAAGGGCTCCTAATAATGTTTAATTTGTTTTGTTGTTTACACCCGTAACGGCAGGTAAAAGGATGTTTTTGTCTGAATTAATTGTAGAAACAAATCTCATTAGAAATACAGCATAAAATTGCTCATTATTGTAAAGAGGGGAAAGATACCAGCATCTGAGCTAGGCTGAAACTGCAAAAAAGGGGGCAGACTCTTGGGCATGAAGCTGGACAGCACTGTGTAAACCACTTATATAAAAGGCTTTATTGTTCAGGTCAGTTTTGTAGTTAGAAGTCTTATCAGCAGACGGGGGCCTTTCCCCAGCCCAGCTGACCCCTATATTACCTGTGGACAGAAGATGTGCCTGCACACAGGAGGACTCCATCAGGAGGACAAATCCTTATAGAGGAACAAGACCCAGGATAGTGAAGAGGAACAAAACCTAGGATAGTGAAATTGTGTTCCTCTTGCTTGAATGCATCCACGCTGTATATATCTCCCAGGATTTTCCATAAACTCACCTTTCTTTTGATCAAGGCTTGGACTGGCCCACAGGGTTAAAAGGAAAGATGAAGAATGGGTAAGGGGCTGGGGGAGGGGGCATGCCTAAACGTGATCCCAAATAACACATAGGTTGCTTTTGGCCTGTATCCCTTGGAAATGAACTAACAATACAGAATATTCTCCAACTCAAAACCTTATTATCCTACTAAAAACCTTCCACGGTCTTTACTAACTCTAGAATATGTAAACTGGACAAATATATTGTCTACACAATCACCAAATAGCTATGCAGCCTACATAATCCTAATCAAACTAAAAACATGGCCGCTACCCATGCGATGGCCAAAACTCCGTTCTCCTAAATCTCCTAACCAACAAAATGAAGGCGAGGGGTCAGATAGCTCAGATGTCTGCCCCTCTAGCACGCCGCTGACATAGTGGCATGCTAACTCAGCGCATGTTCAGTGCTGAGAAGAGGAGCACATGCAAACCTGCATGCGGTCCACCAGGGTCCGGTGCAGAAAAGATAACGTCATGCGGCCGGCGACATAAGAGGAAAAAACAGGGATACAACAGCAAATGGGTGAATTCCACCCCCTGGAAATAAGCAGCCATAAATGCTCCCACTCCTAGAAACGAGCAAACACTACAAGGAGCCATGCTAACAGCAGAAATGGTAAGTTTATAACTTGCCCTAAACCCTAAAACAAGGCTCTAATTGGCACAAACTATAATGTCTACTTTATCTTATTTCTAGACTGCTACAAACTGGGGTATAACCTCTACTTGCTTGAAATTGAGCAGGGTATCTTCCCTCACATCCTAAGGGGAAGCCCCCAATCAATATAACAGAACCTACCCGCCTACCCTCCCTGGGAGGTATAAGCACCAATAATTATTTGAACCATTATTGAACTAACCAATGATGATACAGCAACTTAATTCACCTTTTCAAAAAATAGTCCAAACCAAAGGGCCGCCCAACATTATGAGCTCAACAAAGTGTGCTACTAACTGGTACATATTGGTACATACTGGTACAGAAGTGTATACCACTGTGACACAAATTAAATGCAGTAATAGTTATAGCCATACAATGTATATATGTCTATTCAGATCACAGGTTACTGAGTACTGAACAAGCCACCTTGGCGAAACACGTCTACTCAGACAACCATCCTCACATAAGGATACAAACTGCACAACTGTTACACAATAACTTTTTCATTGAAATGTGTTTGTAAAATGAACAATTGTAATTTAAAAACTAAGAAGAAACATAAACAATACTCACATTACCTTACCGTATTGTGAATTGCAACTATTTGAGGTGCAGAGCTGCACCACTCAACCTACTCTAAATCTGTGTAACAAGATCTTCTCTTTAAGGGATACAGGCCAAAGGCAACCTACGTGTTATTTGGGTTCACATTTAGGCATGCCCCCTTACCCATTCTTCATTCTTCTTTTAACATAGAAATGTGGATCTAACCCCAGATATTGAGACCATTACCCCACTGAGGCGGTACCCTGCCCTACCAAAGGAAAAGACCAGGGTCCCAGGGGCTCTATTGAGTGCCTTCATCACCAAAACCTGAACTATGTATAACGTATTTGTGGCATCCCAAGTGCACATACATAGACTATCTGACATAATGTTTCTATGCATGGGCCCTGAAAGTAAACTGGTAATACTTGCATCTAAGTGTGAGGTGGACCCCAAGAATCAGTTCCACCAGACCCAGGCATCCCAGGATGGCACTGCTGTTATCCCACGGTCCATGCGTGAGCTGCCGGCTCACATTCTATTCAGTCTATGCGGCAAGCAAAGCTGAATGGAGCATGTGCCACTGGCCACACCCCTGATACTCTGCATATTTGTGCCAGCCATTTAGGGTACACACTTCATATAGAGCTATACGGGATTGCCTGGCAAGGTTAAATTATAGGCAATACCAGGAGTTTTACACATCTGGGCATCCCAAATCAAGACGACCCACAAAGAGAGCAACCACCAGCCCTAGAGCCCTATAGACTAAAATGTCTTTTTTTTATCATAATTTCTCTTCAAAACAACAACTATCAAACCTCAGAATGCTAAAAAAAAGTCGAGTCATTTTCAGTTTATTCAATATGTCCAAACAATCAGGCATTCTATCAATAAATTATTATAGGCATGTAATTCAAGGCAACAACTAAAATGCGTATTAAAAAAAAAAAACCTTATTAGAACTTTTTTCAAATTCGATATACTGCATCATTGTAATGGAAAAGCAGTTCTGACTGATGGATTGCAGTTTTTAGGACCATTAAATAATACTGTCATCCCTTTTCCGCATCTGCTAGCTGCTTTTTGAATACAAAACGCAATGATCCAAATAATCGGGTGAATTAAACGTAATCTGCTTTAGTATTCCAAACCTGAATCTGCAATCTGTTGATAAATGGTGTATAGCCACGTCTGCTGTAATGGGATTCTTCACTGAGGAAGCCAAGTCATCAGGGTTAGACTTCATTCACGTGCCGTGGTTAGTCCACTTGTTATCTTCTGACCTCTGGTTAGTGTGACTTCACAGCTCAATGCAATGCAATCTTATGCAGTGTAATCAATGTACGTTAGAAAAATGTTGTATATATGAAAAGCGTAATACGTGCTGCTCCTAAAATAATGACAGCTTTTATACCTTTTTCATTTTGAAATTAGAAGCTGATCATTATTTATTCATTTTTTTACTTTTGAAAATACCCATTTAGCAATTGATCAGACCAGACTGGTGTCTTTGGTATCGATGGTACTATTGCTCCTGATTCCTGATCTCCTTCAATCAGAGTTCTTGGTTATGCATATTAATGAGTAGCTAAGAAGGCTGAATGAAAGGGTAGCCACAGGCAACTCCCCATAGCAGCTATTCAGATATGCCTGGCATGGCTTTTGGAGCAGCTAGAGGAATGCAGGGGCTGCTTCCAGTGGCCTACGCATGCACCATGGGAATAGCCACACACCAGGTATGGACTGGGGCCAACTGTGGCACATATCACTCACCCTGTGACAGAATTCACTTAGTCCTCCTGTTACTTCCCCCATACCTGGCCCAATTGGACCCCCCCCCCCCCCCCCGAGTCAAAGCACCCCAGTCCAGGTTTTGTCCCTGCATCTTGATTGTAGTATTGCATCAGGCAACTTCTTACACAGGATTTGCCCCATGCATAGTTAAAGAGTGGCCCTTTCCATTTCACCGACTAGCTCAGAGGCACCCTAGCACCTAGACTGATCTAGGCCTGGCAAGGACCAATCAATTCCAGGGCTGAATTTTGGCCTCAGTACATCCCGGGGGTTCCCACAGCAGGGCATCCCAAATTGGGCACTGAATCAGAGTATTTATTCAGCAGCACACCAGGAATAATATACTGCATGGCAAGTAAGCAAAGCAGTAATTGTTTTACACTTAGCCTGGACTATCGGCCTGATTCAGAGCCTGCCTATGAATGCTTATTTTTTTGAGAATTGATCTCGGTGACTGGGAAATTGCGAGCGCTCGTATCATTCACAGCCACGTTCCGAAAAAAGCTTCGTGTACGCATACGCTTAGCTGAGCATTTATGGTATGGTATGCTAATTGTTACATACTTAGCCAACTTGTTGCCCACCCTCCTCCGTGGCACCACCCTTCTTCAGGGTCTGTAGAGGCAAATAACCTGAGTTAGTATTTATGGGCATATGTTGTTTGTGTAATGCTTGGGTATTGTTCTGCTTCACTGGCTTCACACTCACCTTAGTCTTGTGCTGCTTTCCGTATTGGGTGGCCCCATCGCCGCATACTCACCCTGTGATGACTCTGTAGGGCCCTGAATCACCCAACACAGAAAATAGACCAAATACGGTCCTTTGATCTCATTCCTGCTGGCGGGAATGCGTGTGAGAGAGGCTCTGAATCAGGCTGAATGTCTTTAAAAGAGAATTTCACTAAACTTCTTAGTAGTTTACTTTGTATTCTAGATGGTTTTAGTCCTCTTTAAAAGAGCTAGGTTTAAAAAGAGATCAGTGTTTGTGTAGCTGCCAAACAGTATATTTGTCCCGGTGAGCTGCTGAATAAATCTCTTGCTGCCAAGATCCAGCCCCTTTTATGCAACCCAGTCCCTGGATTTTATTTAATTATGACAACCTTTTTTAAGCACTGAAAGATAGACATATAAAAGTAAGCAGGAAAAGGACAGACAAGCAAGGAAGAAAACAGTTATCCTCCCTTGCACACACGAGCATCCATGTGTCCACCCATCGGATGCAGGAGGGATGGAGATAAGTTTCTAGTATAGTTAAATAAAACTCATCAGGTCCCACAGCGTGCAGGCCCAAAAAAAGGTTCAGTGGAAACCGATGTGAGGCATGGCCAGTCATTTTGTCTGATGCACATGGCAATCTGGACTGTCCCTTTTTAAAAAAATGCTATTAACACTTTATGCTTCCTGCAGTTGATTGATTTTAATGGAATTTAAGGGCCTCTAGTAAGGTGGCATGCATGTTTCTTTCAAGCATTGTCCTGTACAGTTATAAAATTGATTTGTCTGCTCTCTTGCACATACATAAACATGGTGTCATTCATATATTCCCCACAACAAATATCATATCTGGCAAGAAACATTATGCAAGGCTTTAAAGGCTTAGCATGTTTTTTTTCAGGTCTCAAAGAGCTCAGCACCCCACACATTATTGACATGATATTTGCTATCTAATAAGTGGCACAAAAGCAGGGTGGTGTTCCTGGAGTCCAAAAAGCCTGTCAGTGGGGCATTCAAAATCGGGCACTTCTGCTGCCTGAGTCTACATCCCCCGCTTCCCTGTAGTTGTGACATGCTCCTGTACCCAGCCATGCTGATGGGCTAAGGGCAGGCGTGCTTCCCAGTCTGCAGGGAAGCCTGGCATGCAGCCAGTGGGCTGGTCAGGTCAGCCGGCATTCTTGAGATTAGCCAATCGGTGATCTCAAAAATGCCAAGTGGAGGTGGCATGGGGCAGTCCAAAATGGATTTTGTGCTGCTGAATGTGGCACTGGGCCGGATGTTGTAATGGTGGGTTGCAATTCAGGATGTTACTTAGTACAGCATGAGACGCAGAGACAGCAGCATGAGGGATAAAGCTTGCATCACTCTAAAAACTGCTGCCTCTTTACCCCAAGGCGGGCTGTTATTTACACATTTCTACACCTCACCCATGGAAAATTTCAACTTCAAAACCAAATGTTATCTTTGTCGGGTGATTCCCATCATGCTCATTCCTGCTGCTGGCCATGGGATGCACTATCTGTCAGCAAAGCTAATAGTGCTGAAAAGGCCAAGCTTTAGGTCTGCAGACTATGATAGGTCGAGGTAGAGGCAAAAACAGGTAAGTACCGTATATACTCGAGTATAGGTCGACCCGAATATAAGCCGAGGCACCTAATTTTACCACAAAAAACTGGAAAAGTTATTGACTCGAGTATAAGCCTAGGGTGGGAAATGCAAGAGGCTGCACATGGAGTAAGGGAGAAATCTAGCAGCACTGGGGGCTTCACACACAGGGTAAATACCAAATCTGGGTGTTTCACCGCAGAACACATTGAATGTACTGCTTTTGTACTGGACCTCGGCTTGCCCATTTAGTTGCCATGAGTCATGGTTAAACAATATGGTGGTAGGTGTGGGTTGCTCAGGGGTTAATAAGCCCCCTCTCCCTCACCTTCCTTCCTCCCCGCACTCCTTGCTGACAGTGTTACCTCTCTCCAAGTAAACGAGCAGCCTCCGCTCCCGCCATCCACTGCCTGACAAGCAGCGCAGAGGAGGCTGGGAGAGGGTGACGTCACTCCCAGCAGCGCTGCTCGTGGAGACGGTAGATGGCAGAACCGGAAGCTGCTCGTTTACTTGGAGAGAAGTAAAGATTGTCAGCAAGGAGTGCCGGGAGGAAGGAGGGTGAGGAGGAGGGCTTATTAACCCCTGAGCTACCCATGCCTAGCAGCGTAGCGTTGTGACTGTCCTTCTGACTCGAGTATAAGCCGAGGCGGCTTTTTTCAGCCCAAAAAGTGGGCTGAAAAACTCGGCTTATACTCGAGTATATACGGTAGGTAGCTCGGGAAATTGTTGGTTAGAAAACTGCTTCAACTGCCATTCAGGCCTACCCTTATGAAAGACTTCTCTTTGGGGAATTGGCTGTAGAGCCTGCCACATGCATTTCTTTCTGCATATGAAAAGCCCTCCAGTCTTCTAGAGCAGGGTATTTTTCCATCAAGTTCAAATTATCTGAGGTACCACCTGGTAGGTCTCTATGGACTTCAGTCATATAACGCTGTGCTAAAAACACAAAAAAGAACCATAAGCACAAAATGTTACAATTTTTGGAAAAGCATAGATGGCAGCAGAACAGGTTGAGTATAGGTTAGTCTGAAGTTAGTACTTTGCAACAACAAACTATGTTATCTAAAGGATGGCTAGTAACCCCCATTAACACAATGATTAGGTCTTCCAGCCCATAGATTTCAGGTTAGAAAAACAGAGCTTTAGTCAAAGTACCTGTCACTGAATGTACTTGAAATAAGCAATAACTATAAGTGGCCAAGCTCAGAAGGCTCATAAAACTGATTGGTGGTGGTCAGACCATAAATGTTGCTTACATTTCAGGTAGTACCAGTGAGACAGGAGTGAAATGAAGTGGTGAGCCATTATCACAAACAGTGTACGAAGCAAGCTGGTAATGAGGATGATGGATGTGTATAGGAAGTAGAAGATAAATGTAAAGATGGGTGTAAGTAGCGTTTCATGTGCAGTAAAATCCTGTTTTAACTTTCAATCAACTTAGTAATTATGTGTAACGTTCACTGGAAGTAATGAAAACCATCTGGATTTTTAAGTATACGAGATGGAAGGACCAGACCTTTTTCATAGCACATTTATACATGCAAATAGAAATACTTTTCTATAAGATTAACATGATTGGATGGAGTTGGGCTTTAATTTTAACTTCATTTTTCTGCAAAATTTTACTTGGGCATATACTTCCCTATAAGAAGATTTTGTAATAGACATAGGTGATTATCGACTGTGAAAAATACGGTCAGTTCATAAAATAAGCCAGGATGTGGTTAGCAGATGGCCAATATCTGCATGCAGGACCAGATGAATGGTGGAGACTCCTAGGTGGAAATGTTTTAAAGGTTTCCCATGCGTAGCTGTAGATCAGTTGATTCACTTGTTAACAAGTGGTGGTGGGTCCCATTTGGGGGGGGGGGGGGCACTAGAGAGGGAGTCCTGGTTCACCCCTTTAATCCAGCATTGTTTGCATTGCTTTGATAAGGAACACAGCAACTATAACACACCAAGGCGTGCTTTGTCCTAGTTCTGCCAGCATTACAAAACTCCAATGAGATTTACTTCTTACACCCTACAAATATTGTGCTTTGAATACCATAGAGAAACACTGTGTATGGAGCTGCCTGTGTGATTAGGACAATGCCTACCCAAATGAGTTCTGCCTCAATCTGCAAAACTACAACAGGACAACATCCTGGAATTTCTAAATCAAACACAACTGCCTTTGAGCTAAACAGAAACCCCAATTGGGATAAATCTGAACCTAAAAGCTTGTGCTTTTCTTTCTTTTCAAACATTGAGTACTTAATGATATAAATAGTTCTGTTGTTTGTGGCTTTGGTTGTTCTTTGTAATTTACTATTTTTTTTTTTTAGTTGAAGAAACATGACATGGCGTTAGTAAGATATCTTAATATTACATAAAAAAGAAAACAGAAAACAAGTGTATATCTTTGGGAGTACCATATGGTAGTGAAAGGGGGTAAGCCAGGTCTTCTTTATTCAGGAACCAGTAGGTATATCTTTTTGAAATGGTTGTTACTTGTTTAACTAGCTTGCTGTATGAATTCAACAGTATTATGCTTCTTTATTTGGTCTAATTATCATGCAAAACAGTCACCCAAACAACACTTTGTCATTACATGACTATGACCCTAGGACCTGTGCTTGTGGTTTCATTGACTGGTTGAATGGGCAACACTTCTTATTTTCCTTTCCTGCTATGAATTAGGCAGCAGGGGGTTACATCTACTCTCATGTTCCTATTTTCTTGGCTTTTAACTTTACAAAACTATTTATGCAGATAGTGAAATACATTAACCATTATTTCTGCAGGACTCGGGCTAGACAGGCTGCTATAAATGGCTCTCAGCATCTTAATAAATTGCCGTGTACAAGGCAAGCAAGCTAGAGAAAAGAGATTAATAAAGTTATGAAGGAAGTATTGTGCAAGATTATTTGTCAATTTGCTGTGATAAATTGCCCACCATGGGCCAGGATTACCAAAGATCATTTGCATGCTCTTCAGTTTACCGGACAAAGATTTTCCAATTTGTCCGGATTTGTAAAAGAGAGAAAGGGAGAGACACTGGCCCAGACTTATAGCGGGAAAAGGGAAACTATTGAACGTGAACCTTAAAGTGATAATCCAGTTTCATTTACTTCTACTTCCAAAATGTGAAAAATATAGCCCAACCAACTGGCTACCAGTAAATCATACATTGTTTAATGTACTAAATTGCAGTCATCAAGGCTTTTTTTCTAAAAATTTGCCTTAGTATATGATTATATTGTTGGGATGTTGCTGGACTCTTGAACCCTCTAAATTGCTTTGATGTATATTTCAAAGTAAAAAACTGCAGACATAAAAAGATACACGAAAGCAAGGGCTTATAGGTCCTAGATCTTTACCCTGTAAGCCAAAGCCCAGCTTATTTTACCTCATTTTGCAGGCATGAACCACCACTTCCATGGAGCATCTAAAGGATGGAAGACCTGGAAGTGTAATTTTACTTTTCTGCCACTTAGGAAAGGTCAGGGAGAGGTCAGTGATGAGTCTTTATAGCCTTTTTATTTCCAGCTGATCCATGGTAGTATGCTCTACCCAGCCCATCTTCTGCCTAACTCAAACCAGATGGTGCTGCCAACTGAAAGGGAATCTTTGGTAATATTTCCTACCAATCCTATTTTCTGCATCTTTTCTAAATTCAGTGCAGGTTCTGCATTTTATATTCTAGGGTACTAGCATGCCATTCAAAGATATGATTTGCAAGGACTTGTCGTCTTACTAGGAATACTGGGCATAGCAATTTTCTTTTGATTTGTATTTGCCACGTGAATATTTTTGTTTTAGAACATCACTCTTTGCCTTGCACCCTTGAATACTGTCTCGCTGTCAGCCTTGTCTTGTTTATCTGTTGCTTTGGTAATTCCGTTTTTAACATTTAAAATGTTACTTTGAATTAGCCTTTGCTCAAAAAGGTGCAAAATGTGTTGACATCTTGCTGGGACTGCACGTTGATTGAACATATGTAAATGCAGAACTCTCCTCTTGTAAAGTATTATTTCTAGATTATACAGAACTGAAGTTTTACCTTCTGTCCTGAAAAGTCTGGCTGTTCATTATAATCAAATCACGCATCAGATATCAAGCATTTAGAATTGTGCTTAATAAACCTGGATGACTGCTGAGCCTGTCATTCTAATTATATTAATGTATCTCATACATGTGACCAGGTGAACGTTGTTCCTGCAATCAAACAAGAGATAAATTATACATTCAACCTATATGCAAATGTAGCCGTCCTACACTGTGCATGATTTATACTTAATCCATTTTCCTGGCTCATTTAAGCACAAGCACGACATCCCCAGCTCCAGAGAATGAAAAATGTCCAAGAAAGGTATACGTTAATTTCCATATAAGTTTAGGATAAGGGAGCAAATGCAATGGTAATTTCTGTTTTGTAGGCTCTTCTGAGATCGATACAGATCAGTGTCACAGATCTGTAGACCCTCTTCAGAGCCCTGAAAACATATGATCTTTGATAGGGGTGAACATGGCAGAAGACCTGTAGGACATAATTACAGTCAATTCATCCTAGGTCAGGAGCTGGCATCATTCTGGAGCTTTTGCTAGCTAAGATAAGAGTAGGAAGGTACAGACAAAATTCGGTGTACAAGAATGAGTTCAGTCAAACATAAATCCCCAGTCTGATGGTCCTGGGAAAAACAAGAACAGACAATGCTGCTACAGGGAAACATTTGCCCAGGTATTCATGCTTGATGAAGCATTGGTGACTGATGACAAGCGTCAATACTACCCAATAGATGGTGTACATATTGCTTTAAGCATGTAAAATAATCACACCAGACATGATGAACTGGTACAGAGTGACAAAATCCTGGCAACCTTACATGGTGAGGAAATAGAAAAGATTGGCTACAACATACACCTGAGCAAGCTCCATGTCTGGTATGATTATTTTATATGTTCCTCTTGACATTTTTGGGAGCATTCCCAGATGACATTGTTTAGCACATCCAGCCTAGGCCGCAGAGCACATGCAGAGTAGGGGGCTACAATATTTGGTGCATCAAGAGTAACACTATTCTTGCATTGTTGTACTGACACCTTGATGCAATAAGGTGCCAAAAATAAAGCATAGACGTGATCATTGGATTTCACATACTAATGTTCTTGTTCATCACAGCACCCATATTTTTTTAGGGGTGTGCAAATGCAGGGTGAATTTCTAATGAAAGCATGGGAAAATTAGAAGCATTTAATGTCTGAGTTCTATTTTTACAGTGCTGAGTCTGTTCTGTTACAGGCTAGGTACTGCAAGCATTAAAAGAAGCCATGCATTTATTTTTTTACTGTTTTACGCACCAGACATGGGGGCTATTATACCAAGGCACTTCTTTCCCCTGGCCCTCATGACTTACCAGCCCCCATGCCCATTGACCCATGTCCGATACTTGGGGTGTCGGGGGCACTTTGTCATTGCAATTGCCAAAATAAAGAGTGTAGTTGATTTTGTTTTGAATAGTGTCCCTAGCAGTTATTTAGTTGTGTTTTAAATGTTGTGATTTCATAAAATAATGTGCTCATATTACCAGTGAATTTGTGCACAACACACAAAGTAAACCATACAAGTGAACACACTAAGGGGCAGTGAGTGCAGTGAGAGCGGTGGGCTGCCCTAGCCACAGTGCCTGTGGTGTAGTTGGGGGTAGATGCCTTGCTCAGGATCACTTCAGTCCATTCCCAGCTGGCAAACAACCCTGCAACCTGAAATCAGTTAACAAGATCACGCCAGCTGCTGTGCGGTGTTGCTGTTGTTGGAGGTACATTGGGCAGTTTTCTCCATTATTTACAGTCTTATCTATTTCACAAATACATATGATGTACATAAGCTCTGTGTGCTGGTAAACTAACCTGCAGGCACAACAGGATGTATGTGTTGCAGTGCATGCAACAGGAGCAAGCTAGCCCCAATGGGAGACTTTGAATTTGTGGTGGAGCATTTTCAAACTTTACTGGCTTTACTGTAGTAGAAATGTAGTTACTGTGACAGCCATTATGCTGAGGCTACAGCATTGCAGAAACTTGGCTTAGGGGTACAGAGGGGCCCAACAAGCCAGACACACAGCAAATTCTGACACAGGCTCCTGGTGAGTAAGAAAGTGAGCTACACCCAATACAGTCAGCCTTGACGCAGTGAAACCTACCAGGAATTCTCCCTTTGCTCCCTATGGGAAGTCCAGTCCTGCTAAGATGTAAGAAAGCAATGGTGCAGGTTACTAGCTGTCTATTTCTTACAGATGCATATAGTTGATATCTCTGATGTTTCCTATGAAAAGCTTTACAGCTGTGAAAGGGTAAAGGCACAGCTGATGAATGTCGTCTTCCTTCCTCTCACTGCTGCGCTCTAAGATGCCAGACAATTTTACAGGTGAGAAATAGGTTTCACCCTGTGAGTCCACCTGCGAGGTGAGTTTATTAACACAAGAAAATGGTTTGTGTCAATTGCGGGTCGTGTTCTGTTTTTCTCTTTTAACTAGAATACTTAGGAAAATAAATTTATATGGTGTAAAAACCTTTATGGTGTTTTTCAATGTACGTATACAACATAACTGGTTTCCATGTATTTGTCATTTTTGTTTTTCTAGGCATTATTGGTACCACACAATACCTGTCTTTTTTTTGCAACCAAAAAATGTACTTACCTGTGTTAATTTAAAGTGGACCAATGGCAGCTTGATTCCAATATACATTTCCATTACACTATGATGTGCACTAGGCCTAGAGCCCCATAATCATACATTTTATTTGCTTGTATTACAACTAGTATGTACATCAGAAATTCAACTATTTGTTAAAGAAATCGCTCCAAAAAGGCCATTGGCTTGTGCTCTCACTTTTACTATGCTGCTCTGACCTCGGCTGAATGGAAGATAAACCACTGATTGGAGTTGTGGTTCTACAAACAATGTGGAGAATTTCACACAGCTGGGCAAACCATAAAACGGTGAAGAGGGCCAAAACCAAGGATTCTGACCATTCCTCTTCCCCGTCTCATCCTGATTAGGACCAAAACCCATATAAAGAGGGCCAAAACCAAGGATTTTGACCATTCCTCTTCCCCGTTTCATCCTGATTTGGGTTGCCCAGCTGTGTGAAATTCCCCACATTGTTTGTAGGACCACAACTCCAATCAGTGGTTTATCTTCCATTCCGCCGAGGTCAGAGCGGCATAGTAAAAGTGAGGGCGCAAGCCAATGGTCTCTACTCCACTTCTCCGTGTACCCACTCTGGCCATTCAGAAATGACTGGAGAGGGTAGCATCAATCGAGGTAAGCAAAGGATGCAGCAAGAGTTTATGGGTGACCTGGGGAATTTCACATAGTGGAATATTTTAAATCAAGAGATATAAAAGAGAGAGAAGAGAACAAAAGAGAGAGATTACTGGCCCTACAGTCTTATAGGCTAGTGGTTGCTTCACTTTAAGTACAAGGCAAATTTACCATTTTTCTTTTCCTTCAAGAAAAGTATTGTAGCCCTGTCCTTTATTTGTGTAGATATTAGGGGGTGATAATAATAAAAATGATATTGTAATTATTATATTAATGTGAATGAGTTAAATATGGTAGTCCCAAATTGACCACTGCATACAGAATAACTTTCTTTGTGAGGACTGGAGCAAACCCCATGGCGATGATAGTGAATGCGTAAAGAACTTCGGGCAAACTGAAATTATACAGTTATAGATATACAGCCAGGGACATACCTACCATAGAGGCAGGGGAGGTGGATGCATATGTAATTTAAACTGAGCCAGATAGAGGTTATGTTTTTGATGCAAAAAAATAAATTAGCATCTATTTGCATTGAACATGTACATGATTATATTTTCAACATCTTACTTTCTAGTCTGAGCAATACGTGTCTTTTTGTAATTTATTTAATACCGATGATGGATATGGCACTCGGTGCCAACGCTCACGCTGATGAGACCTGGAACAACTTGTAAAAACATCATTATTTTTAGAGAGTGAAAAATAGACTGCGTTTGTTATGGCCTTTGGTTATATTCCAGGTAAAAGCAAGTTTCACTTCTGGGAAAAATACTAACAATTTTTATAAATATATGTGTCAAGTCTGATGTTGTGTCATCATGACACCATGACTCTCCGTTAGCTATTTGTCCACTGGTGAAATTATAAGCTATTTTGGAATGAATAGGAATAACCTAAGAGAAGAAATGATCCACTTTAGAGACCCATGTTAGGCTTAATGTAGTTGGCTAGAAGAGGCCAGATAGCACCCAATTCAAGGAATCAAGGTATAGAGCAATGGAAAGTATTTACATGGCACATACAAACCAAGAAGGGGGAAGGGAGTAGGAAGTAGTATGGTGAACAGTAAGTGGGAAACTAGGCATGGAAGGAGCCCTACCAAGTCATCAAAACAACATTTTGAGCAATATTGTAAGTTAAATAATCTTTTGAAATTCTCAAAATACCCACACTGTAACTAACTGCCTTTATACTAAGGGTAGGGTAATTGTTCTTAGCCTCTGTACTTCTTTTTAACTACTATAGCTATGTGTACATAAAACTTTGGACTCTTAGCTATCAAACACAATATATGATATTTAAGTACATCCTGATACAGGAATACCAACATTAGAAGTAGTGATATCCAAACACTAAATCATCATGGGTAAGCATTGACCTTGAAACATGAAAAGTTTTGTGTCTTGTTGATGAGGAAAAAAAATAAAAAAGCAGTAAAGCAAGCATCCATTTAAGCAACATGTGGGACCACTGCATAATCCATGGTCATTGGCAAGGATCCCCATATAAATCCTAAAATGATCAAGGTTTATTGACCCAGTAAGAATTCCAATGCCACGCATATGTCCCATGCGACTGGTCAATGATGTCTACTATGCAACGCCACACAAAGCGCTTGCACAGGCACCCAGTGAACCAACAGTGCTGTGAACACATGACCATGGCTGGCGCAACACTAGGTATACAGAAAATCATGTATTTTTCCTGAAATTTTAATAGGTTTCTAGCAGACAGGATCTCAAGTTATGATTCACGGGTGGAGAGGGCGAGGCTGTTTTGACGTAAGGTTTGCTGAATATAGCACTGTTATATTTTTGGCTCAGTAGAACCACTATTAGCTTTTTCTCTTCAAGTTCAAGCTATGTGTTTTTGTGCTTAGAAAATGAGAAACAACGCAAGAATTAGCATTAACTTGAGAGGTGACCTTCAGAACATTAAAATTTTACCTTAAACATTAGCTTAATTCCCAATGTAGAGCAAATCACACAGAGCTTCTTTATAGAGAATGGGAGTCCTTGAAGCATCCAGTACCCCTGTGCCATCTGTATAACTGACAGTTTGAATGTTCCTCTGTATGATGCAACCTAATGTTCGACAATGTAAACATGCCGCTTGATAATGTGAAATCAGATTACTGAGACAAGCAGCAATCACGGCTCGAGTGATCAGGCAATCATCTTCAGACTCTTATCAATCTGTTAGGTGTTGCTGGCTGCGAATGATATCCACCTCCTCATCTGTTTTCAGGGCCCTGGTTTCCTAGGAGTTGGATGTGTTGTCTTGTTCTCAAAAGGCCCATGAATTTTTTCTATCGCTTCTGATTTTGCAGAGTGCAAAGGTGGAACCCATTTTAAGAAGTGCCAACATTAATCTATTACTAGAGCCGCATAATCTTTAAATTCAACCCTAATTGCATGTACGTAGCATGGCTATGTCATAGATATTGACAATAACAGAAGCGGGTCAGTGGGTACATTTTATGTCTACTTATGCCTACTTCATCTTATTTCTTACAAAACTGTCTGTTTATGAATAATTTAATCTAAAATGTCCCCAGTAAATGATTCACTGAGATATTAAACAAATTAACTTTTTTACCTTATTATTCAAAACCTAATGTAAAAAAAGTGCTTTCCCGAAAACAGAAATTATCTACATGTCGCATACAGACCAAAAACAACAGCCTATAATCTTATTATTCTAAGGGAGTTGGAAGAGCTATGCAAAGGATCTCTTTTTGTCTCTATGCTATCCCAAGTGCTCAGACAGGGGCTGAGCATGCAAGTCTTATAGCAGGAGTCCTAAAACCTCCTCCTTGAGGGCCAGAACAGGACAGGTTTTGCAACTCTCCACACTAATGCACAGGTGAAGTCATTTGGGCTCAGACAAAGCTATAGACCTAATTATTACACACGTGCATCAGTGTGGGAGCTGCAAAACCTTGCCTGTTTTGGCCCTCAAGGGGGAGGTTTGAGGACCCCTAGCTTCTAATATATACAGCCATCACTTGTCAGCAATTACTTACTGTACATGTGTTTTGGGTTTTTGGGCCTCTTTAGCTTAAGGTTGGATGCGATAACTGTATAGGGGAGGGTGAAACTAGGGAATGTAGTTCTTAGGGAGAGGCCCATGTTAGGCTTAATATAGTAGGAAAGCTAAACCGAAAGTATCTACATGTAGGTCAAGGACAACAGGCTATACCACTTATCCTTAGTGGTTAGGTGGAGCAATGCAAATCATCTCTTTTTGTCTCTATACTATTCCAAGCGCTTAGTGCAATGCTTGAGTATAGCTTCTACTATTTACACAACCATCACTTTTAACTAGTGTACACATTTTCAGGCTTTTGCCCATTGTCAGCTCAAGGTTTGAAGTGATGGCTGTATAAATCTAGCCTTCAAGCAAGTCATATTGCTGTGGCCTTAGCTAAGAGAAGAGACCAAGAAAAGAGATTAATGGGTTTGCTAACCAGAAAGCCTTTACAATGTTTCACTACTTATAAACCAGGCAGATGTGCCGGGTAGGATGTGGATTTGAAGGTCAAAGCATGTGCTAATAAGTGTTTGGTATTGGTTTATGTGCAATTTATTTGTACCTCTCAAAAAAGTGGTCTAACAGTCACTCTGTCTCTTTGTGCTCTTAGCCTAAGGGGTCATGGTAAGCCACAGTGGTCCCACAGCTTTTTTTGACTACAGCTGCACCATGACATGCCCTGTCCAGCTCATCCACAAACCAGGCTTTGCTTAGAATGCATAAGAACTAGATATTTTGAAATGCTTGGAACTGGCTTAATTTATATACAGTTTGCCCAAGGGGGATAAGGTGGGAGGAAGTTAGAGAGTGTCTGGGCTGGGACTTTAAGGAAATTTGGACCCAGAGGAGGATTCCATAGTTTGCCTTTTTAGATCATTCCCAAAGTCCCAGTTGGTGGTGTTGAACTTATTTGCATACACTCTCTAGGACACACCTGAGAAGACCAGTCAATAGTTCTGTACCAGTTCAATATCAAGTCCATATCCAGTAATGCCAAGGTCAGGATTGTAGCTAATGTTTAGAATCCCAGCAGGGTAAGTCCCTGGCTGCTGTGGGTCATGCCAGAGTGTAGGTATTTTTTTAATGCCTGGATTAAAGGAGCACTATTGCAAAATTGTGTAATATTAAAAATTCATATAAACACGTCGGCTAATGAGAGGAGGGGTCACTTATACACCCAAACTGAATAGAATTCCTGCCAAGCTTGTGTTTTATTCTCTCATGGTAGGAATAAAATTCAGGGGTGACAGAACTTGTCACCCTTGACTTGACTTTTTATCATTGGGACATTTTTCGCGATAGTGCCCCTTTAATGGACAATTTGAAAAAAAGTGACTAGAATCGAATAGTTTGATGACTTCTCTGCAGTCTTCTGAATTAGAGACTAGACTTTTTCAAAGAACACTTTTGATAACAAGGCAACACACTGTATTGTGGCATAATAGAATTCTATCTATTATCATACTAGGAGGTGAGCTCTCTATGCCTTGTGCCCATTGCTTGGACTTTGTTATACATTTATGTGATCTGAGGCTGAAAAGTACATAGCTTCCTTCTACAAAATGTAAAAGCAAATATTATGTTCAAAGGCAATGAAAGTGTTAAAGAAACATGTTGCTGTTTCTGGCCATGTCCTCAGAGGCAGTGGGGAAAAAATTGTTATTCGTAGGAACTGTTGACATTTTGCTACATGGAGCATTACACCATCAGGATGCATAATTAGACCATTACCAGCATACACACCAGAGCAACAACATTTGTGGTCTGGAGCTGAGGACTTTAGAAACAAATTCCTCCACACAGAAAAATAAGCCCTTTGTGCCTCACAGTGGTGAACTGGAAAGTAAAAAGCAGGAATATTCGACAGGTTAGCGCGACTCGTGCCGCTTGTCAGTACTTCATTGAATATGTTTTGCTCGCTAAAGCATATGCTTCAACAGCTGGTTGTCATGCTACATGCACTAAAAAATACTGAAACTGATTAATTGTGTGCAGGTGTTACTGCAGTGGTCCCGCTTTTCCTCTCCTTTGTGGTGGCAGCTATACCGAGGCCTTAATAGTAGAAGACATCATTTATTTCACAGTAAATACATAAAAACAAATATTTGCAATGATTAGTTGTATTCTGTAACCAGAGGAAGTCAATGAATTCGTTTCTTGAAGAACAATGTAACCAAAGATCTGCAAGGTTATTTATGAAGCATCACTTTTTTGGCCTCAGCGGCATTCAGCATCCGACTTAAGAAATAAAGAAACAGCAGTGCCGATATGGCCGCTGAAAATGATGCAGCGCCATTCGCTCTGATTGATGCAGCGCCAGATGAACTCTGCTATAGAGCACAATAGGTAGAACTGGATTGCAGTGTTTAATGGTTACAATTAATATTACACACATTTATTTGTACAGAACTTGCATTGGGGCTGATCAATATTTGAAACACAGGTCCAAGATGGGCCAAAATATTTTGTTGGGTTATTAAAATGTTTCTAATGGCTTTTTTTTTGCTTAACAATAAGTAATTTGGACACCACCAACTAAAGCGCAAGCTAATCGCATTGTAACTGTAATGAAAAAACGCTGACCAGCGCTGGAAAAATACAGCGCCAAAGATTTCAAGGAGGAAAAAAATCATAAATATGCTGGGGAGCGCCGGAAAAACTGTAGTACTAAGTGGCGCTCACTGGCGCAGGCATAATCAGCCAGCAGGTGCTGGCATAGGCTGGCCAATACCTAAGTGCAATAATCAAAGGTTATTATTAACGTTTGGCTCAGCAACTGCTAACACCAATGTAGTGCACTAGAAGCAGCAGATGGAGGAGTGGCGGGGGCGCTGTCTCTGGCCCCGCCGCTGTCATCGCTGCCGGTAAAAGACAGCGATCGCAGCGGCGGGGCCGGGACAGAGCCCGTCGCTGCTTCTTACGGCCAGCTCCATGAATGGGGTGGGCGTGGCCTGTGCCGACGCTGACGCATCACAGGCCACGCCCACCCCATTCACGGAGCCGACCGCTCAGCGGAGAGGTGAGTTTTACTTTTTTTTTTTTTATTATGCCGCCCTGCCTATACAAATGGGGGTAGAGGGGGGATGCCACACAACCTATGGGGGGAGAGGGGGATGCCACACAGCCTATACTAATGGGGGGTGGGGGAATGCCACACAGCCTATGGGGGAGAGGGGGATTGCCACACAGCCTATGGGGGAGAGGGGGATGCCACACAGCCTATACAAATGGGGGGAGAGGGGATGCCACACAGCCTATGGGGGAGAGGGGGATGCCACACAGACTATACTAATGGGGGGGGGAGGGGGAATGCCACACAGCCTATGGGGGGAGAGGGGGATGCCACACAGCCTATACTAATGGGGGGAGGGGAATGCCACACAGCCTATACTAATGGGGGGAGGGGGATGCCACACAGCCAATGGGAATGGGTGGGGCACACTGCCTATATGGAGAATAGGAGGGGGGAATGCCACACTGCTTATGATAATGGGGTGCACACTGCCTATATAGGGAATGGGAGGGGGATGCCACACTGGGTATAGGGGGAATGGGATGGGGGTATGCTACACTGTCTATGGAATGGGGGCATCCCAAACGGCCTATGGGAATGGGAAAGGGGAATGCCACACTGTCTGTAATGGTGCGTTTTTGGTTTAAAATATTTTTTTTCTTATCTTTCTCCCCCAAATCCTAGGTGCGTCTTATGGGGCGAAAAATACGGTAAATGTGGTTCTTAATTTGTCGTTATTATGGCTAGTTAGAGGTTTACTAGTTAGGTACTGTATATTAAGTGTCATTGCCGTTGATATACTAGTGCCTCTGAGATTGAACTGCTTGCCTTACATTTTTTTTATATATTTTGTTTGCATGTAATTATGAGATTGTCTCTTGGGGTGGCCTGTAATACATATGTAGTTGTACCATGTGGGTAATTTTAACAATATAAATAACAAATATTTATATTTTTTAAAATATCTAGTTGTATAGTATTGTTGCTGATAGTGGGTTTGAGGGTGTATAGATGTATTTTGTGATTGTTACTGTATGAGGTCATCCACATCATATGGCTTCCCATTATTGTTGGTAAGGTCCAGTTGGTTATACACACAGCGTTGTCATGCTATCCAGGGTGCTTGTGCCAGATGCCAGCTGGCATAACTGTAATTAATTAATTATTTACTAGTACATAGGCCATCCAACCCTTTTTGGGAGCCTTGAACGCACACGTGGAGTAATGAGTGCTCATATAGAGCTATAGAGCTACCTATGTGGAGATCCACAAAACATAACCTGTTGGTGGCTTTTGAGGAAGGGTTTGGGGAATACTGTCCTAGGAAAGACTTAAGTCAGGCGTCAGTGGGGTTAATAATAGGGAGGCACAAATCAATTTGGATAGTATTAACTTTGCCTCTAATTCTGCTTCAAAATGTAATAACATTAGTAATTTCTTATGGACAAGAGTGGGCTGTCAAAAACTGGCTGCCATTAACGGGCAGGCTGATTCATCATTAGCGGCAGGTAGCGACAGATGAGCGTCAGTAGCAGGCATTTTCAGAGCACCCGCTAGTAGTCACTGTGTTCGGCCGTGAGTCGCCAGTTTATAGCGACTCAGTCGCTGTTCAGTAATGTTTAATACATTGTGAGGAGTCGCTATTTGACCAGTACAGCTCTGTATGGGAGCGCATGTTAGCGACTGCTCATAGCGACCGATTCACACCATATTCAGCAAAAAAACAGCCTCACAAATCTCTGGCGCTGAAAAATACTTGTTTGAAGCCCAGAGCACAGGAGGCGGTGTGTTTAAAGTCTGTTTTCCAGCATCTATCCACCAGTAACAAAGCAAAAACATATGGAATTACATTGTAACAACATTGTAACATGAACACTTTAATGGCAGACCTGTAATGTCATTTCTGAAGAAATATATAAAAAATAAAAATTGTGAAAAAACTGCTAATTCAATGCCAGGAGAGGTCACAGAATAATTATTATTATTATTATTATTAAGAGATTTAAAAACAAAAACAAAAAAAAACACAGTTTAAAGAGAAGGAAAGGATTGTCTATTGAAATGTATGGGAGAGCGTCAGGTAGCGAGAGGTCATACCTGGCGCTGTGCAAGGCTGAATGCCGGCTCTGTTCGCTGAGGCTGTGAAAATGATGAATCAGACGCTACATGGCACTATCCCAGTCGCTAAACATTCTTGATAAATGTGTAATGTGTAATTGCGTGCCGTGTCTGGCGTTCACCAGTCGCTACATGTTGCTACCTCTCATTAACCAGCAACTACCTGACGCTATACCTTCATGAATAAGGGCCTAAGTCTGACAGGGTTGGTAGGGAGGCCAGTAATTGAATCCTGTGGAACAAAACCAGTGAATTTGACTTTTCCGGGTTTTGTTCTGTGTCCCTGAATTGGGATGCTGTGTGAAACCCCCCAAAAAGCCCAGTAAAATTCACCTCTCCTCGCTCCATGAGCTAGGCCTTTGCTGTGTTTACTTTCTTTCAGCAAAAGTCTGTAATTGAGATCATTGGGAAGTGAGCGCCGCTGCATCCCCTGTATGCCTGGCCTCATGTGCGCTCCCACTCCAGCCTATCTGAATGGTTCTGATGGGTGTGCGACACCAGGGATGCAGCAGCGCACGCTCCCCATTGTAAATAATCAGAGCCCACAATCCTAGGTCCCGGGAAAAGCCAATGACCGGCTTTGAAAACTTTTAGGCCGCTGGTGGGTTTTGTTCTGCTTTAATAAACCCCAAATTTATTGTTTGGAGTTTTGTTTTCAGTAAAAGTTTTTTAAATGTGTGGCAGTCCATGTATCCAAGCATAAACTAATAAGAAAAATGTTTCAAGGCCTAAAAAAGTGAAAGATACAGTAGCAGCCCTCAGGAACACAGTTAAGACAAGGTGCACTAAAAGTACAAAATAAACCACCTCTTTCCTGAGCCTTAAATGAGCCCATATCTTACCCAGGCATCCAGCTTCCTTAATATATTAAGACTGATACAGTAGAATATTTTGATAAATTCAAGGTTTTTCAATGTATAAATTATTTATCAGTCCTATTTAGTACAATGGGATCTGAAAACACATTGCATAACATGCCACTTTAAACTTCTAAGAATAGTAAAAAACTTTACTTTTCCCTGGTACCGCTCTGGCATGGAGCTAATACCTTTCCTGCATAGTGTGTAAATGTCAGCGATAAAATGACTCTCTGGAGATTTGAGAAGTCAATGTAACCTTTGCTGGCATTCTGTCTCATTGGTCTCTCCCAGATAAGTTATGTATATTAACAGCGTATAAATTCCTCAACTTTTACTTAGAAAACATTTTGCTATTTAAGGTACATTCACACAATTCAAGCCTGTGAAAAATAATGGAAATAAAAATATTTTGCATATTAAGCTGGCATTATTTTTTTAGTAAGCAGTTTGTAACAATATATTAAAATCAGATTTTTAGCCTTTTCTAATCTATAAATCAAGAGCTTATGATTTGTCCAGTTTTCATGTATATAATCATATAACAGGAGGGTGGGTATCTCTTTTCGTTAAAGAGGAACATCAGGGGAGGTTGAAACCCCCAAGCCTCACCGATCTGCTGCTCCCCCCTCCTGTTTTACTTTAGGGCATTATTTACTCACCGTGCCAAGGGATCCATCTTCTAGGTCCGGGTGACCTTCTGACGGGCGGCGCCATCTTGCATCCCATGCACGCAGCCCCCAATCTCACGCCTGCGCAGTGCCCATAAATGGGATGGAATGGGGCCACTTTAAATCCTGCGAGACTTCACTGAGCTGCGAGGTCATCGTGGGACATTGACAAGCATGACTTAGGCTGTGCTTGTCATTAACAAACAAAAGCTCATGGCAGGGTGCGGATTGGGCACTGAAGAAGCCTGATGTTGCCGCAGCAAGCAGCGGCGACATCCAAAAGGTAAGTAGGGGCTGATGGGGGGAGAATCAGTCCCCTTTTTTTGGTCCGATGTTCCTCTTTAAAGCAGCAGTCCAGCCAATCACCCACTTCTCTTTCACACCTCCTCCTGTATCCAGTTTGCTTTAAAGTAAAAGAAAAACTTGCTTGACCCGTCCCACATTTGTAGTTCTAGCCGCTTACTCAACCAATCCCTGCACAGCAGCACCACTGATAATTTGAGACAGACAGTCATTGTCAGTGCGTCAGCTTGAATGCCAGAAGAGGTGCTGCACATCGCTGCTCCTGGCAGGGGATTGGGCACAGATAAGTGTTTCTTTTACCACATAATCAGGCTTTTTTGCTGGGACAGGAGCGAAGGAAATGCAGTTTTCTTGAGATTAATTTGCACAGACTGCCGCTTTAATTACATGACTAGTCTCACACCCAAGAAAGAACAAGCGCATAGACTTGTCCTGCAGACGGGGCATATCTTCCTATGTGGTCTGCTACTGTCTCAACTAGAAAAAAATATAGCAGTGCTTTACTAATAAGTCCAAATCCCCTTTTTTCTGACCTTCCCTCTGGTTCAGTATTTCAATATATGTGATCTACATCATTCTTCACTATGGAACAGGGAAGATGAAACTGCAGTTTGAAACCTGAGTTCCCCAAAATTGCTATTTACTTAGTCAACTTAGCACTGGTGGGACATTTTTTAAATGTAATCTACTTGTTGTTTTAGTTCACAACCAATTATTGCATGGTCAATGTCGACCTCTGTCGTGAATCTGTCATATGGTGACAACTGAAAGCATTATTCTGTCTAAGACCACACACCTCACATAAGGGGAACCCAGTCTGAAGAGGGACAGCCTTCATCTACACCAATTTTCCCCAACCCTTTTATACTGGGCCTGCCTACAGCTATGTTTTGTGGCTCTCCACATACCTGCCTCTATAGTTCTGCCACGGCACTAATTACTCCAGCACTGCAGAGACCTCCAAAATCTGGTCTATTGTTGTTGCCTTGTAGGAGAGATTTGGAGACTGCTGATCTATACTACGCTGTTATTATCAGTCTGGAAAACACGAATAAGTGCTGCCCAAATGATAGTACATTTTTCTACTCATATATGTTAATTCATTGGTAAGATCAACCTCCTTGCATAGTTGAGTTTGCACATGACTGAAGGCCTGATGACCCTCACAACAGGGGGTTAACCTTAGACATGTGGTAGAACCTATTACCTTTGAATTCTCTTGCAACCGACCAATGGGATTTGCCAGGCAGGTGTGCAGGTGCGGTTCTACAACACAAATCTTTAGGGCATGTGGGATGCCAAAATCATGCTCAGCTAATGCTGAAATCCACACAACATCAACCATTCACACACATCTACTGTCCCTTTAGCACTGTTTTGGGCAGTCTAATGGCCAGTAAGACACACGTAAAGGTTGTTGTGGGTCTTCATAAAGGCCATTGTGCCACCTCTGTTCATCAACTAAACTAGAAAGAGCTAGAATATGGTTTAGGGATTACCTTTGTCCCAAACTAAAGTTAATACATATTGTACAATCAGTCCACGCATCCTGACCTTTCAGAATTCTTTTGCCTCTCTACACAAGAATTTTTTGAATGGTCACGTTATGCAAGGATAAAGTTAACACGTTTCATCTATTCATCAACACAATCCTCTGGACAGTGAATTATCACAGATCCCAATGATAATGTGTTTTAAAGCTTTAAAAAAAAAATCCTCTTGAGATACTTGTTAAAAGTTAATGACTTTACATTTAAGTTAAGTAATTAACATTTGTTGATAAAAGTTTTCTCATTCTAATCAGAACCAATTGCTTGGACAGCTTGTTCTGTATTTTTTTTTTTTTTTTTGTTTCTGGTGCACACTGTTACTTTTAATGATCACATCCCATATGGTGGATATGTCCCATCAATATTGCAATTAAGTAGACCTTCAGACACGCAATAGTGTTAATTAAAAGCTAAGAAGCTAAAATTACACTTATATAAACTTTCTTTTTAATAAAGCTTTTTGAGTGGATTAATAATTCAACGATAGTATTAATATATTTTTTTGCCAGTGTAGGAGAAACTGTAGTGAGAAAGAAAAAAATGTAGCACCCCTCAAATTCAAGTGCATATGACTTTTCAGTTATATTGACTTCTGGTTGTTTGGGAAGTGATGCTAATAAGGCGTCAATAACAGGATCAATAGGCAATTTATTAAAGTCCAACCTTTGCCTTAATTATTCTATTCGACTTTCCAAGATGTTGGACATTCGGAACACATTTGATCTTTTAATGACTGTTGGTCTGCTTACCCCAACAGCAAGGGGGACAACTGGATTTGGGATGCCCTGCCCTGCATGTCCCAGCAACAAGCACATTACCACTTTCAGGTTCCCTTTGAGTTGCCTGCCCTATAGCCAAACTACAAACATGCTTGGCCGCTGGCAGACTGAAAGTGTAAAATTAAAAAAAAAACTTCAGCATGTGGTGGCATTAGTGTACTTGGTAGCAGTTTTTAACAAATGGGGCAACCTCAATTGTTTGAAGAAATCTATGCGTTAAAGAGATTGTCCAGGCAAAAAAAGGGATACTTACCTTTTAACCAGCTCTGCTCCACTGCACGGACCCACTAGTGTAATTAGAGAGGGGTCTTGGAGAACAAGACCCCTCTTGGTCCTCTTCGTTCCTCTCCAGGCCATAATACTGGCCTGGTTTATGTGTCATGTGAACTCACACATTCATTGCAATAAGGTGGGGGGGGGGGGGGGGGGTGCTAGGTCTGTTCTGTAGGATTCCAAACTGTTACCTGCAGAAAGGTCCTGCAATTCAGTGTTTTTGAAGTGGAACAAAACCTAGGATTTTGACTATCTAGGGTTTGAGTCCTTGCCTCAGGGACATCCAGATGTGGGATACTGTGTGAAACCCCCCAGATTCCCAATAATACTTATTTGACCACTGATCCAATGCTGCAATCAGCCGCGTGTCCCTGCTAGCCTTTAGCTTGGGAGTCGTAGTGCCACCCAGTCCCAAATGCCTGTAGCAGGTGGCTGCGGTCCATGCATGTGCTGTTGGATCGGCAGATAGGCAAGTTTTACTGAGTATCCGTGGGGGGGGGGGGGGGGGGGTTCACACAGCTCTGCAGTTTAGCTTTACATAGAAAAATAGAAAAGACCAGACAAATCCACATTTTATACAAACAGAACAAATACTCATGCAACACTTATTATAATGATCAAGTTTAGGAACCACAAGAAGTCCTCCTCTATCTACTACTTATTAGGATTTAAGCTGTTAACTGCATTAAATCCTGAGGATCAGTGCTTTTAAAGTGGAAGTCCGGTCTAAAACTGGACTCTGCAGCATGTACCCCTCCCCTCCTCCGCCCGGTAATATCCCCAATTTTGGCTGTGAATAAAGCAGCTTACCTTTACCACCTTCCCGCAGTGCTGCTCATGGTTCTCTTCATGGCAGCATTTGTCTCATTGAGAGCGTTGGCGGCTGTATGAACTCAATCTTGTCCATGTCTGTCTGTCCATGGCACTGCAGCTGTGAATAGGTGACTCAGCTGTCAATTTTGGGTGGGAACCTGGAAAAGCTGCTACACAGGGTTTCTGTGTCAATGCGCCTTCGGGTGATTGGTAACAGTTTTTTTGTTTTACCACACTATTCCCTTGGGCTGACATTCACTTTAAAGGGATTCTCTAGGCAACTACATACAGTAGATCATAAAATCATCCCTAAAGCTCCTAAAGTTTCTGTTTCAATACACAGGAGGCCACAGAGTTATAGACCACCAGTCGAGCCCTGTGATGCTGGACTACTGCTGGGGGGATCAGGGGGAGTGTCAGAAGTCAGTGTCAAATGTCTACTTTTAGGTGCTGCTGCGAGGTTATATGAAGGGAGCGGGCAAATACGATAAGATAAGCTGCTGATGTGCGATCATGTTTTTTACATTGCCTTTAAAGGAGCAGTATCGCTTTGGTACTTTGAATGTAGGTAGGTGTTGAAGTAAGAATTACAAATGTAGAAAAAAATGATGTCTGTGTTGTGCAGCTGGAGACTAATAGCTCATGTTTATGTCTGCTGAGTGTCGGGGCCCGACACTCTGGCCTGTTCCATGCTGAGGAGAGGGAGAAACAATATAACAAAGTATCAGCTGTTCAGTGCTGGCAGCCGTCCAGCATCAGATAACAACATTGCCTGGCCAGAAATCATATATCTAAAACATAGAGAAAAGCTCTAGAAGTCATTCAGCTGATTGGTAAATTCAATGTCTTTGAACCAGAGAGTCATTGGTTCAAATCTCAGACTCACCAGTTTTTCTTTTTTTGTTTGGGGGGGGGGGTTATTTGATTTCAGAATTGGATTTTTGGGTTTACATCCTGTTTTTTTGCTCTAAACATTTTTTATTTTGACAGTTTTCCTTTCATGTTGGCTCTGCTGCAGAATCTTTCAGTTTACCATTTTCTCTCTCTTTTCTCAACACATTTTTCCATATGATCTTTCTTTCAGCTTTGTGTGTTTTGAGCAAAGCCCAACCCAGGATTTTCACTATCTGGAGTTTTGTTTTGTGCCCCTAGGAGCATCCCGACTTGGGATGCCCTGATATGTGAAATCCTCAAGTTAAGTGAAAACTTACCTTTCCCTGTCCCACAGGGCTCTCATCCAATCAGCGCTGTTTGCACGCAGATGGGGAGCCTGAGCAGTAACCTTCCTGGCCGCCCGGCCTGTCTAAATGACTATCTGCGTGAGCGCGCCAGAAAAATGGGGGGATCTGTGGTTATCCAGGGGTCGTTTCACACAGTGGGTCATCCCAATTTAGAATGCCCAAGGGGGAAGGTCAATGGCCGGGTCTTATAGACTTCAGGGTCGGCCACTCAGGGTTTTGTTCCACTTTAATACCTTTAGATTTTCCTGCACAGTTATTCAAAGAAGAATTTCAGTCATTTTCAGTCAGTTTAGTTTATTTTGTATAGATTTTACACATTTGAGTCACCTGGTCTCATAACAAAAGCAGCACCTCACACACACACACAGCCGTTACCACTGATTACAGTGTCAGCCTCTGAGGTAAAGTGTTGCTAGGAGACCAGTGGGCTAAATGAAGCAGCTCACTAAATACAACCCAGAAGATTCCCCTATTCAGCAAATGGACTGAGCCATTGTAATTATACAATTTAAAAGAAAGGCATATATTTTTTCCTTTTTCTATCGCCACATTATTTATACACATGTTAGAAGCTATTGTGTGGCTATTTAATTATTTATCTTTCTTAATGCAAATTTCGCGATACTGCTCCTTTAAGGAAACACCTACTGAAGACAATCAACCCTTATTTAGGGAATTCTAGCACAAGATCAAACACCGCATTTCATAAATATTGCTATGATGTTTGTAAAGTCTATTTAACATAACTATTTTTGATATTTTATTTTGATGTTACAATTCTCTCCCAGCTTGCACGAATACCAAAGCATCAGGATTTACAAAACTTCCCTAGCTGAGCTTTTTGCCAACAAAGAAGATAAAGCTTAGGTTTCAAGTTGTATATCTTTCAGGCTTAGTTTGCAGGGCTTAAATGACACCACTGGAGGAAAACTGATTTATAATATGTTTCTACTGTCAAATAGATTTTATTTCCTTAAAAGTCATGAGCATGGGGAACATGTCAGTCCCAAAATAACTCCACCAAAATGCTTGTTGTCTATGTTAAAGGAGGACTATCAGGAAAAAATGACACAATAATTAAAATTCTTTTTTTTAATGGAAGGAAGAGGAAATCAGGGGGGCATGTTTTGTCCCCCCAATACACTCAAACCTGGTACCCCTGAATTTTATTCCTAACAGCAGAAGAAACCACAACCTTGGCTGGAGTTTTATCCGGTTTGGGTGTATAAGTGACCCCTCCTCTCATTAGCTGATGTGTTTATATGTATTTTTAATATTATTCAATTTTGCGATACACCTTTTTTGCGATACACCTTTTTTTGCGATACACCTTTTTAGCGATTAATCATTTGTCATTTATCTGGGATTTTGATAAGAGATGATAATGATAGCAAAAAAAAATAAGCTTATTGATGTTCTTAAAAATATTCCTTAGTAATACGGGCAGGCTGATCGGCAGATGAGCGCCTGTAAAGCGGTGCTAAGAGCGACCACTAGTGGACGCTCTGGTCGGCCGTGAGTCGCTATTACAGAGTGCCTCAGTCGCTGTAGTAACATGGCCGGCATTGATGAATGAGATGTATGTTGGCCGTTCTAACACCAGTACAGCGTTGCAGGGAGCAAAAGGTAGCGCCAGCTCATTGCGACCGACTCTCAGCGACTCACACCATATTCAACAAAAAAACAGGCACACACAGAGTCGGCGCTCTAAATCTGGTCGCTATATCATAGAGCGGCAGAGGCTGTGTGATTAAAGTCTGTTTTTGAACACATATCCACCAGTAACAAAGCGAAAACACATGGAATTACATTGTTGTAACATTGTGACATTAATACTTTAATGGCAGACCTCTAAAATAAAATGACTGAATAAAAAAATTTTAAAAGTAACTTTTTCTAGGCCAGGAGAGGTGACACAATTATTTGAAAATAAATAAATAAAAACAAAAAAACCCTGTTTAACCAGAAGAAAAGGAACGTCCATTGAAATGTATGGGAGAGTGACAGGTAGCGACAGGTCTGGACGCCAGAGTGCCGGCGTTATATATACTGAGCTGTCTGTAATGATGAATCGGACGCTACATGGCACTGTTAGAGTCGCTCACCAGAATCGGCTTCATAAATGTTGTCTTGCGTACAGCGCCCGGTGTTCACCAGACGCTGGCTGCCGCTTACAAGGCGCTACCTGCCACTATCCCTTGATGAATAAACCCCTTAGTGTATCTTTTCCATAACCATCCTGACTAGAGATGAGCGAACTTCTTGAAAGTTCGATTCGGGCGATTCGCCGAATTTCCCCAAGAAATTCGGGTTCGCCCGAATCGAACTTTCACGAATCGGTCAACTGAAAAAAGAAAATGGTGGGAGCGGGCATGCCGGCTACGCTGTTAGCGGGCGGCGGAAGCCGGCCCGCTGACAGCGCAGCCGGCCTGCCCGCTCCCACCATGCCGGCATTTTTTTAAAAAGCAAACACCTACCTGCATGGTCGGAGCGTGGAGGCCGGCGCCGCTCTCAGCTGTCATCAGAGGACGCGTCATCAGAGGGCGCCTGAGAGCGGCGCCGGCCTCCACGCTCCGACCATGCAGGTAAGTGTTTGCTTTTTAAAAAAATGCCGGCATGGTGGGAGCGGGCAGGCCGGCTGCGCTGTCAGCGGGCCGGCTTCTGCCGCCCACCGACAGCGTAACCGGCCTGCCCACTCCCACCATGCCGGCATTTTTTTTTTTATTTCAGGGAAAATTCGATCGGCACGAACCAAAAAATTCGGGTTCGTGCCGAATCGAATCTTCCCTGAAATTCGGAGCGAATTCCGGTTCGTCCGAACCGGTTCGCTCATCCCTAATCATGACCTTGGAATTATTTGCTTACTGGATGTAAATTTTCATTTTGATACATACAGTCAGGGCCAGAAATATTTGGACAGTGACACAATTTTCGCAAGTTGGGCTCTGCATGCGACCGCATTGGATTTGAAATGAAACCTCTACAACAGAATTCAAGTGCAGATTGTAACGTTTAATTTGAAGGGTTGAACAAAAATACCTGATAGAAAATGTAGGAATTGTACACATTTCTTTACAAACACTCCACATTTTAGGAGCTCAAAAGTAATTGGACAAATAAACATAACCCAAACAAAATATTTATTTTCTCAATATTTTGTTGCAAATCCTTTGGAGGCAATCACTGCCTTAAGTCTGGAACCCATGGACATCACCAAACGCTGGGTTTCCTCCTTCTTAATGCTTTGCCAGGCCTTTCCAGCCGCAGCCTTCAGGTCTTGCTTGTTTGTGGGTCTTTCCGTCTTAAGTCTGGATTTGAGCAAGTGAAATGCATGCTCAATTGGGTTAAAATCTGGTGATTGACTTGGCCATTGCAGAATGTTCCACTTTTTTGCACTCATGAACTCCTGGGTAGCTTTGGCTGTATGCTTGGGGTCATTGTCCATCTGTACTATGAAGCGCCGTCCGATCAACTTTGCAGCATTTGGCTGAATCTGGGCTGAAAGTATATCCCGGTACACTTCAGAATTCATCCGGCTACTCTTGTCTGCTGTTATGTCATCAATAAACACAAGTGACCCAGTGCCATTGAAAGCCATGCATGCCCATGCCATCACGTTGCCTCCACCATGTTTTACAGAGGATGTGGTGTGCCTCGGATCATGTGCCGTTCCCTTTCTTCTCCAAACTTTTTTCTTCCCATCATTCTGGTACAGGTTGATCTTTGTCTCATCTGTCCATAGAATACTTTTCCAGAACTGAGCTGGCTTGTTGAGGTGTTTTTGGGCAAATTTAACTCTGGCCTGTCTATTTTTGGAATTGATGAATGGTTTGCATCTAGATGTGAACCCTTTGTATTTACTTTCATGGAGTCTTCTCTTTACTGTTGACTTAGAGACAGATACACCTACTTCCCTGAGAGTGTTCTGGACTTCAGTTAATGTTGTGAATGGGTTCTTCTTCACCAAAGAAAGTATGCGGCGATCATCCACCACTGTTGTCTTCCGTGGACGCCCAGGCCTTTTTGAGTTCCCAAGCTCACCAGTCAATTCCTTTTTTCTCAGAATGTACCGACTGTTGATTTTGCTAATCCAAGCATGTCTGCTATCTCTCTGATGGATTTTTTCTTTTTTTTCAGCCTCAGGATGTTCTGCTTCACCTCTATTGAGAGTTCCTTTGACCGCATGTTGTCTGGTCACAGCAACAGCTTCCAAATGCAAAACCACACACCTGGAATCAACCCCAGACCTTTTAACTACTTCATTGATTACAGGTTAACTGGGAGACGCCTTCAGAGTTAATTGCAGCCCTTAGAGTCCATTGTCCAATTACTTTTGGTCCCTTGAAAAAGAGGAGGCTATGCATTACAGAGCTATGATTCCTAAACCCTTTCTCCAATTTGGATGTGGAAACTCTCATAATGCAGCTGGGAGTGTGCACTTTCAGCCCATATTATATATATAATTGTATTTCTGAACATGTTTTTGTAAACAGCTAAAATAACAAAACTTGTGTCACTGTCCAAATATTTCTGGCCCTGACTGTATTAGAATGTAATGAATGCAGCTGGCATAGCTGATTATTTTCATATGATAAATGATTATGTAACATGCTGAAAACCATTTTATAGCCCAAAGACTAGAAACCCCAACTAGAGAAGTTTAGGGAATGATGACATCTATTTTACAGGAAATTGCTTCACATTAAATATTTTCAAACCTTCTATGTTAAACCATTCACATTATTCCAGGGTGCCTTCTCCTGTTGATTTTTGTCATTCTTTGTGTTATTCACACACATTTTGAATCAAAAGGATTTTTTTTTATTTGCAGATTGCTTAAGCAGCTTGACAAGACCCCACAAGGGTGGAGGGCACATGGGAGCATTGTTAGGTTCTTTTGTAACTTGGTACATTTGAAATGTAGAGGTATCTGAATACAAGGTTATATGATAATTCTTGCATATTCAGAGTGTAAGAGAGGAAGAATATTTAATAAAAATATTGAATTCAAGTGTATAACTAGGATTAACGCAGTAAATGTATTGTATGTGGCGCTCCAAGGGTACAAATAACATGTCACTTGCCAAGAGCTAACACTTCCTCTGGATTATGAATAGGAAGATAAAATAAGATGTTTTAATAATGTCGCTACTCCAAAGCTGTCTTGACCCTGGAATTCTTTAGCTGCTGGAAGCAGACTTTTCAGTATAAGATAAAGTATGGTATGTGCAGCCTTTGAATAATGCACTACCCCTAAAGGAATGTTTACACGGGTGTTACCACTATAGAGATTTAAAACATTCAAAAACAATAAAAATGGCTCTGGGTGAAAGGAAACCTGTCAAAAATTAACCTGGAGGATGTTGTTGCATCTCTCCATTTACACATGAATGCAGTCATGGTTATTCAGCATTGTTGCTTATACAGGCCTTGATTCAAGAAATATTCCTTGAAGTGACACTATGGTCAGGTCAACCAACTTTCTCATTCACTGCATGGCTGCCAATCAAATGACTGCCAGTAACCAATGTGGTCTGCCCACAGGTTTGTACATCACACCTAAATGACTGCTCGTGGTCACATGACTGGTTGCCATTTGTTGCCAAACATGGGGATGAGGCAGTGATAATTTGGCTATAGTGTCCCTTTAAAGGAGACCTCTAGCCCAGGGGTTCCCAACAGGTGGTACTAGTACCACTGGTGGTACTCTAGATCCTCTCTGATGGTAGTCAACAAGGCTGCAGACTGACATGTGCCTCAACCTGATCTGCTGCCATCTATACATTACTCAAGCGTGATTTGCCCCCTGAAAAAAAAGTAAAGACTGCCCCATATTTTGTGGGATTCATTCATTTTGAAAGTGGATGTTATGTGATTTGACAGCGATTTTAGGTGACCGACTGCGCTTATGCACCATCCATTTGGTACTTGATATAATCAGAAAATAGAAAGTGTTACTTGAAAAAAAGTTGGGAACCCCTGCCCTAGTCAAAATTCACAGATGGTCCACTGCCCCCCCCCCCTTATGCCCCACCACACGGCCATAAATAAATCAGGCAAAACTACTTTCCTAGACCTGGCTCCACTACTGTCAGAGCCACTTTGGTGCTGAACATGAAGAATCAAGTTTACAGTGAAGTTGCACACGTCCCCATCCTCCCCTCTCCAGTGAACATCATTTTTCCCTGGCAGTCACATTCCACAGCATGATGACAGTCACCGCAGTTTCCCTTTTGCGTCTGGCTGACCTTCAGGTGAGGCATCCGAGTCCCATTCAGTTTTTCTTTGCTCCTACTGCCACTGACTATTTGTCTTGGCAGAGCTCCCTTAAAATATTATCTCCTATATCTACTGCTACCTCAGAGCAATCCCAAAACCCCTCTCAGTCATGCAGCTCATGTGGGGGTACCCATGTGTCCCCTGTGCAGTGAAGGTCCCATGTGCTGGCTCAACCGGGTTCTATCTGGTTTCCTGCTTACCAGGCTTTCCCTCCAGACATCTGTTTAGCAGTTTCCTTATAGCCTATGGGGACCTATTCTACTCATTAAAGTGGATCAAAACCCAGCTTGATCGGCCTGGAAATCTTATAGATTCCTTCCTCCGGGGGCATCCAAAATCGGGATGCCCTGCTGTGTGAAACCCCCCAAGTCACCCCATTCATTTACCTTGCTCCCCAGTCCACGAGCTGTGGCCGCATCCCGCTATCCCTCTAGCAGGGCGTGTGCCTGCACCAGTTTTGTAAATGGCTGGCACAGGCACGCTCCCTGTTAGAGGAAAGTGGGGAATGCGGCCGCCAGCACTCTCTGAGCTGCTGGCCTTAGATGCTGGCTTAGATGGTAAGACATCAGCGGATCTAAGCATGCTGACTGAAGGAGCAGCCGCGCATGCGCTGTAGGACTGGGAAGAGGTGAGTTGCACCCGGCGATCTGGGGGATTTCATACAGCAGGGCACCCCCCGACCCTTTAGGGGGGCCATTCTATAGTTTGCCTCAGGCAGCAGAAAGACTAGGTATCCAGCAGAGAGTGGAGAAACATGCAGCCAGTGGGCAAGCCTACATCACCTGGCAAATCAAGGGCAAATCAATAAACCAATCAGCGACCACAAATTTCCCGGGTGGCCATTGCTAGGCGGAGCAAACAAGCCCCGTTTATAAAAAACTCTGGTATGTTGGAGGAAGACCCACTGCCTCTACGCACTCGGGATGGGGGCTGAAAGGATGGGACAGGGGGAGGATCAAAGTGTTTAATTCACTTCAATTTTTTTTGATGCAGTGGATAGGAAGTTAACAAATGTTTGAGTATGTGACCCTTCACGGCACCACTTTGATGAAACCACTCTTCTAATAATTCCTTAAAAAAAAAAAAAAAAAATATATATATATATATATATATATATATATATATATATATATATATATACATATATAAACATGCATTGTAGAGTACAGTCAGGAAAGAAAGCTATTGTTAAAACTCATTATTTTTGCTTGCATATGTATTAAAATAAGAAACACGTTCCTAGCCCAGAACAACTCATTACAATGCAATGGTGAAGAATGTTGACCTTCTTATCAAATAGACTCTTAATCAAGCTGCCGAAATGCCCCAATTATGGTTGTTATGAGTATGCAAACAGAAATAATTGAACTACAACAAAATTGGTACCTAACTAAAGACAAGAAAATAGCAGAAATGAAAAATGGTCTTTGACTTTGAAATTAGGTTTCAGTGATACTGCTGTCACTTTTCTGTTAACTTAAGGCATCTGCATATAGAATTTAAAGTAGAAACCTATAGGAAAATATGTTAAGATAATTGAGAATAACTCATCATGCCATACTTGTAGATACAAGTCCAATTGACACGTTATATCAAATTGGATCTCATCAATGTAAATTTACATCCATACACCTGTTTATAAATACTGTATACAGATTATCCAAGGGAAAGGGAGGGTTTGCTGGCAACCCAAGCCGATGGTATGCACTGGCCAAGAAAAGTCAGTTGATGCTTTTTAGGGACAGGAGAATACCAAGCACAGTTCTTATTTACACCATTTTCCTTAAAGTAGACCAAAACCCACACCCCTTATAGATTCCAGGGCCACTAGATTTCCTCCCCTCGGCTCATCCAGAATCGTGATGCCCCGCTGTGTGAACCCCCCCACCCCCCCAGGACGCTCAGAAACTCACCTTCTTTTTTGGGCCAACGGTGTATGTGTGAGCAGTGGCCACATCCCTGCACGTTCCTGTGTTAGGCATTTGTGAATGGCCAGTGTGGGCACGCTCCCTGTTAGAGGGTAACAGAGGATGTGGTCGCCAGCGTACTCACTGATTGGACGTGAGGCCGAACATGCACTGTAGGACCTGGGAAGGGTAAGTCATATCAGATGACCTGGGGGTTTCACACAGCGGGGCAGCCCCGATCAGGGTGCCCAGGGACAAGGACCAAAACCCAGGATAATAAAAACCATGAGTTTTGGTCCACTAAAACTTCCTTTCATGTAGACACATATATAGAAATCTTTTTTTGTCTTTCTATAAGAAATATTCAAACAATTAACTGCTCACTGATCAGCAAACAATAACATTTGCAAAAGGCGATTTTAAACCCCATCGACTTGTTTGGACTGAGACAAAAATTGATTACAATTTAAAATAAAAGATTTTCCTTCATTATAAATTGTAGCATTAAAGGCAAAGGAGAAATGATAGACACAGGGCAGGCTTAGCACAAAAACCAAATCCTCACTGTTGCAGGTAGCCTGAATTATTTATTTTTAAATTTATTTTGGCTTGGAAAACTATTGATCTGTTGTTGGATTGAGACACGTTTTTCTTTGCTAGTTTGTTTCATTAGCAACAACATTCGTTATATGCGGATCCTGGCCTTGTGTTATTCGATAGATCTGTCTCCAGAGCTAAAGAAATATACAAAGAGACAGCCGTCATTAGCAATACAGTATACAATTCTATGAAATACAAGAATGTGTGGCCCTAAAGAGACCATAATCGCAAATTCTTCTGGCTCGACTGTATGCCTGCTTATGTGTTTAACACTTCAGAGCTTAGAGACTACACACACACAGTCCATATTGGAACTTTATTGGCTACATGTATGTACTGAATAGAAGGCATTATATTGGCACTCTCTCATTGAAATCTAGACTAGAGATTTGGGATAGCCAGTCCTCTACTTCTGACCCCCCTACTGCCTCTAGGTTCCGCATTGTTGTAGCTATGGTGATTAAAGAGTTACCTTCTAAGCAGTTATGCGCTTTCTGACCCTGATATATGACCTGCCCCAAGCCCTGGCCACCAGCTTCAGAGTAGCGACTGCTTGTACAACTACTACCACTACAGATTTTACAACTTCATAGACCAGGTGTACTCAACTGGCGGACCCCGTTCCCCATCCGAACCACAGCCGCCAGGTGTCTGAACCACAAAGAGGATGCCGCAGCTGCAGCGTGGCTCAGCCTTTGGGTCCCTGCTGGCACTGCCGGGCATCCTGATGCTCTGTGCAGCCTGATATTGTAACCAGCAGGGGCCTAATAATGGGACATGCAAGGGGGTTGGTCCAGGGAGTTGGAGGAGACGCACGCTGCCCATCCTCTGTCTACCACTGCATTCTCTGTAGCTATGCCTTTGTGCTGCAATTCTGTAAATCAGAAACAGCTCCTAAATACCTAGAGCAAACCTAAAATCTGATTGCAACCCACCCTTCCCATCCCTTTTCTCCACTCAAAAAGTGTCCCAGGTGCCAACCTTCACTCACTCCCATGATGTAAGTGGGGAAATTCAGTCCCAAGCCTACAGCAAGCTTTACAGGCCAAGAGGCCGATTCATTAACAGCGGCAGATAGCGACAGTTGAGCGACTGTAGCGGCATTTTCAGAGTGCCCGCTAGTAGTCGCTGTGCTTGGCCGTTGTTCGGTAGTTGATAGCGACTCGGTTTGCCGGTTTGCCGTAATGTTGAATATTGGGTGAGGAGTCGCTATTTGACAGGTTCCGCGCTGTACAGGAGCGCATGATAGCGACTGGTCAGAGTGACCGGCTTCCACCATATTCATTAACAAATCACGCTCAAAAAATTCTCGCGCTGTAAAATGCATGTTTAAACCCCAGAGCGCTGGCGGCGATGGGTTAAAAGTAGCTTTTTAACCCCCAAACAACCATATTTTTGGAAACCAAAAAAAACAAGTTTTTAAAATAATTTTGTAATATGAATACATTAATATCAGACCTGTAATATCAATTCTGTACATTTTTTTGTTTTCATTTTTTTTACCTTAAAAAAATTATTTAAAATGGCAGAAGTGGTCACAGAATTTTTCACATTTAAAAAAAAAAAACCATTAATAACAATTATTTATGAATATTTAAAGATTGTTCCATTATAAATGCATTGGAGAGCGCCAGGTAGCGAGAGGTCATACCTGTCGCTGTTCAAGGTCGGACGCTGGCGCTGTGGGCTGAGGCTGGAATAATGATGAATGAGTGGCTATCTGGCACTATCTCAGTCGCTAAGCAGGATTGGCTTGATAAATGTGTGATTGTGGTGGGGAGCCGGCGTTCTCGTGGCGGGGCCCGTCATTACCGGTCGCTCACCAATCGCTACCTGTCGCTATCCCTTGTTAAATATGGGCCCAAGAAGCCAAGGCTGCAATGTTCAACGGTGAAAAATGGTCCATGTGCATGCTTTATGTTCCAAATCTTACTTGGGGGGGAGATTTCAAGGTTTATAGAGAACCGAAATCTTTATTTATGGGTTGATCCCAGATGGTGCCATTCAATTTTGGATGCCTCGCTTTGTATACCCCCTTGGCACAATATATACTCAGCTTATTTCAGGATCCCACAGGGTCACACACACACACATCCCTGCTCTGCTCACCTGGGCTGATGTTCTGCCAGCAGGGGCTTGCAAGCAGCTGGAAAGCTGTGGCACAGCAAAATACCCCCAAAATATCCCACTGCCACTGCATGCCACAATGGGATCCCAGAATAAGGTAAGCATTTGTCAAGCCAAGGAGTTCCAAACTGGGGTAAACTGGAATACCCCTAAGGAAAGTTTTACTCAGCCCTAATGTTTTTTAGACTTTTTTTAACAACAGTTATAGACAAGCTTGCTTGTTATATGCGGTATGCTATTCTGTATTTTGTTAATGCAAGTAGAATTTTCCTTTTAGAATTATGCTATGCAATACATTTCAGTTATAAGTAAACCAAGCTATGATAGATTCTTTTTACACCAGTCTCTTCTCTCTTTTCTCAGTTGTAAAACAAACATAAGTGTTTGCTTCTTCTGGTTTCCTTTTCAGAAATTACACTTACTTCATCATTTTAAAGTTTAAAGGATCCTTAATGAATTTGGCAGGGTCACCAGACATGCCACGAGTGCCCGTACTTTCTAAATTGCAGACTTCACCTTGGAGAGTCGTTTTAAATTAAACCTCGTTTTCTGTGCAAACAGAAGTGTCAGAGAACAAACTTTGTAATGGCAAAGGTTCCCCTGTTCATTCTATAAGTGTTTGTATTTTGGCGAGGAAGGGTGGAAAATGACTCAGAAGACTGCAAATGAAAAATTACACCTAAAATGCCCTTTGCTCCTTCATTGAAGTTTGGAAAATTCAAAGGGAGCGTTGCATTGCTAAGCTCCTTCAATAACACCGGAGCAGCGTGTAAACTGCAAGAATCCATAGCAGCAAATCCGATTCTAGGAAACGAAAAGCTTGGAAGACTTGCCTCAATAGAAGCAATAATTCTTTAAAGAAAAGGTCCATACTTCCTACAGTAAAAGTATAAGACAGGGCATGGGGTTTCCCTAGCAGAGACAATTGGTTACTATTTGAGAGGGCTTAACTGCATGCAGATGTTATGGAATAGCAGGCAGATTCCATGCTGCATAACTGCATGGGAGCAGCCATCTTGCCACATACATGAGTCCTGCTTAAATAAAAACCCAATCCCACAGTCAAAATTACCTCACATATCAGTGCAGTCCTCCTTTATTTCCAGTTGTGATGACTCATTGCTCTGCTGCACAGCTGAAAGAATTGTAACATTTTAGAGAATGCGCTGACTGAATTGAGTGTGGTAAGTTCATAGTCTGCCATAAACAATGATAAAGATACACACACAATCCCTTTAGCAACTAAGGCCCTTATTTATGAAGGAATAGCGTCAGGTAGCGACTGGTAGCGCCACGAGAACGCCGGCTCCCCACCACAATCACACATTTATCAAGCCAATCCTGCTTAGCGACTGACAGCGCCATATAGCGACTCATTCATCATTATTCCAGCCTCAGCCCACAGCGCCAGCGTCCGACCTTGAACAGCGACAGGTATGACCTCTCGCTACCTGGCGCGCTCCAATGCATTTCAATGGAACAATCTTTAAATATTAATAATTAATTGTTATTAATGTTTTTTTTTTTTATGTGAAAATTTCTGTGACCACTTCTGCCATTTTTAAGGCAAAAAAAATAAATAAAAATTGTACAGAATTGATATTACAGGTCTGATATTAATGTATTCATATTACTAAATTATTTAAAATATTTTTTTTTTTGGTTTCCAAAAATATGGTGGTTTGGGGGTTAAAAAACTACTTTTAACACATCGCCTCCAGCGCTCTGGGGTTTAAACATGCATTTTACAGCGCTTGAATTTTTTGAGCGTGATTTTTTGATGAATATGGTGGAAGCCGGTCGCTCTGACCAGTCGCTATCATGCACACCCATACATCGCGGAACCTGTCAAATAGCGACTCGGAACCTTGTATTCAACATTACGCCACACCGACTGAGTCGCTGTCAACAACGGGCAAGCACAGCGACTACTAGCGGGCGCTGTGAAAATACCGCTACAGTTGCTCAACTGTCGCTACCTGCCGCTATTAATGAATCGGCCTCTAAGTTATTCAGTGTGTGTGTTTATGTCACATAATAAACTTGCTGTCAGTTTTTATAAGGCATTCATCTCTCTCAGTTTGGTGTGGGCTGCTGCTGGCATAGCTCTGCCCTCATGCTTATGTGTGTGTCAAGATGGCCACTCCCATGCAGATCTGCAGCAAAGAATTGACCTGTTATTTCATAACATCTGTATGGAGTTAAGCCCTCTCAAACAGTTTTTGCCATAGGGGGGATTTAGGGGAGCAATTTTCTAAACTTTCTTTTTTTTTACTTTTGGTCGACAATAAGCCCGATGTTGTGTGATAGCAAAGTATCTAGAAGCTCCTGAAATGAGGATGCCAGGTACCTTACTCTTAAACCTTCATCATATGGTTCCTCAATAGTTAAAGATTAAAAGGTTTCAGCTATTACCTCTTTCTGGTATTAGATTGTAAGCCAGTTTAAGTTGGATAAGCTATTTAAGTGAGGAAAAGAAGTACTCCGCGCTTTTGTAAAAAAAAAAAAAAAAAACGGGAAACTAGAAATTCTCTTTTAAATCAACTGTTGCTGAACCATGAATAGAATTATTAGAGAAGAAAATGTTGGAATATTACTGCACGCCTCTCCTCAATCCAGTGGCACATGCGTGACTCTATCCCAAGCGGCATGCATGCTCTTGTATCAAGCTTATCTGAATGGCTAGGGTGGGAGTGTGAGCACAGCCCAATGATGCAAGGGATGCGGCAGCTTGCAGTCCCCATTGAAAACAATCAGAGCCAGATTAGACAAAAGCCCGTACATGTGCCATTGGACTGGGGAAAGGTGAGTGATTACTGGCTCCTGGGGGAATACACATGGGGTCTACCAGTTTGGGATGCCCTGGGGGAAGGACATTGGCCGGCACCAATCATGTTGGGTTTTGCTCCACGTTACGAAGATTATACTACTAGGACCACTATAGAATTTTATAAATACTAAACGAAAGACTATCATAAACATCAGTAAGGGAAAAGTGCATGAAAGTGGATTAAAGTGGACAATGGTGTGACACCCCTACATGTTGCTAGATTGTTGGGTTTGATTCAGTTACTATTGTAGGAACAATAAAAATTCCCACCTAGGGAGTAAGGACACTGGAATAGTGGAAGGATAGAACAGGATCTAAATCCAGTTAGAGAAGAAAATAAACGTAACTGTAATTACACGCTTAGGCATAGGTAAAGAAATGATTATTTATTCTCAGAATAGACAGGAAGCCGGGTGAGTCAGAAGGCCTTGATAGGCTGTTGGTAACAACAGAGTTGTTTAGCATGAGTCATAGGACTCTGACAGGCTGCTGGTGGCAACAATGATGACTAGGGAATAAGCTGAAGGGGTATAAAAAGGGAGGCCAGATAGCTAGACATTGTTGACAGGGCCGACAAGAGAAGGGAACACAAAAGAGAGAAGGTCTGCACAGGATGAAAGAAGTGAAAGGAGTGAAAATTTAGCACCACCAAAAGGTCCCAGAGAGAGCACGAGGGAGCTAACAGAGTAGTGCCTGTCCTAGAAGCATTCCTGGAGAATAGACTATGTTCAGGGTAGGTTACACTATGTTCTTAACTCTATTAAATGCTTACCTACAAGCATATTCTCATTTGTAGAGAGGCACACCAAATCTACTTGACTTGACCTGATGAGGCGATGCAGAGGCACTTGGCAGGACACAAAATGAGAGAAAGTAAGGTCAATGTCAACCAGGAAGCAACTAGTCAACAAGATTGTTGTCAGAAAAAGGCCAAGGGTCAGTATTAGATAATAAGGAAGTAAGGAATCACATTGACTATGATTCTAAGTGGAGAGCGACACCCAATAGGCCTCTATCATAACGTACCAATTATTACAATGTTACACTGAACACATTTTTACAATGTCTACTCTAGGCACTTATTGAGAGGAATGAGTGGACACTTGTCATTAGCTGGTAGCTATAAACATTTGTTTAATGAGTATCAAGAGACTGAATCATCAAGACAGAGAGAGAGCGATAAAGGAACAGACTATCATCACAGGAATACTTTGCTGCCTTAAATGGTCAAGTTCAATGGTTCCAGCAAATGTGTTTAATGTGTGATAATAATGAGGCCTTCCTTTTATTGCTTGCCAGGCAGCATTTAAGTTTGATAATTAAAATAAATAATATTATAGTTAAATTCTGAAGTTTCAAATGCATATGGTATTAGAGAAAACTGACCATTTTTTTCAGAGGAACACATTTGTGTGACAGCTGGCTAGGGTTAGTTTTGATAGCAACAACATTGGTCACATATCATACAATGTTGTCGCTATCGGAAATTAAATTAGCGATTTGTTAAGTCATCACAATTTAGGTGTCCCCAATTTGTTCCTCTGAAAAAATGGTGTGTCAAGTCACATTACTTTTTAATGCATATGTCAGGTTCTGCTTTAAAGGAGGATTATCGCGAAAAATGGCCCAATGATAAAAATCCATAGAAATATGCTGGATGGTGGGAGGAGGGGTCACTTATATACCCGGCATCAAGAAATATCCAGCCAGGCTTGTTTTTCTTTCTTTTAATGGAAGGAAAAGGACATCTGGGGTGACAGGCTCTGTCATCCCTGACAGACTAAACCTGTCACCTCTGGACTTTATTTCTACCATTAGAGAATAAACCACAAGCTTGGCAGGAGATTTATTCAGTTCAGGTGTATAAGTGACCTCCTGTCATTAGCCGACGTGTTTATATGTATTTTTAATATTACACAATTTCATGTTAGGGCTCCTTTAAGTCTACTTTTGTGGACTTTAGAAACAGTTTAGCACCAGCATTTCCACACAAGGCTCCCCTGGTCCATGGGAGGCTTGGGTACCTGCTGATCATTCTCTTCATCTTTGTTCTATCTCAGAGATTTCTAACAGGATTTTCCATCCAGTACCACTTAACATTTTCTTATTATATCAAGTAACACCCAGGGGGTATGAATAGGTTGTCTGATATCTAAAACTGTGTTAAAGGGTCTAACCAGGAGTAGTGGGGAGCCGGCTGCACTGTCAGCTGTACAAGTCAGTTTCCGCCATGCACACTGGATGGTGGTGAGTTTTTTTGGGGGGGAAGGGGGGTTCAGCACGAACCCCCAAAAATGTGGTTTCGTGTAGAATCAAATTTTTCCTGAAATTCGTAACGAACTTGGGTTCTGACGAACCAGTTCACTCATCTCTAGTCTTCACCAGTGACCGTTTACTGGTGACATAGGGGATGCACAGCCACCCCCTGTATCAGTCACAGTGTCTGGAGCATGGTAACTCTATTAATTGCAATGATGGGGGGCAAAAAGTTAGTGAATTGTAGCTCTTACCTCGCCTCTGAGTCTTCAGAAGCCCCAGCAACTCCAGAGATTCTTACATAAAATATAGTGTTTATTAGATCTTTAAAAAGTATCCACAGGTAAAGCCATGCTTCCCAATATGGCTCATTTCAAATGTTCTAACCTCGCCCTTACTCAAGTGTAATATTAAGGATGAAGATAGAACCCTCAAAATGCATCATGCAGGGCAGATCTGGTGAGGAACCCTTGGTCCAATTAAATCTACACACACCGTTGAGTTGAAGCAGGAACTGTGGGACACAATCAGGAGATCACCAAGATGCCAGGCCTCTAGCACTGGGGGGGGGGCATCCCAATTGCCGATGCCACCCCCTGCACATTACCCTTGTTAAACTGTTTGAATCATATCTTTCTCCTCGATTCCCCCGGCAAAATCAAGTGCTGTGATTTGCCGCTGCCACATGATTTGCGAGCTTCTTCCGGGTATCCAGCGACCGGAAACCATGTGACAACGGCAACCAATCACAGTGATCAATTTTGCTGGGGGACCAAGGAGAAACATAAGATTACTTGGGTTTACCAGGGGTAATGCTGGGGGGGGGGGGGAACCCCCAATCAGGATGACCACCTGCGCAAGGAACACCCTGAAAATCCCCAATGAAAAATGGATGTTGTTCTCGTTTAATGGCTGGGTTAATTTATCTTTGTTACCCATATGTGCATTCATTTTAATCATAACCATTGCACTTCCACACACTCTTCTTGCATTCTCCCTTTCTTTTATTCTGTTTTCTATTTTTTTTTCTTGTTATTCTTCTTGCCTTGCACTAACTCTGCCTTCCATATTTGATCTAACCATCTTCTCTTAGCTATCCCCTCTTCGTACCATTTCCAAATGTCCTCCTCCTTGCTTTCAAGTCACCCTACTCCAGCTACTTCTTCTTTCCACACTGGCTCTTTAACCTTCTCTTGTATAGCTTTTTTTATTTTCCATTTCTCTCTATTCCACTTTATCTCAGTTTTTCTCCGTTTCCTGCTTCTTTTCCATTTCCCTTTCTCCTTCATCTCCTTGTCTCCCTTGTTTTTGTGTTCCCTTATTTTCCTGCATTTTCTCCATATTTTCTCCTCTTCTCTAGTTTCCTCCCATCTCCCATCTCTATTCCCCCACTTTCTACCCATATGTCGCTATCATGAGTGTCAATATGTGCATGTATATAGCGGGGGGGGGGCGCCATGCTAAAATCTTGCACAGGGTGCCATTAACCCTAGAAATGTGAGAAGGATGGCTGCTTTAAATGTGAACCTAAAATATATTCTCGGTTTTACTGATCATTTACAACAAAAGTGTTGATCTACATATTATACTTTACAAGTTACACATTACATTACATAACTCTGTCTTTGTCAAAAAAAATACATTTAATCATAAAAGTAGGAATGTTTTGAGTTTCTATTATTTTGTATCAGTCTCTTGCTTTTATTCATTTCCTGAACACTTCCCATCTAGTGCCGCTTTTCATTTAATCTTTCGACAAATTCCTTGTTATTTTCTCCTAGCTCTTTATTGCCGGGTAATGCTGTCTTTTTTCAAGTAAAGTCAGTTTTAAAAAAAAATAACAGCTAACAAACTATGTGTGGTGCGCCCTTGATCTATGCGTGGATTCAGCATGTACCCAAATAAAGTATTCATGAATCCAGTGCAATCGCAGCTTTTAGATATTTTTCAACTCAGCAGCTTACTTAATAGACTTTTCACCCTTTGTACTGTATGTCAGGATAAAATCCAGACTGGGCATCTATAACCTTATTATTTCCACAGGTAATCCTCATCTCATTTCAAAAACACAAAGTTTTTTTAGCAACTAAGGGTAGCTTGAGCAAAATGAATCAGTCGCTTCTTTGCTTTTCATGTGGAAAATAGTGCTTGACAGCTTGCGCATACGCCGTTGGACTGGGAAACAAGGTAAGTCTATGGGGCGACATGGGGGGTTTCACACAGCGGGGCATCCTGATTTTGGATACCCTGGAGGGAGGGAATCGATTGGCATGGGTTTTAGTCAAATTTAAACCATACCATTAATCATTATTGTCAGTCTCCCAGATCAAAGAGCATGGACCAATCTCCATTGCTGCTTCACCTGTAGACATGCCCCCATGCTAGAACACAGGTTAAGCCTCACCAGACACAGTTGCCCCAGGACATATTAGCGCAAGCAATACACTCTGAGAGCTGGGACAGCTGGTGAGTAAGATCCAATGGGTGGTAGAATTTGTCAGATAATGCCAGGGTCGTCATATACAAGCAGATCAGTCCAACCAAAATGACAGAAGGTATTGGAGATCCACGTCAAACATCAGGCTGGAGGGTCATACATAGGAGAGCACCGCAGCGGCAGAGGAGTTCCAGCATCATACACAGACAGTAATCACTAGTTTCTATTCACTGACAAAGAACCAAAAGCAAGAAGAATGCATACTGGCCCCTGCTCTCATGAGTGTCTTTTGGGCCTGTCCCCACCAGTGCTCAGGCTAGTACTAGGCAGGCCTTTTGGCTAGCCAGGGAAAACCATTTTTTTACAGGGGCAGTTGTGGCCTAGAGGTAAGGGGAGCGTACTTGTGACTGGAGGGTGGCAGGTTTGAATCCTGGTCCTGGGACATGACTGAAGTGCTCTTGAGCAAGGCACCTAACCCACCTCCTGACCTTATTGGCTGTTGCAGTCTGCCATGCAAGATTCACCTGCTACCTTATTTGCCGACCCTTTTCTGACGATGTCTAGTGCCAAGCCATTTTGCTGACCTGTACAACGTCTGACCATGTCTAGTGCCAAGCCATTTTGTTGACCTGTACAACATCTGACCATATCTAGTGCCAAGCCATTTTGCAGACCTGTACAACGTCTGACCATGTCTAGTGCCAAGCACTTTTGGTGACTCATGCCATGTCTGGACATGTCTGCTGCCAAGCACTGCTATTGATTTGTTCCACATTTGGCTACATCCAGCTAAGTCCAGCTTTGCTACTAAACTGTGCCATGTCTTATCATGTCTGTACTTTGGTTCCAAGCCATTGTTCAAGGTTACATATCCTGCAATCACTTCTGTTGCCATCCCTGAAGTCCCTGGTAACCAACCAATATGAGCTATGAGGCTACTGTTCTGATATTATTATATCATCTTGATGTAGATCCCAGATCAAAGAGCATTGACCATCTCCATTGCTGCTTCACCTGTAGACAAGCCCCCATTCTAGGACACAGGTTATGCCTCACCAGACACAGTTGCACCAAGACTTATTAGCGTGTAAGAAATAGAGAATTCCCATTAAATATAAAATATTAGATACATAGGTTTTGAATATCTAAACTAGCTCTCCAAGTAGCTTCCCTGGCTAGGATGGTAATTGGGCCTCTTAGATGCTAATTTGGTATCATCCCATCTTGGCTGGGGTCGGGTGGACACAATAGATTTGGGTGTACAAAGGATTCCTATGTAATGTAAATTAAGTCAATACCTGCCCGTGGAATCCCTTTGTGAGCTGAGGTGCAGTCTACAGGGCTGTCTACAGGGAGGGGCTAGCCCTTTCCAACAGGAAGTGAGGTGGCCTAAAAGAATGGGAGATATTTTTGGGGCAGTTGAGAGGGGACCAAGGGAGAGCAAGGACGTGTGGCATGAGGTCCCTGTATTGGTAATTATGAGCAAGCAACTTTAGGCCTAGTTGGCAATTGTAACAGTACATGTTAGAAATTGTTTTATGTATTTGTTTAGTCCCTGTGATACCTATACTGTCTAGGTGGTTAATTTAACTGTTTAGGCCCTTATTTTTATATATATTTTGTATTATTTTTACATATGTACTGCTGTCCTTTATCATAAGCCTGTGCACAATACAATCTTTTATGCACTCTCATTGGTGTGATTCCTTACGTCATCCACAACCTAGAACCTACAGTGGGCATTTATTGTTATATTAATCATTGATATTTTTATTGAGGTTTTTATAATAATAATTGTTTACAAGCGCAAGACGGGACAGCAGGTGGGCAAGTGCCAATGGGTGGTAGGATTTGTCAGATAAAGCCAGGGTGGTCATATACGAGCAGATCAGTCCAACCAAAATGACAGAAGGGCTAGAAGATCCAGGTCAAATGTCAGGCCGGAGGGTCATAGATAGTAGAGCACTGCAGCGGCAGAGGAGTTCCAGGATCATACACAGGCAGAAATCCTTAGTTGTTATTCACTGACAAAGCTGTTCTGATCTTATTATCTCATCTTGATTCGCTCAACAGTTCCAGAGTTTCAAAAAGGCTACAAAGCTTATAGACTGTATTGGCAGTGACTCTAGTGATCCATTATAGATTTGCAAAGTTCAGATCTGGTGTGTTTCAGCCTTTTTGGCCCTCATCAGCTCAAGGTATGGCATTCATAGCTGGTTATGTTAGTGCTAAGATTAGACAAGCAATCCATCTTAAGGAGACTCATGTCAGACTAAAAGGGTTTCTTCCTCTACCATACAAAAATGTATTAGATTTTTAAAGATATGGGGTTCTACTATCATGTTAATAATGTATTATTTTCTTAAAGGAGAACCCTACCACTTCATAAAAATGTGCTCTTGTAGTTTACATTTAATGATTAAACATTAATTACTTTCGTTAAAAAAAATGACATTGAATGTCTTCGAAAATGGAAAATCTGGTCAGGTTATTACCTCTGTATATGACTGCTCAAAGATTACCACCCCAAACCATACTTTAATAAAAGGTGAGCATGAGTCCAAGCTGTTCTTTTAACACATGCTTTCTGAAATCAGAAAGCAAATCAAAAACTCAATATCGCTTTCATATGAACATAAAAAAAGGTACGTCATAAATCCCCTTTCGTCCTCAGTAGTAACTTGTGAACGAATAAACCAGACACCAAATTTATTGTCACAGCTTGCCTGTCCATCTTTGTTCAAAAAGCATGCAACAGGCCGACAGGCAAGATTTAAAGTATCCACCAAAAAAGGACTGCCTGGTGGGAAACTTTTGCATAGCTCTTGAAGCCAGCTCAGATAAGGATGGCCAATGATCTAATAAAGACACTGCTCCAAGATTAATCAAGGTCTTGTCCAGGACAGTTTCTAAGCAAAAAAAGTTCACCCAGTGCGAAAATAAAAAAAGGCTCCCTCCTCGACCCAGCCTATGATGCTAGTGCTATCTCATACAGGTATGTACTTTGCAGTGCCTTTATCATGGCAGCAGGGCAATTCCCACTCCCCCATAATTGAGTGCAATATTGGGGAATGAGTGATCTGTCTTATAGCCTGCACCATTAACACTGGCCCTGACTCATCTGCAGAAAACAGGATGGCTGGGATAAGGGTTCCCCTTGTCACCCAGGAAAATTAACAAGCTCGCCCTTCCATAGAAACAGCCCTGGTCTTATCTGTAAATATATGCTCATTCTCCCAACAACAATTTTACTGCCAAAAGCATCTGCTTACACTTGCTGTCCAGAAGTATTGCCGTTGCCATCTTTGATATGGGAAGATTAGGATTTGTATATATATTGTAAGTATATATTATGTTTATGATGGGTTGTATGGACGCTATAGTTTCTATCGTTTCCTACATGTTATTCATCTTTGATTGCTTGCCACTTTGCTGGATGTATTTTTTTTTTTATTATTATTATTCTTTATTTTTGATTTTCAAAAATAATGATAGAGATACAATACAGTGTAGCACATAAAAGACGTAGAATGTTACACATCTCAAGCTCTTATCAAGGAGTGAAAACGAGCATTTTGAATGTACTACTTCTGGATAATAAACTCTAAACTAATGAACCGATCATGAGTCTGCGTGGTTCTTAGAATGCTATGTGGGAAGGGGGGGAGTGTACGCGGATCTCCGGGCTCCGCCCAGCAGGGCCCTACATTCCGCAGACTCCGAGAACCTCAGTGCTGTATGTATTTTAAGCAGTACTGTACAATGCCCATGACGCTAATATTGTAATAACAATAGAATAATTTCTAAGTTCTGTAGCATGCATTTCCTGCCTAAATCTGTCATTTATTTTTTACATAGTGGATGATTTACAATGTTTGCAGCTTCCCGTGGCTTTCCCTTTCCATGTGTGCGCTGTGTATACAGAGACAGGAAAAATTGCGAAGAATGAAGTTAAAATTGAAGCGACGAACATAAGTGACAACTGACTTTTTGCCGGCCTTTTGCTGTGTTTGCCCCACAATTTTCTACTCAAAATGAGTGGTATTTACTTTGAAAAATTGTTTGGTGAACGCAGGCGGAATGCTGTGGTGGATTTGTTTTAGAAAATTCATGAAATCTAGCTGAAAACACAGTTTTACAGCATATGTCAGCATGTGAGGGGTCTCAGAATATATGGGGCGTCTTGGGATTGTCTTAATTGTTTTGTAGATAAAATGCTGAATTAAAAATAGAAAAGTAATGTGAAAACAGTATCATTAGTTGTTTTTCACATACTAGTTACCTAGCTGACATTCAATCTTAAAAAATAAGCTAAACCGGACCTTCATTTAATGAAAAGCCCAAACCCTTAAGAAATGATGCCTCAGCATCTAAAATAATAGTTTTTAGTCACTTTTTTTCCCCTGCTGGGCTGCAACTCTGTTCAGGACTCTAGGATATGGGCGCCGCCATCTTGCCTCAGAAGTATCACATACTGAGGAGAAGAGGAGTAGGGGGAGTGTGGGAGTGTGGGTTTTAGCTGGTACTATGCACAGACAGAGCAGTGCTGGGAAAGGACAGCAATCCCAGAATGCAGAGCAGCATAGTCAGAAGACACTCCATGGCTGCAGGCAGCCCGAGACTCCATGAGCTGCCATCTTGGATGTTTAAAGGATAAAAAAAGCACTAGGTGCAGGTCGGATGATTTTTAATGTGGGTAATCTGTATGTACAGGGTGGGGGAAACATACAAGATATGCTCTTATTCAGGGTGAAGATCCGGTTTTAACATGCTAAAAAGACCTAAATAGTCAATCTCGCTGAAAAGTACATTGATTCCGATGGTGGTTGCTGCTAAAAGCTGGTGAATGGAGTAGGTGTTCATCAACATGCGCTGCACTACACTGAATTCGAAGTATATTCAGCGGACACACAGACACTGCCTAGTGAACACGCCACAGTGCACTGTGAATGCGGAAAATAGCAAAAACATGGCTAATACCCGGCAAATTGTTTTAGTAAATCACCCCCATAATAAGATCCAAGAAAGGGAGAGGGCACCCCTGAAAGCCTGAAGGCAGACAAACACCCTACTACCCTGCTTCTCAGTCACATTATTACTTTAAGGCCAGTCCCTGCAAATAACGAAAATGTTGCAATTTACCATATTATATGTTGAAATAAAGATCAATTCCCCTTACTAGTCTTGTTTCTGTCATAGCTCTCAGCTGTGCAAATGATGTAAGAATTAAAGCTGATCTTTTTGTGCTATTGCAGGCAGGTTCCTCCTTCCAGCTAACCCTAAAAAAAGCTCTTGCTCACCTGTTTCCTGTGAGCCATCCGGTCTCCCACTAGAATCTGATGCCCTTATTCATCAAGCGATAGCGCCAGGTAGTGTCTGACGAGCGCCAGGTAGCGGCAGCTAACGGCGACTACCGACTCAAGTACGCCCGGCGGCGGTCACAATGACGCATTTATCAAGCAAAATGAGGCTAGCGCCGGCGAGAGCGACGGCTAGCGCGGCATTCATCATGAAGCCGCCTGGACCGAACAGCGCCGCTGCAAATTCCCTCACAGCGCCAGGTATGAGCTGTCGCTCCCTGGCGATGTCCAATGCATTTCAATGGAGCAATCTATAAATAATCATAATTAATTGGTATTATTTTTTTTTTTTTTTTTTTTAATGTCAAAAATTCGGAGACCACTTCTGCAATGTTAGGATTTATTTTTAAGTAAAAAAAATTGTTAAAAAAAATTTGTGCAGAATTGATCTTACAGGTCTGATATTAATGTATTCATATTACAAAATGATTCTAAAAACATGTATAATGTTACATTCAAAAAATATGGTTGTTTAGGGGTTAAAAACCAGTTAATACCCATCGCCGCCAGCGATTTAAACAAGGAATGGACAGCGACAGCACATTCGGAGCGTGATTTGTTAATGAATATGAAGCTAGCCGTTCGCTCTGGCCATTCGTTGTCAGGCGCTCACATACAACGCTGAACCTGTGAAACATCGACCCCCCAGCCCGTATTCAACATTACCGCACACCGACTGAGTCGCTGTCATCAAGCTAACGCCGGCCAAGCACAGCGAATACTGGCTGGCGCTGAAAAAATCACGCTACAGTCGCTCATCTGTCGCTACCTGGCGCTATTAATGAATCGGCCTCTGAGTATTTCTGGCTTCTGTGTGATCAGTGGTGCCAGGACCACTGAGTTATTTTTTTTAAATCCAAAACTGGGGTTAGGTTGACTATAGGCTCACTTTAGGTTTAACCAAATGTATTTACATCTTGAAAGACCTTACAAATCAACATTTATTTGTGATTTCTAGCTTCTTATATCAGGTGTACAGTACCTTGATCCAACTGGAGGGTCCGGCTGGACGGGGAGTATTGGAGATGCTGTGCGTGCTTGACAGCGTGTGGCATCCCATGAATCATAAACTACAGCTTGGTCCATAGATGATATGCTATCATTTAGAGAATGCTGATATGGCTTAAATATGGGGTTATGTGCCAATGACAACTCTTTACTCCCAGTGATACCCAAAGCTGCATCTGACAGGAAGCAAGGCCATAACCACAATCTTTGACTTGCCTTTCACAAACAATGGAAGTAAAGCAAATTGTCAGATGTTGGAAGATTCCCTTTATACAGGGAGATGCAGCAACTAAAATTCATACTGTATATTAACTGATCCCTTGTGATACCACAGTATGTTCAATGAATCTAATTGTGTGACTCATGTATGATAAGCAATAAAAAAAAGTATCTGTAATAATTAGGGTAATGCATGGAAGGAAAATATAAAAAATAATCTGCACTGGATTAGAATTGTGACAGATGTATGAATAATCACCGTTGTGCAATGACTTCTTTGAAGTTGTAAGGAGACCGTGTAAGTGATAAGTATTCAGATATTTGTTATAAAATGAATGGTTGAAACTTTTTTTTTTCACATGAAACAAATACATTCTGGCAGATGCCGACTGTAGTTCCTTGGGCCCAACAGAGAAAATCATTTTTGACCTCCTGTTCTGCCCTGGGGGTGGCCCTAGGTCAGTGCCTGGAGTCTACAAGAGGATCCTGTGGGCCTTTGGTAGACCAGTCCAACACTGGATGGTGAGGAACATGTGATACTGCAGGCAAAGGTAATTGTTAGACCTTTGTGTCACGCTACATTTTGTAGCCCTGGTTGAAGCAGCGCCAGATGAGACCTGGCGCTGTAGGGAAAGCTCCCATAGAGCACAATGGGCAGAACTGGATTGTAGTGTTTAATGCTTTTAATTAATATTAAAGAGGAACATCAGAAGCCTTGGAGTCCTAAAGTCTAAAAACTCCGGATCCATCTGAGTTCCACTTCTTGGGGCATCTTAAATTGGGATGCCCTGCTGTGAACCCCATCCCCCCCCCCCTCCCCGAAGCCCTGTTTCGCTCACCTTGTCCCGGAGCCCTCATCATGTCTTTATGCCACGGCTGCATCCCGTCTAGCCGTGTGCACGGACGTCAATGGACGATGGCTAGGAGGCTTAGCCACCAGCTTAGCCGAAGGGAGCGTCAGTGAGCATACTGACTGGTTGAACAGGCCGCTCAGCCAAACAGCACGCTCATTCTCGCCAGAGTCTCCATCATGGGAGCAGCAGGAAGGTGAATGAACTAGGGACATACACACAGAAGGGCGTCACAATTTGGGATGCCTCCACTGAAAGGAAAAACATTTAGAAAAGTGAAAATTGGGTTTGTTATTCCTCTTTAAACACATTTACACACACTTGCATTGTGACTTGTCAATGATTGAAACGCAGTCTGAGATGTCATAAAATTAATTTTTTGGGGGGTTATTAAAATTGGCTAAAAAATGTGTAATTTGGACATCAACAACTAAAACACATCCTAAATACACTGTAAAGTTTGTCCCCAGCTGTGATTTCTTGTAATTGTAATGACGAAACGCTGACCAGTGCCGGCAAATTAAGTGCCAAAGATTTCAAAGTGGAAAAAAATCATAAATCCGAAACGCAGTACGGCTGTACAAAGCGGCGCTCACTGGTGCTGGAATAATCGGCAGCCAGGTCCAACAGGCGCTGACATTGGCCGGCCAATACCTAGTGCAACTATCAAAGCTAATTAGTTAGCGTTCTGCGCAGCAACTGCTAGCACCAATGTAGTCCATAGCACAGCACCAGATAAGACCAAAATGCCAGCGTCCTGGAACTGGCGCTTTAGCCGCAAAAAAGATGCTGAATGGCGCACATCATGAATAAGGCCCAAAATCTCTGATACACATAAATATTTATAGCTTTAACGTACATAAAATGGATGCAGTGCTGGTTGCAAGCTTTCCAGCTAGCATGTACTTGGCCACTGCCTATCATATTCTCTGATGCTTCTCTTGTCTCTACTGTCTGACTTCTTTATTGGTATTTCCTTCTAACTGTCACTAATTTCAACTGCTTCTGCTGCTCTTAGTCATGCTATTTGTCTTATTGCCTCCATCTTCTCTTCATTAAGATATTATATTATAGTGGTTTTGGTTGCCTTGTCCCATCCCTAGCTGTCATCTCTTGTGGTTAGTCTCCTTGTGGTAAACTCTTGTCATTGCATGGCCATTGCTGTCTGCAGCATTATGGTGTTCTGTATGCATAACCTTATAGACAAGGGCTCTGAAGATTCTATAAAAGTTAGTCTACCAGCAATACTTCCTTTGTTTTCCTCCAACATCAAGATGTTTCTGTCTCTTTGAAAGCAAGGGTTGATCTTCTACTTTACCCTCTTCCCATACAACCACTTTTATTGAATAGAGAAGACATATTTGACCCAGAAATTGGGTTACTGGGTGAATATGTAAGAGAGGAGTATACCAAGGCTTAAGCAAAGAACCTGGTGAAGCTGATGGTCCCTTCTCCATGCTCCACAGGTCTATTTTGTCTGCAATACTCTACCTTTACCTTGATAATTATGCACCCTGTCAGCTCCTTTTGAAGGATATTTGCAACGGACTTCCTAGGTGATTGGTGTAGGGTACTCTACTGGTAGTCATGGTCACCCTTCATTTTAATCCAAGGACCGGGCACGGTAATTGTAACTCAACAGGTGTAACATTAGGCCAATAAACTTGCATCTAACTCAGCTCTGTCTTAAACAGTATAGGTCCTCTTCACTGACTTCTCAGCATGGTGCAGCAAGTAGAACATTCACAGGTTAAAGTTGTACTTTCACCCAAGCCAAACCGCGATATCAATGTATCTCAGCACAGTTCCAGAATACACAGTTCACAGCTAATCACAGTACTACAGGGGCCTAGCCCACACCACTTTGATGTGAACACTAATTCTCACTCATCACGCAGAGCAATGAGTGCTAAGCAAGAGCCTTTCCACTTTAGAGATATTGGTCATAACTTGGGTTCCAAGCTTCCAGTGGCCCCATTGGTATGAGCCTAAAATCAGTAAAAGTCCAGGAACAACACTCCCAACCTGGTTCAACACTCCCCAGAGCTTAAGGGTTTCCAACAGGGACAGCCACGCCTTATCGAGTTCTCTCTCTCTCCCAACAGGGTCTCCAGGCATCTCAAAACCCTTGCACTCTGAAGCAGTATCTCCTCCTTCATTGGGCTTGCTGTTCCTGCCACTCTCTGATTTGGCGCTAAACTGGGTGTGACCTACCCACCCAACCCCTGACCTATCATGAACTGCACCCACTATACCCCTGGTATATAGGGAGACTCCACCCACTATATATAGCTAAGGGCCTAACTTCACTCTGTCCCCTCTAGCTTAAGGTCTAACTCTACCTCTTCTGTACTCTTAATAATGCCACCACTTTCTCTCTGGTTATAAGATAGCTCCTCCCAATTGCTCCACCCATCTGGTATTTTTGGGGATGCCCTTAGGTGGGGAACCAGATTCAGTTTCCTTAAGTAACTGAATCCCTTCTTTTACCTTGACAGGCATCTGCATTCCTTCTCCCTTCCCTGACCCCAGTGGACTCTGTTAAGCCTATCCTTCATGTGTGTTAACTTTCCTAACCCCCTTATTCCCCCAAATAAATCCCTGGATTTATATAAAAACTGGAACAGGAAGACATCTTTCCAACGAAAGGACTGGTAAAACACAGTATTTCTGGAGGTAGATGAGGATTTTTGGGGTCAGCTTATGATCAGTTTCAAAGCTCTAGGCTTTGTACAGGTTTGTTTTAACTACAGCTTTTCTGCCTACCCCCTCTCTGGTTTCCTCCCTGTTTGCCTTTGTATGTTCATGGTATTTATATTGTCTCTTGTAATTACCTGTACTTGCCATGTTTGCTCAGTGCTGATAAATGCCCTTTCAAAATTAATAAAATAACACAACCTTTTACCTTTTACCTGATTGGCTGTTAAATACAAAGAGCACTTTCTGAGCAGCAGTAAACGTTTCACCCCTTGTTAAATCATCCCAATTAATGAGAATGTATTCTAAGTGACAGTAGCTGAAAAAAACATTTTTTCAACAATTTGCAACAATTTCCATTTCCATTTAATAAGCCCAGCAAAGCACAATGCAGTTACATAGTCTCTTCATAAAATCTACATGTACAATGAGAGCTCAGCTATTAAATTAGTAGTAAGTAAACTTGGTTCACTCCCCTCTAATAAAGGGACCATCTGTGGGTACAGCGTGTGATGATGAATATTGTATGGCTCCGAATTCTCACCATATTGTCATTCCTCTAAACATTACATATTTACATGTGCAGCTCGGATTGATGAAAGATCATTTAAAGCTCATCTGACTGTACTTAAGCCAGTTATTGTGGATAAATGGCTCATATTATCAAAGTACCGTACATACTGTATAACTAGCTTCTGGCGCTATACAGCCTATGAGGGGGGCATGAAGGGCTATGTTCTTGCATTAACATTGTTTACCATCCACTTTATTAGTTACCCCAGCCCACTGAAGATCTGGATGAAGGTTAAAGCATTTACAATATATCGCACCAATAGCGACCTACTTATTATTATGCGCCAACTAAAATCCAGAAACAACTATTCTGAGGGGTCTTAACTGGCAAAGATGCTGAGCTTGTTGTCCACAATGAGTCATCCCTGTAGCACATAGTAACCTCCAATTTGGCTTGGAAGTCAGGCTCAAGAAGTTCTTCACCAGCTTGGGCCGAGTGCACAATAACCTTGACCTACCTTGCACCATTCCCTCAAACCAAAAGATTGATGAAGCAACATTCACCATTAGAGTTGATTCCTGTTCATTCACAAAAAGCCCAAAACCAAGCGAAAACGATTCTGCATGGGCCTAGATGCAATGTTCATGGCAGTGTGCGCCCGAATGGTGCATAGGTGCAACTGGATGAGTTCCTCTTCTGAGGCCTTATACCTCAAATTCAAAAAATGGCCCTGGCCCATGAGCATTTGTCTGCCTAACACTTAGCAGAACAACAGCCTAGCACAGTTGGAAAAATAAGGGAGCGGGCAAATTGGAGCTTCCTCTCCCAACATCTTAGCCATGCTGCTGCCTGGATTCAACTGATAGAACTGACAATGCAGTAACAAGAATCCCAGCAGCACTTCCTGTTTGCAGGCGGTTTGCAGATACATAAGTTGCCATTTTGTTTCTAAAATTTACTACAGCAGTTAGAGTTAGAAAAAGTTAAATGCATTTTTATGTGCAGCATCTAAATTGCCCTGGGGAGGGATGTATATGAGCACTGTTCGTTGTATTGGTCTGGTTTAAGTCATTTCTGACCGTTGATTCGGTCCCCATGCCCCCCTTTCTGTAACTTTTTTGAAATTGTCTCCCAAGCTTCTGTCAGACAGGGAATACAGTCCGAAATGGAGAATAGAGATTCCCCTAAAACCCAGAAGCTCGAGAGACAAATTTGAAATCTGTAAACGGTAAAGAAAGGGCAGAATAATTTAGGTGTCATTTATTTATAGGGTTTTTTTCTCCTTAACTTCTGGTGTTACAGGTCAGTTGTGTGGGTGACCTTGGGCGTCTTACATAGCAGACATTCCAAATCGAGATTCCCCAGGAAAGTGGACCTATCAGCAGTCTTGTGAAAATCCTGGTGATAGGTCCATTTTAATATGCATCAGTGATACAGTCCATATTGACTGCCGCACTGTGCATCACAGCAGCTAAACTTAAAGGAGCAGTATCGCAAATTTTTCTTGGTGACTAATATTTAAATGGTACTTTGAATGTAGGTAAGTGTTGGAGTAAGAATTACAAATGTAGAAAAAAATGATGTGTGTGTTGAGCAACTGGAGACTAATAGCTCATGTTTATGTCTGCTGAGTGTCGGGACCCGACACTCTGGCCTGTTCCATGCTGAGGAGAGGGGTGAAACAATGTATCAAAGTATCAGCTGTTCAGTGCTGGCAGCCGTCCAGCATAAGATAACAACATTGCAACATTGCCTGGCCAGAACTTATATATCTAAAACAGAGAGAAAAGCTCTAGAAGTCATTTAGATGATTTTGACAGTTTTCCCTTCATGTTGGCTCTGCTGCAGAATCTTTCAGTTTACCATTTTCTCTTTCATATTCTTATTTTTCATTTTTCCATATGATCTTTCTTTCAGCTTTGTGTGTTTTGAGCAAAGCCCAACCCAGGATTTTCACTATCTGGAGTTTTGTTTTGTGCCCCTAGGGGCATCCTGACTTGGGATGCCCTGATATGTGAAATCCCCAAGTTCGCCTGTGAAAACATACCTTTCCCTGTCCCACAGCACATGCGCGGGCTCTCATCCAATCAGCTCTGTTTGCACGCAGATGGGGAGCCCGGCCTGTCTAAATGACTATCTGCGTGAGCGCGCCCGAAAAATGGGGGGAATCCCCATGTGGTTATCCAGGGGTCGTTTCACACAGTGGGCATCCTGATTTAGAATGCCCAAGGGGGAAGGTCAATGGCCGGGTCTTATAGACTTCAGGGTCGGCCACTCAGGGTTTTGTTCCACTTTAATACCTTTAGATTTTCCTGCACAGTTATTCAAAGAAGAATTTCAGTCATTTTCAGTCAGTTTAGTTTATTTTGTATAGATTTTACACATTTGAGTCACCTGGTCTCATAACAAAAGAAGCACCTCACACACACACAGCCGTTACCACTGATTACAGTGTCAGCCTCTGAGGTAAAGTGTTGCTAGGAGACCAGTGGGCTAAATGAAGCAGCTCACTAAATACAACCCAGCAGATCCCCCTATTCAGCAAATGGACTGAGCCATTGTCATTATACAATTTAAAAGAGAGGCATATATTTTTTCCTTTTTCTATCGCCAGATTATTTATACACATGTTATAAGCTATTGTGTGGCTATTTAATTATTTATCTTTTTTAATGCAAATTTTGCGATACTGCTCCTTTAAGGACAGGGCCGTCCTGGTTCTCACCTCCTCCAGTCTGCCGTATCCCACGACAACACAAACAGCCTATTCTGGTAAGAATCCCGGAAGATGTTAGTATCCTGGCAGGCCGTTTAACGTTGCCTATACACAGCAGGGGAGCCCGATCTGGGCCTGTATTCCAATTTGCCTTATCTTTTCACCATTCTCACCATTGGAATCATTCCATCTGAACAAAAACGGAATAGCATACTGCTTTAAAATCCCTCAATATATCTAAGTAAAAGGGATGCTTACAATATTAGAGTGCAAACAGCAGTAAAAGCTTTTAAAAGCGCAAAGCTTTTCTGATTTTACAATGTTACAATGTTAACCCTTCACATGACAGTCCATTGTAGATCCAAACAGGTTCTGATCACTAAAATACATATATAATCATAACTTTTTTTAAACCTTAACATTCACAATAGTTTAAAAATGCTTTAATGGATGTTCTTTAGATCCAAAATACTCCCTCTATTTGATTTAACAAGGCAAACTATTAAGCAAAGGTGGATGTATGGAGATAAAAGGAAACCCTAATTCTTATTTAAGTGGACCAAAACCTGAGATTTTCACTATCCCGGGTTTTGGTCCACCCTCCTGTGTGAACCCCCCAGATTACCTGCTGTTTTTACCTTTTCCCGTCCAAGCAGCTTCTCCATTTGCACATAATAATATAAACAAGGAGGGCTGTCTGCCAAATGATCGAATGATGTCAAAGCAGGCGGCTCTCATTGGACGACAGCCAGTGCATGCTCCATTGGAGTGCGGAAAGGTGAGTTTTTATGGGCAAACTAGGGGGTTTGTTTGGGGATGCCCCGGGGAAAAGCTAACGGCCAGCTTGGAAACTTTTAGATTCCAGGCTGGCCGCAGTTGGGTTTTGTTCTCCTTTAAGCAGTATTATGCTATGGAATCACATGGGATGATTCCAATAAAAAGATATGTGGATATTTAAAGGCGAAATAGAAGACAAAATAATTCCTTTTGAAGTTAAAAAGTGCATATGGCTATTCCGATAATAATAGCCCAACGTTTCTGGTGAGTGAGTCAATTTGTTGGTGATGGGAATCAGCAAACTTGCAGATGGTCATATCACAGTTGGGTGATAAAGAATTCTGCAACAATTAATTGGACTAGATTCACTAAGCGCCACTATTTTTGTTAATGCTTTATGTATTGCTTGAAATCAATGAACTGTTGTGATATTAAGGCTTATTTACATTTTTTCTTCTATTAATTTGCATTATTCATTTATTTTGCACTGAGTATTTATATTGTATTATAAATAGATGAAGTCTATCTTATGTGTTCATTTAACATGTTTATACCCTGTACATCCTGAATTTACTAAATGTATTATTATGGGGGTGATTTATAATGTGCACTAGTTCCCACAACATTGGGCTTCTCTGCTTTCTCCATGCTGGCAGCCTGAGGAGAAAACTGCGGCAAATTGAACTAACAGGCTGATTCATTACTAGTGCCAGGTAACGGCAGATGAGCATCTGTACAGCGCCGCTAAGAGCGACCGCTAGTGATCGATCTAATCGCCCGTGAGTCGCTATTACAGAGTGCCTCTGTAGTTACATGGCCGGCATTGATGAATTTGATGTGTGAGTCGCTATAACACCAGTACAGAGCTATATGGGAGCGAACGGTAGAGAATGGTCAGTGTCGGCGGTCAAAATTGTGTCGCTGTAGCCAAGAGCGCCAGAAGCTGTAAGATTAAAGTCTGTTTTTGAACACATATCCACTAGTAACAAGGCAAAAACATATGGAATTACATTGTTATTATGAATACCCAATAATTGGGGGTACCCTCCACAAACCCCCCACAATAGGACCCCGGGGACTAACAATTGCACTCTCAAAAAGGTAAAAAAAGTAGTCTTTATTCAAGGTAATCACATCTAAAAATACATTGTTATTACATTGTGACATTAACACTAATATTAACATTAATACCAGACCTGTAATGACAATTCTGCATAAAAAAAAAAATCTAAAAAGTTTTCAAAAATGTATTTAAATAGGCCAGGAGAGGTCACACAATGTACAAAACAAAACAAAATTATTAAAAGAAAAGTAACGTCCATTGAAATGTACGGGAGAGCGACATGTAGCGCCAGGTAATACCAGGCGCTCTGAAAGCCAGGCGTTCACCTGACGTTCACCTGACACTACCTGCCTCTACCTGTCACTATCCCTTGATAAATAAAGCCCTAAATGTACAGCAGTGAACACCAGTGATCACAGACTTTTGCAATAAATTTTGCTTGGTTTGCAACGCAATTTGCTGACCACTGGTATTTACATTGAAAAGCGGATTGGAGAATACCGGTGATATGCCAGGGAACTGCTGTGGCAGAATTCTTTAGAAAAAAACATGAAATCTTCATGAAAACACACTTTTATAGCATATGTCAGCATTGTGGGGTATATGTGGGGTATCTTGGGAGTGTCTGGGTAGTTTTAAAAGCTTAAGAATAAAAGTTTATTTGAAAATATAAAAAAACATTATTATTAGTTGTTTTTTACAAACTTTCTAATGTTCACACTAAGTAAAAGATGCTAAATAGAACTAAAGTGACAAGCTCTCCAAAACTAACATTGATTCCTATGGGGTTCGCCACTAAAAAGACATTCGCCGAGCCAAACTGAAGTAGAAGTACCTTACTTTGCCCTATAAGACACACTATTTTTTATTGGCCGAATGTAAAAAAACAAAACAAAAAGAAACTGAAAAAAAGGATGCAGATTCGCACCCGCGCCTCAGCCACCAGAAGGTCAGCCAAGTAGTGGCCAGATGGGTAAATGAATGCTGTCCACTGTCACCGCTCTGGATTCTGCTGCCACCACCGCCTCTCGGGCCTGTACGTGCTGAAACCCAAGTGCTTATTTCCACACGCGCTGACACCCGAGAGGCAGTGGTGGCACTGGAAGCCAGAGCGGGAGAGCGTTCATGTAAGTATACCTTTTTTCCGGAGGTGATTCGGCCACATAGCTACTGTGAATGGGAGGGGGAATGCCACATGTTCTATGGGGAATGGGAGGGGGGATGCCACACTGACTATGGGAATGGGAGGGGGGATGCCACACTGACTATGGGAATGGGAGGGGGGATGCCACACTGCCTATGGGAATGGGAGGGGGAATGCCACACTGCCTATGAGAATGGGAGGGGGAATGCCACACTGCCTATGAAATGGGGGGAATGTCACACTACCTATGGGAAATGGGAGGGGAGTTGCCACACTGTTTATGGGGAATGGGAAGGGGAAATGCCAAGCTGGCTATGGAAGGAGGGAATGCCACACCGCCTATAGGAAATGGGATGGGGGAATGCCACACTGCCAATGGGAAATGGGATGGGGGAATGCCACACTGCCCATGGGAAATGGGATGGGGGAATGCCACACTGCCAATGGGAAATGGAATGGGGGAATGCAACACTTCCCATGGAGAATGGGGTGGAAGGGGGGTGCCACACTGCCTGTAATGGGGTGTTTTAGCACAAAATTTGGTTTAGAATATTGTTTTCTTATTTTCCTCCTCCAAATCCTAGGTGCGTCTTATAGTGCGAAAAATGCGGTAAATCAAGAAAACATGAATATTGCTGGTGGAACATGCCACACCCAGTAAATGCCCGCAAATCCTTTCTTAAATCACCCCCTATGTGTAGTGTATATAAAACAGGTTATGTTATACCAAACTATAGCAGCCCCCCTTAGATTGGTGGTGTGGCTTTTGTGGTTTTATGTATTCTGTAAGATCTTGGATGGATGAGGAGTTATAACATACATTGCTGAAATTAATTTAGCTTTAATTTAATTCAATTTTTTAATTTAATTTAAAATAGTGTGAATCTAGAAATGAATCTAGAAATGTGCATGACATGGGCTGATATCTGCAGCAGCCAAGAAGCAATCCATGGATTTAGCAAAAGTTTTTACTGTGCAAGTTCCCCAGCAAATCAATATGGAATCAATAAATGTAACTTTATCTGTTACTTCAAACAACTTCACTAAGCAGGAAACCTCACTAACCATCTGGTAAGATTAACATCATCATTCACTAGCACAGCTCTAGAACAGCTCTCTGGAAGAACAAAAAAAATGAAAACCAAATGTGAAAGTACAATAAATGTTTTTATCCTTCAAGAGGAACATCATTAAAGCCCCCCTCAAACCTCCCCGGACTGTCCCCCCTCTGGTTTCACAATTGGGCAGTATTTAATCACCGGTGATCCATCTTCTGGGTCCCTCGGACTCCAGACGACCTTCCAACAAGCGCCGGCCATTTGCTCTTTTTCGCATTTACAACTCACACTGCCACTTGTTTGCCCGTCGATTTTGGTGTTTGCTGGATTTACATCAAAGTCATTTTGCGCATGCTGGTGAACACCTTCTCCATTCGCCAAGTTTTAGTTTTGAACCCAATAGGAATCAATGTTATTATTGCAGAGATTGTGTCTTCAGTTTTTTTTAGCATCAGAAAGTTTCCCAATATGTAGAAAACAACTAATGATAATGTTTTTACATGATTTTTATATTCTCAATTTCATTAAACATATTTTCTTAAGCTTTTCAAACAACCCAAACACTCCCAAGATCCCCACGTAAATTCTGAAACCCCTCCACTGCCGACATATGCTATAAAAGTGTGTTTTATAGGATATTTTATAGCAAATTGCGGTGCAAACACAGCAAAATACATGGCATAAGTCTGTGTTCACTAGTGTTGGCTTCTGTAAGTTTAGCTTAGGCCCTTATTTATGAAGGAATAGCGACAGGTAGCGACTGGTGAGCGGCCGGTAATGACGGGCCCCGCCACGAGAACGCCGGCTCCCCACCACAATCACACATTTATCAAGCCAATCCTGCTTAGCGACTGAGATAGCGCCAGATAGCCACTCATTCATCATTATTCCAGCCTCAGCCCACAGCGCCAGCGTCCGACCTTGAACAGCGACAGGTATGACCTCTCGCTACCTGCCGCTCTCCAATGCATTTCAATGGAACAATCTTTAAATATTAATAATTATTTGTTATTAGTGTTTTTTTTTTTTTTAAATGTGAAAAATTCTGTGACCACTTCTGCCATTTTAGATAATTTTTTTAAGGGAAAAAAAAAAAAATTGTACAGAATTGATATTACAGGTCTGATATTAATGTATTCATATTACTAAATTATTTAAAAAACTTGTTTTTTTTATTTCCAAAAATATGGTTGTTTGGGGGTTAAAAAACTACTTTTAACCCATCGCCGCCAGCGCTCTGGGGTTTAAACATGCATTTTACAGCGCGAGAATTTTTTGAGCGTGATTTGTTAATGAATATGGTGGGAGCCGGTCACTATGGCCAGTCGCTATCATGCGCTCCCATACAGCGCGGAACCTGTCAAATAGCGACTCCTCACCCAATATTCAACATTACGGCAAACCGAGTCGCTACCAACTACCGAACAACGGCCAAGCACAGCGACTACTAGCGGGCGCTCTGAAAATGCCGCTACAGTCGCTCAACTGTCGCTACCTGCCGCTATTAATGAATCGGCCTCCCAGTCCACCACAGTTTTACTCCTCGGCTCGCAAGCATGGAGAAAGCAGAAGTTGCACAAAGTAGCGCACATTGTTAATCACCCGCTAAATTGGAATGGGGGCCTATTACTGGTAATCTTTTACAAAATCTTATACATACGTAAGATAGTAAACAGTTTTGGTAAAATATCCCCAGATGCAAATAGCTGCATCCTACTGGTATTAAAACATTTATATAGATCATAAATCACATCTAGTAAACAGTATATTTACAATCCAAGCAACTTGTATATTTACCATCCCCTAGTTCCCATATCGTATTGTGACTGGTCTTCTCATGGAAGATGAAACACCCAACAACGTCTTGTACACATCTATCAAACCCCTCTACATAATGTTCTAGGTAGGGTTTAAGTCAACCTTACCCTTAAACTTAGGCCCTTATTTAACAAGGGATAGCGACAGGTAGCGACTGGTGAGCGGCCGGTAATGACGGGCTCCGCCACGAGAACGCCGGCTCCCCACCACTATCACACATTTATCAAGCCAATCCTGCTTAGCGACTGAGATAGCGCCAGATAGCCACTCATTCATCAATATTCCAGCCTCAGCCCACAGCGCCAGCGTCCGACCTTGAACAGCGACAGGTATGACCTCTCGCTACCTGGCGCTCTCCAATGTATTTCAATGGAACAATCTTTAAATATTCATAATTAATTGTAATTAATATATATATATATATATATATATATATATATATATTTTAAATGTGAAAAATTCTGTGACCACTTCTGCCATTTAAAATAATTTTTTTAAGGTAAAAAAAAAAAAAAAAAATTACAGAATTGATATTATAGGTCTGATATTAATGTATTCATATTACAAAATTATTTAAAAAAACTTGTTTTTTTTTGGTTTCCAAAAATATGGTTGTTTGGGGGTTAAAAAACTATTTTTAACCCATCGCCGCCAGCGCTCTGGGGTTTAAACATGCATTTTACAGCGCGAGAATTTTTTGAGCGTGATTTGTTAATGAATATGGTGGGAGCCGGTCGCTATGGCCAGTCGCTATCATGCGCTCCCATACAGCGCAGAACCTGTCAAATAGCGACTCCTCACCCAATATTCAACATTACGGCAAACCGAGTCGCTATCAACGACCGAACAACGGCCAAGCACAGCGACTACTAGCGGGCGCTCTGAAAATTCCGCTACAGTCGCTCAACTGTTGCTACCTGCCGCTGATAATGAATCGGCCTCTTATTAAAATGTGTGAGGGAAAAAGGGAATGTTAATCCGTAAAATATGAATTCTATACAGTATGAGCTGAACTTTGGGCTTTTTGGAATCATAATGTAACAAAATTACTTTGGCACTGAACTTCAGGCTACAACTTTTTTCTAATGTTATATAAAGCAAAGGGGAATTTAAGAGGTTTTCTACTGTCTAAAGGGATTTAGTGTTATTTTCTGTTTGTTCACTGCAGACTAAAAGTTATTTTAACACAAATCAGTAAGACTGAAAGGTGATGGTCAGTGCCAAATATGAGGTCCTCATTCCAATGACACCCTTGACCTTTTTGTTAGATTATTTTCCAGTTTGGTCACAGTACACGCAAAGAAATGCTACATTTTTTATTTAGGCTGCTGAACACAAGACAAATGTTATGCTGGCTTTTCCATGCAATCTCCAACACTAGAAAAAGGTTTAACAGGAATTCAGTTTAAATGTAACTTGTAATTCTCAGCTCTACTGTGACCACCCTTCAGTACTTAGGTTTGGTATATTTATATGCTCTGCTTTTTCGGGATGGTTTGCAAGTTCATTAAAGCTTTGGTCTTGAAAAGGAAGTGACACCCTAGGAGGTGTTGGCTTTCTAAAGTAACAAATACCTACAACGTGCTTAATTAAAGTGCTACTGCAGGCAAAGGAAATCGTTACACCATTGTGTTGGGCTACATCTGGCCTTGTACTAAACTGTTTTTCATTATTAATTTGAAGAAGAAATGGCTGAGATAACAAGGTTTACAGATTATTTTCTGAAAAAAGTGAGCGTGCCACTTGGATCTGTGATGCTGCATATTAATCAGCATAATGGGCGGGGTCTGTAAGATTCCCAGAACTTGCATAAGACACCCTGGCTGTGCTTCTCCTCCTGTTGCTAGGCGACAGAGGAGCCTAGATCAGCACTCCCAGATACACTCCCAGAGTTCATGGGAGCACTCCCAAAGTGCCCATGCATGCACTCCCAAATGCCCATGCATGCACTCCCAAATGCCCATGCGTGCACTCCCAAATGCCCATGCGTGCACTCCCAAATGCCCATGCGTTCACTCCCAAATGCCCATGCGTGCACTCCCAAATGCCCATGCGTGCACTCCCAAATGCCCATGCGTGCACTCCCAAAATGCATGCACACACTTCCAAACACCTATGCGTGCACTCCCCACGTGCATGCGCTCACTCCCAAAGTGCATTTGCGCACTCCCAAAGTGCATGCGTGCATTCCCAAAGTGCATGCACTCATTACCAAAGTGCATTCACGCACTCCCAAAGGGCATTCACGCACTCCCAAAGTGCATGTGTGCTCTTCCAAAATGCATATGAACACACCCAATTGTTCATTGTTGCACTCCCAAAGTGCATGTGCGCACTCCCAAATATCCATTGTCATAAATTTTAGTCAGGAACTTTGCAAAATAACAGGTTCCATCACATTTTCTGAAGTTTTGCCAGTATGTACTCAGGGAAAAAAGGCACTCAACATCGCCATCGCATGTGTGCACCCCAAAGCACATGCACACACTTCAGAACGTCCATGCGTACACTCCCAAAGTGCATGTGTGCACTTCCAAAATGCATGTGCGCTCACCAAAGTGAATGTGTGCATTCCCAAACGCCTATGCGTACTCTTCATAAATGCATGTGTGCACCCCCAAACTGCATGTGCGCACTGCCAAATGCCCATGTGTGCACTCCCAAAGTTCATGCACGCACTCACAAAATACATATACGCACTCCTAAATGTCCATTGTTGTACTCCCAAAGTGCATGCAAACACTCCCAAAGCAACACACACACAGCAACATGCACACAACACACACTAAAGGAAGTCAGTTGCCTGGCTGGCCAGAATTGCCATTCAGCACATGGTGGGAGTTGCTAATCATGGCTGCTCCTGCTCTCCTTGCCGGCAGGCCGGGAGTTTGATATTCCCAGCTGAAACCCGGTCGCACCAAATTAACTGATTGGAGGGGCGGAATGTAAGGGGGAATGTCATAGACTGATTCTGTAAACCCTGATATCTTTCTTCTTCAATTTAAAACAGAAAACAGTTTAGGACAGTGCCAAACGTAGCCCGACGCAATAGTGTAACAACTACCTTTACCTGCTGTAGAACTTTTATTCAGAGATCTACTTGCAGCTTAGTAGGTGTTAATGAGTGAGGTTATATTCTTCTTTAAAAGATATAGTGCATGGTTGTAACAATACTAGTCATTAGTGATACAGCGGAAGCCATGGCAATGCCACGTTTTATCTCTTCATTTAGGTCTGGCTTAATGAAGGTTAACCACAGTTCCATTATGTAACAGATGCCGAAAAATTGTTATCCAATGTTAAATTAAGATTTGCACTATTAAAGTAAAATGGGGCAATAAAATTCTGATGAACACATTTTGCCTTTTGATGGTAGCTTAACTACTGTGTTTTAACAAGAAACAGTAAGCATGTAGTAGGAAAATCTGTAATGATCAAAGATGGGCATGCGGTCCCTGGACAAACTTAACTCCTGCTGCTCGTAACTCTCTATTTAATAATTCTGCTAATAATTTATCCACAAAATCAGGCCACACCTTTACCAATAGGGGGCATGCAGAACTGTGTACAGCCATTTTTGAGCCCTGTAAATGGCTTTTCCTACTTTCCTCTAAACTCTTACTGTGGCCCCATTAGCCTTCGGTGCTGCTTCTGCCCTAGCTTGTCCTGCTACTCACCTTTCTGCTACTTCTTCAGTGCTCTGTGCGTCTACTGCTTCCTTTGCCCTCCACAGTGCTCCCACATCTAGTCATCTTTAACTATTGCTTTTCTCTGTGCCTCTTCTTCTTTATCTGCTTTAATTTTACTGATTTTAATCTTCCTGTTCTCCATGTATTTTGCTCTCATCTGTATCTCTTCTGAACTTTGTGGTTCTCATGCTCATTTCTATGCATTCAGGGATGCCACTGATTTTCCAAATGTGCTTCTACATCTCCATTCTTGTCATTTTGATCTGTGCTTTAGTTGCTTTCTTTTTCACACCCTTCCTCAAGCCAGCCATGGGGCCCATGTGTGATTGGCAGTGAATTACACCACTCCCAGCAGCAATGTTAGGTGATATCAGGGGCGGACTGGGGCTAAAAAAGGCCTGGGACTTTCTGGGGCACACCGGCCCTGCTGCACTGTTCCTGGCCCAGTATAGTATCTTAATGTCACTTTTTTTTCCATAACATGCACCCAGGGTTTAAAGAACAAAAATAAAGAAAATCTTCTGAACCAAATGGTGTGCTCAAGTCCCCCCATTACAGACAGTGCACAGAATCCTCCATTAGAGGCAGTGATCGATATCCCTCATTACAACCAGTAAGTAGCATCCCTCATTACAGCGAGTGAGGGGCATCCTCCATTACTACCAGTGGGGGCATCCCTCAGTACAGCCAGTGGGGGCATCCCCCATTACTGCTAGTGGTGCATCCCACATTTTTGCCAGTGGGGGCATCCCTCAAAACAGCCAGTGGCGGCATCTCCCATTACTGCCAGTGGGGGCATATCCCTTTACTGTCAGTGGGGGCATCCCTCAGTACAGCCAGTGGGGGCATCCCCCATTTCTGCCAGTGGGGCATCCCCCATTACTGCCATTGGGGGCATCCCCCAGTACAGCCAGTGGGGGAATCCCCCATCACTGCCAGTGGGGGCATCCCTCAGTACAGCCAGTGGGGGCATCCCCCATTACTGCCAGTAGGGGCATCCCTCAATACAGTCATGGGGCATCCCTCAATACAGTCATGGGGCATCCCTCAGTACAGCCAGTGTGTGGCATCCCCCACTCCCTCCTCCCCCCTGCACCACTCACACACTTACCTCTGTTTCCCGATGGTCAGAGGGCCAGTCTGCCTGTCGCTGCTGTTCCTGCCGCCACTCTCATACACACAAACCCACACACATTCCTGCTTACCGTCACTTCCTAGCTGTTGCGCACTAGTCGTCGGTGGGCATGCCCCATATGGCCGGCGTCCAGTGAAAATAATGGGCGCTGCCCATTGACGACCAGCGCGCAACAGCCAGGAAGTGCTGGTAAGCATGAATGTGTGTGTGTTTGTGTGTATGAGAGCGGCGGAGGCAGAGGAAGGTAGAGCAGGGATGGCATCGGCCGCCCCTCACCTTGCAGCATATGTTTTTTTCAGGGTCGCGGCCTTCCCTGGCACCGGCCCTATGGCCAGTCCGCCCCTGGGTGATATTCACTCCCAGCTGCCTCTACACTCCTCATTGATGCATTGGGCAGCACCAGGGCCTCTCGTACATTCCATCAGTCAGTGGAGGGATGGCAATTACCTGCTAAGCCGCCAATTACTTTTTCAAGAAAGATAAACAGCATGTGGTTCTGAAGCCTGGCTTGGTCCAGGATCTCAGCCTGTCTTATCTTGGTTATGCACCCGGTGGGGGATATTGCAGCCCCCTGAACTGTCAGGGCCTATTGCACCAATTATAATCCAGGACTGTTTACAGAGGATTATTTCTGGCTGTTAGCTGCTTAATGGGGCATCCCATAAAAGAGGTTAGTGTGTGGTGAGAATTTTGCTTAATTTAAACTCTCGGTGATATATCTTGTGTATAAGTACAGTGTTTTAATTAGTTTACCTATTGTTTTATTTGTTTAGTTGATCAATGATTCCTTAATTAGTTAATTGGATTAATTGTATATCATTAAAAAAGGATCGTATATAATTAGTGGTTTATCTCTTATCTGACTTAGTTCAGTTATCCCTTTGTTTTTTGCCTGCATCTGTGCCCTACTGGGAACCTCGTGCTCGCACTGGCCATCTTTATTTCATATCAATGTTGTCTAGGCAGCTGAGTATACACTTAATATACATTATACTTCTCATCACACAATCCTGGTGATTGGCCTGTCAGTCAGTGTCTGATAACGATTGTCTCATGCTTCAATGTCTGAGTTGTGTTTGACAGGCTGCCACCTAATAATGTAGAATAAATAAATCCTCAGAATTGTTGTACGTGTAAGCATTTGTTTAATCAAGCAAGCTGATAATGTTCTGGGAATTTCTGGAAGATTCTTAAAATGGCATATTGAAAAGTACGAGACATCACAACTACATTAACGTGGAACACAAGCCACGTTTCTGTTTTTGTTTGCTTTGGAAGGATTTAGATGTTTCCTTTCTTGCTGATATCTTTGACTGAATGGAAAAGTAAGCTTTTGGCACCAGAGTTTTTAGCACAGACTAAAGTATACTTTTATTCCTAATCATTTTTGTAGAAACCTGGGCACCTAGCAACGCAACTCCATCATACTCAATTGGGGAATTAAATTCTGAATCAGAATCAAACTACATACAAGGGGTTTTCTTTGGATGTTAGGTTGGCCTTCTATGATGTTTGAACCAGTGAAGTGCTGCCAGTCTTTGGTGAAGTCCGATGCTCGCTTGAGCCGGTCCGGTGCTCTAAAACCTCCCGGTTTCAGAGAGCGGCGCTGCCAGTGAATTATGTACTGAACGGGGAGGCCGATTCATTAATAGCGGAAGGTAGCGCCAGTTGAGCGACTGTAGCAGTATTTTCACAGCGCCCGCTAGTAGTCGCTGTGCTTGGCCATTGTTCAGTTGTTGATAGCGACTGAGTCGGTGTGCAGTAATGTTGAATACGGGGTGACGAGTCGCTGTTTGACAGGTTCCGCGATGTATAGGTGCGCATGATAGCGACTGGTCAGAGCGACCGGCTCCCACCATATTCATAAAAAAATCACGCTCAAAAAATTCTCGCGCTGTGAAATGCATGTTTAAACCCCAGAGCGCTGGCGGCGATGTGTTAAAAGTAGTTTTTTAACCCCCAAACCACCATATTTTTGGAAACCAAAAAAAAAAAAAAAATTTAAAGAATTTAGTAATATGAATACAATAATATCAGACCTGTAATATCAATTCTGCACAATTTTTTTTTTCCTTAAAAAAATTATCTAACATGGCAGAAGTGGTCACAGAATTTTTCACATTTAAAAAAAAAAAAAAATTAATAACAATTAATTAAGAATATTTAAAGATTGTTCCATTGAAATGCATTGGAGAGCGCCAGGTAGCGAGAGGTCATACCTGTCGCTGTTCAAGGTCGGACACTGGCGCTGTGGGCTGAGGCTGGAATAATGATGAATGAGTGGCTATCTGGCACTAGCTCAGTCGCTAAGCAGGATCGGCTTGATAAATGTGTGATTGTGGTGGGGAGCCGGCGTTCTCGTGGCGGGGCCCGTCATTACCGGTCGCTCACCCGTCGCTACCTGTCGCTATTCCTTCATAAATAAGGGCCTAAGTCAGGTAAGAGATAAACCACTAATTATATACGGTCCGCCAGAACCAGTGGGGCTCCGACTAAACAGCAATGGTGCTGCTCGCTGTTAGTAGGGCAGCAGGGGGAGCCCCCACCACTGGCCCCAGTCGCCACTCTTGGAAAGTGGGAGGTTTCCGTGGGCAGACAGGGCTACATCTCCTCGCAGGAGTGAAGGAGAGCACCTGCTTGTTTTTAATGGAGGTTTAGTAACCCTTTAAGGGGAATAAAGGAAAGGATGCAAAGGGGGCACCCGGGTGCCCCCTTTGCATCCTTTCCTTTAAGGGGAATAGATAAAAGACAGAGAGAGTCAAAGGCATAAGGGTTGGATCAGCACATGATAAAGGTTATTTCTTGTCCACATAAGCCTTAAAGGGTTACGAAAGCCAGATAAAAATAATCAGGCACTCACCTTCACTCCCAAGCAGCTCGCCGGGGCTGGTCCAGTGCTCTGAAATGTCCCAGTTTCAGAGAACTTCACTCCAGGGGCCTCATGGGCATCCCGTCCCCAGCATCAGTTAAACAGCATCCTCCAGGCCTGCCCCTCCATTACAATGAATCTGGCAGGAGCTGCAGGGCTCCGATAAACAGCAAGTGCTGTTAGTCGAGGAGTAGCAGGTGCCTCCCACCACTGTCCCCAGACACCGTTTTCGGAAACCAAGAGGCGAAAAGGGCAGCAACTGCCTCATGGGATAAAGGTGAGTGCATGTTTGATTCAGCACCTTATTTTGTTTTTTTTCTTGCCATTCTTTTTCATTGTCTACCTTGGGGATGGTTCAACAACTGGATGTCAATTTTCACTTGGTGTTGAAGGTAGACAATAAAAGTGAATGACAGTTTCCTCTCCTAAAAAAAGCAGTGAGTTTACTCACCAGGCTCTGAATCAACCCCATAGAGTGCTAAATAAATCTTACAAGAATGACAGAATAGTTTGTTATAGATCGAACTTAAATTTGAACTCAATCAGCCATTTGATCGGGTTAGATTAGCAAATATCTACAAAAATATTTATTTTGTAATCCCTGGTGGTTTTCCCAAAGTGCACTGGGCAACCCAGTCAGCAATCAGGCACAAGTAAGTAAATGTGTCACCCATATTTGAGAGGATAGATAGATAGATAGATAGATAGATAGATAGATAGATAGATCACACTATCTGTGCAGCTCTTCCTAAGTATTTGTCAGTTATATGTTTCCTTCAGCACTAAAAGACTCAGGCCCTTATATAAGAAGGGATAGCGTCAGGTAGTGGCTGGTAAATGAGAGGTTGCGACAGGTAGCGGCAGGTGAACGCCGGACACGGCACGCAATTACACATTTATCAAGCAGAATCTATTTAGCGACTGGGATAAAGCCATGTAGCGTCTGATTCATCATTTTCACAGCCTCAGCGAACAGCAACCTTGCACAGCGCCAGGTATGACCTCTCGCTACCTGTCGCTCGCCCATACATTTCAATAGTCGAAACTTTTCTTCTCTTTAAAAAGGGTTTGTTTGTTTTTTTTGTTTTTCAAAAAATCACAAATAATTCTGTGACCTCTTCTGGCATTGAAAATTGAAAAAAAATTTTTTTTTATTTTTTATATATTTCTTCAGAAATGACATTACAGGTCTGCCATTAAAGTGTTCATGTTACAATGTTGCTACAATGTAATTCCATATGTTTTCGCTTTGTTACTAGAGGATAGATGCTGAAAAACAGACTTTAAACACACCGCCTCCTGCTCTCTGGGCTTCAAACAAGCATTTTTCAGCGCCAGAGATTTGTGAGGCAGTTTTTTTGCTGAATATGGTGTGAGTCGGTCGCTATGAGCAGTCGCTAACATGCGCTCCCATACAGCGCTGTACTGGTCAAATAGCGACTCCTCACAATGTATTCAACATTACTGAACAGCGACCCACGGCCGAGCACTGCGACTATTAGCGGGCGCTCTGAAAATGCCTGCTACTGACGCTCATCTGTCGCTACCTGGCGTTAGTGATGAATCAGCCTTCCCGTTTAGGCTGCTGCTACTTCTCAGGCTTCAGACTAAATTGCTGTATTATGTGCTTAAAACTGCTGATAAACACGACTGTTTTCCAACAGATTTACAGTAGATGAGCTCCAAGTTACCACCAACCTCCCCGCAGTATAAATAAGAAATAAGACATAAGAAATTCATGAGGATGAATCCGTTGCACAACTTTCTACAATCTTTAATAGGAACAACTCCACAATTGCGAATTTACCAGAACCCCCCTATTTAACCCTTGTCCATAAACAAATAGGATGCAAATAAAAGTGACGATTGGGCTGATTATGACAAATCATGCTCGGCGGAGTCTGCCGTATCCCTTTATTATAGGATGACGGGGCAGGCAGCAACTTATGTTACCTAATTATGCTGCACAGACAAAGTTAATTAAGGTTCATTGACTCTTATACTCGGCTCACCAGCTTCTGCAAATCTGTGTGCCCAAAATCATATCCCATGAATAATTAGATGTGATTAGAAATAGAATGTGAAAAAGAAAGAAAAAGTGAAGTAGTAGTGAAGTATACTATGTCTTTATATGAGGTGAATTGCCAGCAATCTCCCCAGACACCTAGCTTGAGCTTTAACCTGCAGTATTATTAACTTCAGCTACATGTCTAGGTTTCAGCCACTTGTAGATCTTTTTTCAGGTTTATAATCTGGGCAGCCATCAGGAAAGTTTACAATGTCTGGGCCCCCCTCATGGGGGTACGTGATAACCTGGCCCATAGTTTGAACTAGGCTTTTGATCCCAAGGCAACCAGGCTCATCTCAGTATTCAGACCACATGGGAAAATAATGATCAGACTAGGGACTGAGCCTGCACATTATAGGATATATATATATATATATATATATATATATATTTATATATATCATACAAAACAATAGTGCCAGCTACCATCCATAGGTGAAGGAAATTAAATCTTAACCTTTACTTCATATTGTATTATATAAAATATTAAACGCATACTCAAAGGTGTCATCCATCATTCACTATGGGTTTCGGGGATAGAGAGATTCCCCTTAGTCCTTATGTGATGGCCTAGTCCCTAGTTTGAACTAGGCCTCAAGGCAACCAGGTTTGCTCCAGTATTCAGATGATATAGCAAACTGAGGTTCAAACCAGGGGCCCAGCCATCACATTATATGTTTTGGTAGGGCCCAACCTTTATACAGCCTATATAGTGTCCTGGTCACCATAACCTATAATGTGATGGCTGGGCCCCTAGTTTTAAATGGGCCTTAAATCAATCATTCTCGCTCCAGTATTTAGACATATAGGAAGCTAAATTTCAAACAAGGGGGCTGAGGTATCACATTATAGAACGGTTAGGGCAGGTAATTTGCGAGTCCCAACACCCACTTGATACTTGTATGCGCCACTCCTCTTTGCTATGAAGTTATATTATTCTCTCTGAGTTTTCTGAGAGAGGTTCAAAGGTCTGCTAGTAGTGTACTGCACAAACTCTACAGCTTTAGTAACACCTTTTTCTCCCTTTAACAGTGGTCTGAGATCCTTCAGTAACAGCTAACTGTCTTCTGATGTGTCAACACAGAATAAACAACATGTAAGTGAACAAATGATAGCTTGAGTACTTACCACCATGGCCTGGGAGCCTCACAGTCCACTCCAAAGCTTCCAGGTTAACTCTGAGTTGTGGCTCTTCTGCCAAATTATAACTGTATCCACATCCCTCACTATGATTCTCCTGTTGCAAAAGGTAGCCAACGAAAAGAGCCAAAAGCCACCAGGAAGAGCCAAAAGCCCGTTGATCTTCGTTAGTTGGAGCATTTTGGACAAAAAGAGTGACAGACTCTTTAATGAAGTTGCTTTTTACCCTTTATTCATTTTTCCATTGTTTGTGACAAATAAATCCTGTATACGAAGATCAGCATGCTCCTGAGTCTTCCTTATACCTGCCGTGGCTACCTTTTGTAGCAGGAGAACCATAGCGAGGGATGTGGATACAGGTATGACGTGGCAGAAGGACCACAACTCAGAGATAACATGGAAGCTTGGAAGTGGACTGTGAGGCTCCCGGGCCGTGGTGGTGGCGAGTACTCAAGCTATCATTAGTTCACTCACTTGTTGTTTATTTTGTGTTGACAAATAAGAAGACAGTGAGCTGTTACTGAATGATCTCCGGCCACTGTTAGAATATTGAAAGAGAGCAAAAAGGTGTTACTAAAGCTGTAGCGTTTGCATAGTACACTATCAGCAGACCTTTTAACCTCTCTCCGAAAACTCAGAAAGAGCAATATAAGTATATGGCAAAGAGGCGCGGTATATACAAGCATTTAGCAGGTGTTGCGACTAACAAATTATCTGCTTTAACTATTGTATACTTTCTGGACACAAACATTAGGGGTCATAATTGTAGTGCTGCCAAACATTGTACATTGTGCTCCCTTTTAATTTATAAAATTCATCCCATTATAGGTTGTGAGGGTCCCAGGCACAGTATAGGCACAGTATAGGCTGTCAGTCCGTGTTTTAAAGTGGTAGGGGGCTCATCAACATGTTGTTTTTAAGTCCCACACTTGTAGTTCTTCCCCTTCAGCAGCTTTCCAGAGATTGCTGAAATACCCAATTAACTCCTAAATTAGTGCAAAGAAAACATCATGAAACATTAATATCTCTTAAACCAAGCAGCAGGCTTTTCCCTCCAGCATCTAGCCGGAATTCCATCATGCGAAATATAAACTTTATTTTTCTGTTGATATGCCAAATAGCTGTGTGCTCATTGCACAAAATGACTGTGAAGGAGTCTGGAGAATTTGTCTTCTTTTATGTTCTCAGGTGACGGATTTTTTCTGAGATACTCTATTACCTAAAAATATCGTGATGTGCCAGGGCTTATTTGATGTGAGGAAGAGAGCTGGAGAGATTGGCAACTCCCAGGAAAATAGAATTATTGTGTCTGCATAATGGAACACGGATCCACTGAGATAGCAAACAAAGAGTCAGGCGCACAAGTCTGGGGAGAATAATCATAGCATGTAATGCCTTAAAAGAAAAAAAAAATGATACTATAGTAAAGTGCAGTACATCTTTCCTGGAGACCATACACAAGTTATGGAAATGACTGATCGTGGAGAGACATGAGAAATTTCCTTCTTAGGACTGCTAAGACCTCTTACTTGTACAATTCCCTATGCTGGCTGCTTGTTCAAGTTGACTATCTATCATGTAGGATCAGATTAGGGTACTCAGTTATGAAAAATGCAATACATCTACAGTTTAGTATTCTAAAAGGGTCTTGGGTGTGTTACATCTTAAATGGATTGTGGTCTGAGACTATGTCCAATGCTGAACATTGTATCATTCTGATCATCTATAACCACATGGCGGCTTTGGTCTGGAGACCAGTTGCACAAAAGAACTAGTGTTCTCAGTTTAAAGCAGAATTACAGGCTGTGGGGCACCCTGCTGCAGCACCAAAGCTTAAAGTGAAGTGTGTTATCTCATATTACTGTAGTAGGTGTCAATCACAGTGTGTGCTAAGGCTTCTGGTCCCCCAGGAAGGTGACAGAGGTGGTTGTCACCTACTGAAGAGCTGAGGGACAGCATAAGAAGTTCGTTGCAGGACCTACATCCTCTCATGAACAGTCTTCCAAAAAAGAGTGTAGGTCTGATTTCATGCACTTGACTCACATACCTCCCTTTTCCATGTTCCTTTTGGCATCCCTTGATCTTACAAACCTTTATAAAGAACCAAAATCTAAAATATGACCTCCCATTTGCCTCACTACCCTAGTGGTCTCCTGATTTTGGATGCCCCACTTTATAAAACCCTCTGTGCACCATGTACTTAAATTGACCACTTTTAGGGTATCAAAGTGGGACACTTTGCAAAACTGAGCAGCTTACGAGATGATGGGCATGGATGGGGTGTGGTTTAGGACTGTGGCTTATTAGTGGGCCTTTGAGAAACAAGGATCTGCAAAAGTCTATGCTATAGCTCTGTGGGTGAGTAGGTGTAGGCTTCACATGTTCAAAGCACAACTAATGGATTTCCAGTTCATAAAGTATTTAGTAACTGACCTAATAATCAATCTATACATTTTATTAACACTGTTCATCCAATGAGCTGGCACAGGGCCCCAGTTGTAAAGTGGCCAAGTGTCCCATACTGATTCCAAATTGGGACATTTAAGCATCCACAGACTTTTCAGGGGGATAGAGAGACACAATTCCTCTGGGAATATCGTAAAAGCAGGATGTCTGGTGCGTTTTACCTGGGTCCTTGATCCCCCAGGGCATTTGTTACTCCTCGTGGCATCTCCTCTTAGCCATCTTTGACTGCCCTGCAGACTTAAATATCTGCCAGAGTAAGTGAATAGGGCAGATGGAGCAGGAATTCTGCTGCGACTATGCACTCTTTTTAGATGCATCCACCACTCTGTCCATCCTGCATGCTAGCAGCAAAACACATTCATGTCTGCACCATTGCATCAAGAACCAAGGTGAATATTTGGCGAACCAGGAGGTTTTACACACTAGAGCAAACAATATCAATATGCATCATGGGTCCTGTGGAGCACCAAAAATATTGTGTTAATGAATAGGTGTAATATGGAAAAAGCATGTGTCTAATTGACATGCCTGTACTTTTTTCCTTTCAGGTGTTAACAGCAAGAGGTTAACAGTGATCTCATTTTGCGACATGCATAAAGTTAGGCAGACTTTAAAGGCTAATTCCACTTTCAATGGCATTTGTAAAAATTTCCATTGTTGTGTGTTAACAAGATGTCCTCACCTGTTAATTTTTATTTTTATTTGCTTTTAACTCTGTGTTTTAAAATGAAATCATTTTTTCTATTTAATTGGATAACAAAACCCACCAGCGGTTGGTCTGGAATCTAAAAGATTCCAGGGCTGGCTGCCAGACGCTCTCCGGGGTATCTAAAATCGGGATGCCCCACTGTGTGAACCCCCCAAGAAGCCAGAAAATGTCACCTTGCTAAACTCTAATGGCGCATGCACAGGCTCTAGTCCAGTGATATCCGCCTGCTGTGACAACATCATTCGTCAGGCATAGACTGGAGCTCATGCATGGCAGCTCATGCAAGCTCCCTAATGATTTAAATGAGAGCCACCTGGCATTGTCACAGCAGGCGGCTCTCATTAAACAAGAACCCGCGCATGCGCAGTTGAAGCTTGGCGAGGTGAGTTTTTTCAGGCTTCCTGGGGGGTTTCACATAGCACGGGGGCACAGAACAAAACCCCAGAAAGTCAAATTCCCGGTTTCGTTACACTTTAACAATGTATTTATGTTAGCAACATACACAAAGGGGCGTGTTTGATGTACAGAACAGAGGCCTCCTGACTCTGGCTTTATAATCATCTAATTGGATGAGGCAGAGAGGCACTCCACATTCCTGAGCTCACAGGTCTACTGACTCCTGCCCTAATTCAGCCTCTTCACATGAGAGTATCATGGTCTTGTGATCCAGAAGCTAAGGGGTTATTAGCAGTGTTCTCACCTGGGGGTCATTACTTCTGCTTGATTTTTCCTAGATCTGCTTTGTAGGGGGGAGGGGGGATTCTGGGAATTTTAGTAAGCAGCTATAGTAAAGGTCTTTACTTAAGGCCAGAAAATCACTGGGGCCAGAGACCTAGCCTTGGAATGTGAATGTGTGCTCTTTGCCAAACAGTTTGGAATGAAATACACATATTTTTTATAATGTAGTGGTTTAAATTTGTATTTCTTTTGCTAAGGGTGTTTAGTCATGTTCATGTGTTATTTTACTGGTGAAATCTCGAGTGTTCTATTTACACTAAAAAAGCAGTCCCCTTTAGCCAACAAATGTATTTTTAGAGTGAAAAAAAGATAAAAGCAAATTCTAACTTGTTAGATTAAGAAGAATGCTTCCCTTTAACTCCATTAAAACAACAGAACGATGCTATAGTTCTACTATAGTTCTAACAAAGAAGAAGCATTATTTGTTATAATTCAAGTCTTTTACGCTATATACTTGATTTAACATTATCTAAAACATCACATGGCTCCACAAATGTTTGCTGGTCGTCCCATGCTACTTCGAGGCATTTTAATGTTTAGTAACTTTACAGAGACCAGAGCTTACAACAATAATGTCCCCAATAGATTCGAATGACATTCGTTTTTCCATGATCCAGAACCAAAATATTCCAATATTCCAATAAAAAAATTTGGCCAAACTACAATGAACCGAGTTATCTTTGAACAACGCTAGAAGTGACTGAGCACTGGGCATAGATTATGAATCTTCTGTATCAAAACAAGAGAATATTAAATTGCTGCAAGGACTCGCTCCTCTGAACATTTTATGGAGCTGGGCATTGGCCAAGAATCTCTGAAAAGCTCTCTATGTCAGTGCATAGAAGTCTGATTAGGCGGCTTGGCTTCTACAAATTAGACCTTGATGGGACATTCATAGCATCAAAAAGACCATCCACTTCAGCTGCCTTTCATGACGTGCTCAGAGTTATCCTGATATGCCATTTATTTTTAACTCCTCTCTAACCTGAACTGGGAAGAAACTCAACTACCATTGATAAGCTATTAAATCACAGGATGGTATAATAATCTTTTAATCAAAGATCCTACATTTAGTTCTCTACCTAGAGTGGAAGAGGAGAAAGTACATTTGTGGTTCACGTAATATGGATATGCTGGTCTATTCTAGCAGATCTATACCTGACCTGTAATACAACTGATGTTTTTTGCCACATAATGGTCGAGAACTTCAAGGTTTGCTTCAGGGCCAGAAAACCATATTTATCACAATCATACAGGGGCAGACTGGACATAGGGAGATACAGGAGAATTCCTGGTGAGCCAAACTGATTTGGAGCCAACTGGGCTTTTTCTTCCTGCACCTCCAGCCTCCCTTGTGCCTTCTGTGCCTGCCCCACTGTACCCCCCTATCCAAGAAACTCCAGCCCATGGTATGTCCCCAAAGCAATAGGCTCAGCAGCATGTCATGTGAGCACTATAACCTGTCTCTGTCACAGTATCTGTCCTACAAAACAAAAACTTTAGTAGAAAAACCTGGAACTGGCCAATGGGGATGACTACTTTCGCAAGCCAATTGCTGTTATAGGACTGTGGCTGTCTCACATATTGTAGGTTAACAGTTATTAAGGTAAGCTACAAGTTAAGAGCAGAGACGTGATATAAACAATTCTTCCTATTCGCTAATCATTGATACGGTGGCACCACAGAGTTTGTCATCTTGTTTAGGAAAGAGCGACCTTTAGCTGAACAACAGTAGCTTTAGAAACTTGATGAACATATGGAAATGTTTCCAGTTATTCAAGTAAAGCAAAATACATTTATATGGGGAGTTCTCCACCTCACTACAAAATCTGTTAAAGTGGAATTATGAGCCCCCCACCCTGCTACCCTACGCTGGTGCTGAGGCAAAATGGAGGGGGGTTACAAAGGAAAAAACCCTCACCTGACATTTGTTCAGCGCTGATTCTGTTGGCCACCATCTTGCCTCAAACGAAGAGAGCCACGCCACCCGGAAAAGGTAAGGGTTTTTTTCTTCGTAACTCCCCGTCCTGCCTCAGTGCCAGGGTAAGATAACATGGTGAGGGTTTAATATATGACCGACGTTCCACTTTAAAGGAGGACTTTCCCACAGACCTCATATCAGCAGTGCCATACTGGCAAAAGACTGCCTGCTTACCTGCTGCCACTTCATTCTATCACAGTCCTGGGGGCATCAGAGTCTTACGCTGGGTTCCACAGTTCCAGCTTCCAGCCTCAAGGAAGGACCAAATCATTATTCCCTATGGATGGGCTAGCCTCATCTCCCATGAGATAAAAGCTCATCAGGACACGTTGTCAGATGCCCGGTGTCTGGGAACACAGGAGATGCCCATGGCGCAAACACAACTTCATCCAATCAGCTTCTTTGGCCGTGCATAAAAATGAGCGGCTAAGAAGCTGAATGGAAGCTTAACCACTGCATGGGATCGGAGGCAACACCCCATGCATCCCTTTATGAATGTGTACGACCATGTAAGTCATTCAGTAATGATGGTGGACATGGCCCCATACAGCTACAGAGGGAAGCAGAAGATGCTGCCATTGGCCGCATCTGTGCCGAAGGATTGCTGGCATAGTATAAGGCTGGTGGGAGGTTCACATTTTGTGTACCTTCCAGTCACTTCAATGTTTTATAGTTTTTTTAGATTTATCATATAATTGTTGTATACCCTACCACTAATAATATAAAACAGTGTGCAGACCAAACAATAACAATTAAGTTTCAAAGTTTGCTCACATAGGCCTAAGTCAGGTCCACAGCTATCTAACTGCTCTGCTGCAGACATAATAGTACCAAAAGAATATATAAAAACAGAATTTTCTCAAAATGTTAAAAGAAAACCCACATTTTAACGGGTAATTCCAATCTCAATAGCATTTTTAAAAGTTCCCATATTGTGTGGCAACAAGATGTCTTGTTATTTTTTTTTAATTTTCAATTTATTTGCAACTCTGTGTTATAAAAAACACTTTTCCATAACTGCCATGTGTTTATCTCAGCTATGTACACCAAAGTGGTGATTTCAAGTACATATCATAGATTTCCTCACTCTAGCTTGCTAATCATCTGATTGGCTAAGGCATAATCACCAATATATTTGAAATATTAATAGTGAAATACAAGAGCCTGGCCTTGAAGAAGTGGTCAGAGGACCACGGAATGCTTGTCTGGGCACTGTTGAGGCCGCCACTAGAGATGAGCGAACTTCTCAAAAATTCGATTTGGGCGATTCGCCGAATTTCTCAAAGAAATTCGGGTTTGTCCGAATCGAACTTTAGCGAATCGCTCATCTCTGGTGGGAGCAGGGAGGCCGGCTGCGCTGTCAGCGGGCGGCGGAAGCCGGCTTCCGCCGCCCGCTGACAGCGCAGCCGGCCTCCCCGCCGTCATGGTGGGAGCAGGGAGGCCGGCTGCGCTGTCAGCGGGCGGCGGAAGCCGGCTTCCTCTGATGACGCGTCCTCTGATGACAGCTGACAGCGCAGCCGCCATCCACGCTCCCACCATGCCGGTAAGTGTTTGCTGAAAAAAAAAATGCCGGCATGGTGGGAGCGGGGAGGCCGGCTGCGCTGTCAGCGGGCGGTCTCCCAGCTCCCACCATGCCGGCATTTTTTTTTTTTTTAATTTCAGGGAAAATTCGGTCAGCACGAACCACTAAAAATTCGTGTTCGTGCTGAATCGAATTTTCCCTGAAATTCGGAGCGAATTCAGGTTCATTAGAACCGATTCGCTCATCCCTAGCCGCCACCATTGTTACACAGTTACATTCATGCATTTTCTACATTCTTCTATGTAGGATTATATTTACTGCATAATTTGTTTTCCATTGGTTTGGGGTATCCCACAGCTGGAATCACTATATAACCCCTGCTCTGACAAAGATCCAGCAAGAATGACAAATTCAGCACATGCAGTGCTAGATCCTAGTAAGGTGAGTATGTGTCTTGGGCATGACGTATGATGGGATTCCAACTAGGGATGCCCCCTAGCAATCCTAATAACTGGACCAAATGTATATTTTGACTTTAGGTCCAGTTAAATGGTTCATATATATTGTCCCCTGGCTGTTGATGACAGCAGGTCTCAGATAAACTGGGTGAACCTCAGCGACACCAAAAGCTAAACAGTTGTATATTGCTCTGATAATGACTAAGAACATTGTGTTCCCCCTGGTTGAGTTTTAAACAGTTTTTACTACTTGTTTTCTCACAACATGGGCTACAGCATGTAATCAAGAAGCCACGCAGACCCAATTCCAACTGTTCTCTCCATCAGAAGGCTGCAGATATGTAGAAAGAAATCAATGTATACCCAGAAGAGGCAGTGCCCCTTTGGTGGAAAGATTTCAAGAGCTAATTCTTCTTTATAAAGTCAAAAATAAAACACACACACACACACCTAAAGAGCAAATCAAAATTTGAGCTTTGCTATCTTGTTCAAGACTCAGGAGTAAGGCTCTGCTCTTTTGTCCATTTCGTTAAAGTACAGCAACTGTGAACAGGGCACAGTAATTGTTTAATACAAATAAGAATGGAAGAACAAAACTTCTCTCTGGTTAAAGGAAACTCGCACAGCATGGTTTGATGTACAGTAGCTCTCAGCAGGAGAAGACATTCCTGCTGCGATATATAGAAATATTTGATTTTTTGACATTGAAAACATAATATTCAGGACACTGATACTTGGCAGGGGCGACATCCCCCGCAGTGTTACTCGTACTGGTTCATCACGGCATGCCTTGTCTGTACCCTCTTGTCTGTTAGAAAGAAAAGGGCTTTTATTCTCTTCAAATGCAGTTATTCCCTTGTCTCTACATAGATTTTATGTGAAAAAAAGCAAACAGGACCAAGATGAATAAATGCACATAAACATGATTGGGGCTCTAGCTTATGTCTAAAACTTTATCAAATCTCATCATTTAAAGGAAGGTATATTTTCCATCAACTAAATTAGTTCCATGAAATGTGTCCTTGAAGTTGAGGCAGTTAGCATTCATCTGTCAGTTAGCTCAGTTAGCATCCTAAATTTGGACAACCAAAAGCTAAAAATCCCATTTAATTCAGTACATATCTATAGTTTTATTTACATCACTGTATCTACAACAGGAACAGGTTCACTGCTTATGCGATGACTTTATGTCATTGATATACATGGTGGTGTCAGAAATGGTGGTGGTGTCAAACCTTAGGCCAGGGTTTACCATCCAGTGGTTATGTGTACTACAGGTAATACGGGGGGACCTATTGAGTACCCACCTGGCCTTTTTACTGACCTGTACTCCAACCTGATCTGTTGCCATTTATAGTTCACCCTAGCATAATTTGCTCTATAAACGAAAACTTGGTGCTTGTGTATGTGTATGTGCTTTTCATACACATCACTTCGCTGTTTTGTGCATTTTGAACACCATTTAGGTGACTGACAATGCATACATACCATCCATGGGGTACTTAAAGGAAAATTCTAGCAAAGGAGGTTTAAGCTATCCTTCTTTATGCTCTCCCCATTCTGGCTGTCAAGAGCTCCATCTTTCATCCAGCTTTTTTTCTGCCTGCTTTATATTACTTAATAACTATGAGTAAATGTTGTCACCTCTGCAGCGCCTCCTCAGCAACAGATGATGACTCTATGGCATCTATGTTTTTAATGTGAGGGTTCCTTCAGAAGTAAATTCATTTCGGGGACCTAGAAAAATTCCTGGGAAATGAAAGATGCAGCAGACGGGGTGCAAATTTAACCCCTTGCCTGAAATGTTCCTTTAATATATAAAACAAACAGATAGATTGCCGCACTGCACGAAAAATTGCAACTGGATGCTGGCTAACGGAACAATAACCGCCCCAAGGGGCGATCGACAATAATACTAACTCTGCGGAATGCCAGTCAGACCGCTTTTGCTCCTTCAAAAAGATAGCCGCACTACAGTATACACAGTCAAATGATCAATGCTTTATTCAAAAAACATATAAACAAAGGCATGTCCCGAATTGTTAAAAACAATTAAAACTCATCTAAAGATAGAAAGTGTTCCTTTAAAGTGGACCAACACCCAGGATTTTGACTATCCTGGGTTTTGGTCCACTTCGGTGGGGCACCCCGATCGGGGTGCCCCGCTGTGTGAAACCCCCCAGAAAGCCCCAAAAACTCACCTCTCCCCACTCCCACGTGACCGCTGCTGCCAATCCCCACCGGCGGACAAGCGGGAGGCAGCGACGGACAAGAGAGCGCGCCCGCCGCCGCCTCCCGCGCGTCACTCTTACAGGGCGCGTGCCCGCGCTGGCCATTCACAAACGGCCGGCGCGGGTGCGCGTCCTGCCAGAGGGACGCGCGGGAGGCGGCGCCGGGCGCCGCTGGATCGAGGAGCAGGTAGGGATTTAGAGGTTTCTGGGGGGGTTTCACACAGCCCCCGATCGGGGTGCCCCGCAGTCAGGGGACTGATCGGTCCGGGAATCTTATAGATTCCCGGGCCGATCAGTGGAGGGTGTTGGTCCACTTTAATATATTTAATATATTATACAATATATAATATACAATATATTTATACAATTGAAAGTGGTAATTGATGAAAAATGTTGAGAACCCCTGTCATGGATAAAAAAAAATATAATGCAGTATGTCACTGTTTTAATTGAGTTTGCTGGCCACTTTCTACAATTTTGGACTTTGGAACTGAGCTATTCTGGTGCGTGCCTTTGCCCCTTTTCATTGTGAGCAGTGAGCTGTTACTTTGTCTGTTTGAATGAAGTTCGTGTGCTAAAGGCAGGGAGAAACTGAGGATTTTCTCCCCAAATGTAACAATTCTTTGAAATCTCTGTATTTTTTTAAGGCTGCACCAAAACCAGATGGAGACACACATACATCCCATTCAAGGACAAATGTTAAGAAATTTCTAGTTTGAGACAGGCCATTTTTCTTTAAGTGATGAAGGAGAAACAATTTCGGATATGTCTTCTTTAAAACAGCAGTTTTCTTACAGTCATAGGTTCATAGCCGATTATGCTTTATAGAAAATACAGATTTTAATCTCCATATATGAACATGAGACGTGGGCCAGAGAGACATGTGCCATAGGCCACAATTTTCTCTTTCTGTTTTGAGACCCCAGACTATTTTTTTGCCAGTGGCTTAGCCTCCCTACCTTTTGTCAGTATGCATATTCACCATTGTTCTCAATAAGGTCTATGTTGTGTCGTAGGTAAATTGGACAGAAGCTTTGTTTTGAGAAGCAGTAATTGATATACAATAGCAGAGAGAATAGCAGAGAACATAGCATGAAACCCTAAAGGGGCTCCTGTGATTTTGGACTAATGATTGGACAAAACAGTGCCTAATCTAAATTGTTTTCTGTTTGTTAGTAAGATAAAAAGCTGGATACCCCATGCCATGTTAACACAAAAGGCAACTAATAACACAATAAAACTCTGGTCAGAGATGTGGATTGGAGTTATCATTTATTACTTCCAGGTTCCCATGCAAGTCAAGCCCAAAGACTAGCAAAACAACATAAAGAAAATATAACAGCTAGTTTTATTCCTAAACATATACCATGATCTGAATGAATGAGAACCTTCAAAAACATTAAGCCATTTCATTCTCTGATCCACTTTGCGATTTCTAACAAGTTACAACTTCTTTTGTTTAATTTTAATCCATATACCCTCTGAAAATATTGTAACCAGTATAATTTGAACTTGTATTTGCTTTACATGTATCCCCATTATGTGACCAATATCACAGCTGTCTCAGCTAGGCTGGACACGGCTTAACCTTGGCAAGAACATTTCCTACTGATGTTGTGTGTAGGAATGAAGCTGTCTGGGTGTGTGTGTGTGTGCAAGGTATAGCCTCCTTACACTACCACTTTCCCCAACAGCAACATCACTCATAACACCAGGAGTAATACAGTAGGTGGAAAAGTGACCATGGAAATATCTACAAGTCCTCTCAGTTCTTTGGGGTCATCTCATGCTTAAATTGGCCCCTGGGCTGGGCACCCTGGTTCACATGGTGCTAAGAGCTCTGTCTTTTGAGTTTTGAGGAACAATATGGCCAGTCATATTTTGGCCCTTGAACAGCCTTGGCACTCTGTTGTTACTGCACAGATTAAAAGTAATGATTGCACCATCATTTTTTTTTATGATAGGAGCAGCGGCTAATGCTGGATGTTGGCCCTAGAATCAGTTCTACTGGATGCCAGTTGCCATCTACGTCCAATCAGTCTAGGGTGTTGGGGTTAACCTTATAAATTGGTGATAACCAGATCTAGATTAATAATATTACAGTAAACATTTTAGAACTGACACTAAATGCCAAAATGATGGTGATCTCTTAGTTACATGGAAAACTTGTTCACCTTAGTACAATGAAACAAGAAATTAATTATCGACCTGCATCTTGGATGATTCAATGTGGAGAGAGAAGTTCTATGCCATTTGGAAAATACTCTCAGGGGCCAATGAGAAGCCTAATCATGTGTTTATATCATAATTAGTCAGCCTGTCTCTAAGGAGATTTCATAATAAATATTCTTTTCAGCGGTTAGGAAAGTTTGACCCACCCATGAGCTGAATCTCATAATTATTCCTGTCTACTAGGAACCCCTAAACTTTTTTTCCAGGGGTTTTACTGGCTTATCTAGTTGTATCCAAATATAAAAAGAAAAGTAATTTCAATAACCTTTTGCCCATGATAACTATTTACCACCCATTTCCTACATGAGATACCATGTCCACATATATTATGAGAAAACAACTGTATTTGCAATGCTTATGAAAATAAAAATACACGAAGGTAATGAAAAAGCAGGGAATATGAAGTTCATATTTACCCAACAGTATTTTTCAGAAATGTTCACATTGATCTTGATTTTAAAAATCACTGCTTTCTCTTCACATGTAGCTTTCACCAGCTGTCACCGTCCTATCCAGTACCAAACAAAGATCTGAATGCTGATTGCAACATGCATATATTTGAACAGCTCCACTAATGAACAGCTATTTTTAAGACACTCAATTATACGATACCTATCTTTATTTACGATTGATTGCAAGAATATCATTGCAATGGGGCATAGCAAGTTCTGTGTTATTATAACAAGAATATCATTGCAATGGTGCATAGCAAGTTCTGTGTTATTATACCAAAAAAAAATGCACATACCTTTCCCTTTTTATACTATTGGAAAGTCATTACCTTACTCCATCTACTTTTATTTAGTTAAGCTGATTTTCTGCTAGAATTTAACTCTGCAGTAGACCAGTTCGACAAGACAAGACAAGAAAGACAAGAAAAGTTGAAAAGAAATTTTTGCATTTTGTTATTTTTTGGCTAGCATAAAAGACTGGTGCCGTCATGCATATATTAAGGAGATTGAATGTACATCTCAAGGGCTGCATAAAGTACAGCTGTCGGCTACTGTGATGAGATCATTTCGCTGTAAAGTGCTTTTTCTATTCTTATGTATCATTATCCAAACTGTAGATCTTACACAAAGGCACATAGTCTCATCGCGGTTTGTTTTACGGCTTTGCTGTTACCTTGTGTTGTGGACTGTGATGGCTCTGTTCATGACAGATCAATGGTAGTGTCTGGATCAATGGTCCCAAGTCTATTCTGTTTTCCTCTTTAATGTTTTGTTAAAGCATTGACCATGACCAGGCTACAGTGTACACCACATTTTGTTTAACAGACTGAAGGACAGGGTAAAAATATTGTTCCATGCAATCCGCATATACTTTGACACTGTTCCACATTATTAAAACTGTTCCATATAAAGATCTCATAGATAATTATTATTAAAAATCGGACTTAATCCATAGATAATTCAATTAATTTACAGCAGGCTGAATGGTAGGTATCAGGGTGTTGTTGGCAATTGTGTGGTCTGAAGAAAGGCGAGTTACAAGTGCTGTACTCAGGTGCATGGGGTGGGGAGGTCTAGGAGGGCAGCTGCCCCAAGCGCTGAGTTCTAAGGGGCACCAAGTTTGGGGGCATGGCAGCAGCACTGTGTGAGGGAAGCATGAAGGGCATGCTGGGCTGTTTATTGGGCAGTCGCTGGGGCCACACAGGCAGAGAAGCAGCACACACTGTTTGTCTTCCAGATCGAACAGGCTTTTCCCCAAGACACAGTATCACTCACAGTACCAATTCGCAGTGTGTTCATTTGAGCATTTGTAAATGATTTAGTTTATAAAGGGATTTGTGTTCCAACAAATTGGTATAATGTGCCCCATGCCTAACAATACTGTCCAGTGTACATTTTTTGCTATGTATGCACTGCATGAACAACCAGTCGAGGGTGCATACTGCTGTGCAGGATGTGTGTGAATTGCACATTTTGAAGCCAACATTGTTGATCTAAAGGTTCAACTGGCAAAACTGAGAACCATTGATATGCTGGAAAGGAGTCTGGTGCTCACTGAGCAGGCACTATCTGGGTTTGGGGATTGGGAGGGTGGTAGTATGGAGGACAGGAAAAACAGGATAATGAGGCAGCTAACTGGATAATAGTTAGAAGGCAGTATGCGGGTAAAAGTTGGCAGGTGAGCAGGATGTTAGCTACAGCAAGTCAACCCAACTGTCTGCTGCAAAAAGAAGTGGGAGAGAAATGGGAATACAGGGCAGACAAGACAGGTGCTGCTTGTGGGCAACTCTATTATTAGGGGAACAGTCAGGGCAATCTGTCAGAGGGGCTGGCGAAAAACCCAGTGGTCATGGTGCATATTGGCACCAATGCCACAGGAAGAAGTAGGTAGAAGGTCCTTAAAAATGTTTTGACCTCAACTGTAGTATTCTCAGAAATACTACCAGTACCAAGAGTCACATCAGAGAGGCAGCAGATGATTAGGGGGATAAACAAGTGGCTCCAAAATTGGAGTAAAAAGGAGGGTTTTTAGAGAACTGGGATGGGCTGCACCTCAACGGAGAGGGTGCGTCTGTTTTGGGAAGATGATAACTAAAAAATTGGAGGAGTGTTTAAACTAAGCACTGGGGGGGGGTATATGCAGTTATACATGGAAGGTTAGGAAAGGAACAGAAAGTGGGTGTAGAAATGAAACTAGGGGTGGAGAGGGGGAGGGGGAGCTCATTTAGTAGGTATACGGGCATTGACTGGGAAAATTTCCTCAAAAACAAGAGCATGGACAGTAAATGTGAACTTTCAAAGAAATCCTCAATAGTCATTGTGATAAATAGAAGAGGGCACAGTGAAAGTGTTACAAAACTATAAACTATGTAAACAACAGATAAGAATGGCAAAGCTGGAGATAGAAAGACGGATTGCCAAAGAGAGTAATACTAACCCCAAAATGATCTTTAGCTACATAAACAGTAAAAGACACAAACCTGAAGATAAACAAAAGGTAAGGATGGCTAAGCTTTATGATAAGTTCAAGATTAGATTAGGAAGAGTAATTAGAAAATATATATATATATATATATATATATATATGTATTTGGAGATTAGATGAAAGCTGGGGTAATGATTACATCGGTATTTTTTGATGATAAGTACAGTGGGTGGTGTCTGGTCCTGCAGCATTAGTGTGGCGAGGTATGGTCATCTATTCATAGAAGTGACTTGTGCTTTGATACTTAGTAGCGCTACCTACTGATGAACTGATTAGGGGAAATGGTGATGGTCAAATGCAGGTTGATAGTGGCTATTTTTTCAGTGTATTCCATCCAATAGGAATAATAAATTGATTCTGGTTTGTGTGAAATGCTTAAAAAAGCACTACTCACCTTTTCTCCCCACAGTTGATCCCTCCCACATGGGTGTGGGTCCAGCATTCAGACAGGCTAGGGGGGCATCCAGATTAGTGGGTTAACGGGTTTAAGTTAAATAACATGGTGGATCCTAATAACGAGGCACTGGCATACCCCCTTGATTGTAGTGAATGGAGCTGGCATGGTTGTAATGGTGACTGATGGAGTGAGAGTAGACATTTGACATAACAGTCACCAATGTACAAAATTTGCACGCCATAGGACTCGATTTCATGTTCTGGTAAGTTTTATTCAGCTGAAATAGGGTGGGTCAGCTGAAGGAAAGAAAAGGTGGGTATCCATTTTTTGTGTGCCCGGACAATAATTTTAAATAGTTTACTTATACAAAATGTGTTTAACATTATAATATTTATTATGTTAAACTACTATAATTAAAGTGAAAGTCCAGTCTTCTAAGGGGCGCGGCTATTCAGCTTAAACTTTATTTGGGTAGGGGGCATTATAAATCTTTGCTCCGGGTACAGAAAAGTCTAGCTAGGCTCTAGACTCTGCCCTGTCCCATTTTTAAAAAATATATCTGTAAATGACATAGGGGAAGGTTTGACTGGTAAAGTTTGCCTGTTAATACCATGTTGTGTAATAGAGTGGATATTCCTGGAACTGTAGAAAATGATTTGGCTTTATTGATTGAAAAGTGAAAACAATGGTGGTATTTAGGCATTTAAATATGTGAAATATTTGAATAAGATTTAGGAGGGAAGTGTTTAAAATAATGTAATCATAGAACAAAGAGAAATAACCTAAAGCTAAAATATGGGCTGGCACAGAAAAAAAATTGCCAATGAAAATACTGCTTCTTCTGTGGGAGTCATGTCACAAGCAGGCAGCAGTAATGCCAATGTTTGCACTCACTGCAGCTGAACTGCTAAGGCCCAGCAGGGGTAATGTTATGAGGGGGACAAGACATTCTATGATGTTAAAAGGAGGTAAATGTAAAGGTCACATTTAAAGCAGACATACACCAAAAAGTCAAATGGAATAGCATTGATACATCACAGCACATTTACCCAGGGAGATTCCATGTATTCTAGATCAATTATTGCGTACACACATTAATGCAAAAGAAGAGGTTTTTAATAACTAGTCCCTACTGTACCTGAAAAAGGAAATAATGCCCTTAAAAATACGCCTCCTATTAAAAATGGCTCAACTACTAAGATACCATATTTAAAATGAGTATTTATTATAGGAGATTCTAGCGAGCTACTTATAGGCTACTTACCTGGAGCTACCAACTTCTATTTAGTACACTACACAGGTCCAGACCGGCTATTGTAATCTCAATCCCCCCATTCATTATCGGGATAATTTGTAGCTCAAGTGCGAGGAGTGGGCATGTCTCTCACTAAGTGGTTTGTCCCCTTTGTTACGATGCACCCAAGCCTTACCTATGATACAGTCATCACTTTTAGCAGGGGCGAAGCTAGGCTTTCTGCCACCTGGAGGGAAGTTTTAAAACTGCGATGCCCCCCTTTTCACGCCAGTGCCCACTTTGGAGTATGGGGTAAAACGAATCAATTTGTTCCTGCCGCAGCCAGGAATGGTTACAGGACAGAAGATAATCTAAGACCTGCCATGGCTTCTGACCTTGAGGAGCATTGCCCTGTATTTACATGGCGGGGGGATGTGGCAGAGCATACACTCAAGCCTGCACTTTCCGGGTGCTTGAGATACATTATCACAAAGGCAAAAGTAGATGATTTGCACGGCTCTACCTACTGCTAGAATAATGGGTATAGGTTGTGATTCTTGGTCTGTCTGTACCACTTTTTGCATTAAAAAAGTGCTCTTTAAGAAGCTGTATTGCAAATTCACCTTGTGTGTTCATCAACGTGTTAGAAAGTGAGACGATAAGGTGCTTATATACCCCAATAGAAAATAAATACCTGCCAAGATTGTGGTTTTCTTCTGGTAGGAATCAAAGGGGTGACAGATTTTTGGGTGTACCATTCAATTTTAAGGGGAGAAGGGATGCACTCTTTTCTAATGCCAATGGTCTCTCCGAAGCCAGGCTTACAGGCAAGGGTGCACATGTCAAAAAAAACTTCTTTAAAGTACCTCTTTCACCAAAACCTAAGCTCACTAAAACAGCACATGTATAACCCTTCGATAACACCAATAGATTTTTGTTTTCAAATGGGACCTGAGAATATGGCACCAAGGCTGCAAAAAAGGCTGCAGTTAGGGGGTAGCAAGCTTTGCAGTTTCCGTTCACCGCTATTACCATAGACAACATAGACATGGTCCTCGAGTCTCATACACTCCGGGGAAGGGTTTGGTCCCCTTTAAACTCCCTGTGCTTTGTTCCAACCATCCTACCTTCCCTGTGTATCCAATCCCTGACATTCTTACCTATGTGTCCAGTCCTCCCTCATGTGTCCAGGCCTATAGGTCTAGTCTAGACATCCATTCTCCACCTTTTACATTGTTCCTAATATTTAATATGTCCACCTAAAGCAGTCTAAGATTTCCTGCCTCCCTCTCCCTAGGAAGTCCTGAACAGGGATTCTCTGCTGTGGGAAACCCCTCAGTTCCCCGGTTTTCTTACCTTTACTATGAGCCTATGCTGCATGTGTGGCCACACCCTGCATAACTGAATGGCTGTGCCTGGCCACGCACAGACGAAGAATGCAAGCGATGCCGCAGAGTTTCACACATCGGGCACCCCAAACCGAGGTGCCCCAGGGGGGGCAGAACAAAACCCAGTCTAGTGATACCCCAGGTTGTGGTCCACTTTATACTTTTTCTGAATGTGTGTCAGAACCCTACTTTGAATTTTTGCCCACTGTCTAAAAATGTCATATTAGTTATTATGTTTAGTTTAAGAAAACATTTATGGACTGCTATCTTGGGGCTAGACTAATGAGAGGAGTCTTACACTCTACACATGTAAACGAATGTAGATAACACCTTTGCGTACTTGTCCCACTGATGAGGAATTCAGCAAGCCTCATGGCATGCTTGGCACATCAGAAGGAAACCGAGAAATATCATGTTGCAGTGACATTACTTCCTGCCTTGCTTACTCCCTTGAGCACCTTTTCATGTTTGCTGAGAGCTGAAGGCTCAATAGAACCGAGTTATCATATTCAGAGAACAATACTGCACCATTACTGCTGTAAATGTCAAGTTAACTCCAGTACATCATCTGTATGTGATTCTGAAACTTGTTTTCTTTTGGTATTTAGAGCAAAATAATTTTCTAGAGCAACTCAATTGAAAGAGGAGCATCTGACCTAAACCTAAATGTGGCCAATCCCCCCCCCCCCCCCCCCATCTGGCCCTGCTTACCCTTTGGATGTCGCTGCCGCCTGATGCGACAACTTCTGTCTACTTCAGGGCTCGATCCTCTGCCCCCCCACCGGCTTAGCCGTCTGTAAAAGGTGTTGCGATGCGCAATGAAGTCTTGTGGCTTTTGCATGCCGTTCATGTGCACTTAGCAGGTGCAAGATTGGGGGATGCGAGGGATGGTGGAATGCAAGATGGTCTGCCCGTCGGGAGGTCACCGGAATCTGAGGGACCCAGAAGATGGATTCCCTGGTGAGGTGAGTAAAATTGCCCAAATGTACAACTGGAGCGGGGGAGGGGGCAGCAGTCTGGTGAGGTTTGGGGAAGATTTTAACCGATGGCCCTCTTTAATTCAGCTATCAAATAAAAATGTTTTCCCAACCTTCCTGTTTATAATTTGTCATGTTGTTTTAGTTGAGTCTATAGATTTTTTTCCCTTGAGTTTTATGAGTAAACATTTTGTGTGGGAGGACAAAAATAAACCTCATATTTGAGATTAATTGCAACTTCTGACAGCAAAAAGAATTCTCAGTAATTATTGGATCAGAAGTGGATTTCATTTGTTTTGAAGGCTGGCACAAACAGAATATCGGAAGATGCTAGCCAGTATCTTCCAATATCCTATTTTTCCCAGCTTTCAAAACAAATGAAACCTACTGGCTAGTAGTGTTAAAGTGGACTAAAATGCTAATTCATTTCTTGGTCTACTTTCAAAAGGTCTCTTGGTCTTGGTTCTCTTCGTCTACTTTGAAAAGGGGTGGGTTGCCCATTAGCAGTAATCGCTAGTGAAAACCAGAAACTTGTGCTGCATCCCATATTGCTCACACCATAAAATGCACCCAGGATTTGGGAATAAAATAAATATTCTGAACCAAATGGTGTGCTAAAATAGTCCCTTTCCAATGACCCCATTGCATAATCCCCTCCAATTACTCCATAACAGACCCCACATTTCAGGCAGTGAGCGGCATCTCACATTACAGGCAGTGAGCGGTAGGTATCCGACATTACAGGCAGTGAGCGGTATCCAACATTACAGACAGTGTGCATAATCCCCTCCAATTACTCCATAACAGACCCCACATTACAGGCAGTGAGCGGCATCTCACATTACAGGCAGTGAGCGGTATCCAACATTACAGGCAGTGAGCGGCATCTCACATTACAGGCAGTGAGCGGTATCCGACATTACAGGCAGTGAGCGGCATCTCACATTACAGGCAGTGAGCGGTATCCAACATTACAGGCAGTGAGCGGTATCCGACATTACAGGCAGTGAACGGAATCCTACAGGAAAAGCAGCGTGGGGCTTTTAGACACATGGCCCAGCTTTTTGTCCTCTTAACATGATTTTATCATGTCACAGATTTAAACATGCCAGTACCTTGGTATTAAACTGTTGCTGGTAGCCTCTTCCCCTTTACTGTAATCCAGCAGCACATGTTGAGATGTGCCTCTGCTCTGAGCTGCTGCATGCTGTGTCAGCCCCTGCACTCAAACACTACCAAGCTATATGGTGTCTCTCTTTCTTTCTCTGGCTTTCAACACTGTGCAGAACATTGAGTGCTTAAGCCCCGCCCCACCCTGCCTTGCCCACCAATAAGCTACATCCCAGGCTAACTCTAGCAACTCTAGTGATGTCAGCCCATCACTGATACTGACTCTCGTCTCTCTTGTCTCTGCTGCAGCCCGCCCCTACTTTTTTCCTTCCCTCATCGGCAGGGCTCTTATTGGAAAGCAGCAGGACAAAATATTTTAAACTGGGACATTAGGGTTTTCTCAGCGAATTCATGGGGACAGCAGGACAAAGACCCCGAAATCCGGATGGTCCGACCCAAATCGTGACCTCTAATCAGTTTACTTATAGGGCGAAAAAGGACTCACCTTCTTCTGGGATCTCGCAATCGTAACAAGTGACAACCAGCAGGGGCCGCTGCAGAGCAGTGACATCTCAGCTAAGTTAGCGCAAAGGAACTATTCCTTTAGGGATTCAAGCAAAGCTTAGAGTATGGATATTAAAAGCTGGTAATGTGACATTAGAACAGAGCTCTCGATCGGTTGTCTGTTGAACACTTACTGCCTATGGTTGTTTGTCTTCTATATCCCTTTTGCTGCCAGCCTACCTGGAGTTTTTGTCACCCTTTGTTGCCAGACCATTTTGCACTATTTTGCGCTCCCCATGTTCAAATGTTGAAGGGATTTCCAGGGATTTCCCAGGAAAATTATATATTGTTTTTTTCAGCATAGTCTTGGCTTTAACATAAAATGTCTTGTTTGTCATTTTTTAGGTGTATTCTCAATATTTTTGGGTGAAATATGTGCAAAAAAATAAAAAATAAAAAATGTAAGTTTGTCAATATTATCTTATTGCATTGAAACCCCAATTACTCCCGGTTACAGCGATACCACATATGTATAGGTAGACCCTTTCCTGCCCAGGAGACTCCCCCAAACTGAAACAGCGCTTTAGGGGATTTTCAGATAAAATACAACTGTGCTATGAGCTATTCGCACCTTGCAGTTTTTCCTGAAAAAAAAACCCTTTACATTTGGAATACCCTCAACAAACTATATATTCTCTGGAAGTACACACCTCAAGCTTTCTAGGTGTACCAGGCTTGTTGATATGGCCACAGTTTTCTGGAAGTAATCCCTCAATGTATTCTTTGGTTACAAAGAGTTTCCCTAAAAAAAGGATAAAAAAGAAGAATCAAAGCCACATTTTCCTAAAAAAACTATATACAAACAAGAAAAAACAAGTTTAATATGAAAAAGCAACACCCCCCGAACAGAACGATACCCAACATGCATTGCTACTGTCAAGGGAAGAGTTGCCAAACACCCCAAAGTAAAGCATGTGCGTAACGTTAATTTTACAAAACAAAGTGCGCACCTTGCAATTTTTCAACAAAAACAACCCTTTACATTTGGAATATCCCCCATAAACCATATATTCCCTGAAAGTACACATGTTAAGCTTTCTAAGCATACCCAGCTTGTTGTAGTGGGCTCATGTTTCTGGAATTAATCCTTCAAAGAATTCTTTGGTTGCGCAGGATTTCCCTAAAAAATGTATAAAAAAGCTGAATAAAAAACACCTTTTCCTAAAATATAAATTTGCAAACCAGAAAAAACAAGCTAAGTCTGAAAGCGCAAGTTCCCCAAACAGAACAATACCCAACATGCAGAGGTACTATTAACCCTTTTAATTGACAGCCTACTTGAGATTTTGTCACCTTCTGTTGACAGGTCATTTTTCCCCATTTTGCGCCATGTTTTGCGCCATTTTTGCTGGAATTTTCAGGAAAATTATATATATATTTTTTGCAGCAGAGTTTAGATTTTAACATGAAATGAAAATTGTTTGTAAATTTTATTTTTTACAGTATTATTAAGTAAAAAAATAAATAAATTTTTTTTTAGAAAATTGCCTCCTTTATTTTAAATAAAAAATGTATTTTATTAAAGAAAACCATATTGCATGTGAAAGCCCCATTTCTACTGATTAGAACGGTACCACATATTTATCGGTAGCCCCCCATTCCTCCCACCTTGCTAGCCGCAGGTGACTTGCTATCCCCCAGCCTTGTGAACTGGTATAGGGGTCTCATGGACCCCCTTACCAGTTCACAAGGGGTGAAATGTCAAAAAAAACACAGACACACACAGAAAAAAATATATATATTTTTTTAATACTTACCTCCCATCCATCCTGGAGCACTGTGTCCCTCGGCAATCACTGGCTTCTGCTCACCTGCTGGAAGCCTTTTATAGCTGCTGGGTGACAGAACATAAGGGGTTAATTAAAAAAAAAACGACATAGGGTCCCCCCTCCCAGTTAAAAACCCTTAAAAATCCCCCCAAAAAATGACATGGGGTCCCCCTTACCCAAAGTAACCAGCCCGGGACCAGCTATGCAGGGCTTGTAGAAACAGGGCGCAGGGGCCAGCTTTTGCTGCCCCTGGCCCTGCAGGCTACAAGCCCGCATAGCCAGTGGCCACAGGCTCTTCTGCCCCCCCTGGGCTTTGGGGAGGCAGGTAATGGGGGTGCTGGGGGTTAATGGCAAGTCACCCACTAGCCGCAGGGGACTTGCTATCCCCCAGCCTTGTGAACTGGTATAGGGGTCTCATGGACCCCCTACCAGTTCTCAAGGGGTTAAATGTAAAAAAATAAAGACACTGACACAAACACGGAAAAAAAAAATGACATTTATTTTTTTTTTACTCTACTCACCTCCAATCCTGGGTCCCTTGCCGCTGTCCCGCGCCACTGTCATCTGATGACAGATGCCGATAGTGATCGGTGCAGGGTGGGTGAGAGGCGAAGAGGCTCCGATCGGAGCCTCCTCGCCTCACACCCGCCCTGCTCCGATCACCACCTGCATCTGACAGATGCCGGAGCTCGGAGGAGGTCTAGGAGGAGCTATAGGAGGATGATGTCATCCCGCTCCTCCCACAAAGAGCGGGGCTAGGGGCGGCTGGCATCGCCGCCATTAGAGAAGGTGAGGACCCGGAAGAGGGTCCTCACCCGAAGCCTGCGGAGCCCAGGGGGGGATTGGACCCCCCCTGTTGAAGAGAAGACGCGACGGAAGGCTCGGGCACTAAGGTGAGTGACTGTCATTTTTTTTTTTTTTTAACAGATTACAGTCAGCGGTGGAAATGGGGGGGGGGGGCGTCCGGTTTCGGGCCCCCTCCTGAAGACGGAGGATGACGGGAGAGGGATCAGGTGCCCCCCAAGAAGAGGAGACCCCCAGCTTTACACAGATACCAGAGGTAAGTGTTTATTTATTTATTTTTTAACTAGCAGGGGGGAAAGTCAGGCACGTAGATTCTACGTGCTTGGCACTTAAGTGGAGTAGAAGCAAGCACGTAGAATCTACGTGCTTGGCACTGAAAGGGATATAAATTTTTCATAAACTAATTTTTCCTTAACCATTTGTTGTTTACTTATCTCATTATTGCTTGGTAACCTTGTATTGTTAAAATATACCTCAAAACACTGATATCATTTGAAGGAATATTACAGTGAAACCACTGTTATTTCTGTCCTTTTCTGGAGTGGATTTGCTTGCATGCATGTATGGGTGCTGCAAATATGATGAAAGGGGCATAATGGGCTGGATGGAATGGTGGAATGGTTAGAATAGTCACGCCAGTGACAACAAAAGCATCACACCCTCACCTGCTACTTGTCTGATTTTGGATAGAAAATAGGCTAATACATTCCATAAGTCAAAATAGAGATCTATGTGATACACTGTTCTCAGAAGCATCAGAGGTAACCATATATTAATGACAATAGATCAGCGAGTTTAGTGTTGAGTCTTGAGTTTTGCTAAATCTAGCCTACAATAAGTAAGCTGTCATTGTATTGCCTCTTGATTATAGCAGTCAGTTAACTGCCATGGAGAAACATTTGTGCTTCAAAATCTGAGGCTTTTGCTAAGAAGCTTTCAGACAAAAATGACGTCTTTGGTCATGCGCAAAGTCTGGCTGGTTTTAAAATCCCAAGTACATTATCAGTTAATGACGCTGCTTAGAAAACAAAACAACACATTAGTATTCTTTAAGATAAAGTGCTAATTTATTTTATGTTAGCTTTGTTTTTTCCTTCAGTTTCTTTTTTTACGCTATTAAAGATCCCTTCTTTTAGTATGCTGTCTACTGACTTTTTTTTACAGTAAATTTTAACTTAAATCTTAGGCCCTTATTTATGAAGGAATAGCGACAGGTAGCTACTGGTGAGCGGCCGGTAATGACGGGCCCCGCCACGAGAACGCCGGCTCCCCACTACAATCACACATTTATCAAGCCAATCCTGCTTAGCGACTGAGTTAGCGCCAGATAGCCACTCATTCATCATTATTCCAGCCTCAGCCCACAGCGCCAGCGTCCGACCTTGAACAGCGACAGGTATGACCTCTCGCTACCTGGCGCTCTCCAATGTATTTCAATGGAACAATCTTTAAATATTCATAGTTAATTGTTATTATTATTATTTTTTTTTATTTTTTTTTTTTTTAAATGTGAAAAATTCTGTGACCACTTCTGCCATTTTAAATAATTTTTTTAAGGTAAAAAAAAAATTAAAAAAATGTACAGAATTGATATTACAGGTCTGATATTAATGTATTCATATTACAAAATTATTTTAAAAACTTGTTTTTTTGGGTTTCCAAAAATATGGTTGTTTGGGGGTTAAAAAACTACTTTTAACCCATCGCCGCCAGCGCTCTGGGGTTTAAACATGCATTTTACAGCGCGATAATTTTTTGAGCGTGATTTGTTAATGAATATGGTGGGAGCCGGTCGCTCTGACCAGTCGCTATCATGCGCTCCTATACAGCGCGGAACCTGTCAAATAGCGACTCCTCACCCAATATTCAACATTACGGCAAACCGACTGAGTCGCTATCAACTACCGAACAACGGCCAAGCACAGCGACTACTAGCGGGCGCTCTGAAAATGCCACTACAGTCGCTCAACTGTCGCTACCTGCCGCTGTTAATAAATCAGCCTCTAAGTCCCTAAACCTAAATCTAAGTTAAGTCCTTAAATATCCCACACTACCTCAACTATCTTTAATAAGAACTTAGTCTAATATTTAAAGGCAAAGTCCAGCCTCCACTGAAACCCCCCACTCCCACAAGGTCATGAATATAATTTGGTCAGGGCACAGGGAGGCCTTCATACTACAGAGGGGGAACCTCTGTGGAATTTCTCATGTGATTAATGATGTCACTGGGGGGAAGGGACATTAAGGGTATAAAATCCTCCCTGCATCGGTGGCCCAGCATTAGCTTGGCTTAGAAGCTAGCTTAAAAGAAGGATGGGGGACCTGGGGACAGTTGTGGTTGCCGGAGCTATTGTATACAGCAATCCAGAGTACCGAATGCGGAATACCTGATAGATCCTGCACCAGCTCATCACTATATATGAGATCCAGGTAAACCTTGGCTCACGAAATCCAGAATATGTTATTGAATTGGGTCCTATTTATGGAACAATAATTACGTTCACTCCTTATGAATGTATGCTTTTTTAACTTAAGGAAACAGGAATTGCTAACTGATTTGTTTTTATTATATATCTCTGGATTTAGCTAGATAATCAGTCCAGTGTAATATACTATATTTCAATCAGTTTCTGTATTTTGATCTTTAGAGCAAGGAAATCAAGACTGTGCATAATAGCTCAGCAAAAACCATCAATGGAGGATAAGACACTGGCTTTTTATAGTGATAGGGGATGAATCGTAACTCAGAGACCAGTAGGATAAAAACAGAAACACCTTTTTATCTTTGGTTGCTGCCCAGAACTTGAAAGCTATACACTTAAAAAGAAGGAGATTGTGGAATTTAAAGCTGCTCTAAAGGCCCCCTGGGGAGGGAGGATTCTGTGTTTGATGCAGGTTTGATGTTTGATTTTTTTTTAGGGCACAGTTTTAATCAATGCACACCTTTTTGATGCCAAACACGAGTGTCTTTATACAGAAAACTGTACGAATTATTTTCTCACTATTGAAGACAGTTTGAATTTATGAGTACTCAGTTTACATCTGCATGACTGTCGACTCTGGAAGGAGGATAAAGTCTGTACTTTCCTGTTCTCAGTCTGAGTCTTAAATATATTGAACCCTAGATAATGGGGTTATATGACCTGCCTTAACTTCCCCACTTCTACTACCACAATCAATTTCTCTTCCCTGACCCAAGCTCTGAGAAGTTTTGGCTTGTTGCCCAGACCAACAGCCTGACTCAACTGGAAAAGAAAACTCCCCCAAATTCTCTTGCTTCACCTGCACCTGTGATACAGAATCATTGTCAGCACTTATATTTGCTCCTGCATACATTGAAAGCCGCCATACTGATTTTCTAGTGAATGCATTTTGACACTTCCTTTGCCAGCATCCCAGCCATGCTCTTGACCACAGCAGAATTTTAAGTGTATTCCTAGCCCATCACAAAATGTACAACCACGGGGAGGCCGATTCATTAATAGCGGCAGGTAGCGACAGTTGAGCGACTGTAGCGGCCTTTTCAGAGCGCCCGCTAGTAGTCGCTGTGCTTGGCCATTGTTCGGTAGTTGATAGCGACTCAGTCGGTTTGCCGTAATGTTGACTATTGGGTGAGGAGTCGCTATTTGACAGGTTCCGCGCTGTATGGGAGCGCATGATAGCGACTGGCCATAGCGACCGGCTCCCACCATATTCATTAACAAATCACGCTCAAAAAATTATTGCGCTGTAAAATGCATGTTTAAACCCCAGAGCGCTGGCGGCGATGGGTTTAAAGTAGTTTTTTAACCCCCAAACAACCATATTTTTGGAAACCAAAAAAAAACAAGTTTTTAAAATAATTTTGTAATATGAATACATTAATATCAGACCTGTAATATCAATTCTGTACATTTTTTTTTATTATTTTTGTTACCTTAAAAAAATTATTTAAAATGGCAGAAGTGGTCACGGAATTTTTCACATTTAAAAAAATAAATAAATAAAAAAATAACAATTAATTATGAATATTTAAAGATTGTTCCATTGAAATGCATTGGAGAGCGCCAGGTAGTGAGAGGTCATACCTGTCGCTGTTCAAGGTCGGACGCTGGCGCTGTGGGCTGAGGCTGGAATAATGATGAATGAGTGGCTATATGGCGCTATCTCAGTCGCTAAGCAGGATTGCCTTGATAAATGTGTGATTGTGGTGGGGAGCCGGCGTTCTCGTGGCGGAGCCCATCATTACCGGCCGCTCACCAGTCGCTACCTGGCGCTATCCCTTGTTAAATTAGGGCCTAAGTAAATACTGCTAGGTCTAGGGTGAGCAGAGGTTTGATTAAGTTGCCTGAATAATTCTTGGCTTTAAAGTACAACTGCCTCTTTAACAGACAGACATAGTTTGCTGGCTGATCATGGTTATCAATTTGTATTTCAGTGAGATGGGATTAATAACAATTGCTAGAGCCACTCCCTAAATTTATAGATATGGCTATTGAACTCCCTTACCTTAATCCCCTATATCCGGAAACAAGTCAGACAAAGAAGAGGACATTTTCCTAAACCCTCACTGTTAAATTGTTAGAAAAAAGCTGCCAAATCAAAGTCTTTTTGCAGTAAGCAGCGAGTCAGATGTGAATTTGTTTACATTGGTAGGTGACAACTACTGAATGTAACACAGCAGGGCACATTGTTAAATTGTAACAGCTACCACTGTTTACAATGAAACACAGGCCCTTGTTCATGAAGGGATAGCGTCAGGTAGTGCCTTGCAAATGACAGGTAGCGTCAGGTGAACGCCGGACACGGCATGCAATTACACATTTATCAAGCATAATCTGTTGGGTGACTGGGATAACGCCATGTAGCGTCCGATTCATCATTATCCCAGCCTCAGCGTACAGCGCCGGCGCTCAGCCTTGCAGAGCGCCACGTCTTACCTCTCGCTACCTGTCATTCTCCTATACATTTCAATGGACGTTCTTTTATTTCTCTTTAAACGGGGGGGGGGGTCACAATAATGTTGTGACCTTTCCTGGCATAGAAAATGCTATTTTTGAAAATATTTTTAATGTTTTATATATTTATGCAGATATGACATTATAGGTCTGGTATTAATGTGTTCATGTTACAATGTTATTACAACGCAATTCCATATGTTTTCGCTTTGTTACTGGTGGATACATGTTAAAAAACAGCCTTTAATCTCACAGCCTCTGGCACTCTGGCCTACAGCGAAACATTTTTGAGCGCCGGCGGTGTGTGAGGCTGTTTTTTTGATGAATATGTTGTGAGTCGGTCGCACTGACCAGTCACTAACATTCGCTCCCATACAGCGCTGTACTGGTCATATATCGACTCCCCACAATGTATTCATCATTGCTGCACAGCGGCTGAGTCGCTCTGAACTAGCGACCCACGGCCGAGCACAGCGACTACTAGCGGGCGCTCTATAACGCCTGCTACAGATGCTCATCTGTCGCTACCTGCCTCTAATAATGAATCAGCCTCCCCATAGATAGCTGGCTAGCTTTTTACAACAGTCCTGCTTGTTACATTGTACAGTGTAACAGCAGGTAGGCGACAACTACTGCTTGTAACACAACAGGGCACATCCATTGTTAAATTGTAATAGCTACCACTGTTTACAATATAACACAGCAGATAGATGGCTAGCTTTTTACAACAGGGTTCTTGTCCTGCGTGTTACATTGTACAGTTATACACAGAAAAGCTGGTCCCACACCTTCCAAAGCACCCACTATAATATATGGCACCACTGCTGAATATATTATGAAAATCAATATTTATTTACAAGAATATATAAAAAACTGTACACACTAAGGACTAAGGATTAAAAAACACAGAAGACATTACATAGTCAATAAGGAAGGAAGAAAAACAAAAAAGATGGAGGGGAGGGGGACTGGTAGATGGTACAATATTAATTCATGGTCATAATAATATATGTTACAAATATGCATTAATTGTACTACCTGGCTGGTAAAAATCAAAGTGCTACAGTGCATATAAACGTCTCTATTGTAAATAAGAACATCAGTGTCTCAATGTATTAGAAACCCTACTTAAAGTGCAAGTGCTAACATGAACTACCCTCTAACCTATACATACCTATATACATACTAATAAAACAGTGAGGACCAGCCGGGTAGGACAGAAAAAATACAATTTCCTATATTAAATAAAGAACTTACATCAAGAACGACCACCAGCCCACCGCCCCAGCGTCTACGCATTGCGTGACGTCACAGGCGTCACTTCCTCAGGACATACAACAAACCATACACCTACCTACTAATATACTGGCCTGCAGAGCTCTGGAAACGCCCGCCACACATGACCCCGCCACCGCGCGCGCCGCCCGTCAGGCGTGCCCCAGCCGGAAGCACGCCCGGCAGTGAGAAGGCTCCGACACGTCCCGGCCGGAAACGCGTCAGAGCGGCGGCGCGCCCGGTGTGGCGATGCGCGCGCACTGTGCGCATATGTGTGTGTGCGCATGTGTAAAAATCAAGGGGCAATTACAGGTGCGGGTGAATACAGGAGCGCGGACAGGTCAGTATATTTACATATAAACTGGACAACCAACAGAATTACTTAACATATAAACCTTTTTCTACCGCGTAACATCTATAAGTACTATAACAAACAAATATAATAAACAATGTGAAGCTATTATTCAATAACAATATGCACAATAGGAACCTCTCCTCTATTAAGCAGAGAAAGCAATGGGCTTACGCAACTACCCTTATATTGTAACCATCTGCATCACTAGTAAACTACATAAGTGGGAAACTAAAGGTGGAACTCCTGGCCCACCATGAGGCTACCCCCATGTCTATATCGCCCCATAAGTATACAACCCTGAATGAGCATAACCAAAAAAATGGCACTAACAAATGGAAGAAGGCTAACACAGCTGAGGATAACAAATATGGGGCAAATACAGACATATCATTCTTCTACTCTTGTACCACCCCTCCATGATGAACAAGAGGAGACCATAAGTGGCCATCATATATCCCACTACGGGTAACCCCAACAACGAGGGTCTTTTTAATTCCGGGTATCCCCTTCCTCCAACTTGATCAAGGACAGTGTTCCAAAGGGGCTAATAACCAACTCCCAAGTAGTCCTCTACGGATATGGTCCCAACTGTAAATGCAGCCTTTCTGGCTCATAATTAAGACATGCATCATCCTTAAATTGAACCTTAAGAATTGTGGCAATGAGGTCCCCATACATTAATGGATGAAGGGCTTCAAAATGGCAGTGGAACATCCAGGCAATGGCAAAGCACCAAACTCCAAAGATGTCTGACTATGACATCAAAACTGTGTCTTATGTATAATATAAATCTTCTTGATAGAGTTGCCTAAATTCATACTAAGTAAGAGGGCTTACACTTAAATTTGATAAAAGATAATCCTTAAATCAGATAATTAAAACATTTTTCCTTGCAACAGCTAAAATGTTTAAAAATTAGAATAGAAAATCTGCATATCAGTTATAGTAAGCAGTAAAAAAGTAAATAGTGGAGCAAGACAGAGAAACACAGAAACAACTTTGTGCAAGTTCCTGGTAGCTAGATCAAGTTCAAGAAATGCTATTTTAACGCTATGTAATTATGAACCGTAAACGCGCCCACAAAAGGTTTAATTGTACAAATTTGTTTTAATGCACCGCAAACTGAACTTGAATCTTAAATATGCAAAACAGGGGCTAATGAATATAGTCCAAATATACATATGAAGTACAGCAAAGAGCTCAATAAATATATAGCTCACCGGTAGGCTGTGTGATTCACAGTTAAAGCCTACTTCTACGTCACTTTCTGTCACCTAGTGACCTGGACGGTGCCATCCACAGCATGAGAAGTAAGCAGAAAGGCCATTTGGTTGTGATTATTATTATTACACTTATGTTATATTTGATGTGCACCATTTTGGATCTTTCTGGTGGCTATAGCGCCAGTTTTTGGTGCTGCTATTTTGAACACAGTGGCGCTGTAAGTCACCACACATGATGCTAACTAATTTGTTTTGATTAGGTATTGGCCAGGCGTGTCAGCGCCTGTTGGTCCCCACTGCCGATTATACCAGTGCCAGTAAGTGCCACTTTGTCCCGCCGTCTTTTAGGCATATTTATTAATTTTTGCCACCCTGGAAAGTTTGGCGCTGTATTTATAAGGGGCTGGTCGGCATTTCATCATTACACTTAAAAGAAATTGCTGCTGGGGACAAAGGGAGCACATTTTACAAAGACCCTTATTTATGAAGGAATAGCGACAGGTAGCGACTGGTGAGCGACCGGTAATGACGGGCCCCGCCACGAGAACGCCGGCTCCCCACCACAATCACACATTTATCAAGCCAATCCTGCTTAGCGACTGAGATAGCGCCATATAGCCACTCATTCATCATTATTCCAGCCTCAGCCCACAGCGCCAGCGTCCGACCTTGAACAGCGACAGGTATGACCTCTCGCTACCTGGCGCTCTCCAATGCATTTCAATGGAACAATCTTTAAGTATTAATAATTAATTGTTATTATTTATTTATTTTTTTTTTTTAAATGTGAAAAATTCTGTGACCACTTCTGCCATTTTAAAAAATTGTACAGAATTGATATTACAGGTCTGATATTAATGTATTCATATTACTAAATTATTTAAAAAACTTGTTTTTTTTGGTTTCCAAAAATACGGTTGTTTTGGGGTTAAAAAACTACTTTTAACCCATCGCCGCCAGCGCTCTGGGGTTTAAACATGCATTTTACAGCGCAAGAATTTTTTTGAGCGTGATTTTTTAATGAATATGGTGGGAGCCGGTTGCTAGGGCCAGTCGCTATCATGCGCTCCCATACAGCGCGGAACCTGTCAAATAGCGACTCCTCACCCAATATTCAACATTACGACAAAGCGACTGAGTCGCTATCAACAACCGAACAACGGCCAAGCACAGCGACTACTAGCGGGCGCTCTGAAAATGCCGCTACAGTCGCTCAACTGTCGCTACCTGCCGCTATTAATGAATCGGCCTCTAAATCTAATGGCAATAATAAAGCAGCAAGCAGCTTTGCATAGAATATATAAGGTATTTACATATAATAAACATGATACAACACATTTCTATCGCCTATTTATCACTTTTCAATTACGAAAGACCACACCCCAACCTTATCTAACTTATTTCTCCTGTAGTCAAAAGTTATGAGATTTATGAGATAACTGCAACATTTTCTGTAGCTAGAGCTACTAACCTGTGTTGGGTCAAGCCAAGGAATCTGGGGGAGGGCTAGCACATACAGGTGGGTTAGGGCTGGAGGATGATATCCTTAGGGGTATTTCCCAGTGTAAACTTAAAAGCTTAAACCTTAAAAAAAAAAACTATTCCCCAGCATCTAAAATGAATATACTTTTTTGTCACTTACTTATTATTATATTTTTCCCCCACTGGGCTGCAGCTGTGTTCAGGACTCTAGGATACGGGCCCGCCATCTTGCCTCAGAGGCATCACATACTGAGGAGAGGAGGGTGGAGCAAATATGCAGGGGGCGGGTTATAGCTGTGCCTGCTACAGACGCTCATCTGTCGCTACCTGGCAGGTAGGATGATTGTTAAAGTGGGGGAAACATATAAGATAAGCTTTTATTCAGCGTGAAGGTCCGGTTTAAGATTAGTTTTAATTTGGAATATAGATGTACAGCTTTTTGTCACAGAAGGCAGCATGCTCTTTATATACCATTCCTGGAGGTATTGACATTATTCTGTTCCCGCTGTCATTACTCCCTGGATCGTTAATACAGAGGCAATCAGCAGAATATGGCTTCCGCTAATACTCATAATTTATGAATGTATTGCTACAGAAACAGTGCACGAACAAACCGCTTAAACACTAATTGTTTATGCCATTATAATGTGCTTACTAAATTGATGTTATTTGCCAAGAGAGCGGCAATACAATGAGCAAATTGCTGAATGTTTAATTTACAAGGCCTTCGAATAACGCAGGTAACAAAATACAGACAATGCTTCTGAAGGAAAGGTAAAGACATTAGCGTGTGCATCCAGGGCATTCGTGTGCCTGTGACCTAAATGTCGCCCCAGATACTGAAATGATACAAAAGCATAGAAGCTGGAAGGGCATTAACTAAAAAAAATAGACGGCTTAAAGAAGGAGTCATTATGTCTCTTAGGAGTTTAAGCATTTTGTACAAATGAAACATTAGATTGTCAATAGCCGTATACTTGTTATAAATCCCTTTGAAATATTTTTGTATGAAAAGAAAACCCAACTCTACATTATAGTTTAGAAATAAAACATTTTTTTTTAGTTTTTATCTATTTAGAGGCTGATTCATCATTAGCGGCAGGTAGCGACAGATGAGCGTCTGTAGCAGGCATTTTCAGAGCGCCCGCTAGTAGTCGCAGTGCTCGGCCGTGAGTCGCTACTTTATAGCGACGGGGAGGCCGATTCATTAATGGCGCCAGGTAGCGACAGATGAGCGTCTGTAGCAGGCATTTTCAGAGCGCCCGCTAGTAGTCGCAGTGTTCGGCCGCGGGCCGCTACTTTGTAGCGACCCAGTCGCTGTTCAGTAATGTTGAATACATTGTGAGGAGTCGCTATTTGACCAGTACAGCGCTGTATGGGAGCGCATGTTAGCGACTGCTCATAGCGACCGACTCACACCATATTCAGCAAAAAATCAGCCTCACAAATCTCTGGCGCTGAAAAATGCTTGTTTGTAGCCCACAGCGCTGGAGGCGGTGTGTTTAAAGTGTGTTTTCAAGCATCTATCCACTAGTAACAAAGTGAAAACATATGGAATTACATTGTAACAACATTGTAACATGAACACTTTAATGGCAGACCTGTAATGTCATTTTTGAGGAAATATTTAAAAAATGAAAAAATTATGAAAAAAATGCTTTTTCAATGCCAGAAGAGGTCACAGAATTATTTGTGATTTTTTTGAAAAAAAAAAAAAACCCGTTTAAAGAGAAGAAAAGTATCGTCCATTGAAATGTATGGGAGAGCGTCAAGTAGCGAGAGGTCATACCTGGCGCTGTGCAAGGCTGAACGCTGGCGCTGTTCGCTGAGGCTGTGAAAATGATAAATCAGACGCTACATGGCTATTCCAGTCGCTAAACAGATTCTGGTTGATAAATGTGTAATTGCGCGCCGTGTCCGGCGTTGACCAATCTGTCACTACCTCTCATTAACCAGGCGCTACCTGACGCTATCCCTTCTTAAATAAGGGTCGGGGAGGCCGATTCATTAACAGCGGCAGGTAGCGACAGTTGAGCGACTGTAGCGGCATTTTCAGAGCGCCGGCTAGTAGTCGCTGTGCTTGGCCGTTGTTCGGTAGTTGATAGCAACTCAGGTTTGCCGTAATGTTGAATATTGGGGGAGGAGTCGCTATTTGACAGGTTCCGCGATGTATGGGAGCGCATGATAGCGACTGGTCAGAGCGACCGGCTCCCACCAAATTCATTAACAAATCACGCTCAAAAAACCCCAGAGCGCTGGCGGCGATGGGTTAAAAGAAGTTTTTTAACCACCAAACAACAATAATTTTGGCTCACTCACGTGATTTTTTGATGAATATGGTGGAAGCCGGTCGCTCTGACCAGTCGCTATCATACGCACCCATACATCGCGGAACCTGTCAAATAGCGACTCGTAACCTTGTATTCAACATTACGCCACACCGACTGAGTTGCTGTCAACAACCGAAAAACAACGGCCAAGCACAGCGACTACTAGCGGGCGCTGTGAAAATACTGCTACAGTCGCTCAACTGTCGCTACCTGCCGCTATTAATGAATCAGCCTCTTTGTTTTGCTTAATCACGTGGACTGTCAGTCACTTTATATTTAGCTACAATCTTCCTGGATATTTGTCTTAGGAGTTCTTTAAAGTTTTCTCTGGCCGTTTTTTCCCCTCTCTTTCCCTTGCAAACACTATGTTATTATTTGAAACACTCTTTTTAGATGTTACAATTATGTGAGATGTAGAAGGTGGTGGTGACATTTATAATGACATTTCCGCACGAAGCTTTTTTTCTGCAGAATTTAAGTTACAAGTCAGCAAGCGCCTTGGCCATGACCTAGAGGGTTGCGCACATTATGATACATGGGTATGGCGGACCTTTGGTCACTTGTCATGACCCCCCTTTCTCCTCTATGAATGTGATCTCATTGAAATTATACACTACAGTAAATTATTTCCCGTAATCTTCTTCTGCTGCTGCTACTGCTTAAAAAGTATTCTTTGCATAAAAATCTTTACTACTTTTTTTTTGCTTAAAGGCTTGCATCTAAACCAGGGGTATGCGTATCCCAGAGGTACATAAAAAACATCAAGTCTGTACCTCCAAGGCCAAATCCAATATGGTGGCCACCTGTATTGAGAAGTAATATCAAGGTATTTGGTAGGTGCATAATACAGCTATTACAATCTAGAACCTCTATTTTACAAATCAGCCCATCTTGAAGAAACACTTTCAATTGGAGCAAAACACATCTTGGTCAGCCCTGGAAAGACTCAGGGGCCACGTGATTCTCTCCCCGGGGTATGCCGGCCTAAAATTACAATGGGAAAGACTAGATTCTATAAAATAAAACAGATAACCTTCTCATTAAAGAGTGTTGGACAAATGTATAAAGATATGGTGGTTTTTCAATGCATTTTGTGTAAGAGTGTCCCCTATAGTTTGGCCTAACTAATACCCCCGGGTATTGTTCGGCATAGGCCAATTTAAACCCTGGGGTATACTCTGGCCTAGGCCCAACAAAGGGACAGTCCTGGCAAATGGTTAAATTAGCTTGCATGCTGCTCACCTTATGTTGTGTCTTTCATTCAGTTGCACTTTGCAATTCCTAAATCAGGAGACTTCAAGGAGAGGTGGTTAAGTGGACCTCAAGTCATTTTTTACTTTAAGCTAAAAAAAAGTCCAGTTTAACTGAGATACTGTATTTGTTACACACACGCCACTTCTGATCATCAGTGGGGTACATGTAGTGGATTCTTCTGGGCCCTGGGGTGTTTGGATGTGCATTCAACTCAATCACTTTTTAGGGCATGAAAGAGTTAACAGGCATTGCTGTCTTGCTGCATTCAAACACTTTATTAAGCATAACCGTATCCAAACTCACTGCAGGTTCAGTACAGCTGGGTGTCACTTATGGTAGCCTCTCACTGATGTTGCAATACAGGGCAACAGTCACACAAGTACCTGTGTCAGGGAAATAGTCACACAAGTACCTGCGTCAGGGAAACAGTCACACAAGTACCTGCGTCAGGGAAACAGTCACGCAAGTACCTGTGTCAGGGCAACAGTTACACAAGTACCTGTGTCAGGGCAACAGTCACGCAAGTACCTGTGTCAGGGCAACAGTCACGCAAGTACCTGTGTCAGGGCAACAGTCACACAAGTACCTGTGTCAGGCCAACAGTCACACAAGTACCTGCGTCAGGGCAACAGTCACACAAGTACCTGCGTCAGGGCAACAGTTACACAAGTACCTGCGTCAGGGCAACAGTTACACAAGTACCTGCGTCAGGGCAACAGTCACACAAGTACCTGCGTCAGGGCAACAGTTACACAAGTTCCTGTGTCAGGGCAACAGTTACACAAGTACCTGCGTCAGGGCAACAGTCACACAGGTACCTGCGTCAGGGCAACAGTTACACAAGTACCTGCGTCAGGGCAACAGTTACACAAGTACCTGCGTCAGGGCAACAGTCACACAAGTACCTGCGTCAGGGCAACAGTTACACAAATACCTGCGTCAGGGCAACAGTTACACAAGTACCTGCGTCAGGGCAACAGTCACGCAAGTACCTGTGTCAGGGCAACAGTCACACAAGTACCTGTGTCAGGGCAACAGTCACACAAGTACCTGTGTCAGGGCAACAGTCACACAAGTACCTGTGTCAGGGCAACAGTCACACAAGTACCTGTGTCAGGGCAACAGTCACGCAAGTACCTGTGTCAGGGCAACAGTCACGCAAGTACCTGTGTCAGGGCAACAGTCACGCAAGTACCTGTGTCAGGGCAACAGTCACACAAGTACCTGTGTCAGGCCAACAGTCACACAAGTACCTGCGTCAGGGCAACAGTCACACAAGTACCTGTGTCAGGGCAACAGTCACGCAAGTACCTGTGTCAGGGCAACAGTCACGCAAGTACCTGTGTCAGGGCAACAGTCACACAAGTACCTGTGTCAGGGCAACAGTCACGCAAGTACCTGTGTCAGGGCAACAGTCACGCAAGTACCTGTGTCAGGGCAACAGTCACACAAGTACCTGTGTCAGGCCAACAGTCACACAAGTACCTGTGTCAGGGCAACAGTCACACAAGTACCTGTGTCAGGGCAACAGTCACGCAAGTACCTGTGTCAGGGCAACAGTCACGCAAGTACCTGTGTCAGGGCAACAGTCACACAAGTACCTGTGTCAGGGCAACAGTCACACAAGTACCTGTGTCAGGGCAACAGTCACGCAAGTACCTGTGTCAGGGCAACAGTCACGCAAGTACCTGTGTCAGGGCAACAGTCACACAAGTACCTGTGTCAGGCCAACAGTCACACAAGTACCTGCGTCAGGGCAACAGTCACACAAGTACCTGCGTCAGGGCAACAGTTACACAAGTACCTGCGTCAGGGAAACAGTCACGCAAGTACCTGTGTCAGGGCAACAGTCGCACAAGTACCTGCGTCAGGGCAACAGTCGCACAAGTACCTGCATCAGGACAACAGTCGCACAAGTACCTGCGTCAGGGCAATAGTTACACAAGTACCTGCGTCAGGGCAACAGTTACACAAGTACCTGCGTCAGGGCAATAGTTACACAAGTACCTGCGTCAGGACAACAGTCGCACAAGTACCTGCGTCAGGACAACAGTCGCACAAGTACCTGCGTCAGGACAACAGTCGCACAAGTACCTGCGTCAGGGCAATAGTTACACAAGTACCTGCGTCAGGGAAACAGTCACACAAGTACCTGCGTCAGGGAAACAGTCACGCAAGTACCTGTGTCAGGGCAACAGTCGCACAAGTACCTGCATCAGGGCAACAGTTACACAAGTACCTGCGTCAGGGCAACAGTTACACAAGTACCTGCGTCAGGGCAACAGTTACACAAGTACCTGTGTCAGGGAAACAGTCACGCAAGTACCTGTGTCAGGGCAACAGTCGCACAAGTACCTGCGTCAGGGCAACAGTTACACAAGTACCTGCGTCAGGGCAACAGTTACACAAGTACCTGCGTCAGGGCAACAGTTACACAAGTACCTGCGACAGGGCAACAGTTACACAAGTACCTGCGTCAGGGCAACAGTCGCACAAGTACCTGCGTCAGGGCAACAGTCGCACAAGTACCTGCGTCAGGGCAACAGTCGACAAGTACCTGCGTCAGGGCAACAGTCGCACAAGTACCTGCGTCAGGGCAACAGTCACTCAAGTACCTGCGTCAGGGCAACAGTCGCACAAGTACCTGCGTCAGGGCAACAGTCGCACAAGTACCTGGGTCCTCAGTGGTGATTCCCTGGCTCTTATCCACCCAGTTCCTCCTCAGATTCCTTTATATCACAGCTGGATCTCTGGTGCTGATAGCACTGATCCTCTTCGTGTCCTCCTCAGGTTTCCCGCATCTGCCTCCTGTATGCATCTAGGCTTCCAGCTACTGTACCTACATAAGTTATAAAACTGTTGTAGTTTATCTTTTCTCTCCAGCTGAACTTCACTAACTATAAGCTAAATTCCTACATTTATAACATCTGTTACCCTGACCTTTGCTATAATGCTGATCCATCAGAATAAGCCTCACATGGCTTATATGGCTCTGATGCCTTGTCCATGTAAGCATCTAGAGGAGCATCTAATACTACTTAAAGCGGACCAAAACCCACTGAACTTGTGAAATACATTTGACCAAAGCCCCTGTCAATACTTTCTTCTTAGGGTGTAGAACTAAAAATGGATATTTTCACTTATCAAATCACCCTGAAACACTGTTTATTGCTCTCCCTCTCTGTAAGATTCCAAGTGATCAGTCATTGCATGTGTGGCATCATTGCCACACACAGCAGTTGAAATAAATGGAGAAGGTGGAGCTTTACAGCTGAAACAGATGCCATTATCTGGGATTAGAATGAAACAAAAGCAGCAAAATTAGGCATAAATTACTATTCGTGGGTGGAGCAATTCAGGGTATGCTAGTTGAAAATGTGGGTTTTGGTCCGCTTCAATTATTTTACCCCCTTGTTTTGTCTATGTTTTGCCTTTTTGATTAAAGGGTGTTTGAGCAGACTACTACTGCTACTAACCCTTACTGCCCCCTAACCCTGTGTGCCAGGACCCCACACAGTGTGCATCTGCTAACGGAGACACATTTTTGGATGTTTTCCAAGTTTTTTCTATTTTACTAGGACATTTAGAGAGTTAATGACTTGTTATGTGCTCGATGTTTCCTAAAGCACATCACATCCCATGCAGGTTACTACCATAGTCCAATATTTCTGCTCTAGTCTTTAGTCCATTGTCTTGCTCCCCCCTTTGTTGTTGTCTACTCCAACTTCAGAGTGGTGACACTATTTGACAACATTGGTCCCACTATCTTAGGTTCTTGACAGCTCAATTTTCCCGTCCCCTCTGTAGCTGACTCTATGAAGTGTGGTTACATCCATCTAGCACCTCCTTGATTGCTATATATTGACTGGATGGGCACATCCTATCTTCCTTTTTGCTGTCTGCAGCTTTGGATGACCATGACATTTTACCTGGGACATTAAGCCTCCTATCTCTCCTTTTAGCATTATCCATCTGAGGATCCTCTTCATGTCATGTGCCATTTCTGACCGCAAATTCAATAATTACCATGATCTATCTCCTACATTTGTTGTCTCACCAAACTTTAGAATAATGGTGACACTATGTGCCAACATTGGTCCCACTGCATCAGACACGTTCTTGACACCTTAATTGCCCCAACCCAGTTCTGGCTGACTCTGCAGCTTTGGATTGCGTTGGAATCTTACCTGAGACATTGACTCCATTTTAGCTTAATCCATCTGAAGTTCCTCTTCTCGCCATGCACCATTTCTGACACTTTTCTAAAGCATCATCAATGACCAAAATCATTGGTTTAAACAATCTGAGATATTTCAGCAGGCCATAAATTGGACTATTCATGCTCAGTCTGGCATTTTCTGCCTTCTTGACAAAAATTTTAGACGCAAAAAGGGAAAAGGAACTCACTTTATGATTTTGTCAAGATTTAGTGAAATTAATAAATGATAAATCTTCCTTTGCCGGATCATAAATGCGACTGGCGACACGCATTAGTACATGAGAAATGGGTGCAGCTGACTCCTCTGCTCACCGGCTACGTAAATATTGAGAGCATAAGTGCTGAGCGTTAGGATATTGCTTATATTAGCGGCTTTCCCTGGAAAAGGTGATTAACACTCTCATTGTTTCATTCATTATTATCTTACTCCAGCAGAGCTACCTATTAATTTCACAAGTTCACAGATATTCGGCCATTAGAACAATTGACACGGAGCAAGCGTGAAATGTATGACACTAATTAAGTCAGATTTCCAAACCACAAATAGGTTTTTCATGAGTAATGAAGACTGACCAGCTGAGCGGAGGAACCTCTCTTCAGCTAACAGTCATAAACACTTCCTTGCAAGTTGTATTAAATCAAAATAGGATTCATTAGGAAAGCCAGCATATCACAGACCTGTGAAGAAAAGCGCCATTGACCGCATAATGCAGACAAAGGAGAGAAATGTTCTCATGTCATTGTATTACAGCCAATGAGGCTTTTGTTTTAATAGACTGTTTGGATTTTTTTTTTCATCTGGGTGCTTAAAGGGCATACAGAGGACACTGCTCTAGCTCAATCCCAACTGTCAGTCATTCACAGATCACTACTCTGGCTATCCAAGTCTATGGGGGAAGAATTCAGGTTGTGTGTTGGTCTTTTGAACAAACTAAAACAGTAAAATGCCTTCACATTGCTTGGGAAGACCTAATATTTCAGGAACAGTATGCACATTTTGCAAAAAGGCCCTGTTCAGCTAAACAATGCATTTTAATGTAAAATGAAAATGTAAAAACAATGTAGTTAAAAGGCAACACAACAGATTGTAAAGTCATTGTCCATGCATGAAAATAAAAACTGCTGTATTCACCTTTTATCCCCCCATAGGCTCCTAGTCTGGTGCTCTGATGTTCATCTGATCACCCAATCCAAGTCCCGCTCCACTCGTCCAGACCAGATCCAGTGCTTGGATGATGGACTGCCCCCTAATATCCATCATGGATACTATGGCATGCCCCCTGTCAAAACACCTCTCCATTGTGGGAGGGAGGCTGGCACAGGTCTTATATTGGCCTATCAGATGAGTGTCAGACTCAGAGTGGTTGCCTGGTGATTATAGCATTTTTTTATTTTCATGTCTGAACAATGAATTTATCAATGTGGAATATTGCAAACTTTGGTTATAAACGCGAACAAAAATAACAATTCTTTTATGGTTTTAATCACTTGGTTCTAGAATGTACCAATATAGGGCCCAAATGCACCCACATTGTCTGCCTTCTGCCAATCAAGATGGCAACTTTTCAAACGTACACAATCCATTTATGTATAAAATTGCCTAAAGACATCTTATATAGGAGCCTTACAAATATAGGAGCCTTACTCCTACTGTGGGAACTTACTGTGTGATATCGGTATATCTAACCCTGCACATTCTTATGCAATTCTGTTCCACTTAAATGATTTCAATGTGTTCAAAGAAGCAATTCCAAATGAAACCATAAACAGCAGCAAAAACATGCTATGAATAGAGAGACTAAGAGGCCGATTCATTAACAGCGGCATTTAGCGACAGTTGAGCGACTGTAGCGGCATTTTCAGAGCGCCCGCTAGTAGTTGCTGTGCTTGGCCGTTGTTCGGTAGTTGATAGCGACTCAGTCGGTTTGCCGTAATGTTGAATATTGGGTGAGGAGTCGCTATTTGACAGGTTCCGCACTGTATGGGAGCGCATGATAGTGACTGGCCATAGCGACCAGCTTCCACCATATTCATTAACAAATCACGCTCCAAAAATTCTGGCGCTGTAAAATGCATGTTTAAACCCCAGAGCGCTGGCGGCGATGGGTTAAAAGTAGTTTTTTAACCCCCAAACAACCATATTTTTGGAAACCAAAAAAAACAAGTTTTTAAAATAATTTAGTAATATGAATACATTAATATCAGACCTGTAATATCAATTCTGTACAATTTTTTTTTTCTTTTTTTTTACCTTAAAAAAATTATTTAAAATGGCAGAAGTGGTCACAGAATTTTTCACATAAAAAAAAAAAAAAAATCATAACAATTAATTATGAATATTTAAAGATTGTTCCATTGAAATGCATTGGAGAGCGCCAGGTAGTGAGAGGTCATACCTGTCGCTGTTCAAGGTCGGATGCTGGTGCTGTGGGCTGAGGCTGGAATAATGATGAATAAGTCGCTATATGGCGCTATCTCAGTCGCTAAGCAGGATTGGCTTGATAAATGTGTGATTGTGGTGGGGAGCCGGCGTTCTCGTGGCGGGGCCCGTCATTACTGGCCGCTCACCAGTCGCTACCTGACGCTATTCCTTCATAAATAAGGGCCTAATTGCCACAGCCTGGGAGATGCCGCTATTGCGGCCAACCCCTGACCTCTTCTACAGTTTCCACCCTTTAATTTCACTGCCGTGTAACTCGAGTTGGCCCATTGTGTTCCTTGGACTTGTACCGTTCACCCTCAATTTGTGCTGCTGTCACCTTCTTAGTTCTCCAGCAAATAGTGACATTTACAGGGTTACAATCTTCCTCCAAGTCAGTTGTTTTTTGTCCCTCTCTAGAAAGACCTTGGTTCTAATGATGTGCCTTAGCTGCTATCGACTGAAATCTTTCTGTGGGCCACCTTTCTGTGTATCCTTTAACAAAATGTATATAGGGCATGATTTATGTTGTTGCCACTGTTGTCTCTCTAATGTGGTGGTCACACGATGTGCAGGTAGTGTAACGGCACGTTCCACCAGCTTATTCCACCTTCCGCCATCGGTAAACTATAACATTTACCAAAAATTAGTGTATGGCGCAAGCTAGTGCAGGGCTGTGACTACAGTTCTTTATGGTTTGCAAGTCAACAGCTCAGTAAATGCCATTTAACATGATTAGGGTGACGTAGGTATGGAAGAAGAGTGATCTTCATGTGTTAAATTTAAATAAATAGAAATAAAATTACTTTTTTTAAGTGTACCTGCTAGGGAACTGTTATAAAACAAATAAGGTAAATAGGAGAATCATGAGGAAAAGCCACCATTGATTCCTATGGCCTGCTCCAGTGAAACTAGATTAGACTGGTCTCAAGAATAAATAGAAAAAATAGCAAATTCCTTCCCTGACACCTATTTGATGTTCATTAGCGTATGCTGTTTGACTGGGCTTAGCACTATACAGATGTTGCAGAATAGCATGCAGATGCTGCACTTCAAAGCAGTGGCCATCTTGCTCTGTGTAAGAAAAAGGGGGCGGCATTTCTGTAATGCTGCACACACACTGAATCAACAGCTTCTGAAGGAAATGAATGTTTTTGAGTGAGGGAAGAGATGTAACTATGTATTTTTAGGAGTTGACTGCCACACATCATTTAAACAGTTGAAACAATGTACAGCGAAAACAATAGAGTCATTACTGCTTTAGAAAGTATCTCAGCTTATTACAATAGAAACAATCAAAAGATATGAACTTCCCTTTTGGCTTAAATAATGTAACACAATGGACCTTTCAGCAGGAAGCTAACATACTTTTCAGGATGACTCGTCTTGTTTGTTACAGTCACAGCAGAAGGGAGAACTTTGTCGCCTCTATATCTAGGAGCTCAGTAATGACACATGTGGTGGCTTGCTACTTTTGGCTAGAGATAAGGGATGATTGCACAGAGATTTAGGGCAATTTTGACCATAGCATTTTGTTTTTCAAAAGCCGGGCTGTCAGGTGTGTAGCAAGATGGCCACTGAGTTAGTTAGATTTGGTTGTAGCACACTGAAAATAGGTAGCTTCAAAAGAGGAAAATGTAGATCAGCAGATCTGGGTTCAACCACCTCAATAGTGCCCTCTGCTTTTTGGACACTGGTACATATGTCAAAAAATATAAACTATGAGGTAATGAACACCATAAACAAGGTTATGCATGATAACACATGATTTTAATGTTTATGGGTCGTGAAAACAGATGTGCAAGCTATATACAGTGAAACATATAGGTTCTATGACAACCAAGTATATATACAGAAAATGGAGGGCATAATACCCATAGGGCAATTGTCAGAAAGCAAGACAAGATACAAAATCAAGTAGCACTTAGAAATAAAGGAAGCCCTGTTAGTGCTGCCTTCCAGACATAGAGCACCAAAGTATCAAGGTAACAAATGCATAACAAGCAAAATAAACAGATAAGTCAGTACAAATGCTTACAGGCTGATCGCAGGTCGTCCAAATGTTTGTTTATGGTGTTCAATACCTCATAGTTTATATTTTTTAGCAAGATGGCCACTCCCATTCAGTTCAGGAGCACAGCACCTGTATGCTATTCCACATTATCTGTATAGGGTTAAGCCCTCTCAAATAGCTTACATCACTGATTTCACTGAGGTGAGATTTAGGGGAGCAATTTACTGAGTTGGTTTTAAGCTGGCAGAAACTGGTGGATGTATGAATATTCAGCCCAAATATCCTTGTAACAATGTAAAGCTTTCTAACTTAAAAACTACAAAATGGCTGGTACTGAATTTTGAATAAAGGCGATAGAAAAGCAATGTTTAACTGTCAGATAATTCAAGATCATTTCATAGATTGATTATATTTTTTGGTCGCACCAAGCTATTCAAATAAAGTGAAGCAACTGTAATAAAACTCAATTTTCTTCAACGCTGATTAGTTTTTGACATTCATGGTACTGTGCTGCTAAGCAAATAATTACCTACTAGATCTGACATAACAGTCTTTCTCTGTAGACCTCTGTTAGGAAGGTGAGGTTTGGGGATTTTTAAGTACTGAGGAAAAATATAAAGTCTGAACAAGGAATCCTGATTAATGGATAATTTTAAAGAAAATAATTTCAGTTTTTGACAGTGGTGTATCAGAATGTCAATGTAAAGTGGAGCTAAACCCATCTTTTGCCTCCTCCACCCCATGGCCAATCTGCCACCTACGATCTGCCTCCATTCACAGGAGAACTGGGCCCTGATGGCTGATTTCTACAGGGCTGGGATCTTTAGTGATCCATGAGTAACCCAATCACAGCAGCTCATTTCATTTCAGTGTGGTTTCAGAAAATGTACCTGCTTCCGGGGATTCTCCGCTGTTCACTTTTGGAATTGGAGTGTATGTAGTTTGCCAAAGAGCTAGGACCTTAAAGCAGAACCAAACCCAGGACTTTGGCAATCCAGGGCTTTGTTCATTGCACTGAGTGAATTGGGTACTCCGCTGTGGGTACAGATCATCTCTTCCTGGTCCAATAGTGCATGTGCAGGTTCTCGCCAATCATTCAGCAAACATCATCAATAGGAAGCTCAAGTGGCCGCATCTCCAGTAGCACACATTCTCCCACCCAGCCTATCTGAATAGCTTGGGCAAGAGCACACGCACAGCTCAAAGATGCAAAGGATGCGTCTGCTCCTGCTCCACTGTAGACAGTCAGAGCCGTTTGCTGAATTACATCGTCATGTTCGTCCTGTTCATCGTCATCGTTCCCCCGTTTTTGGGGTAAAGGCCAGTGGCCGGCCCAGCCGGCCTGGGTTTTGTTTCCCTTTAGGTGACCTGTGAATCAGCCAATCACAACAGCAGCTGCTGCAATAGAGTGACTTGTGGGTCACTGATGGAGAATCCTGGGGAGAAGGTATGTTTTGTAAGCAGGGGAGCAGGGGGAAGATGGGATTTTATTAAGGTATACCCAGACTTTACATCCACTTATAGCAGAACAAAACCCAGGATCTTGCAACCCTCTCCCAGATTGTGTCTCTCTGGCAGCATCCATGCACTGTGCACTTGTCTTACCAAGCAGAACTGAATGGCTACTGATGGCTGCACACTGCCCTGACAGAGCTGGGATGCTGCCTGTATTGTTTCCCTTCAAAAGGTGGCACATCGCTGTGGAACATATGTGAGATGGTTTTCTCATATGGGTTCTTGTTTGGGCACATTTCCTTTTTTTTAAAATAATGTATATAATTTACTTGATAATATAATATAAATGGCTTGATAAATGCTGTGTATGTAATTATAACTCTATAATTTTGTGTTTATAGATATATACTTTTTGGCATTTGTTTTTGGCCATTCATCACTTATATACTTATATAAAAATATAATATTATATATTATTTAATTACTGGTGCTTACTGTTAAATATTGTGGCTAGCCGCCCCCTTAATCTATATGGATCGCTTTTAATTTGTTTTAACATGTTGGTGCTTATTAAATTAATACATTTTGATATTCGTATGAGATTTCTTAGTAATTTATGTCATATTAATGACTAAGGGCTTGATTTATCAAGTACTTCTACCAGACAATACCATTTCTGTGCAAAATATAATTTATATTTTTTTTAGCAAGTTGCTGCATCACTAATGTTTTAGTAAATATGTTTCCTGCAGTGCAGCAACATGGAGCAGTGTAAAAAATAAATGTATATATTAGATTTTGCACTACTCTAATTTGCACTAATGTCGCATTTAGAGATGAGCGAACTTCTTGAAAGTTCGATTCGGGCGATTCGCCAAATTTCCCCAAGAAATTCGGGTTCGCCCGAATCGAACTTTCACGAATCGCTCATCTGAAAAAAAAAATGCCGGCATGGTGGGAGCGGGCAGGCCGGCTACGCTGTCAGCGGGCCGGCTTCGGCCTGCCCGCTCCCACCATGCCGGCATTTTTATTTTTTTTTTATTTCAGGGAAAATTCGATCGTCACGAACCAAAAAAAATTCGGGTTCGTGCCGAATCGAATTTTCCCTGAAATTCGGAGCGAATTCCGGTTCGTCCGAACCGGTTCGCTCATCCCTAGTCGCATTGTCTGGCAGAAGTGCTTGATAAATCAGACCGATAATATTTAAGATGACATTACAGCTAGTAGATATTGTTTGATCATTTCTGATCTATTTTTTTGTGCACCCACCAGCAGCCATACAAGTCTGCCTGGCGTATTTAGTGGGTGATTTCTCAAAGCAAGGCGGGGGCTTTCACCTGGCCCTGGCATCTTTTAGACAATACAGTTGGGATTGGAGGGTGTTGGCCCACCTTAGTGCTCATTTTTACTATTTGTGGCAGTAGTTATTAGACCTACAATTACTTGTTTGGTAACCAAAGTTTCTGTTGGTCATTGGCTTTCATGGTAGTAAACGTAATGGGTTTTGGTTATTGTTTTTAACTACGTGGGTCTTTGTCTTTGGGACAGTTAGATCCATGACTACTTTTCTACACTTTAGTTTGGCTTATTCCATAACTTTGTGCTACTGGGCCTAAAATAATTCCCGTTACACCCTGGTAGGTCTTGTAAGTCTTGAGTATTTTATGTTAAAACTTGGGGCAACCAGCTAAGCAGCTGCTTGTTTAACGGTGAACCATTAAAAATAAGAACAGCAGGTAGCTATGGGCAAAAAAATGTAATGTAATAAAACAAAGCATTGTGCATTTGGAGTAAAAATAAAGCTTTGTGCGAGGTCATACCCTTACCTAGCATAATGTATAGTATGTTTCTTAATATTGGGAATTTTATATAGCCTGAAAACAACACGGAAACCAGTGTAAGTCCCCAAAGAGAACATTAATGGCAGCATCTTTCTTTACAAGATGCTGTCAGCTTCCATAACGGCTGAGTTCCATCTAGAAAAAAATCACATAAAAAGCTGAAAAATGCTACTTTTTCGTAGACACAGCTAAGGAAGCCTGTTATGGAGAATAATAAAGAACAACTTGAACACTTCCGCCTTTGATTTGCTCTTGATACGGCATGTTCTGTCATTTGCTACATATAACAATGCTTGAAGACTATTCCTGCACTTTCACAGAACACATCTCAAAGATCTAAATTCCATCTCTGTAATGGATGCCTATTACCAGGGCTATTTTGTGCTCTAATTATGTTTTGGATACTTCTATAGTACACTATACATTTTTATCTCCAACTGCAGAACTCGATAAGCAGCAATTGGGATTTTTTAAAATGACTTTGCAGGTTGAACAGAGATCAGATGAAACTGACTCGGGATGCTCATGGCAAAGGCTCCTCCGAAACAAAGAAAGCAGAATGATCAATGTATTTTTGATTGTGTTTTTTTATTATTTTTATTTTCATTACAATAAAATACTCAAAGCACACAATAAAATACTCAAAGCACAGCGTTAATAGGGAGACACAGGTTACGGTGACTTTCTGGTATATATTGCTTTCTATGCCCAACAGAAAAGAAAAAAAATGACACTGTATTTTATAAACCTACCAATACCAGAGAACAAGCACCCCAGTGCTGTACAGACATGGTGTCCTCTTTCATTTGCTGGGACCCCAGGATGCACACTATATTGCAATGAATAGAGTGGGTGTGTGGAAGGGTGTGATTCCACCTGGGGAAACTGAAAATCATGCTTCAGTATCAATATATATATATATATATATATATATATATATATATATATTTGCCCAAACAATCTCTATAAAGATGAACAATCAGTTCCTAAGCTGGGCCTGGAGCATTTTAGATGATTCCCTGTCCCTGGGGCATCCCAATGTGGGATTCCCTGCTGTGTGAATTCCCCTGATTGCTGTAAAACTCACCTCACTGGTGAGGCCTGTGGGCTGGAGGAGAGGTAAGTGAGCTAGGTGAGCACCAGGGTTTCACACAGCAGGGCACCACATAACAGGGTGCCTCAGGTGGAAGGACCACAACCCGGTATAGTGAAAATCCCAGGCTTTGGTCCACATTAATACCACTCATCACCAATATTTTCACCCAATTGTACCCAATTTGACAAGTAAAAATCAGTTAGTTCCGATGTGTCTGCCATTTGTTGTTTTATTTATCCCCTCGTCCAAATAGTTATCGGTGACTGTGCCGGTTTATAGTGTAAGTTAAAAACCTATAGACCGCAATGGACAGAACTGTACTGACATGTTTTCTGCTTATAAATAATATTAAACACAATTATTTGTACAGAACCTGCTTGGTGACTTGTAATGAATGTAAACCCAGGACTTAGATGTTTACAAATATTTACAGTATTTGCTTGTAAAATCTTTTGTTTTGGCTGTTGTTATCAATGTGTGCTTTGTAAATATAAAAAGACACTGGCACTCCAAGGTGGACGCGTATGCTATCAAAATGACGCTAAATGCCTCTCTTTGTAAATGAGGCTCTTCACTACGGCCCATTGTTTAGACGTTCTCTCCACCTCAACACAGAGTGGAAAAATATAGATATATTTAGTCATGGTTACCGTATTTTTCGCCCTATAAGACGCACCTGCCCATAAGACGCACCTAGGATTTGGGGGAGGAAAATAAGTAAAAAAAATATTTTAAACCAAAAACGCACCATTACAGACAGTGTGGCATTCCCCCTATCCCATTCTCATAGGCCATGTGGGATGCCCCCATTCCATAGACAGTGTAGCATGCCCCCATCCCATTCCCCATATACCAGTGTGGCATTCTCCCCCCTCCCATTCCCCGTATACCGAGTGTGGCATCTCCCCCCATTAGTATAGGCTGTGGGGCATCCCCCTCCCCCCATTAGTATTGGCTGTGTGGCATCCCCCTCCCCCCATTAGTATAGGCTGTGGGGCATCCCCCTCCCCCCATTAGTATTGGCTGTGTGGCATCCCCCCTCCCCCCATTAGTATAGGCTGTGGGGCATCCCCCTCCCCCCATTAGTATTGGCTGTGTGGCATCCCCCTCCCCCCATTAGTATAGGCTGTGGGGCATCCCCCTCCCCCCATTAGTATTGGCTGTGGGGCAACCCCCTCCCCCCATTAGTATAGGCTGTGGGGCATCCCCCTCCCCCCATTAGTATTGGCTGTGTGGCATCCCCCTCCCCCCATTAGTATAGGCTGTGGGGCATCCCCCTCCCCCCATTAGTATAGGCTGTGGGGCATCCCCCTCCCCCCATTAGTATTGGCTGTGTGGCATCCCCCTCCCCCCATTAGTATAGGCTGTGGGGCATCCCCCTCCCCCCATTAGTATTGGCTGTGTGGCATCCCCCTCCCCCCATTAGTATAGGCTGTGGGGCATCCCCCTCCCCCCATTAGTATTGGCTGTGTGGCATCCCCCCTCCCCCCATTAGTATAGGCTGTGGGGCATCCCCCTCCCCCCATTAGTATTGGCTGTGTGGCATCCCCCTCCCCCCATTAGTATAGGCTGTGGGGCATCCCCCTCCCCCCATTAGTATTGGCTGTGGGGCAACCCCCTCCCCCCATTAGTATAGGCTGTGGGGCATCCCCCTCCCCCATTAGTATTGGCTGTGTGGCATCCCCCTCCCCCCATTAGTATTGGCTGTGTGGCATCCCCCCTCCCCCCCATTAGTATAGGCTGTGGGGCATCCCCCTCCCCCCATTAGTATTGGCTGTGTGGCATCCCCCTCCCCCCATTAGTATAGGCTGTGGGGCATCCCCCTCCCCCCATTAGTATTGGCTGTGGGGCAACCCCCTCCCCCCATTAGTATAGGCTGTGGGGCATCCCCCTCCCCCCATTAGTATTGGCTGTGTGGCATCCCCCTCCCCCCATTAGTATAGGCTGTGGGGCATCCCCCTCCCCCCATTAGTATAGGCTGTGGGGCATCCCCCTCCCCCCATTAGTATTGGCTGTGTGGCATCCCCCTCCCCCCATTAGTATAGGCTGTGGGGCATCCCCCTCCCCCCATTAGTATTGGCTGTGTGGCATCCCCCTCCCCCCATTAGTATAGGCTGTGGGGCATCCCCCTCCCCCCATTAGTATTGGCTGTGTGGCATCCCCCCTCCCCCCATTAGTATAGGCTGTGGGGCATCCCCCTCCCCCCATTAGTATTGGCTGTGTGGCATCCCCCTCCCCCCATTAGTATAGGCTGTGGGGCATCCCCCTCCCCCCATTAGTATTGGCTGTGGGGCAACCCCCTCCCCCCATTAGTATAGGCTGTGGGGCATCCCCCTCCCCCCATTAGTATTGGCTGTGTGGCATCCCCCTCCCCCCATTAGTATAGGCTGTGGGGCATCCCCCTCCCCCCATTAGTATAGGCTGTGGGGCATCCCCCTCCCCCCATTAGTATTGGCTGTGTGGCATCCCCCTCCCCCCATTAGTATAGGCTGTGGGGCATCCCCCTCCCCCCATTAGTATTGGCTGTGTGGCATCCACCCTCCCCCATTAGTATTGGCTGTGTGGCATCCCCCTCCCCCCATTAGTATAGGCTGTGTTCATCCCCCCTCCCCCCATTAGTATTGCCTGTGTGGCACCCCCCTCTCCCCCCAGTCGGCATAAGTAAAGAAAAAAAAAAGTAAAACTCACCTCTCCGCTGACATCGCTCCGTTGAGCGGCCGGCTCCGTGAATGGGGTGGGCGTAGCCTGTGCCGTGTCAGCGTCGATGCAGGCCACGCCCACCCTATTCACGGAGACGGCCAGTAAGAAGCAGGGGCGGGCTCTGTCCCGGCCCTGCCGCTGCGATCGCTGTCTTTTACCGGCAGCGATGACAGCGGCGGGACCAGAGACAGCGCCCCCGCCGCTCCTCCAACTGCTGCCTCTTCCTGGGCACATGCGAGCACCCAGGTCAGGGCAGTGGTTGGTCCCGCTTCCGTGACCTGGGTGCTCGCATGTGCCCCAGGCGGAAGAGGCAGCAGTTGGAGGAGCGGCGGGGGCCCTGTCTCTGGTCCCGCCGGGACAGAGCCCCCTCCGCTACTCTGGGTGTGACAGGCAACGGGGGAGCGCCAAGAACAGGTGAGTTTTTTTTTTTTTAATTTTTTTTTTACATTACATTTACATTCGACCGATAAGGCACACGGACATATTTACATTTCCACTTTTGGGGAAAAATAAGTGTGTCTTATAGGGCGAAAAATACGGTATTTGACAGGTTCTGTATGTACAGAAGCATCCAACAGGGTAGAAAAATGACCAGACATTTGACCTGTAAATAACAAGTTGTTGACTTGTTAGGTGGAGGACTTGGTTGCCTGGATGGTTTGCTTTGATTAATCATGAAAATCACATTTTGCATCTTAAAAAAAACCTGTTTGCATGAGATTATTGTAATCCTAAATTAGGAGATCATCTGAATTTCTGGCTGTGAAAGGCAGGGAGACGATGAATAAATAATGAATTAATTTGCCTACTGAATGGCGTCCAAACAGTGCAAATGTTCAAACAGAATGTTGTTTTGGCAATTCCGTTCAATGTCATTATCATTACAGAATTGGATTCAAGTTCCGTACACCTTAATCTATAAATTGCTAAGTGAAGTAATTTGTACAGTAATTGTTTAGTCTAGGATTTGCTGTTATACATAAGGTTTAAATAATGTAATAACCACATGCACTGAAGCTAAACTGTTTTTTAACAATAGTCAAACAAACTAAAAACGCCCAAAATATATCAAAATCAGTTGGCAGGTTCGGCATACAACATTTTCACCGCCTAACATCTAAGATGAATAGTGTCATCAGTTAGAAAGATATGTAGTGAGGATCTTTAATCTACAGGTGTGTGCTGCCTTGTGCTATGTTATGTTTGTGTGGCTTAACCCAAATGTGCATTGTGACACTAATAGTGTTGGGTGAACCGCTATAAATTCTGGTTCGCCAAGTTAAGGCTAACCTTAAATAAAAGTTCTATTTGGGTACCGAACTTGACCTGAACCTGAACCGGTCCCTATTGAAACCAATGGAGACCTGAAATTTAGGACCCAAAAATGGCCCCATGCAGAGTGTGAGGCACCAGGAAGCCCTGCGATCCACAGGCTGGGGCTTCAGAAGGATGGTTGTCCCCATGAGTGAGGACACTTTACATTGTAAGCTGCTGCCAGTGTCCTCACTCATAGGGATGGCCATCTTTCGGAAGCTCCAGTCATCGAATCGCATCTGAAGCTGACTGCCAAGCGGATCACGGAGCTAAGGTAAGTTATACAACCACTTTCTTCTGCTGCACACTCTGCATTAGGTTAAGCTGGTTGATGGGCTGCTGAGTAGCCCATCAAGCAGCTTTTCTGGGTTTGGCGAACACAGACTTCTGGCTGGTTTGGGTGCCTGAACTCACAAAGTTCAGTATGAACCCAAACTTTGCGTTTCAGGTTCGCCCAAGACTATATGCAGGGATAGATAAAATTATAAACATCAGCAGCATTCATAGTTTTCATATGGAGCAAAGACCAACCTAGGTTGGATATACATACCTGCTACCAAAAAACAAAGGAGGAGGTCTGCGGTATGTGGAACTTTACCAAAGGTTGCAGTATTAACCAGACCAGACTTGTTCCATAAAGTAATATAAAGCAAAGGATGAGACCATTAGATGGGTGACTTTCTCTGCTAGGGAAGGCCCAATAACCCCTTCAGGACTTGAGATTGGAGTCATTCCATAAAATTCAACTTAGACATGTCTGGCATCAGGGATGTGCCCTGACAAACAGTTTGGACACAAAACAACTCTGACAAGAGACCACATTGGCCTTTGCTCTGAGCCATGAGATGGTAACCCTGTGTAAGGCACAGAGAAAAAAATATGAGAATTATTATCTAGACGGTATAGAAGTCCAGTAGCGGTAAACCAAATTGTGCCATTAGTACCAGATACTTGCTGAAGATGTAGCAGGGCCAGAGAATTGTGGTGAACAAATATTGCATATCCATGACAAAGCATATGGGACCAAAAGTCCAAATTTTCCTAAGGTGATACTTTTATCTATACTTCCTGGAAGAGTGAGCTGTAAAAGGAGCCCATCTCAGCAGTTAGGATGGTCAGACTCCATCTCTGGAAAACTACACATACGCCCACAATATTGGAACAGTATCCAAAGCTGGCAAACAATATTTTTGGGTGAAGAGGCTGGCAGAGTAATTGAAAAATACCCAAGATAAATGTATTCATAATTTGTCTGCAAAGTGAGTATTTAGCCAGACGCAGGATACCAAATGCTGGGATGTTAAGACAACGATGTGCTATAGGATGCCTTAAACCTTAATACGAGGGGAAATTGACTTGGCATATAGCCATATAATAGAAGGTCATATAGTTCCTTTCTAGAAAATACGCTGATGAGGTTGTTATGTGAAAAAAAAAGCTGCTGGATTAAAAATAAAGTACTGAGTGCTTAACTGTAAAGATATCATAAATATCAAACTGTAGAATAAATGAAATAAATATATACCCAATAAATATTGACAAAGGGGATGATACCATATGACCTAAATAAAGTGCTGTATCACAAATACATGTCCTAGATGCATAATAATTAAGTAACAAAACCAAGGAAAAAAGTGAAAGATTCTTTGTTGAAAATAATATCCAAATACCAGACCCCCACCCTTATAGAATACAGACAGATGACACCTATCACCTAATGACTTACAGTTACTTCTAGGAATTCAGAAAAAAAACATACAATATTGTGCTTATTTGGGTATAAATATCACTTATGGTGAGGATTTTATAAGAGATTTGTATACTTCTTCTCCCTCCTGTGCTCTGCAGACAGTCTTAGGCAAGGGGGGCTTTCCAGAGCCTTCCGGCAAACACAGGCTAAGCATGCCTGAAGTGGAGTGTTTGCTAAAATTGGACCAGTTTTATATTATGGTTGCCCCTCAAATCAGAGTACTGTTGGTAGTCTGCCAAGATGACTGAGGCACCAGAGCTGGCAGCTAGCTAGTTCTGAATAGCAGAGATCCCCGGAAACACTATTTTTTTTTTAAACATTCAATGCCAGTTTTGGTTTTAGATCCACTAAGTTTTTATGCTGAACCCCAATCCCCTGCAAAGAAGCATAATTAACCAGATAAACCCAATAATTACAAATACCTATTCATTGCCTTTCCTTTTAATCCAGAACCTTCCTTCCTGCCTTTAGCTCACATTTTTTGGAAGTTGTTGCATTATTAAACTCATAAATGTGGGATAATGGTGAAATTCATTTAAATAATATTCATTAAAGTCTTCAGAATTAATGTAATCTGATCTTGAAAAAAAGTGGCGATGCTAATGCTAGCTGTATAGATTATTCCCTGTATCTTAAATAGTATGCTACTTTTCCTTAATTACAGTCATTAATCAGCTTCATCAGATAATGCAGCAGCAAGGGTATAGGTAAAATCCATGCAACAGGGTGCACAGAATTCAGTAGAGATGTTTCTGGTTGCTCTGGATTTAGCATTGGGGATGGGGAAATGGAAGAGGTGGAGTAAGCAACATTCTTCATTGCAATTCATACGATAGGTAAATCTGAATGTAATATTAGATCCCGTCCTAACACAGTATAATTTAAACTCCAGTCACAAAAACAAATTACACCAGCTAATTAGCTAAATGAAACTTAAACCTGCTGCATGGCTTCTTGTGGGTTTGTTGCAAGCTGCAATTTGGAGCATTTTCATAATGTGTATAGCCAATCACAGGCCTCCATTGTTCAAACATAATCCCAATGTGAGGTAGCTCTGGGAGCTCAGTGCAATGGTCACAAGCTGCAAATATTATTGCGTGCTGCTTACATGCTGCAATAATCACAGTGTACTGCTTCCAAGCATCTGTTAATGATGTGTAACATGTCTACTCACTGTGTACAAACCACAATTTGGAGTCATCCTTGTGTGCAGGCCACAAGTGCATTCATTACTGCTTATAGACCACAATCTGCAAGAGTCAATGAGTACAGGCAGCAATATGAACACATAAATGCATATAGGCCACACTGCAAGCATCACTGTTTACAAGCCACAAGCTGCAACCATCACCATGTACAAGCCACAAGCTGCAACCATCACCATGTACAAGCCACAAGCTGCAAGCATTGCTGTGTGCAAGCCAGAAGCTGCAGGTATCACTGTGTACAAGCCACAAGCTGCAACCATCACTGTGCACAGGCCACAAGCTGCAACCATCACTGTGTACAAGCCACAAGCTGCAACCATCACTGTGTACAGGCCACAAGCTGCAACCATCACTGTGTACAGGCCACAAGCTGCAACCATCACTGTGTACAGGCCACAAGCTGCAACCATCACTGTGTACAAGCCACAAGCTGCAACCATCACTGTGTACAGGCCACAAGCTGCAACCATCACTGTGTACAAGCCACAAGCTGCAACCATCACTGTGTACAGGCCACAAGCTGCAACCATCACTGTGTACAGGCCACAAGCTGCAACCATCAATGTGTACAGGCCATACGCTGCAACCATCACTGTGTACAAGCCACAAGCTGCAACCATCACTGTGTACAAGCCACAAACTGCAACCATCACTGTGTACAAGCCACAAGCTGCAACCATCACTGTGTACAAGCCACAAGCTGCAACCATCACTGTGTACAAGCCACAAGCTGCAACAATCACTGTGTACAAGCCACAAGCTGCAACCATCACTGTGTACAAGCCACAAGCTGCAACCATCACTGTGTACAAGCCACAAGCTGCAACCATCACTGTGTACAAGCCACAAGCTGCAACCATCACTGTGTACAGGCCACAAGCTGCAACCATCACTGTGTACAGGCCACAAGCTGCAACCATCACTGTGTACAAGCCACAAGCTGCAACCATCACTGTGTACAGGCCACAAGCTGCAACCATCACTGTGTACAAGCCACAAGCTGCAACCATCACTGTGTACAAGCCACAAGCTGCAAGCATTGCTGTGTACAAGCCACACGCTGCAAGCATTGCTGAGTACAAACCACAAGCTGCAAGCATTGCGGTGTACAAGCCACAAGCTGTAGTAATCACTTTGCACAGGCCACACGCTGCAAGCATCACTGTGTATTACTTTCAAGCTGCGATCACAACTCTGTACTACTCAACAGCTGAAATCATAATGATATACTGGCCACGAGCTAAATTCATCACTTGGTACAGTACACAAGATACTATCACCACATTCTCAGTCAACTACTAGGCTTTAAATGATGTGGTGTTTATAAGGCATCTTGTCTGTTTTAAACAGTTAATGCCATGCAGCTTTTCCAGACAAATTCAGCTTAAAGTGGAACAACACTTAAACATGTGTTTTATCCCTCTTTAATTGGTAGCAGGGGCATCTTATTTTACTGCACACTGCCTGGAGAACCCAATTCCTCCACTCCTGATTATAACCTGTTACGGGATAAATTATGAGTGAACTCCCTTGGCTGTCAGCAACCACTTGGGGCTGCAATGCAGCATGGGATCCAGGATAAAGGTGAGTAATGGTGCTGGGGGACAGGCTTCCCCATGGTACTCCCCACGGTATGCAGTAATCAGATTCCCCCGGCTCTGATTGTAAGGAACTGAGAATGCGTCCTTCAACACACAGAACACCCAAAGTTTGAAGGCTACCATAGTTCTCTGGTCTACATTACAGCCCCTACTGATGGGAGCAGACTGGTGTGACAGAGGAACTTGGGTTGTGAAACTAGGAATCTAAGACCTTAATATTGATAGGACAGGCAGCGAGTTTTATAGTCACTATCCCTGCAAAGGAGACAGGCAGCTAAGAGTTAGGGCCAGTATCCTGGTAGGGGATGAGATCCACAGAAAAACTGAGAATGCCGGATCAGTAGAAAGAAAAGCAGGAGAAATGGAATTAATTCCTATGGGGTAAACTGCTAAAAGCTGGGGCAATGAAAAACTGCTCAGCAGCATTCACCCGAAGAAAATCATGGGACACAAACACAGCAAATACTGTCTACATCTGGCGACTAGCCCACATTTATGCAAGTAAATGAGGAAAACTAGTAAAAACATGGCTAATGCCCTGTGAATGCTTAGCAAATCTGCCCCATAGTAATTCAAATGGAAGTACAGTCTGGATTTTAACTCCCCTGGTGTTGAGACAGGACAAATGGATTACAAAAAAACAGTTTAGCTCACCGGGAATACAGGGTCATTTTCCCCTGCCCTTTTGGATGCAGCCATCTTGGAGAGGCTGCAGAGAGCTGCATTCCCTGCTCTGTATGAGGCCTATCTTCCAATTCACTTGAATGGGCATATTGAAACACACACATGGACAAGAGGTAGGTGTCACGGACCGGGTGGAGCGGACTCGGGTGTGGATCCGCTTTAACTGTGGGACCGATGGCGGGTACCGTGTCAGGGGAGCGGAGTCTAAGGGGCCACCGGTATTCACCAGAGCCCACCGCAAGGCAGGTTGGTCTTGTGCGGCAAGTGACCCCCAGGTCGCAACCCCCCAACAGCGGCCCAGTCCCACAGTCAGCCGAGGTTCAGCGAGGTACACAAGTGGCAGGCAAAAGGCGTAGTAAGTACAGGCAGAGGTCGGGCAGGTAGCAAAGGTTCAGAGTCGGGGACAGGCAGAGGTCGGTACACGAGTGAGCAATCCAAGAATGTCTGACTTTCAACAAGCATGGAGAGACCAAGATCCGGCACTGAAGGAAGGAAGTGCCTCTTTAAATAGGAGAAGTGGATGCAGGATTGGATGACCAGGCACCAATCAGTGCTGTACAGGCCCTTTAAATCTCAGGAATCTAGTGCGCTCGCCCTCTAGTGGACGGAGACGTGCGCGCACCTGAGCATGTGAGAAGGAAGCATTGGGGGAAGGGAGACAGCTAGGAACAGCCATGAAGTGCTGCAAAATGGATGACGGCTGGATGCAGCCATGGAGGTAAGTGAAGTGCTGCTAGATGGGCGTGCAGCGCTCGCCCTAACAGTAGGTTACCAGACTTGTTACCGGAGGGTTCGGTTCCCAGCCATGGGAGATGACTAAAGTGCCTTTGAGCAAGACACCTAACCCCCAATTGCTCCCCAAGGGCAGGGTTTAGGGCAGGCCACTGCTCCATGCACATGTGCACTTCACTACCCCTCAGTGTGTTCATCACCTGTGTGTAATCACTGATATAGTGTTTATTCACTTGTGTGTTCATAGGTGCATGGATGGGAATATGTGGAGGTAACATTCCATGTGTGCATAAGCACACAATGGGCACTATTTCTATTTCTGTTACTCACAGAGCTAGATTTTCTACTCTGTGCAGCCTTCATGCTGAACATCTAGACTGGACATCCAGGCATCAATTACTTTTGTCACAAGCTATCTGTGTGTTTTTATTTATTATCTATTTTTGCGACATCCAGCCAGCACTATTATGTCCTTTGTGGTGTAATTTGTGGTAAAATTTTCTATTTTTGTATCCTATTTGTGTCGACTTGTGCCAAGTTACGCTTCACACTTGTTGAATAACTGTTCTGCTCACACACTGCAAACATCACCATTAGAGATGAGCGAACTTTTGAAAAATTCGATTCGACTGATTCGCCGAATTTTCCGACAAAAATCGTTTCGACCCGAATAAATTCGCGACGAATCGCTATTAAAAACGGCTATTTCTGAGCCTCCTAGAGCCTCAATAGGGTTGTAAACCATTCAGCCTTGCTGTAACACGCACAGGATGCGTGCTGGGTTAGTTAAATAATACTTTGAAGAAATATCACATGCAGATCAGAGGCATCGCTAATAGAATCGCAGAGCGGCACAATTGCAGAGAGTTGAAGTGGCATCACTATGAGGGGCAGAAGGAGCCCAAATATACACTGGAGTTGGCCTCAGGAGCCCAAAAATTGGATGAATCACACCCTGGAGTTGGCAGAAGTTGGCAGCAGCAGCAGCAGGAGCCCAAATATACACTGGAGTTGGCCTCAGGAGCCCAAAAATTGGATGAATCACACCCTGGAGTTGGCAGAAGTTGGCAGCAGCAGCAGCAGGAGCCCAAAAATTGGATGAATCACACCCTGGAGTTGGCAGAAGTTGGCAGCAGCAGCAGCAGGAGCCCAAATATACACTGGAGTTGGCCTCAGGAGCCCAAAAATTGGATGAATCACACCCTGGAGTTGGCAGAAGTTGGCAGCAGCAGCAGCAGGAGCCCAAAAATTGGATGAATCACACCCTGGAGTTGGCAGACGTTGGCAGCAGCAGCAGCAGGAGCCCAAATATACACTGGAGTTGGCTTCAGGAGCCCAAAAATTGGATGAATCACACCCTGGAGTTGGCAGGAGTTGACAGTAGCAGCAGCAGGAGCCCAAATATACACTGGAGTTGGCTTCAGGAGCCCAAAAATTGGATGAATCACACCCTGGAGTTGGCAGAAGTTGGCAGCAGCAGCAGCAGGAGCCCAAAAATTGGATGAATCACACCCTGGAGTTGGCAGAAGTTGGCAGCAGCAGCAGCAGGAGCCCAAATATACACTGGAGTTGGCTTCAGGAGCCCAAAAATTGGATGAATCACACCCTGGAGTTGGCAGGAGTTGACAGTAGCAGCAGCAGGAGCCCAAATATACACTGGAGTTGGCTTCAGGAGCCCAAAAATTGGATGAATCACACCCTGGAGTTGGCAGGAGTTGACAGTAGCAGCAGCAGGAGCCCAAATATACACTGGAGTTGGCTTCAGGAGCCCAAAAATTGGATGAATCACACCCTGGAGTTGGCAGAAGTTGGCAGCAGCAGCAGCAGGAGCCCAAATATACACTGGAGTTGGCCTCAGGAGCCCAAAAATTGGATGAATCACACCCTGGAGTTGGCAGGAGTTGACAGTAGCAGCAGCAGGAGCCCAAATATACACTGGAGTTGGCTTCAGGAGCCCAAAAATTGGATGAATCACACCCTGGAGTTGGCAGAAGTTGGCAGCAGCAGCAGCAGGAGCCCAAATATACACTGGAGTTGGCCTCAGGAGCCCAAAAATTGGATGAATCACACCCTGGAGTTGGCAGAAGTTGGCAGCAGCAGCAGCAGGAGCCCAAATATACACTGGAGTTGGCTTCAGGAGCCCAAAAATTGGATGAATCACACCCTGGAGTTGGCAGGAGTTGACAGTAGCAGCAGCAGGAGCCCAAATATACACTGGAGTTGGCTTCAGGAGCCCAAAAATTGGATGAATCACACCCTGGAGTTGGCAGAAGTTGGCAGCAGCAGCAGCAGGAGCCCAAATATACACTGGAGTTGGCCTCAGGAGCCCAAAAATTGGATGAATCACACCCTGGAGTTGGCAGGAGTTGACAGTAGCAGCAGCAGGAGCCCAAATATACACTGGAGTTGGCTTCAGGAGCCCAAAAATTGGATGAATCACACCCTGGAGTTGGCAGAAGTTGGCAGCAGCAGCAGCAGGAGCCCAAATATACACTGGAGTTGGCTTCAGGAGCCCAAAAATTGGATGAATCACACCCTGGAGTTGGCAGGAGTTGACAGTAGCAGCAGCAGGAGCCCAAATATACACTGGAGTTGGCTTCAGGAGCCCAAAAATTGGATGAATCACACCCTGGAGTTGGCAGAAGTTGGCAGCAGCAGCAGCAGGAGCCCAAAAATTGGATGAATCACACACTGGAGTTGGCAGAAGTTGGCAGCAGCAGCAGCAGGAGCCCAAATATACACTGGAGTTGGCTTCAGGAGCCCAAGAATTGGATGAATCACACCCTGGAGTTGGCAGGAGTTGACAGTAGCAGCAGCAGGAGCCCAAACATTACTTCAAAGAGACCCTGGGGTTGGCTTCAGGAGCCCAAAAATTGGATGAATCACACCCTGGAGTTGGCAGAAGTTGGCAGCAGCAGCAGCAGGAGCCCAAATATACACTGGAGTTGGCCTCAGGAGCCCAAAAATTGGATGAATCACACCCTGGAGTTGGCAGGAGTTGACAGCAGCAGCAGCAGCAGGAGCCCAAATATACACTGGAGTTGGCTTCAGGAGCCCAAAAATTGGATGAATCACACCCTGGAGTTGGCAGAAGTTGGCAGCAGCAGCAGCAGGAGCCCAAATATACACTGGAGTTGGCCTCAGGAGCCCAAAAATTGGATGAATCACACCCTGGAGTTGGCAGAAGTTGGCAGCAGCAGCAGCAGGAGCCCAAATATACACTGGAGTTGGCCTCAGGAGCCCAAAAATTGGATGAATCACACCCTGGAGTTGGCAGGAGTTGACAGTAGCAGCAGCAGGAGCCCAAATATACACTGGAGTTGGCTTCAGGAGCCCAAAAATTGGATGAATCACACCCTGGAGTTGGCAGAAGTTGGCAGCAGCAGCAGCAGGAGCCCAAATATACACTGGAGTTGGCTTCAGGAGCCCAAAAATTGGATGAATCACACCCTGGAGTTGGCAGGAGTTGACAGTAGCAGCAGCAGGAGCCCAAAAAATGGCCTAAAGACATAAATATGTTTTGCACCATTTGGAAAGTGTAAAACGTGGCACCATGCTGAATCTAGTCGCATGCATCAGGCATTGGTGGGTGGAAATCCTGGCTGATCCATCCCTGATTCATTTTGACAAAGGTGAGTCTCTCCACATTTTTAGTTGACAGACGAGTTCTCCTCGCCGTAACTATGGCCCCCGCCGCACTAAACACCCGCTCAGATGGCACGCTACTTGCCGGGCAGGACAGCTTTTCCAGGGCAAACTCTGCTAGTTGCGGCCACAAATCAAGTTTGGCTGCCCAGAAGTCCAGCGGATCCTCAAGGTGTGTTGGCATGGTCATGTCAAAGTATGACATGACCTGCTGGTTCAGGTCCTGCTCCAGGTCTTCCTGCTGCTCATGAGTAGCCTCACTATGCGGGTGTAGAAAGCTACTCATTAGCGACTGAAGACTGAGGCTGCTGCTGCTGATGGAGCTTCTGCTGCTGCTGCTGCCAACCCCCCCAGCGGCCATGGCAGTGGAAGGTGAGCGCAGAGGTCCCCTCGAGTCAGACCTGCGAGAGTATGGACCATGGCGCAGATAGGCATCGGCCAACTGCCTACGTAGAATGTCTTTGTAGTAGTTGAGTTTGTCCTCCCTCTCGGTGGGTTTAAAAAATGCCCCCATTTTGTGCCGGAAGCGAGGGTCCAATAAGGTGGACAGCCAGAAGTCATCCCGCCGACAGATGGAAACAATTCTGGGGTCACTACGCAAGCACGTGAGCATGCTTCGTGCCATTTGCGCAAGTGACTCGGATGGACTACCTGTCTCCATCTCCACTGCATACTGCCACGGTGTGCCCGGGTCCTCTGTCTCGCCTTCCTCAAAAACCTCTAGCTCCTCTGGCTGCTCCTGCTCCTCCTCTCCTGTCCGCTGACTAGATAAACCAGCCATTTCGCCAAGCCTAAACTGTGTTTCGCTGGGCAACTCCTCCTCCTCCTCTTCCTCCTCCTCCAGTTCAGCTCCAGCGGGGTTCATGTGGCCGTAAGATGTAAACGCCATGTCTCCAGTGCCCTGACCAGCCATGGTTTCCAACATGTGCTGTAGTACATGAAGCAGTGGAATCACGTCGTTCATCCCGTAATCCTGCCGACTGACAAATAAAGTGGCATCCTCAAAGGGCCTGAGCAAACGGCAGGTGTCACGTATGAGCTGCCACTGGTTGACATTGAAGTTACACAGGGGAGTCCCCCTATCTGCTTGGATCATCAGGAAATCCGTGATGGCTTTTCTCTGTTCATATAATCGGTCCAACATGTGAAGGGTGGAATTCCAACGGGTGGAAACATCGCAAATCAGACTATGTTGGGGGATACCATTCTGACGCTGTAGCTCAAGAAGGGTGTGTTTGGCGGTGTAGGAGTGGCTGAAGTGCATGCAAAGTTTCCTTGAAGTTGTTAGGATGTCTTGCAGATGGGGGGAACACTTCAGAAACCGCTTGACAACCAGATTGAAGACGTGAGCCATGCAGGGGGCATGGGTCAGGCTTCCTTGGCGCAGCGCAGACAAAATGTTCTTCCCATTGTCGGTAACCATGATTCCCATTTTAAGTTTTCTCGGAGTAAAACATGTTTGGATTTCCGGATGAATACATTTAAGCAGTTCCTCCCCTGTGTGACTCCGTTCGCCAAGACAAACCATGTGAAGCACTGCGTGACACCGCCGTGCCCTGCACACATGGTAGACTGGAGGGGCACTGAGACTTGAGCCTACAGTGGAGGGTGAGGAGATGGCGGAGGATGAGGAGGCCGAGTCGCACGGTGTCACAGGCCCAATGGGCAGAGAGCGCGGAGGCCGAAGCGGCGTGACCTGTCCAAGTTGCTGCTGCAAAGGGACCACATTCACCCAGTGGGCCGTAAACGACATGTACTGCCCCTGACCGTAGTTACAGCTCCAGATGTCGGCGCTGCCATGTATTTTGCTACACACCGACAGGCTCAAGGACTGGCCCACCTTCTGTTCAACAAAAGTGTGCAGCGCTGGTACTGCCTTCTTGGCAAAGAAATGACGGCTTGGGACTCTCCACCTCGGCTCGGCACAAGCCATCAGTTCTCTGAAAGGTGCAGATTCCACCACCTGAAAAGGGAGCGACTGCAGCACCAGCAACTTGGACAGGAGCACATTCAGCTTCTGCGCCGTAGGATGAGTGGGCGCATACTGCTGTCTCTTGGACATGGCTTCGCTGATGGATTGCTGGCGGGATGCATGACTTGGAGGAGGAGGAGGAGGAGCAGGAGCGACAGAGGATGGGTATGACGCACAGCTGCCTTCGGCTGAGGTGCTGGAGCCTTGGCTGGCAGAAATTGGGAGCTCACTTGGTGAGGAAGCAGACTGGACCACCCCTTGGGAGCCTCGGTTCTCCCAGGTCGTTTTATGGTGACGCATCATATGTTGACGCAGGGCCGTGGTGCCAACATTTGGACCCTGGCCACGCTTCACCTTTTGCCTACATATCTTGCATGTGGCCATGTTACCCTCCTGCGGATGCCTCAGGAAAAACTGCCACACTGCCGAGTAGCTACTTTTCCCACCCCCTGGCCTCACTGATTCACTGCTGCTGTTGCCAACTCCAGGAACCCCTGCTCCACTACCTCCCGATAAGGTAGACTGCCGCACAGCAGGTGCTCTACCCCGGCCCCGGCCCCGGCCGGCTCCAGCCTTTGGAATTGTGCCCCCATGCTGACTGCTACCACCTTGCTGCCTCAGCTGCTGACTCCGGGGCAACCTGCGCCCCTCTTCTCCTGATGATGACGATGAAGCCCCTTCATCACCCGGCTCCCAAGTGCGATCGGCTTCATCGTCATCATCATCATCATCACCGAGTTGTGGCTGTACGTCACTGATGTTCGTGGATTCGTCAACAGTGTCTGGCGCAGGAGCTGGAACGCTCGCAGCACCCACGACACTGTCCACATCACTATTTGTCTTCCTAGCTAAAGAAGCCACCTCCATTTCTTGGCTGGGCAGTAGCTGCTGACTGTCCTCCTGTATCTGATCGTCCTCCTCACTAAAGAGTGGAGCTGAACCCAAAGCATAGGATACGTCGCTGGGGGAGGGAACGGCGTAGGACAGAGGCAATGGGAGGACAGGGACTGCTCTCGGGGCATGCCAACTCAGGGTTGTGTCAGAGGAACCTACCGACCCTAGACTGGGGGTCTCAGATGTAAGTTGTGATGATGTTGTTGATGAGCGCGTCAGCCAATCTACCACGGCAGATGCGTTACTGGTGGAGACCCGACCGCTAGCAGATACTGGCAGATTAGGTCTCTCAGCGTGACTCCTGCTGCTACTGGCCCCCAGTCTGATGCGAGCTCTGCCTGCGGAATCTTGGCCTCTGCCACTCCTCTTTTCACTTCCAGGCACTTGTCTGCCCGACATAGTCTAACTGGCGTGGTAGTAGGTGATATTTAAAAAAACCCCGGGCAGCGGTGGGTCTATATGAAACCGAATATAATGCACACCAAAAGTGAGCAGTAACACTCAGCCTCCAACAGGCCTGCTTAGTGTAAATAAGAGAGCTGCTTAGTGTAAATAAAGAGGGGTATGCTATGTTACAGAATGGGATGCCTCAACAGAAGTGCACCTGGCAGGCAGCAGTAAGCCTATGCCCAGCAAAAGTGTCTTATAATATAAATATAATAAGAGCAAATGCTTATATGGTCTTAAACAGAGGCTGCTGTAGTCACAGAATGGGATGCCCCAACAGGAATCGACCTGGCAGGGTCCAGTAGTGCTTTGCCCAGCAAAAGTGTCTTTATCAGGCCTAATTTCAAATATGATAAGAGCAAATGCTTATATGGTCTTAAACAGAGGCTGCTGTAGTCACAGAATGGGATGCCCTGGGCAGGAATGGACCTGGCAGGGTCCAGTAGTGCTTTGCCCAGCAAAAGTGTCTTTATCAGGCCTAATTTCAAATATGATAAGAGCAAATGCTTATATGGTCTTAAACAGAGGCTGCTTTAGTCACAGAATGGGATGCCCTGGGCAGGAATGGACCTGGCAGGGTCCAGTAGTGCTTTGCCCAGCAAAAGTGTCTTTATCAGGCTAATTTCAAATATAAGAGCAAATGCTTATATGGTCTTAAACAGAGGCTGCTTTAGTCACAGAATGGGATGCCCTGGGCAGGAATGGACCTGGCAGGGTCCAGTAGTGCTTTGCCCAGCAAAAGTGTCTTTATCAGGCTAATTTCAAATATGATAAGAGCAAATGCTTATATGGTCTTAAACAGAGGCTGCTTTAGTCACAGAATGGGATGCCCTGGGCAGGAATGGACCTGGCAGGGTCCAGTAGTGCTTTGCCCAGCAAAAGTGTCTTTATCAGCCTAATTTCAAATATAAGAGCAAATGCTTATATGGTCTTAAACAGAGGCTGCTTTAGTCACAGAATGGGATGCCCCAACAGGAATCGACCTGGCAGGGTCCAGTAGTGCTTTGCCCAGCAAAAGTGTCTTTATCAAGCTAATTTCAAATATGATAAGAGCAAATGCTTATATGGTCTTAAACAGAGGCTGCTGTAGTCACAGAATGGGATGCCCTGGGCAGGAATGGACCTGGCAGGGTCCAGTAGTGCTTTGCCCAGCAAAAGTGTCTTTATCAGGCCTAATTTCAAATATGATAAGAGCAAATGCTTATATGGTCTTAAACAGAGGCTGCTTTAGTCACAGAATGGGATGCCCTGGGCAGGAATGGACCTGGCAGGGTCCAGTAGTGCTTTGCCCAGCAAAAGTGTCTTTATCAGGCTAATTTCAAATATAAGAGCAAATGCTTATATGGTCTTAAACAGAGGCTGCTTTAGTCACAGAATGGGATGCCCTGGGCAGGAATGGACCTGGCAGGGTCCAGTAGTGCTTTGCCCAGCAAAAGTGTCTTTATCAGGCTAATTTCAAATATGATAAGAGCAAATGCTTATATGGTCTTAAACAGAGGCTGCTTTAGTCACAGAATGGGATGCCCTGGGCAGGAATGGACCTGGCAGGGTCCAGTAGTGCTTTGCCCAGCAAAAGTGTCTTTATCAGGCTAATTTCAAATATAAGAGCAAATGCTTATATGGTCTTAAACAGAGGCTGCTTTAGTCACAGAATGGGATGCCCCAACAGGAATCGACCTGGCAGGGTCCAGTAGTGCTTTGCCCAGCAAAAGTGTCTTTATCAAGCTAATTTCAAATATGATAAGAGCAAATGCTTATATGGTCTTAAACAGAGGCTGCTGTAGTCACAGAATGGGATGCCCTGGGCAGGAATGGACCTGGCAGGGTCCAGTAGTGCTTTGCCCAGCAAAAGTGTCTTTATCAGGCCTAATTTCAAATATGATAAGAGCAAATGCTTATATGGTCTTAAACAGAGGCTGCTTTAGTCACAGAATGGGATGCCCTGGGCAGGAATGGACCTGGCAGGGTCCAGTAGTGCTTTGCCCAGCAAAAGTGTCTTTATCAGGCCTAATTTCAAATATGATAAGAGCAAATGCTTATATGGTCTTAAACAGAGGCTGCTTTAGTCACAGAATGGGATGCCCTGGGCAGGAATGGACCTGGCAGGGTCCAGTAGTGCTTTGCCCAGCAAAAGTGTCTTTATCAGGCTAATTTCAAATATGATAAGAGCAAATGCTTATATGGTCTTAAACAGAGGCTGCTGTAGTCACAGAATGGGATGCCCTGGGCAGGAATGGACCTGGCAGGGTCCAGTAGTGCTTTGCCCAGCAAAAGTGTCTTTATCAGGCCTAATTTCAAATATGATAAGAGCAAATGCTTATATGGTCTTAAACAGAGGCTGCTTTAGTCACAGAATGGGATGCCCTGGGCAGGAATGGACCTGGCAGGGTCCAGTAGTGCTTTGCCCAGCAAAAGTGTCTTTATCAGGCCTAATTTCAAATATGATAAGAGCAAATGCTTATATGGTCTTAAACAGAGGCTGCTTTAGTCACAGAATGGGATGCCCTGGGCAGGAATGGACCTGGCAGGGTCCAGTAGTGCTTTGCCCAGCAAAAGTGTCTTTATCAGGCTAATTTCAAATATGATAAGAGCAAATGCTTATATGGTCTTAAACAGAGGCTGCTGTAGTCACAGAATGGGATGCCCTGGGCAGGAATGGACCTGGCAGGGTCCAGTAGTGCTTTGCCCAGCAAAAGTGTCTTTATCAGGCTAATTTCAAATATGATAAGAGCAAATGCTTATATGGTCTTAAACAGAGGCTGCTGTAGTCACAGAATGGGATGCCCCAACAGGAATCGACCTGGCAGGGTCCAGTAGTGCTTTGCCCAGCAAAAGTGTCTTTATCAGGCTAATTTCAAATATGATAAGAGCAAATGCTTATATGGTCTTAAACAGAGGCTGCTTTAGTCACAGAATGGGATGCCCTGGGCAGGAATGGACCTGGCAGGGTCCAGTAGTGCTTTGCCCAGCAAAAGTGTCTTTATCAGGCCTAATTTCAAATGTGATAAGAGCAAATGCTTATATGGTCTTAAACAGAGGCTGCTTTAGTCACAGAATGGGATGCCCTGGGCAGGAATGGACCTGGCAGGGTCCAGTAGTGCTTTGCCCAGCAAAAGTGTCTTTATCAGGCTAATTTCAAATATGATAAGAGCAAATGCTTATATGGTCTTAAACAGAGGCTGCTGTAGTCACAGAATGGGATGCCCTGGGCAGGAATGGACCTGGAAGGGTCCAGTAGTGCTTTGCCCAGCAAAAGTGTCTTTATCAGGCTAATTTCAAATATGATAAGAGCAAATGCTTATATGGTCTTAAACAGAGGCTGCTGTAGTCACAGAATGGGATGCCCTGGGCAGGAATGGACCTGGCAGGGTCCAGTAGTGCTTTGCCCAGCAAAAGTGTCTTTATCAGGCCTAATTTCAAATATGATAAGAGCAAATGCTTATATGGTCTTAAACAGAGGCTGCTTTAGTCACAGAATGGGATGCCCTGGGCAGGAATGGACCTGGCAGGGTCCAGTAGTGCTTTGCCCAGCAAAAGTGTCTTTATCAGGCCTAATTTCAAATATGATAAGAGCAAATGCTTATATGGTCTTAAACAGAGGCTGCTTTAGTCACAGAATGGGATGCCCTGGGCAGGAATGGACCTGGCAGGGTCCAGTAGTGCTTTGCCCAGCAAAAGTGTCTTTATCAGGCTAATTTCAAATATGATAAGAGCAAATGCTTATATGGTCTTAAACAGAGGCTGCTGTAGTCACAGAATGGGATGCCCTGGGCAGGAATGGACCTGGCAGGGTCCAGTAGTGCTTTGCCCAGCAAAAGTGTCTTTATCAGGCCTAATTTCAAATATGATAAGAGCAAATGCTTATATGGTCTTAAACAGAGGCTGCTTTAGTCACAGAATGGGATGCCCTGGGCAGGAATGGACCTGGCAGGGTCCAGTAGTGCTTTGCCCAGCAAAAGTGTCTTTATCAGGCTAATTTCAAATATAAGAGCAAATGCTTATATGGTCTTAAACAGAGGCTGCTGTAGTCACAGAATGGGATGCCCTGGGCAGGAATGGACCTGGCAGGGTCCAGTAGTGCTTTGCCCAGCAAAAGTGTCTTTATCAGGCCTAATTTCAAATATGATAAGAGCAAATGCTTATATGGTCTTAAACAGAGGCTGCTTTAGTCACAGAATGGGATGCCCTGGGCAGGAATGGACCTGGCAGGGTCCAGTAGTGCTTTGCCCAGCAAAAGTGTCTTTATCAGGCTAATTTCAAATATAAGAGCAAATGCTTATATGGTCTTAAACAGAGGCTGCTTTAGTCACAGAATGGGATGCCCTGGGCAGGAATGGACCTGGCAGGGTCCAGTAGTGCTTTGCCCAGCAAAAGTGTCTTTATCAGGCTAATTTCAAATATGATAAGAGCAAATGCTTATATGGTCTTAAACAGAGGCTGCTGTAGTCACAGAATGGGATGCCCTGGGCAGGAATGGACCTGGCAGGGTCCAGTAGTGCTTTGCCCAGCAAAAGTGTCTTTATCAGGCCTAATTTCAAATATGATAAGAGCAAATGCTTATATGGTCTTAAACAGAGGCTGCTTTAGTCACAGAATGGGATGCCCTGGGCAGGAATGGACCTGGCAGGGTCCAGTAGTGCTTTGCCCAGCAAAAGTGTCTTTATCAGGCTAATTTCAAATATAAGAGCAAATGCTTATATGGTCTTAAACAGAGGCTGCTGTAGTCACAGAATGGGATGCCCTGGGCAGGAATGGACCTGGCAGGGTCCAGTAGTGCTTTGCCCAGCAAAAGTGTCTTTATCAGGCCTAATTTCAAATATGATAAGAGCAAATGCTTATATGGTCTTAAACAGAGGCTGCTTTAGTCACAGAATGGGATGCCCTGGGCAGGAATGGACCTGGCAGGGTCCAGTAGTGCTTTGCCCAGCAAAAGTGTCTTTATCAGGCTAATTTCAAATATAAGAGCAAATGCTTATATGGTCTTAAACAGAGGCTGCTTTAGTCACAGAATGGGATGCCCTGGGCAGGAATGGACCTGGCAGGGTCCAGTAGTGCTTTGCCCAGCAAAAGTGTCTTTATCAGGCTAATTTCAAATATGATAAGAGCAAATGCTTATATGGTCTTAAACAGAGGCTGCTGTAGTCACAGAATGGGATGCCCTGGGCAGGAATGGACCTGGCAGGGTCCAGTAGTGCTTTGCCCAGCAAAAGTGTCTTTATCAGGCCTAATTTCAAATATGATAAGAGCAAATGCTTATATGGTCTTAAACAGAGGCTGCTTTAGTCACAGAATGGGATGCCCTGGGCAGGAATGGACCTGGCAGGGTCCAGTAGTGCTTTGCCCAGCAAAAGTGTCTTTATCAGGCTAATTTCAAATATAAGAGCAAATGCTTATATGGTCTTAAACAGAGGCTGCTTTAGTCACAGAATGGGATGCCCTGGGCAGGAATGGACCTGGCAGGGTCCAGTAGTGCTTTGCCCAGCAAAAGTGTCTTTATCAGGCTAATTTCAAATATAAGAGCAAATGCTTATATGGTCTTAAACAGAGGCTGCTTTAGTCACAGAATGGGATGCCCTGGGCAGGAATGGACCTGGCAGGGTCCAGTAGTGCTTTGCCCAGCAAAAGTGTCTTTATCAGGCTAATTTCAAATATGATAAGAGCAAATGCTTATATGGTCTTAAACAGAGGCTGCTGTAGTCACAGAATGGGATGCCCTGGGCAGGAATGGACCTGGCAGGGTCCAGTAGTGCTTTGCCCAGCAAAAGTGTCTTTATCAGGCCTAATTTCAAATATGATAAGAGCAAATGCTTATATGGTCTTAAACAGAGGCTGCTTTAGTCACAGAATGGGATGCCCTGGGCAGGAATGGACCTGGCAGGGTCCAGTAGTGCTTTGCCCAGCAAAAGTGTCTTTATCAGGCTAATTTCAAATATGATAAGAGCAAATGCTTATATGGTCTTAAACAGAGGCTGCTGTAGTCACAGAATGGGATGCCCTGGGCAGGAATGGACCTGGCAGGGTCCAGTAGTGCTTTGCCCAGCAAAAGTGTCTTTATCAGGCTAATTTCAAATATGATAAGAGCAAATGCTTATATGGTCTTAAACAGAGGCTGCTTTAGTCACAGAATGGGATGCCCTGGGCAGGAATGGACCTGGCAGGGTCCAGTAGTGCTTTGCCCAGCAAAAGTGTCTTTATCAGGCCTAATTTCAAATATGATAAGAGCAAATGCTTATATGGTCTTAAACAGAGGCTGCTTTAGTCACAGAATGGGATGCCCTGGGCAGGAATGGACCTGGCAGGGTCCAGTAGTGCTTTGCCCAGCAAAAGTGTCTTTATCAGGCTAATTTCAAATATGATAAGAGCAAATGCTTATATGGTCTTAAACAGAGGCTGCTGTAGTCACAGAATGGGATGCCCTGGGCAGGAATGGACCTGGCAGGGTCCAGTAGTGCTTTGCCCAGCAAAAGTGTCTTTATCAGGCTAATTTCAAATATGATAAGAGCAAATGCTTATATGGTCTTAAACAGAGGCTGCTTTAGTCACAGAATGGGATGCCTCACAGCAGACTTAAGATCAGTTCAGTATATATGCACAGTTAGTTACTATAAGCAGCCTGAAAACGCTAACAAAGCCTGTCAGCCAGCTAGTAACACTCAGGCTGGATGAAAAAAAAAAAAAATCTCCTTGTGACAGCCTCCGTTTTTCCTACCTTTCCCTGGCTTTCTGTCTGTCTCCTGTCTGTCTCCTGCCTGTCTCCTGCCTGTCTCCAGCCTGTCCCTGTCTGTCCCTGCCTGTCTAACTGCCTCAGCTACACAGCGTTCTGTCTGTCACGAATGCAATAGAGAAATGAGGAAAAGCAAGATGGCCGCCGTTAAATACCGCTGTGTGACGTCACCGGGCTTGCTGGCTGCTGATAGGCTGCATGTGACTGCCCCAGCTTGCACTGGCGCGGGATACATGTCCAGACATGTCCCGTCCGCCATCTTAGAATGCCTGTAAATGTAAATGAATGGATGTTAAAGGAAAACTTCGAGTGATCGAATCGCGGGGAAATTCGGATTCGATCCGAATCGAATTTTTCCTGAAATTCGGATCGAATCCGGGTTCGTCCGGATCGATTCGCTCATCCCTAATCACCATACACTGCTTTGATCAGGGGCCCTAAACCTTTCTCCCACTAAGAGCAACATCCATCATTAAAAGATAGTTGTGAACCATATTTACAATAAATAAATTGATATGGGAATCTCCCCCAGACCCACAAATATGAATAAACAGAGTCGCACTAAACCCCTCCGCTCCAAATGACTAATAAGCACCGTGTGCATGAATAAGCCTAAAAAACACTTACTCCCCACAAGTGAAACCCCAGGTGGGCAGATGGAGAGGTAGGTTGCTTCAGTTTGTGGCATTCACTTGTGGAAGCAAGGAAACCAAGGCGGATAAGCCGAAACATTTCTCCACCTTCCTAACTCTTTGTTACTCCAAGATAGTCCAGAAGCCAGCAGGTATCCACAAGCCACATGTGGCTCCCAAGCTACACAGGTTGGGGATCCTAGGCTTAGTTGATACAATGACTCCACAGGGTCCCTAAAAGGTAACTCTACATTGTCCAAAATCCAGCGATGTGTTTCCGAAGACAATTGATAACATTACCTTCCCTCATTGATGTAAACTTGATTTAGCGGTATGATTTTCCTCTAGTCCTGCCCTTAAGTCTGACTGTTTTCCTGATTTGACCTCAACCACCACCACCACCACCACAATACCTACTCCTGCTTTGAGACTAGTTTCTGAAATGTTCTCTTTTTATTGTTTTACACACAACATTCTGTAATAGGCATACTTTTATAAAGCACATGAAACTGAGTAAATATAGTTCAGACGGCATCATTCCCTTTGTGAGTTGGTAAATTTCCCCAATGACTTAAAGGAACATATTCAGCTCTGTGTGAAAAAAGCTTACTTAGCAGAATGCAGCTAAATCACCAGTTTAGCGGCGGACGCAATTCCCCCCCTCCCCCCGAACAATGGCTGCCTTGGGACATCTGATTCCATTAAACTCTTCCCCTTTTAATTAGTCATTTTCTGTGGTTATGCACAAATTACAAGTTAACCTTGATTCCTTCTGTCACCATTATCCTTTAACGGCCAATGATTTACATCAACATCTGCACAAATATTTATTTTGCTATTTAGACTGTTACTACTAGCCAACAGATTGCCGTTACATGAGCCTTCTGCTGCACAGGATAAGCTATCCTTGTACTGTACGGTCTTCCTAGTAAATAATTTTTTCCCATGTATATACTGTATACAAACATAACCGACTCCATCCAAAAGTCCACATTTTTTGGGCAGGGTTTGCAACCAGGTGTGTTTTTGTTTTTCTGTCAGTGCCCCCATTTGTGACTTCAAGCTTTGGTCACCCATAACAGGACATTCATTTATCAGAAATCAATTAGTGTTGGTACCCAACAAACGATAGTGTACATTTGTCAAACTTAATAAATATTGTATTTAAAAAAAGGGAGTCCATGTGGTTAAAAAAACGAAAAACACTTACCTTAGTTTCAGCGCAACTAAGCCAGGTAGCGACAGATGAGCGCCAGTAGCGGTATTTTCACAGCGCACGCTAGTATTCGCTGTGCTTGCCCGTTGTTCAGCTGTTGACAGAGACTCAGTCAGTGTGCGGTAATGTTGAATACGGGGTTAGGAGTCGCTGTTTGACAGGTTCCGCGCTGTATGGGAGCGCATGACAGCGAATGGCCATAGCGAACGGCTCCCAGCATATTCATTAACAGATCATGCTCAAAAAATTCTCGCGCTGTGAAATGCTTGTTTAAACCCCAGAGCGCTGGCGGCGATGGGTTAAAAGTAGTTTTTTAACCCCCAAACAACCATATTTTTGGAAAAAAAAAAACAAGTTTTTCAAAACATTTTGTAATATGAATACATTAATATCAGACCTGTAATATCAATTTTTTTTTTTTTACCTTAAAAAAAATATCTAACATTGCAGAAGTGGTCACAGAATTTTTGACATTTAAAAAAAAAAAAAAATAGCAATTAATTAAGAATATTTAAAGATTGCTCCATTGAAATGCATTGGAGAGCGCCAGGTAGCGAGAGGTCATACCTGTCGCTGTTCAAGTTCGCTCCCTGGCGCTGTGGGGTGAGGCTGGAATAATGATGAATGATTCGCTATCTGGCGCTCTGTCAGTCGCTAAGCAGGATCGGCTTGATAAATGTGTGATTGCGGAGGGGAGCCGGCGTTCTCGTGGCGGTGACCGTTCGCTCACCATTCGCTACCTGCCGCTATCCCTTGTTAAATAAGGGCCCAAGGCAACCAGGCTATTTGTCTGTTGTTTAGATTTTGTAGTATTGTATGTTTCCCAAGCCCCTTCCCAACCCTTTTATTTTATTTTTATTGTTATTTTATGCTTGGCCTTTGTACTTCTCTTATATTATTCATATAATATATATATATATATATATATATATATATATATATATATATATATATATATATTTATCCCAGTGTATTGCTATTTTGGAAGTCAGGGATTACAAAAGGGTTCTATCCTATGACATATGCATAGAAGACCTTGACTAAGGTCACCTCCCTGGTGACAAATTTACTGGTCACACTTCCCAATTTGTTCAGCTTTAACAAATTTTAACTAATTCCTTTTTATCCAGGGATGACTGCTTACCAGCTAGGCCAGAACGTTCAATTCTGCAATGTGTGTGATACCACCTGTGGATTTTGCCCTTTTGTATTACAGGGGCAGGACTAAACTTAAGCATGATTACTTAGAACAGTGTTCCCCAAACCTCTCCTTGGGAGCCACCAATGGCACTGAGCCCTAATTACTTCACCTATTTGTACATGTGGAGAACTGCAAAACTGCAAATTGGTGGCTTACAAGGAGAGGGTTGGGGAACATTGACTTATTATATTAATATTAATATCCAAGCAGAACAAAAAAACACATACCCATATTTGACCTTTGCAGTGCTTTCATCCTAGTCTGGTAATATGAAACATTTTTGGTCCCGAGATTGAGTCCCATGGTGTTTACACTCAACAGCAACCCCCTCATGTCTGTCACACTGACTCCATTTACAGCAATAGAGGAGTTGTACAAGGCCTTGGCACGCTCCCTCTATTGAGCTGAATGCACTGGGCATACTAAAGACACTGTGACTGACCGGGGAGGTGGCCGTAAATAGGGGTCAAGCATGGACACTTGCAGGACATGATTTCGAGTAAGTGCTACTGGGAAGTATGTTTTTCTGTTCTGGATTATCCCTTTAACAGTAATAATAATACAATTGTATTTCTTTTTTTTTAGGTCAGGAAAACATAGTATATAAGTGCCCACCAAATCACCTCCTTTGCATTGGTACCAAATTGTGCATTCATCTTTCAAAACTCTGCAACGGAGTGCTGGACTGCAATGATGGCTATGATGAAGGCGTGCATTGTCGCGGTGAGTGTGAATCTGTAAACAGATGGCTGTAATGAGTGCTAGTATCTCCTGTATGAAGGTCACTATTAGCTAAAATACTTAGACTTTCGTTTGATAGTGGCATTATTTTAATATATTGTTGTCTTTCTACATTAATTACCAGTATTCCCAGTTAATTTCCCCTCGAACTTTAAATCTACCAGAATCCAAAACGCTAGCTTAAAAGTTTGTGTTCTATATTAGGGGTTCACAAACTTTTTTTTAATATTATGCAGGATTATGAAGGCAAGTCCCCTCCATTTCAATGAATGGAGAGGACATGTTACAGGGGATTTACGGTGTCTGACATGAGCACGACCACCATCTTAGATCAGAGAGTGCTGACAGGGTGCTCAGTCTCCAAAATTAGTAAGTGGTTTTGGTGTAAAAGTGTAGTCATTTCCTTATGTCTCTGGCTCAGCTATATCATAGTGGTGGAGGGATTCTGACATGAGATTTACTGATCCAGTTTTATTTCAAAAGGATTCTGGAATCTTTACAAAAGTTTGCTTGAGTGCAGCTTTTTCAAGAAGGAAATATGTTTGTCATTTTCTGAACCTGACCTGTGTCAGGCCTATAGTAGTTCACATACTCCATCAGGATGTTGTACCCTATACCAATAGACTTGAAATATAAGGGTGAGGAGTGTACTTTATTTCCTAATAAGCCAATCTCTATCACTACCTCTTACTAATTTAAGCATAGTCCACTCTGTTCCATGGAGCCTCCAAATATTTATGAGATTGCAGCAATTAACCATTAAATGAGGAAGGGTGATATGCAAAAAATACAACAGGGTGGAGCTTGTACAAATAAAGTATTGGCTCTAGTGGCTAATCAGTACAGTAAACATTTTGTTTCAAAAGTTATAACAGGGTCCCCACACACCCCATGACCCTTCAGCTTTTACTATAGCATTTGCAGGATGTTCAAACAACAAATGCCAAATATTATTTTGGAAAATGCTAAAAACCTTCTAAATGTCTTCTTGTAATTGGCCATGGGAAACAAGTAGTATAATTACCATACACCCCATCCACTATATTCACAATCGATACAATTACCCAGCCAAAGGTCCTCTTATTCCAAGAACAGTTAGCAATGGGTCATTGGCTGCCATTAGTCAGGACGTTGATTTTGTGGCAGCCCCGGATCTCATTGCATTGCCATTTACTTGTCAGAAACAATCGTTTCCCCTTGCCACATTTAATTAGTAAAGTAGAACTTAATGTGTGCTTTTTACAACATGATCAACACAGGAAAAATGCTAATTTTCAAGAGGTAAATGTGGGAAGCAATGGTGTGTGCTTTAGAGAATATATTAATGAAGAAAAAAAAATACAGATGCAAATCCAGTAATGCAATGTAAAAATGCTGCACTTGTTTCAAAGATACTTACTTTTTGTAGTCTTCTGTCTATGTTGCCCCACGTGAAGGGGTCCTGTGGTTATTTCTTATGTTGTCTGTTTGCAGCCTCCATGAGCACAATGCTGGAGAATGTTACCTGTATACTAAGTGCTCTTCTTAGTCATCTATATATATTGGTACAAATATGACAGCCAGGACTAATAAAGTCTCAAGGGAATGGTAATGGTAATATAATTCCGGATGGCTGCAGCCTTGCTTTTTGTTAACCCTTTTGTTGCCAAGCACGTAACACCTACGTGCTGGCTTGGCTGGGCCTTAAGTGCCAAGCCCGTAGGTGTTACGTGCTTGACTTTGATCGCTTCTAGTTTAAAAAATAAAAATAAAAAATACTCACCTGACCCCTTGTTGGATCCGGCCGGGTCTCCCCTTTAATTTGGTGCCATCCGATCCCCCGTGGGGGGTCGGATGGCTCCAGGAGAGCCCCCGGAATAGGCCGCCCCCCCCCCCCGCTTCTGCAGCAGCAGCTGCTAACTGTAAAAAAAAAAAAAAAATAAAAATGACATTCACTTACCTCCATGTGCGCTGGCTCCCGCTGTCCCTCCTCTTCACCTGGGGGGCCTCCGATCCCCCCCCAGGACTTACCGATCTTCAGGAGGGAGCCTGGGAGGCTCTCTCCTCTCTTCTTCAAGATGGCGACCGCCATCTTGCCTCTAAGCCCCGCCCCCTTGGGGGCGGGGCTTATGACGTCATCCCGGTCCCGATCACCGGCTTCAGCTTTCTCAGCTTCTCAGATGCCGGTGATCGGTGCCCTGGAAGGAGGTGACAGGAGATCCTCTGATCTCCTGCCTTCTCCTTCTCTGGATGCCGATCACAGGCATCTGTCAGCTGAGCGGCGAGGGACAAGAGCTTGCAATCGAAGGTAAGTACAGTAAAAAAAAATTATTTTTTTTTAATAAAATACTTTTTTTTATTGTGTGGTGTTTTTTTTTTTACAGTTAACCCTTTGTGAGCTGGTAAGGGGTCCATGAGACCCCTTATACCAGTTCACATGGCTGGGGGGGTGGCATTGCCATTAACCCCCGCACCCCCATTACCTGCCTCCCCAAAGGCCAGGGGGGGGCAGAAGAGCCCGGGCCCACATAGGCTATGTGGGCTCGTAGGCTGCAGGGTGGGGGGGCCACCAAAGCTGGCCCCCCCCCACTCTGTGCCTACAAGCCCCCATAGCTGGTCCCGGGCTGGTTACTTTGGGTAAGGGGGACCCCACGTCATTTTTTTTTTTGGATTTTTAAGGGTTTTTAACCCTTAAAAATCCAAAAAAAAATGGGGTCCCCCTCCCCGGGAAGGGGGACCCTATGTCATTTTTTTTTTTAATTAACCATTTGTCATCCAGCAGCTATAAAAGGCTTCTGGGCAGGAAAGGGTGTCTACCTATACATATGTGGTATCGCTGTAAGCGGGAGAAATTGGGGTTTCTCACGCAATAAGATTTTATTGACAAACTTACATTTTTTATTACAAAAAAACTCTACAAATTGTAAAAAAATATATTTTTTTTATTTTTTTTCACACATTTCACCCAAAAATGTTGAGAATACACCTAAAAAACACAAACAAGACATTTCATGTTAAAGCCCAGACTCTGTTGAAAAAAACAATATATAATTTTCCTGGGAAATCCCTGGAAATCCCTTCGAAAATGACAGTTGAACATGTGTAGCGCAAAACAGTCAAACTCAGTCTGGCAACAGGGAGTGGCAAATGCTGCAGGTAGGCTGGCAGCGAAAGGGTTAAAGAGGTAAACCAGGTGCAGGAGAAAAAAAGAAGTCCAATGGAAAATGTTAAGTGTGGGCACTTCTTTATCTTCCTGTAGTTTTTCCATCAGTATAAAGAGTTGGCAATCTGCTGGACTAAAAGGGCTAACACAGCAATTTGATGCATCAAGCAATTTCCTGTTGTGTGCACCTCATATTACAGCAAGACAATTATCTAAAACAACAACAACTTCAAGGTTATGCCAGGACTTCAAACAATAGCCTACACAGTTTTTGGGCCAGTAGGTTTGGCCCACAGCAAACGATCCTCCTCACCTAAAGCCAGGATCCTCTCAAATCACACAGTCTCCCCTTTCCCCACCTCTAGCCCCATTGTACCCTCCCAGCCAAACCCCCATCCCATGATCTGCAGCTGTCATGCTATAGCCTCAGCACCATATCCACTTCTGCAACAGTATCTGCAAGTACAATGATACAGCTTCAGTGTCACCGCTGTTAGGCTGCTGAAGCCTTTTCACAGGCCCCCGAGGACACATTCTCACAAAGTGGTTGGCTTCACCACCACTGCCCTGGGGCTGGCTCCTACCTCTGTCTTCCTGTGATAGTTCAGTGGCCCCAAGCTGCATCGTCTCTGCAGCTTGAGAGAGATGGCAGCGGGGCAGCATGGCAATAGAAGGCATAAGAGAATGAAGGTCAGTATTGGCTGCAGACTTTTCCTCCAGATGTTCTTTATGATAAATCCAAATTGCCAGCTGCATAGCATCATCTAGGGTATTAGGAGCTAGAAATCTACTGAGAACATCTTTGATGGCATTAGAAAGACCTGCTCTGAACTGACTCCTAAGCATTGGGTCATTCCAATGACAATTGACAGCCCAGCAGCGGAGTTCAGTGCAATATCTCTCTGCAGGTTTGTGCCCTTGCTGAAGTTTGCGCAAGTTGACATCAGCTGTAGAAATGTCTGGGTCAGAATACACATAGCTTTAAAGAAACCATCCACAGTTAGTAGTGATGGATATTCAATCCCAGTTCTGGGGGTTTCCCTGAAGCAGAGTAATTAGAATGCCCACTTTCTGTGGCTTGCGACTAGTCGAATGGAGGGGGAAATACATACATTTTGAAAATTGGCAAACTTATGAAGTTCCCCAAGAACTTCTCAGGCAAGGGCACTTCAAGGTAAGGTGGTTTGTCCAAAACAGAAACTAGATTCCGAGTCTGGGTCTCTTGAGCTGCCAAGCGCTTACTAATACATCCCATAGATAACTGATGAGCTATAGAAAAACACAGCATGGAGCCAAAGCAGGAAACGCTATCACAGGCAATACATGCAGGGAGTGGCCTGGTTCAGCCCACTAACTTAGCCCTAACGCAAAATCTCATGGTACATTTTGGGGGCTAAAGAGAGGCTTGCAATGATGACAAAGCAGCAATGGAGAGAGACAGAAAAAAGTGTTCCAGGACAATTCCTTGTCATAGCAACCGTACACCAAGCCTGTACATCAAGATCTACAAGAAGAAAAGAGACCTGTACACACAGAACACTGCTGCTATGACACATGCCCAGCAGCAGCATTATGTGTGAGTAGCAGACTCTTTTAATCTCTTCTTGTAGCAAAACAAACATGGTGTAAATTTGCTAGTAGCAAAAGATTACATGTAGTTACTTTGTAAAGCGCTACGGAAGATGATGGCGCTATATAAATAAACAATAATAGTAATAAAAATAATGTAGTGAAAACTGCTTTCATGTGTGCTTCCACACACACAGAAAATATAAAAAACAATCTAGAATAGCTGAAAACCTCGAGGTTCTCCTTTTGGCACATCATAATGTTCACTTTCAAAAACAACTGAATTGAAGCTGTAATGTTGATGTATTGACCATCCTCTGCCTCTGAGGTTTTGTTTTCGCTGGTGATGTTGTTTGTACAGTGAAGCATACAGTGACCACACAACATGGCAGATGGGCACACAGATATTTGGCTACCGGAGCTGAAGAGAGAAAAAATAACTCCATCCTTTATAGTCATCTACAACCTCTGGTGACATACAACCTGTCATAGTTTTATTCCAGCAGTAATGGCTGGTTGTGCTAGAACTAAAGAGGCTTTTTCCCTGTAGCTTATAAATAGTTAAAAGATCGTACCATCTAACATCTCAATTTAGTAACACGCTGCATATGGCACAACCCGCAATACACTCTGTGCCAAAACGGCTCCGGCCATATGTTAAATAAAAAATCGCTGCCAAGCTTTTACGCTTGCAGATGAAAGTGACAATGTATCATCATGCACATTTTATGCTTATATTTCACACAGATACTTTTTGCTGTTTAGAAACTCGGGTGAAGTTATTGCAGAAACTGAAATATCGAAGCACTTTATTCTGGATAGTAATAACTGTATTATGCATCAATGCTAAGCTTTTCAAAATGGCAATTGCTTGAAATATAGTGCATTAGTCAATGCAATAAGGAACATCCGTTAGCAGATTTTGGTGTAAAGGAATCATTTGTCAGTATGTACGGCTTTCCAATTATTATATTAAACATTTGTTCTATTAGAAGGTGGGGTCAGCTGGATGATTTGAAATACTTATAATACTACCCTAACAAGGGTCCACATACCAACTCTGGGAGACATTGTTGACCAAGCCCTAGCTGACCACCCTGTACACCTGAAGACAAAGGCAGGACAGTGCAGTTATGAGGTTCTCTGGATTTAAAAATGGAAACAGCAGACAATGACTGATTAGAAACACAGCCCTTAACACAAACATACGTTAACAAGTAAGCACCCTAAGTCTGTACTGACTATCCTGGGATTTTCCCAATTCGAGATTGCCCCGCTGCGTGAGACCCCCCCCCCAGAATGCCTAGTACAACTTACCTCTTCCCAGCACAATGGTGCATCTGCAGGCTCTCATCAAATCAGAGCCATTTGCCATGACTATGTCATTTGGAAAATGGCTCTGATAGATTTCAATGGGGAGTGCAAGCAGTTGCATCCCCAGCAGCACACATGCTCCTGCTCTAGCCTATCTGAATGGCTGGGGCAGGAGCATTCATACAGCCTGAAGATGCAGGGGATGTGGCCAATCTTGCTCCCCATTGTAAACAACCAGAGCCATTTTTTGAATTACATAAGCACAGCAAATGGCTCTGATTGGAAGAGAACCTGTGCATACCCAATTGGACCAGGGAAAACTGAGCTGATATCGACGATCTGGGGGGTTTCAAACAGCGGGTAATTCCAATTTGAGGACTCCCAGGGGAAAGGCAAATAGACAGCCCTGATAATCTTTTAGATTCCATGGCTGACTACCTTAGGTTTGTTCCTCTTGAACTTTAAAATTCATTCTAATCTGGAGTCCAAGCCCACCAAATAGATCATCCCTTGAAATCATGCTTGCCAACCCAACCCAACCCACTGAAAACCATAGCTAGGCCCCCAGCCCTAACTCAAAGTAAAAATATTCCTGAAATATCCTACCTTCTAAGCCAAAGAGTCATCCGCCTAAACCTGTAGCCCTGGTCTGCCCACCCACCAAAATAATGAAACATGAAACAATGGCTAAATAGAATAGTTCATCAGCACTTATAATCTGATAGATATCCACATTAATCTGTACCACCACATAGAACTCTCGTATGTGTATAACAACTACATTTGGATGCGAGGGGGGTCTTGCATGGATATATTGAGTCTTGGGGTACTCTTCATTGCTACCTATTTATTAAAATATCCCTGGCCATGTGAAGACACAGAGCAGTAGTTTGGAGACAGTTTCTTATCTGTTAAAGGATAAGGTGTTTGTGGCAGGCAAAGTGTGGAAATTGTCCTTATGTGAGAGGCTAGGAAAAGTATAATTACTGTGATTTCTCCAAGACCGCCATCAAATGAGCATATGTATATATTTTTAAAAACCCTCGTTGATATTTTGAATTTGTACTTCTTTTACAGCCTGACAGCCCTAGTTATCTAGTTCTTCAGAGTTAGTTCATGCCTTTTATTATTTTGGCCTAAATCCACAGGACTGGCTTAAATATTAACTGGATTTAATATAAATGCTATGAATCAGTGAACACTTATTACATCGCTAATCAGGCCCACAATGCCGAGATCCCATTGGGTTTTCCAAAAGATGTCTTTATTTTGGCTTTAACTATTTTCATGAAAAGAGAGGGTTCCTAATTTGCTTTGTTGCTGGAGGTCGCCCAAAATGGGGATTTCATTTGTTCCTTCGTTTAACATTATTGCCTTGAAAGCTCCCAGCGGCTTTAGTGCAATGTAGAAAATGTCATTGTTTGCTGAACATTTAGGACAATGGCTTTCAGAAGATATTCTGGTCTCATTTAAATTGTGTTTTTCACACAGCTATATTATCTTCATAACTTAAAATCTATAATACAAAAAGAGCTTTAAGTAATGTCAATTTAAATTAAACAGCTCAAGAGTAGAAACGCTCTAGGAAATAAAGAGAACCAGTAGTAAGGCACATTAACTCCGCTGACCTGAATTCAGATACTTGTGGTTAAATCCTGACAAAACTTTTTGGAAGAAAATGAAGAAGGACTCAAGCTAGATATGGCTAGATATCACCCTGACGAAGCTCTGGTGGGCAGAGAGAAATGCGCGTCAGTGGACTGCCGGCCCCACCACATCTACCTCCTCACCTCCATTGTACGTGCTGTGTATTGTGGCCAGACTCTTCGGGACTAAGACCAGCAGGATAGTGTGAGGCAGAGTGCAGAACTATGTGGCAGCACTGAGGTACAATAGGCGGTGGAGCCGTGACAAAGGGACAGTCTCTGGACCCGGGCTTCACTGCAGCGCCCATGGACCCTGGCTCCCACCTCTCTTTACTTACTTGACATAAGCCTATGGCTGGTCCGCCCCAAAAATGTAACTTCTTGGATGGAGAGGCCTGTTGGCCCAAGAACTGATATTGGACTCCTCCCTAGAATTTTGAGCCAGCATTAAGCATATCTCGCTATCAACTTTGATTCCTGATAGAGGACTTATCATCTCAGGATATGGCTGGCCAACACAGTGCAATGTGTGAGTGGTGTTCAGTGTTCGGGGGTGTGGTGTTTGCAAGGGTCATGGGGGGGCCCCATATATTTTATATTTATGTGTTTTTTACATTTTATATTTTTCTTCATGGGGTGTGTACTTTCCATATTTGTGCCAGTGTTCTGTGCAATATATTTATTAAAGTTATACCTTGTTCTGGCATTTGCAGTTATGTTTTGTCAACTAGTGCCAGTCCCACACTGAATCGCCTGTCTTTAAGTGTTTGGTCTTTAGTGGAGATTGGTTTTAGATTGGTTTGTGGGACGCCAATGTAATTACTGGCAATTCATAGGGCTTTCTGAGCTTATTTGGATCTCCCAAGTTTCTAAATGCTATAGTGGCTAGATATGGCCTTGCATAAGGTCTGAGACCTGAAGGTCCACTGGGAGAAAAATGTATTGGTGTCACAGCCGCAAGAAAGATATCACTGTTAAATTGTCCCGTGGTCTTAACCTTTTCAAGCACATCAATTTTGTGATACTAAGAGGAAAATAATGCTATACCTCCCCAAAACAGCAAAAGGACCATTCAACTGGAAGCTAATCCTAGGAAGCTTACACCTCCTTATAACAAATACCCTCTTCTCTTTTCTCAATATCAGCCTTCGTCCTGTACCCATATAAGTTACGCATAAACTGTTTTATGAAAAGGCACCACAGCGCCAGAATTGCCATACCAATGTACAGATGCAGCATTCTTTAGCATAATTTGCAGCACTGTGAGTCCTAGCAGGCTCCTGAGTGATATACAATGTATTACATCTGTGTTGTTACAATTCAACATTAGCCACATGCCTGGAAGGTACAATGTAAAACACAGCAGGAAGCTGGTTGGCTTTTTACAATGTTCTGCTTATTATATTGCACTTCAAGAGGAAGAAAGGTGGTTTATTTTAGGGCTTCTGCCTCTGTAGATAACCAACACACCAGGAAAGCACTGTAGACAAAATGATATTTAATATGAGGCTAATATGAGGCTAAACGGAAAAAATCAGGGGGTGTGGTATTCTCCAAACTACCCCATATCTTCTGTGGAAACAAACACCACCATTTTAATGGTTGAGCACCTTCAGTATACAATCGGTCAAGCTGTAAGAGTTACAAAGATATCAAGGCAGGTTACAAAGATAGGGGGCATAGAAAAGGTAGTATTTTACTGCTACGATGGAATAAGGAGGGATATTACCCGGTCTTTACTTTAACACAGTGGGACCTTGCTTGCCAGACTAAAAGTATGTTTAGTTTGAAGTGGATTTAAAACAAAATATACTCTGACATGGGGAGGCCGATTCATTAATATCGCCAGGTAGCGACAGATGAGCGACTGTAGCGTGATTTTTACAGCGCCAGCCAGTATTCGCTGTGCTTGGCCGGCGTTTGCTTGATGACAGCGACTCAGTCGGTGTGCGGTAATGTTGAATACGGGCTTAGGGGTCGCTGTTTCACAGGTTCAGCGTTGTATGTGAGCGCCTGACAACGAATGGCCAGAGCGAACGGCTTGCTTCATATTCATTAAAAAATCACGCTCCGAATTTGCTGGCGCTGTCCATTCCTTGTTTAAACCCCAGTGCGCTGGCGGCGATGGGTGTTAACTAGTTTTTAACCCCTAAACAACCATATTTTCTGATTGTAACATTATACATGTTTTTTGAATCATTTTGTAATGTGAATACATTAATATCAGACCTGTAAGATCAATTCTGCACAAATTTTTTTTACTTAAAAATAAATCCTAACATTGCAGAAGTGGTCTCCAAATTTTTTACATTAAAAAAAAAAAAAAAAAAATTAATACCAATTAATTATGATAAATTATAGATTGCTCCATTGAAATGCATTGCACATCGCCCGGGAGCGACAGCTCATACCTGGCGCTGTGAAGGAATTTGCAGCGGCGCTGTTCGGTCCAGGCGGCTTCATGATGAATCCCGCGCTAGCCGTCGCTCTCGCCGGCGCTAGCCTCATTTAGCTTGATAAATGCGTCATTGTGAGCGCCGCCGGGCGTACTTGAGTCGGTAGTCGCCGTTAGCTGGCGGTACCTGACGCTCGTCAGACACTACCTGGCGCTAGCCCGTGATAAATTAGGCCCTAACTCACATTCCCTGACATTTATTTAGAAACACTAGAAAGCCTGAGTGTACCTGGACTTAGCGCCTTAGCTGCTTTCTCACCCCACATGACAGATGATGGCCAATGGGATTTACAGGGTTAGCATTCACAGTGTCAGCCAACTGATTGGCTGTTTGCAAAGAAGAGGTGCACTGCTAGCAGTTGCTGCAGCACAATAATGTGGAATGGTAAGAATTAAATCCCACTTTGAGGTTTCCTAGTTTTTTTTTTGTCCAGAAGGGCATCCCTGAGGTGGGGCCTACTTTTAACAGCATTATTAGAGGGTGGAGTATTCAAGTTCAAGTTTATTGGTCAAATGCACAGCCATACAAAGTATGTTATACAAAGAAATGTTTTGGTCCGACTGCTCAAAGAGAATACAACACAATAGGATAAGATAACACAGTAGACTGAAGCATATGAGCACACATAAGGTAACACAACTATTTTTGATAAAAATAGACAGATACAAATTTAAGATTTTAAAATAAAGATATAAAGTAGCTTACAATAAGTGTTAGGTTTATATTTTACATTTACTAATAGCCCTGTTTCTAGGTGGTTGGGAGGGGGGAGGTCAGTCCCAATTTAGGGGCTTTGTTAGCCTAGTAATGGTGGAGAGGACGGTTGGTAAAGCCGTGACCTGGTTGGGGGTTTGGATTGTCTGGGGGTAGAAGTTCTTCTCCATCCTTTCTGTGGTGTCTCTCAATGCCCGGAAACACTTCTCGGATGGCATTTGGGTGAAGAGTCCATTGATGGGGTTGGTTTTGTCCCCTAAATACCTCTGGCAGCGCTTATTGTAAATAGTCTCCAGGTTAGAAAGCTCAGTGCTATAGGTTTGGCAGCACGCACCACTCTCTGCAGAGACTGCCTATCCCGCTTGGTGTTATATCCGTACCAAATAGTGATGCTACTCACTCTGATGCTCTGGATGGTGCAGGTGTAGAAGTTCTTTAGTACTTTGGTTAGCAGTTTGAAGTCTTTCAAGCACCTGAGATGGAAGAGATGCTGGAGTGCTTTTTTTCACTATGGCATTGATGTGGTGGCGCCAGAGGTTTGTTTGAACTCCAGTGGGATGGCATCCTATGCAGGGGCGTAACATGAGGGGGTGCAACCACACCGGGGCCCAGAAGGTAAGGGAAGCCCATCATTTTTGTTCCTCCCCCTTATTTATCATATTTGTGCTCATTTTGATCATTAGATAAAGGAAGTACCATTGTCTCTGCTGTTTCAGTCATTAATTGTCTAGTTGCATCCAATAGAGTTAAACAGAAAAAAAAAAAAAAAAACTGTATGAGCTGTGAAAGGGCCCCATTTAATGTGCACACAAGGGCCCCATCACATTTAGTTACGCCACTAATCCTAAGTGATTGCGTATTTGCAAACCAAAGGAAAACTCTAATAGGGCCATTTTTATTTTAAAATATTTTAGTAAATCTTCTCACAGTATTTTTCCAACAACATTGCAATGCTCTGTGTGGCCTCTGTGATTCATGTATTTTACAGAGTTTGTTATTTTCTTTGTCTGAGATAACTAGTAAAGTCTGTCCCCGCCAAAGATAGCCTATCCTGTTGTGCTGGTGATATAAATATTTGTTTCATCGATGTATTTAATATACCATGTTGTTTATCGTTACATGTTTTTATGTTTTATTAAATAATTAGACAACCCAGTGGGTTGATCTTGGCGTAATCAGAGCACAAGAGCTATGTGTGCAGCAAATACTGTGATCCGATGAGCCTCATGACAGAGAACAATCACTTACTCGCCTTATCAAGTCTTGCTCTTGTGATGGCCTTTGTTGAAGATTTTGCTTTATATGCGGTGGGTAGGGAACATTTGAAGATTAGAGCTATGTGTGAATTCATTTTGTGCTCACAAAGAGGACTGGGTAAGTAAACACCAATTAAATGCTGTCATTCTAGTAAGAGTGGCTGGAATATATTTATGGCTGACACGTAGTGTTGTTTAGTATAAGTGGATCTAATAAACAATTAAATGGGACAATCAATTAAGAGTCGTGCAATCTTCAGAAGACTAAATTTGTTTTTAGATCTTTAATAGAACCAGAATTAGGATTGTCTCATTGCCAGTAAAAGATAGGCCCATGCTTAAATGGAAAATTTGGATTAAAAATAAAAAGACAAAATAAAATAATCAGATAAAATAGACTTATGATTGGCAGAAAACATACATTTGTGAAAATACTGAAAACCCCACACATGACCAGGTGGTACAACAGATGAGCTTGACATGCACTTAATCAGCAATGGGACCCCCAGTATGTGAATCAGCAATGGGACCCCCAGTATGTGACAATCTTTAATTTTGGGAACAACCTTTTTTTGCCCCAGAGAATCAGAGGTGGCATAGAATGTTACACCCTGGGAAGGAGGTTTATATTTCTGAATCTCTTTCATAAAGGAGAATCCAATGCAAAATGCGACCGTTTGCCATTCTCTCTTGCATGCTGAGAGCTTTTTAATGCCTCCACATTTGATTTATGAACTCAGGTTCTGCTTTTTTCTATTTTGGAACCTTACAAAGGTTAGGTATCCAGGAATATCACGGAGGTATTGGCAGTATGAAGGATCATATTGCATTTCATTTTGAGTGATGAGACAAATTTGTTTTTGTTCCCTTTTAAATAACTACAATACAACAAATATGCATACTGGGCCATTGTATGACTCCCTTCTTAAAGTTTCAAGCACTGTATATTGATATTAGGAATTTATTTCGAAATCACAGACTGAGTATTGCTAAGGCAAAAAAATGGCACTGAGTGCTATAACCAGGCATTGACACTCACAAATCAGGCTCTTAGATCCAAAAAAAGCCTACTTCGCAAGGCATAAGCTGCTAACTTTAAAGAGCATCAAGGATGTTCTAAAGTGGATGTCCAGTGTTGAGGCAGGACTGGGGGTGGATTACCCTAACCCTGCCTGAAATCCAGCACTTTCATCGGTGCCGGAGCCGCGACTGCACACATCTGCCCATTCCAGTGAATGGACAGACCTGGCCACTCACAAAGCCTTTCTAAGATTACTGCACCCAGAGCCAGAAGCATGTGCGGGATGGTGCTCATTTCCGGGCAAAGTAGCCTATTTTTATTTTTATGGTGTCAAGCAAATAGTTATAATATGGTGGTGGTCATAGAGTCTAAGGTTTTCTGAGGAAAATAGATTTGCATAAAGTTAACAAAACCTGGTTCTATATAATATCCTGATATACTGTTCACTTCTTACTTTGATACCTAAATGATATCTACCCATAGCCTCAGCTTGCTGTCTCCCTTGGGTTTCACAAGCTTTGTCATGCCAAACCTTCCTGATTATTATTTGAATACACAAGAGAAGCAAATCTGTATTATGATAGATGTGACCTTTATGTTTCAGCTCTGTGACACAAGCTGATGATTGATCATTTACTTATTTTGCATAATTTTGGTAAGTTTCACACCAGCACCTGTTTTTATGCAAGAGTTGCACCTCTTCATGTTAATTTTAAACTTTAAAATGCAAAATATGATGTCCTTGGTGTTTATTTACTTGATGTTATCTGGCCTGGGATCTTTGGTAAAGGACAAGCAAATCTATTTTCTAGAGTTTTGAATAGAAAAGGTCTAGACACTGTCTGGGGAAGCTGCAACTTCTGGGCTGGTTACTGAAATAAAAAGTTTGGTTTCATAAACTTAACCTGAAAGGGATTTGCAAGTCAAAAGTTAAAAAAATAAATACCAGTAGCTTACCTTACATTGAGTCCCTCCAGTGCTCTCCCTTCTGCTTAGTGAGGAAATCACTTTCTCATTCAGCTTTCAGTCTCCAACTCGCTGACCTGGTCCTTCAATCAACCTTCAGTGAACCGAGAACAGAAACACCCCCCATTCCCTCCCTAGACGTCCTGCTTAGCTGCCTCTCTCTGCAGCTATGAAACCCCGCCCTCCTTCCTTCTCTCTGGTCAGACTATGTGCTGGCAGGCTGAAGACACATTTAGCCTGCAATATCTCTCACCCCCTTTTTCTGATCACACTATGTGTTGGCAGTATTAACTGGAGGCACAACAATGCAAATATTTTTTACTATGACATATGTGAGCTTACATCACATCGCTGTTGCCACACCCACTGTTTCTCCTCATTTTTTTCTCTGCATCTCCAATGCCCTAATACTTTTACTTTTACTAATAACTAAAGGGTCATTTTGAAAACAGATGGAAGTTTGGTACAGTGCAACCTGTAGCCCGAGACATGGGACAACAATTGGGCTTGCCTTTAGTATAACTTTAAACATGATCATTTATAATGAATGATCTATCAGTTGTAGCTGAGAAATAAGGGTTATTTCCTTTCCTGGGAGATTATGGCAGAAGGAAAACTCCCTTCTCCCTTGCGGGGCAGTTATGGCCTAGAGGTAGGGAAACAGGTGGGAGGTTTGATTCCCAACCATGGGTCATTTCTGAAGTGCCCTTGAGCAAGGCACCTAACCTCCCGCTCCTCGCTCCCCAGGCGCTGAGTCTAGGGCAGCCCACCGCTCTGGGCACATGTGCACTTCACTGCCCCTTAGTTTGCAATTCATCTGTGTATAGTCACTCAAATGGTGTTTATTAACTGGTGTGTACACGGAGTTGTGTTGTTCACAATGCACAGATGGGTAAAATGCTGAGAAGGAATTCCATGTGTTGGCACACAATGACCACTATTTCTTTATGGTTCCTGCCCATAAATATTAAAAAAAGGCCTGAAATAAGCCCTAGAGTAGAGTATATAATTTGCCTTGATTTGTTAATACTCAATGGTCATGCATTTGAAAGCTATAGAGGAACAAAGCAGAAATTGGTGGAGTTATAGACAAATTCATAAATCTTTTTAAACCAAATCATTAGGCCATGATGAAAATTTGTTGCAACTCCAGGTAGGCTTGAGGTCTGCAAGGAACTTGTATCAACTACTCCCACTATCCGTACAACCCAAACTCGGAGCAAGTTCACCTTTGACTAAAAGAGATTTGTAGTACTTGGGACCAGGAAACACACTGCAGCGCCACTTGCCTTTAAAGAGGTGTGGCTGCTGCATGTGCAGCTGTTTTATGTTAGGTCCTGGCACAAAGTTGCAAAGCTAGTTTAGGGCCTATTTAACCACATACCATAGTTTCCGCCCTATAAGGCGCACCTGCCCCTAGGACGCATTGGGAGGAGGAAAATAAGAAGAAAAATATTCTGAACCAAGTGTTGTGCTAGAACACAGCCCGGGTCCAGAATTCTACACTTACAGGCATCCCCAATTCCCATAGGCAGTGTGGCATACCCCCTCCCATTCCCCATATAGGCAGTGTGGCACCCCCTCCCATACCCATGTAGGTAGCGTGACAGTCTCCCCCCTCTTATTTCTCATATATGCAGCGTGACAGTCTCTCCCCCCTCCTATTTCCCATATAGAGAGTGTGGCAGTCTCCCCCCTACCATTCCCCATATAGGCAGTGTGGCATTTCCCCCATCCCATTCCCCATATAGGCAGCCTGGCATAACTCCCTATTCCCCATATAGGTAGTGAGCCATTGTGGCATTCTCCCCTGCCATTCCCCATATGCAGCGTGGTATTCCTTCCTCCCATTCCCCACAGGCAGTGTGGCATTCCCCCCATCCCATCCCCATAGGCAGTGTGGCGTTCCCCCATCCCATTACCCATAGGCAGTGTGGCCTTCCCCCCTCCCATTCCCCGTAGGCAGTGTGGAATCCCCCCTTCCATTCCCCATAGGCGAAAGAAGAAAAAAGTAAACTCACATTCGCCCGATAAGTCAACTTTAAAGAGGTTGTAAAGTCAAGTCTCCATTTCCTTATTCACTTGTATGGCAGCAAATAGGAGTCAATCATGTGATGGTCAGCAACCATTCAGGTTGGATGTGTGAGCGTACCCGATTGGTCATCACCGGCACTCACATGACTGGCAGGCATAAACAAATGATGAAGGGAAAACACTGACTGACTTGACTTTACTTCCTTTTTAATATAGTCCAAGTTCTAAATGCAGCCATTGCAGTGCAGTTTCACAAAGCCTCTTTATTACACTATAAATCTCCCTGGTCTCAATATCTCAGTGATCTAAAAGTTGTGCTTTGAATCCATAACACAGAGTACATGAATGGAAAAAGTGTCATTATAAAAAAAGAAAGGATACTTGAAATGCAGGTTAAGTACATGCTGCTTTGTAAACTTCAGTTTCAATCTACTATAGTATAGAAACATCCTAATTTGACAAGGGCTTATTTATCTGAGATCACACAAAATATGATTATTTTTTAAAGCCATCCATCAGACAGGGGCATCAAGGGGACAACATTATTGTTATACAGCTGTTATACCTGGCTTGCATATTTTAGTTTAAATGTCTTTTTTTAAGCCTAAAGGGGTGTAGGTACATGTACAGCATTTTAAGGAAGCAACTGAATCATAATTAGGCATTCTATCAATCAAACTGCAGATAGTTCCGCTGTGGAATAGTGTAAGTGTATCCTTAGGAGAAACAGTAAAATTCAGAGGCTGAATCTGCCTCAGACGTCATTACTATTCCACTCTAGGTAGTTTTGGCACAGGATAGCGTAAACACAGTAGTGGTCTTCTAACAACCCCGCTTAGCTAATTGTAGACATCTGGATTGTGAAAAAATGTAATCTCAACACTGGCCAACTACAGGCACATTTATACAATTTAAGAGAAAGGTGGCAGATGCTCAAACCAATTTCTAATTAACTTGGAAGGTGCACGTGGGCAGGGCAATTCGAATATACAGATCTTAAAGCATGTAACTCTTTTAGCAAGCAGCCAATTCTTAAAGGACCTCCCCATTGGATGTGGCATGGTAGTCTTGGTCGGGGCAGGGGGGGGGTGCGCCTTACAGGATGTCAAAAACCTTTTGCAACAACTTTATTGGACCAAAATAAGCAATATGCGGAGAACTATCCATATATTTTGAAAAACACAAATTCCAAAAATTCTAAAATGCATCCCACAAAAAAGGGGGGCAAGTAAAGTGGCCATACAGCAGAAATAATATATATATATATATATATATATATATATATATATATATATATATATATTTACATATATATATATATATGTAACTATACCAACAATAATGATAAAGTAAAATTCACTTGCATGTGAATATACAATATGTGTGAGTATAGGGGGGAAACTTGGTGTGAATCCTGCCTAAGATCTGGATCTCTGTGTAAATCAAACTTACAATGATCAAAACCAATACACCCAAAAGAAATAAAGCACAGATAGCGCACAGCAGATACCGTTTACTCAAATGAAATGTTGATCAGCTATAGATAATGATATCTCAGGCCAAGCCCAACACCACATGCACATCCCCCTCAAACATACACACAGGGGTCCATGCCATTCTCACATCAAGTTGCACAAATAGCAGTAGTCCTACTATTTGTCCACCTCACCATCTACCCCACCAGCCACACTTTCTGCAGATCGTAGCTTAATTCATCAGGCTATCACCTGAGTATGCCCATGTTTACTTGTAGTTCAGCATGGTTTGGCAAATGCTAGTGAATATTTGTTCAGTTATCCAGCTTTCAGCAGTGAACCCAATTAATGGTTGTTTTTAGAGATGAGCGAACTTTTGAAAAATTCGATTCGACTGATTCGCCGAATTTTCCGACAAAAATCGTTTCGACCCGAATAAATTCGCGACGAATCGCTATTAAAAACAGCTATTTCTGAGCCTCCTACAGCCTCAATAGGGTTGTAAACCATTCAGCCTTGCTGTAACACGCACAGGATGCGTGCTGGGTTTGTTAAATAATACTTTGAAGAAATATCACATGCAGATCAGAGGCATCGCTAATAGAATCGCAGAGCGGCACAATTGCAGAGAGTTGAAGTGGCATCACTATGAGGGGCAGAAGGAGCCCAAATATACACTGGAGTTGGCCTCAGGAGCCCAAAAATTGGATGAATCACACCCTGGAGTTGGCAGAAGTTGGCAGCAGCAGCAGGAGCCCAAATATACACTGGAGTTGGCTTCAGGAGCCCAAAAATTGGATGAATCACACCCTGGAGTTGGCAGAAGTTGGCAGCAGCAGGAGCAGGAGCCCAAATATACACTGGAGTTGGCCTCAGGAGCCCAAAAATTGGATGAATCACACCCTGGAGTTGGCAGAAGTTGGCAGCAGCAGCAGCAGGAGCCCAAATATACACTGGAGTTGGCCTCAGGAGCCCAAAAATTGGATGAATCACACCCTGGAGTTGGCAGAAGTTGGCAGCAGCAGCAGCAGGAGCCCAAATATACACTGGAGTTGGCCTCAGGAGCCCAAAAATTGGATGAATCACACCCTGGAGTTGGCAGGAGTTGACAGTAGTAGCAGCAGGAGCCCAAATATACACTGGAGTTGGCTTCAGGAGCCCAAAAATTGGATGAATCACACCCTGGAGTTGGCAGAAGTTGGCAGCAGCAGCAGCAGGAGCCCAAATATACACTGGAGTTGGCCTCAGGAGCCCAAAAATTGGATGAATCACACCCTGGAGTTGGCAGGAGTTGACACCAGCAGCAGCAGGAGCCCAAATATACACTGGAGTTGGCTTCAGGAGCCCAAAAATTGGATGAATCACACCCTGGAGTTGGCAGAAGTTGGCAGCAGCAGCAGCAGCAGGAGCCCAAATATACACTGGAGTTGGCTTCAGGAGCCCAAAAATTGGATGAATCACACCCTGGAGTTGGCAGAAGTTGGCAGCAGCAGGAGCAGGAGCCCAAATATACACTGGAGTTGGCCTCAGGAGCCCAAAAATTGGATGAATCACACCCTGGAGTTGGCAGAAGTTGGCAGCAGCAGCAGCAGGAGCCCAAATATACACTGGAGTTGGCCTCAGGAGCCCAAAAATTGGATGAATCACACCCTGGAGTTGGCAGGAGTTGACAGTAGTAGCAGCAGGAGCCCAAATATACACTGGAGTTGGCTTCAGGAGCCCAAAAATTGGATGAATCACACCCTGGAGTTGGCAGAAGTTGGCAGCAGCAGCAGCAGGAGCCCAAATATACACTGGAGTTGGCCTCAGGAGCCCAAAAATTGGATGAATCACACCCTGGAGTTGGCAGAAGTTGGCAGTAGTAGCAGCAGGAGCCCAAATATACACTGGAGTTGGCTTCAGGAGCCCAAAAATTGGATGAATCACACCCTGGAGTTGGCAGAAGTTGGCAGTAGCAGCAGCAGGAGCCCAAATATACACTGGAGTTGGCCTCAGGAGCCCAAAAATTGGATGAATCACACCCTGGAGTTGGCAGAAGTTGGCAGTAGTAGCAGCAGGAGCCCAAATATACACTGGAGTTGGCTTCAGGAGCCCAAAAATTGGATGAATCACACCCTGGAGTTGGCAGAAGTTGGCAGCAGCAGCAGCAGCAGGAGCCCAAATATACACTGGAGTTGGCTTCAGGAGCCCAAAAATTGGATGAATCACACCCTGGAGTTGGCAGAAGTTGGCAGCAGCAGCAGCAGCAGGAGCCCAAATATACACTGGAGTTGGCTTCAGGAGCCCAAAAATTGGATGAATCACACCCTGGAGTTGGCAGAAGTTGGCAGTAGCAGCAGCAGGAGCCCAAATATACACTGGAGTTGGCTTCAGGAGCCCAAAAATTGGATGAATCACACCCTGGAGTTGGCAGGAGTTGACAGTAGCAGCAGCAGGAGCCCAAATATACACTGGAGTTGGCTTCAGGAGCCCAAAAATTGGATGAATCACACCCTGGAGTTGGCAGAAGTTGGCAGTAGTAGCAGCAGGAGCCCAAATATACACTGGAGTTGGCTTCAGGAGCCCAAAAATTGGATGAATCACACCCTGGAGTTGGCAGAAGTTGGCAGTAGCAGCAGCAGGAGCCCAAATATACACTGGAGTTGGCTTCAGGAGCCCAAAAATTGGATGAATCACACCCTGGAGTTGGCAGGAGTTGACAGTAGCAGCAGCAGGAGCCCAAATATACACTGGAGTTGGCTTCAGGAGCCCAAAAATTGGATGAATCACACCCTGGAGTTGGCAGAAGTTGGCAGTAGTAGCAGCAGGAGCCCAAATATACACTGGAGTTGGCTTCAGGAGCCCAAAAATTGGATGAATCACACCCTGGAGTTGGCAGGAGTTGACAGTAGCAGCAGCAGGAGCCCAAATATACACTGGAGTTGGCCTCAGGAGCCCAAAAATTGGATGAATCACACCCTGGAGTTGGCAGGAGTTGACAGTAGTAGCAGCAGGAGCCCAAATATACACTGGAGTTGGCTTCAGGAGCCCAAAAATTGGATGAATCACACCCTGGAGTTGGCAGAAGTTGGCAGTAGCAGCAGCAGGAGCCCAAATATACACTGGAGTTGGCTTCAGGAGCCCAAAAATTGGATGAATCACACCCTGGAGTTGGCAGAAGTTGGCAGTAGCAGCAGCAGGAGCCCAAAAAATGGCCTAAAGACATAAATATGTTTTGCACCATTTGTAAAGTGTAAAACGTGGCACCATGCTGAATCTAGTCGCATGCATCAGGCATTGGTGGGTGGAAATCCTGGCTGATCCATCCCTGATTCATTTTGACAAAGGTGAGTCTCTCCACATTTTTAGTTGACAGACGAGTTCTCCTCGCCGTAACTATGGCCCCCGCCGCACTAAACACCCGCTCAGATGGCACGCTACTTGCCGGGCAGGACAGCTTTTCCAGGGCAAACTCTGCTAGTTGCGGCCACAAATCAAGTTTGGCTGCCCAGAAGTCCAGCGGATCCTCAAGGTGTGTTGGCATGGTCATGTCAAAGTATGACATGACCTGCTGGTTCAGGTCCTGCTCCAGGTCTTCCTGCTGCTCATGAGTAGCCTCACTATGCGGGTGTAGAAAGCTACTCATTAGCGACTGAAGACTGAGGCTGCTGCTGCTGATGGAGCTTCTGCTGCTGCTGCTGCCAACCCCCCCAGCGGCCATGGCAGTGGAAGGTGAGCGCAGAGGTCCCCTCGAGTCAGACCTGCGAGAGTATGGACCATGGCGCAGATAGGCATCGGCCAACTGCCTACGTAGAATGTCTTTGTAGTAGTTGAGTTTGTCCTCCCTCTCGGTGGGTTTAAAAAATGCCCCCATTTTGTGCCGGAAGCGAGGGTCCAATAAGGTGGACAGCCAGAAGTCATCCCGCCGACAGATGGAAACAATTCTGGGGTCACTACGCAAGCATGTGAGCATGCTTCGTGCCATTTGCGCAAGTGACTCGGATGGACTACCTGTCTCCATCTCCACTGCATACTGCCACGGTGTGCCCGGGTCCTCTGTCTCTCCTTCCTCAAAAACCTCTAGCTCCTCTGGCTGCTCCTGCTCCTCCTCTCCTGTCTGCTGACTAGATAAACCAGCCATTTCGCCAAGCCTAAACTGTGTTTCGCTGGGCAACTCCTCCTCCTCCTCTTCCTCCTCCTCCTCCTCCAGTTCAGCTCCAACGGGGTTCATGTGGCCGTAAGATGTAAACGCCATGTCTCCAGTGCCCTGACCAGCCATGGTTTCCAACATGTGCTGTAGTACATGAAGCAGTGGAATCACGTCGTTCATCCCGTAATCCTGCCGACTGACAAATAAAGTGGCTTCCTCAAAGGGCCTGAGCAAACGGCAGGTGTCACGTATGAGCTGCCACTGGTTGACATTGAAGTTACACAGGGGAGTCCCCCTATCTGCTTGGATCATCAGGAAATCCGTGATGGCTTTTCTCTGTTCATATAATCGGTCCAACATGTGAAGGGTGGAATTCCAACGGGTGGAAACATCGCAAATCAGACTATGTTGGGGGATACCATTCTGACGCTGTAGCTCAAGAAGGGTGTGTTTGGCGGTGTAGGAGTGGCTGAAGTGCATGCAAAGTTTCCGTGAAGTTGTTAGGATGTCCTGCAGATGGGGGGAACACTTCAGAAACCGCTTGACAACCAGATTGAAGACGTGAGCCATGCAGGGGGCATGGGTCAGGCTTCCTTGGCGCAGCGCAGACAAAATGTTCTTCCCATTGTCGGTAACCATGATTCCCATTTTAAGTTTTCTCGGAGTAAGCCATGTTTGGATTTCCTGATGAATACATTTAAGCAGTTCCTCCCCTGTGTGACTCCGTTCGCCAAGACAAACCATGTGAAGCACTGCGTGACACCTCCGTGCCCTGCACACATGGTAGACTGGAGGGGCACTGAGACTTGAGCCTACAGTGGAGGGTGAGGAGATGGCGGAGGATGAGGAGGCCGAGTCGCACGGTGTCACAGGCCCAATGGGCAGAGAGCGCGGAGGCCGAAGCGGCGTGACCTGTCCAAGTTGCTGCTGCAAAGGGACCACATTCACCCAGTGGGCCGTAAACGACATGTACTGCCCCTGACCGTAGTTACAGCTCCAGATGTCGGCGCTGCCATGTATTTTGCTACACACCGACAGGCTCAAGGACTGGCCCACCTTCTGTTCAACAAAAGTGTGCAGCGCTGGTACTGCCTTCTTGGCAAAGAAATGACGGCTTGGGACTCTCCACCTCGGCTCGGCACAAGCCATCAGTTCTCTGAAAGGTGCAGATTCCACCACCTGAAAAGGGAGCGACTGCAGCACCAGCAACTTGGACAGGAGCACATTCAGCTTCTGCGCCGTAGGATGAGTGGGCGCATACTGCTGTCTCTTGGACATGGCTTCGCTGATGGATTGCTGGCGGGATGCATGACTTGGAGGAGGAGGAGGAGGAGCAGGAGCGACAGAGGATGGGTGTGACGCACAGCTGCCTTCGGCTGAGGTGCTGGAGCCTTGGCTGGCAGAAATTGGGAGCTCACTTGGTGAGGAAGCAGACTGGACCACCCCTTGGGAGCCTCGGTTCTCCCAGGTCGTTTTATGGTGACGCATCATATGTTGACGCAGGGCCGTGGTGCCAACATTTGGACCCTGGCCACGCTTCACCTTTTGCCTACATATCTTGCATGTGGCCATGTTACCCTCCTGCGGATGCCTCAGGAAAAACTGCCACACTGCCGAGTAGCTACTTTTCCCACCCCCTGGCCTCACTGATTCACTGCTGCTGTTGCCAACTCCAGGAACCCCTGCTCCACTACCTCCCGATAAGGTAGACTGCCGCACAGCAGGTGCTCTACCCCGGCCCCGGCCCCGGCCGGCTCCAGCCTTTGGAATTGTGCCCCCATGCTGACTGCTACCACCTTGCTGCCTCAGCTGCTGACTCCGGGGCAACCTGCGCCCCTCTTCTCCTGATGATGACGATGAAGCCCCTTCATCACCCGGCTCCCAAGTGCGATCGGCTTCATCGTCATCATCATCATCATCACCGGGTTGTGGCTGTACGTCACTGATGTTCGTGGATTCGTCAACAGTGTCTGGCGCAGGAGCTGGAACGCTCGCAGCACCCACGACACTGTCCACATCACTATTTGTCTGCCTAGCTAAAGAAGCCACCTCCATTTCTTGGCTGGGCAGTAGCTGCTGACTGTCCTCCTGTATCTGATCGTCCTCCTCACTAAAGAGTGGAGCTGAACCCAAAGCATAGGATACGTCGCTGGGGGAGGGAACGGCGTAGGACAGAGGCAATGGGAGGACAGGGACTGCTCTCGGGGCATGCCAACTCAGGGTTGTGTCAGAGGAACCTACCGACCCTAGACTGGGGGTCTCAGATGTAAGTTGTGATGATGTTGTTGATGAGCGCGTCAGCCAATCTACCACGGCAGATGCGTTACTGGTGGAGACCCGACCGCTAGCAGATACTGGCAGATTAGGTCTCTCAGCGTGACTCCTGCTGCTACTGGCCCCCAGTCTGATGCGAGCTCTGCCTGCGGAATCTTGGCCTCTGCCACTCCTCTTTTCACTTCCAGGCACTTGTCTGCCCGACATAGTCTAACTGGCGTGGTAGTAGGTGATATTTTAAGAACCCCCAGGCAGCAGTGGGTCTATATAAAACAGAATATAATGCACACCAAAAGTGAGCAGTAACACTCAGCCTCCAACAGGCCTGCTTAGTGTAAATAAGAGAGCTGCTTAGTGTAAATAAAGAGGGGTATGCTATGTTACAGAATGGGATGCCTCAACAGAAGTGCACCTGGCAGGCAGCAGTAAGCCTATGCCCAGCAAAAGTGTCTTATAATATAAAAATAATAAGAGCAAATGCTTATATGGTCTTAAACAGAGGCTGCTTTAGTCACAGAATGGGATGCCCTGGGCAGGAATGGACCTGGCAGGGTCCAGTAGGGCTTTGGCCAGCAAAAGTGTCTTTATCAGGCTAATTTCAAATATGATAAGAGCAAATGCTTATATGGTCTTAAACAGAGGCTGCTGTAGTCACAGAATGGGATGCCCCGGGCAGGAATCGACCTGGCAGGGTCCAGTAGGGCTTTGGCCAGCAAAAGTGTCTTTATCAGGCCTGATTTCTATGAGAATAAGTGCAAATGTTTATTATGCTATTAAATAGAGGCTGCTTTAGTCACAGAATGGGATGCCAGTGCCACAAAAACCAGAGAGCATGCACAGCAAAAGTGTCTTTATCAGGCCTGATTTCTATGAGAATAAGTGCAAATGTTTATTATGCTATTAAATAGAGGCTGCTTTAGTCACAGAATGGGATGCCAGTGCCACAAAAACCAGAGAGCATGCACAGCAAAAGTGTCTTTATCAGGCCTGATTTCTATGAGAATAAGTGCAAATGTTTATTATGCTATTAAATAGAGGCTGCTTTAGTCACAGAATGGGATGCCAGTGCCACAAAAACCAGAGAGCATGCACAGCAAAAGTGTCTTTATCAGGCCTGATTTCTATGAGAATAAGTGCAAATGTTTATTATGCTATTAAATAGAGGCTGCTTTAGTCACAGAATGGGATGCCAGTGCCACAAAAACCAGAGAGCATGCACAGCAAAAGTGTCTTTATCAGGCCTGATTTCTATGAGAATAAGTGCAAATGTTTATTATGCTATTAAATAGAGGCTGCTTTAGTCACAGAATGGGATGCCAGTGCCACAAAAACCAGAGAGCATGCACAGCAAAAGTGTCTTTATCAGGCCTGATTTCTATGAGAATAAGTGCAAATGTTTATTATGCTATTAAATAGAGGCTGCTTTAGTCACAGAATGGGATGCCAGTGCCACAAAAACCAGAGAGCATGCACAGCAAAAGTGTCTTTATCAGGCCTGATTTCTATGAGAATAAGTGCAAATGTTTATTATGCTATTAAATAGAGGCTGCTTTAGTCACAGAATGGGATGCCAGTGCCACAAAAACCAGAGAGCATGCACAGCAAAAGTGTCTTTATCAGGCCTGATTTCTATGAGAATAAGTGCAAATGTTTATTGTGCTATTAAATAGAGGCTGCTTTAGTCACAGAATGGGATGCCAGTGCCACAAAAACCAGAGAGCATGCACAGCAAAAGTGTCTTTATCAGGCCTGATTTCTATGAGAATAAGTGCAAATGTTTATTATGCTATTAAATAGAGGCTGCTTTAGTCACAGAATGGGATGCCAGTGCCACAAAAACCAGAGAGCATGCACAGCAAAAGTGTCTTTATCAGGCCTGATTTCTATGAGAATAAGTGCAAATGTTTATTGTGCTATTAAATAGAGGCTGCTTTAGTCACAGAATGGGATGCCAGTGCCACAAAAACCAGAGAGCATGCACAGCAAAAGTGTCTTTATCAGGCCTGATTTCTATGAGAATAAGTGCAAATGTTTATTATGCTATTAAATAGAGGCTGCTTTAGTCACAGAATGGGATGCCAGTGCCACAAAAACCAGAGAGCATGCACAGCAAAAGTGTCTTTATCAGGCCTGATTTCTATGAGAATAAGTGCAAATGTTTATTATGCTATTAAATAGAGGCTGCTTTAGTCACAGAATGGGATGCCAGTGCCACAAAAACCAGAGAGCATGCACAGCAAAAGTGTCTTTATCAGGCCTGATTTCTATGAGAATAAGTGCAAATGTTTATTATGCTATTAAATAGAGGCTGCTTTAGTCACAGAATGGGATGCCAGTGCCACAAAAACCAGAGAGCATGCACAGCAAAAGTGTCTTTATCAGGCCTGATTTCTATGAGAATAAGTGCAAATGTTTATTATGCTATTAAATAGAGGCTGCTTTAGTCACAGAATGGGATGCCAGTGCCACAAAAACCAGAGAGCATGCACAGCAAAAGTGTCTTTATCAGGCCTGATTTCTATGAGAATAAGTGCAAATGTTTATTGTGCTATTAAATAGAGGCTGCTTTAGTCACAGAATGGGATGCCAGTGCCACAAAAACCAGAGAGCATGCACAGCAAAAGTGTCTTTATCAGGCCTGATTTCTATGAGAATAAGTGCAAATGTTTATTATGCTATTAAATAGAGGCTGCTTTAGTCACAGAATGGGATGCCAGTGCCACAAAAACCAGAGAGCATGCACAGCAAAAGTGTCTTTATCAGGCCTGATTTCTATGAGAATAAGTGCAAATGTTTATTGTGCTATTAAATAGAGGCTGCTTTAGTCACAGAATGGGATGCCAGTGCCACAAAAACCAGAGAGCATGCACAGCAAAAGTGTCTTTATCAGGCCTGATTTCTATGAGAATAAGTGCAAATGTTTATTATGCTATTAAATAGAGGCTGCTTTAGTCACAGAATGGGATGCCAGTGCCACAAAAACCAGAGAGCATGCACAGCAAAAGTGTCTTTATCAGGCCTGATTTCTATGAGAATAAGTGCAAATGTTTATTATGCTATTAAATAGAGGCTGCTTTAGTCACAGAATGGGATGCCAGTGCCACAAAAACCAGAGAGCATGCACAGCAAAAGTGTCTTTATCAGGCCTGATTTCTATGAGAATAAGTGCAAATGTTTATTGTGCTATTAAATAGAGGCTGCTTTAGTCACAGAATGGGATGCCAGTGCCACAAAAACCAGAGAGCATGCACAGCAAAAGTGTCTTTATCAGGCCTGATTTCTATGAGAATAAGTGCAAATGTTTATTGTGCTATTAAATAGAGGCTGCTTTAGTCACAGAATGGGATGCCAGTGCCACAAAAACCAGAGAGCATGCACAGCAAAAGTGTCTTTATCAGGCCTGATTTCTATGAGAATAAGTGCAAATGTTTATTATGCTATTAAATAGAGGCTGCTTTAGTCACAGAATGGGATGCCAGTGCCACAAAAACCAGAGAGCATGCACAGCAAAAGTGTCTTTATCAGGCCTGATTTCTATGAGAATAAGTGCAAATGTTTATTATGCTATTAAATAGAGGCTGCTTTAGTCACAGAATGGGATGCCAGTGCCACAAAAACCAGAGAGCATGCACAGCAAAAGTGTCTTTATCAGGCCTGATTTCTATGAGAATAAGTGCAAATGTTTATTGTGCTATTAAATAGAGGCTGCTTTAGTCACAGAATGGGATGCCAGTGCCACAAAAACCAGAGAGCATGCACAGCAAAAGTGTCTTTATCAGGCCTGATTTCTATGAGAATAAGTGCAAATGTTTATTATGCTATTAAATAGAGGCTGCTTTAGTCACAGAATGGGATGCCAGTGCCACAAAAACCAGAGAGCATGCACAGCAAAAGTGTCTTTATCAGGCCTGATTTCTATGAGAATAAGTGCAAATGTTTATTGTGCTATTAAATAGAGGCTGCTTTAGTCACAGAATGGGATGCCAGTGCCACAAAAACCAGAGAGCATGCACAGCAAAAGTGTCTTTATCAGGCCTGATTTCTATGAGAATAAGTGCAAATGTTTATTATGCTATTAAATAGAGGCTGCTTTAGTCACAGAATGGGATGCCAGTGCCACAAAAACCAGAGAGCATGCACAGCAAAAGTGTCTTTATCAGGCCTGATTTCTATGAGAATAAGTGCAAATGTTTATTGTGCTATTAAATAGAGGCTGCTTTAGTCACAGAATGGGATGCCAGTGCCACAAAAACCAGAGAGCATGCACAGCAAAAGTGTCTTTATCAGGCCTGATTTCTATGAGAATAAGTGCAAATGTTTATTGTGCTATTAAATAGAGGCTGCTTTAGTCACAGAATGGGATGCCAGTGCCACAAAAACCAGAGAGCATGCACAGCAAAAGTGTCTTTATCAGGCCTGATTTCTATGAGAATAAGTGCAAATGTTTATTATGCTATTAAATAGAGGCTGCTTTAGTCACAGAATGGGATGCCAGTGCCACAAAAACCAGAGAGCATGCACAGCAAAAGTGTCTTTATCAGGCCTGATTTCTATGAGAATAAGTGCAAATGTTTATTATGCTATTAAATAGAGGCTGCTTTAGTCACAGAATGGGATGCCAGTGCCACAAAAACCAGAGAGCATGCACAGCAAAAGTGTCTTTATCAGGCCTGATTTCTATGAGAATAAGTGCAAATGTTTATTATGCTATTAAATAGAGGCTGCTTTAGTCACAGAATGGGATGCCAGTGCCACAAAAACCAGAGAGCATGCACAGCAAAAGTGTCTTTATCAGGCCTGATTTCTATGAGAATAAGTGCAAATGTTTATTATGCTATTAAATAGAGGCTGCTTTAGTCACAGAATGGGATGCCAGTGCCACAAAAACCAGAGAGCATGCACAGCAAAAGTGTCTTTATCAGGCCTGATTTCTATGAGAATAAGTGCAAATGTTTATTGTGCTATTAAATAGAGGCTGCTTTAGTCACAGAATGGGATGCCAGTGCCACAAAAACCAGAGAGCATGCACAGCAAAAGTGTCTTTATCAGGCCTGATTTCTATGAGAATAAGTGCAAATGTTTATTATGCTATTAAATAGAGGCTGCTTTAGTCACAGAATGGGATGCCAGTGCCACAAAAACCAGAGAGCATGCACAGCAAAAGTGTCTTTATCAGGCCTGATTTCTATGAGAATAAGTGCAAATGTTTATTGTGCTATTAAATAGAGGCTGCTTTAGTCACAGAATGGGATGCCAGTGCCACAAAAACCAGAGAGCATGCACAGCAAAAGTGTCTTTATCAGGCCTGATTTCTATGAGAATAAGTGCAAATGTTTATTATGCTATTAAATAGAGGCTGCTTTAGTCACAGAATGGGATGCCAGTGCCACAAAAACCAGAGAGCATGCACAGCAAAAGTGTCTTTATCAGGCCTGATTTCTATGAGAATAAGTGCAAATGTTTATTGTGCTATTAAATAGAGGCTGCTTTAGTCACAGAATGGGATGCCAGTGCCACAAAAACCAGAGAGCATGCACAGCAAAAGTGTCTTTATCAGGCCTGATTTCTATGAGAATAAGTGCAAATGTTTATTATGCTATTAAATAGAGGCTGCTTTAGTCACAGAATGGGATGCCAGTGCCACAAAAACCAGAGAGCATGCACAGCAAAAGTGTCTTTATCAGGCCTGATTTCTATGAGAATAAGTGCAAATGTTTATTGTGCTATTAAATAGAGGCTGCTTTAGTCACAGAATGGGATGCCAGTGCCACAAAAACCAGAGAGCATGCACAGCAAAAGTGTCTTTATCAGGCCTGATTTCTATGAAAATAAGTGCAAATGTTTATTATGCTATTAAATAGAGGCTGCTTTAGTCACAGAATGGGATGCCAGTGCCACAAAAACCAGAGAGCATGCACAGCAAAAGTGTCTTTATCAGGCCTGATTTCTATGAGAATAAGTGCAAATGTTTATTATGCTATTAAATAGAGGCTGCTTTAGTCACAGAATGGGATGCCTCACAGCAGACTTAAGATCAGTTCAGTATATATGCACAGTTAGTTACTATAAGCAGCCTGAAAACGCTAACAAAGGCTGGATGAAAAAAAAAAAATCTCCCTGTCAGCCAGCTCCGTTTTTCCTACCTTTCCCTGGCTTTCTGTCTGTCTCCTGTCTGTCTCCTGCCTGTCTCCTGCCTGTCTCCAGCCTGTCCCTGTCTGTCCCTGTCTCCAGCCTGTCTCCAGCCTGTCTAACTGCCTCAGCTACACAGCGTTCTGTCTGTCTGTCACGAATGCAATAGAGAAATGAGGAAAAGCAAGATGGCTGCCGTTAAATACCGCTGTGTGACGTCACCGGGCTTGCTGGCTGCTGATAGGCTGCATGTGACTGCCCCAGCTTGCACTGGCGCGGGATACATGTCCAGACATGTCCCGCCCGCCATCTTAGAATGCCTGTAATGTAAATGAATGGATGTTAAAGGAAAACTTCGAGTGATCGAATCGCGGGGAAATTCGGATTCGATCCGAATCGAATTTTTCCTGAAATTCGGATCGAATCCGGGTTCGTCCGGATCGATTCGCTCATCCCTAGTTGTTTTGTCTATATAGGTCTATATAGGTCATTTTTGCATCTGTGCCTCATATTTTGAACTTGAACGTCAGATAAATAACTAGTATTTGAAATACAACTAATAAAACTGTTTACTTTTCCCATTTTTATATAACTAATTATATTAGGCTTTCCAAACAACCAAGACACTACACGTATATTCTCAGACCCATTCCATGCTGACATAAGCTGTAAAAGGGGGTTTACAGCAAGAGTTCTTTGATTTTTAAACCAAATCTGTCATGCCTTTCGCCAAACCATTTCCTCAAGTAAATACCATTCATTTAGCCAGGTAAAGTGCAGTGAAAACACATTAATATACCAGAAAATAGTCAGTTGTCCCTGTCAAACAGTCAGTCCACTGCAATATTCCCCAGTTGCAGCACACATGGCGCACTGAGGAAAGATGAATCTTTCAACTCCGAACCTGTATCAGGGGTTTCAGACATTTTTACACAATTGAACTGGAATTTTCCTTCACACTGACTCTAACCTAAATGAACCCCTATTTGGGTATACATTGTGTGCTGCTTACCTGAGGTTGCCCTATTTCTAGTGCAGCATATGGTGGTGTAAAGGGTCTAAAGCCACTCCCAGTCAGCTAAAGACATCTGAGGGGTGGGCTATCCGATGTCCTTTGCGTTTGACTAGAGAAAGATTAAAGAATTATGGACTAACAGGGTTGAGTGCCATGGCTTCTTAAAAATACATTTATGATGTTCCAATAGCCAGCAAACCTACAGTTAAAAAATATGCTTTTGATAAATATAATAAAATCCCATTCTGGAAACAGGAAACCACCCAGGAATATGTCGGAAAATGATGATGCCAATATTTGTGATTCAAAACATGTCAAATGTTTTCTGTCACATCCCTGGGTGGCTTCCTGTCTCCAGCATGATATTTTAATAAAGTTTTTAAAGGTTAAACTGAAGTCATGCTGGCAATTCGATGTTTCACATTTTGTTTTGATCTGAGGGCAAATCCTTCTGGTGCACCTCCATTGTGCGTGTTTTTCATGGGCTGAGTTAGAATTTAATGTATGTTAAGGAACCTGCACTGAAGAATACCATTGGTCCTAAATTGGAGATACTGTGAATTTGATGCATGTCTTATATTTAATATTTCTTAAAGGCCAATGGAGGTCAAAGTTTAAAAGTCTAGTCCATAAATTTTTCATCAATTAAACTTTAGGCTTTGAGTGGCTTAAATCCAGTGGCTGCGATATGCAGTTTATGCCGTGTTTACTAATCTGCATTGAATTGAATTTCCTTCGATTTATTCGACAGAAACGATCGACTCAGGGGCTCGGTCAACTGTGGCCAGCACTAAAGAGAATGACATAGTAAAAACTATTGTGCCAGCCATTTAAAGTCCACCATTAGTTTAGAAATCTGTATAGTGTCTCTTCAGGCTACTTTGGAGAAATAGAAAAAATACGAGTCTTAGCTTTTTTTTTTCTTTCAAGTTTAGGTTTTAGCCACATATTTACTATTGTTTGTCTAGTTGTTGTAAAGATGAAATTCAACAGAGTACATTGAGTTTTATTTAGATTATAAATTTTAATCATCTATCAAACTGTAGGGAGATTGTATTAGTACTGCTCTCTGGCAGTACCCCTATCTTGGATGCCTATGGCATTGTGCTGCTCATCCATTACCCGAAATACACCCCAACCAACTGACCCCTTAAAATATAATGGCTGCCTGATTATGTACTCCCACTAGCTACTCGTTATTAGTTTTTTTTTCTTGGTTCAGTGCCCCCTCTATGTGGCGCTTTCAAATGGAATGGCTGCCTAGGCAGAACGCTCCAAGTTCACAAAGAATTATTTTCTCTACTCTAACCTCTGGTTTTATACTTCCACTTACTTTTTACTTTTTGGAACCAAGAATGTGGGGAGTCAAAATTGGCTGCCTGAGTGGTGGCCTCAACTAGTTTATTGGTTCTCCCCTGATCATCAGCCCTGATCTGTCTAAGCTCATCTATTGCTTATTGTGAAGAAACAGTAAAACTAGATCCTCAGTATATATTTATTCTACTGTCCGAATGGGCATCTGCTGCCTGGGATGCAGTGCAGAAACGTATTCTATAGTCCTTACTTTCTGCATTTCAGCAGCTGCAGACCCACATTTGTCATCAAAGCAATATTGAGTGGATAGACCCATCAGAAAGGAAAATATAATTTAGGTCATGTTATATCATGTTGTGCAATAGCAAAAACAAGAATTGTGTTGAAGATGTTTTGCAATTCAAGTGAAAGGCTTTTTGAGTAAATATGGTTGGTATTAAAACTGTTATAGCATTAATCATGTGTACGATACAGTCGTCATAATCCATTTACCATAATCCTTTTATGACGGCATTAAGGACTAACTGTCTTTACTAAGGATAGCACATTGTATACAACCTCTCTGCAGATGACTCTGGCATCTTAATTTTTGCCCCAAGCAGAAATCCATCTTACAGCAACCTAAGAGGATCCTTGACACTATGTTGATTAAATTATAGTAAATAGGTAATTATGATTAAATCGAGCACAAGTATTTATCCTAGAGAAGTATGAGTACCAAGAGTGGGAAGGTCTGGTCACGTTTATGTGCATACATATAGTATACAACAGAAAAGAAGCTGAAAAGTATCACATTTTGTATTGTCTGTCTAATCTCAGCCTTCTCCTTTTCCTAAATATGCAAAAACTGATATAATGTATTCGATTTGCTTTAAAGTACACTTAGAGGCAGATTCATTAATAGCGCCAGGTAGCGACAGATGAGCGACTGTAGCAGTATTTTCACAGCGCCCTCTAGTAGTCGCTGTGCTTGGCCGTTGTTCGGTTGTTGACAGCGACTCAGTCGGTGTGCGGTAATGTTGAATATTGGGTGAGGAGTCGCTATTTGACAGGTTCCGCGCTGTATGGGAGCGCATGATAGCGAATGGCCATAGCGAACGGCTCCCACCATATTCATTAACAAATCACGCTCCAAAAATTCTCTCGCTGTGAAATGCATGTTTAAACCCCAGAGCGCTGGCAGCGATGGGTTAAAATGGTTTTTTAACCCCCAAACAACCATATTTTTTGAAATAAAAAAAAACAAGTTTATAAAAACATTTTGTAATATGAATACATTAATATCAGACCTGTAATATCAATTCTGCACAAATTTTTTTTTTATTTTTTTTTTTACCTTAAAAAAAACATCTAACATGGCAGAAGTGGTAACAGAAATTTTCACATAAAAAAAAAAAAAAAAAAAAATTATTAACAATGAATTATGAATATTTAAAGATTGTTCCATGAAATGCATTGGAGAGCGCCAGGTAGCGAGAGGTCATACCTGTCGCTGTTCAAGGTCGCTCGCTGGTGCTGTGGGGTGGAATAATGATGAATGATTCACTATCTGGCGCTCTGTCAGTCGCTAAGCAGGATCGGCTTGATAAATGTGTGATTGTGGTGGGGAGCCGGCGTTCTCGTGGCGGTGACCGTCATTACCGTTCGCTCACCAGTCGCTACCGGGCGCTATCCCTTGTTAAATAAGGGCCTTATTGTTGTAATGTCAAATGTACTCTATAATTATGATTACAAAACTGCTATTAGTTGCTATTTAAATTGCATAATGCTAAATACTGTAGGGCATATTATTTCCCTATGTATTTCTTTATACAATTGATCATTTCCTCAGCACATACTTTTTGTTGTTTAGCAATTCTACTCTTGACCCTTTGTTCATGTCACTGTAGCCTCCTGTAGTCGGTGAAGGGTACACACGTGGCTGATTTATGAGGTATCTGTCGTGTAGCTACAGGTCTATTTGAAATGAGAAAGGCTAATCTGACAGCTAAGTATATTCTTCAATGGCATTATTAGCGCCAAGGTGACTTGTTCATAGACCCGGCCAATCTTCGGTTATTTTAGCGGGAAGGAGATGGATGCTTCTCGCCACCGATGACAAGATGTCCCATTCACAACAGCCTCATTTTTCAAAAGGAAGCTGCATCTTCCTTTGAAAAATATAAATAACCAGATTGATCTGATGTATGTGACTGAAAGCCTGATAGATTCCGTCCTTCCATTATGGCCATAATATATGTGTTGAGAAGTTATCTTATAAATGGAAAGTGTAATAGTCTCCAGTATTTCATTTCATCCTGAAACCCGCTTAGGTTGCCATATTATACCTTTCAAGTGTAGCCAGCCATGAGCGCGACTTTGTTATTAATATTCGTCTGAGCTGACTTAGCATTTTATAACTGACAACATTCCCATCTGCTTTACTGTCAGAAAGAAAAGAACCTTCAGCTAATGTGCTTTTAGATTTGTTTTCTACTATAGCATGCAAATAGGACACATCATTTACAAAAATTATAACCTCAACCTTTTCTTTTACATAGTTACCTAGAGAAATATAGTTATATAGATAATACGGTTGCAAAAAATACATTTGTCCATCAAGTTCAGCCAAGGAACAGGGTTGAGGAAAATCCCATCTGAAGACTTAATGCATGTAATTCCCGTAATCTTTTTTTATAACTAAGACCCTTTATTTTACCTTTTCCAAAATCAGGGAATTTATACAATGATCTGCATATCCCAGATGAGGCACACTAATGCCTTGTAATACATGTATATATATATATATATATATATATATATATATATATATATTATTATTATGATTCCTTGCCTATTTTAATGCATGACAATATCTTTGCGGCCTTGGATTTGTTAATTGAAGAGTAGTTGTGTTCCCTGATAATACGAGTATCATGACAAAGGTTGGTAACATAAGTCATATATAATATTTAGATTAGGAATAAGGTGCTACATATAGCACAACCACTATTTTATAGGTTGTGATTAGACTGTATGAAGTAGAGATCTTATAGATATATTACCTTTATTAATCTTAGTAATAGTAAAGTGAAGCTGAATTATCCTGCTTGTACAAAAGTTCAGTTCCAATACCTAAACATAAAATTAGTTAAACATAGAAAAAATAGAGGAAAGGGAACACCGATCTAAGATTTAGACACTAATGGCTTGATTCAGCAAACATAGAAGAAAAAATTGCTTTTGTCAGAAAATCGGATTGCATGAGACTCCAGGGCAGGCATACTCGCTCCCCGATCAGTGGTGCCCCGCTGTGTGAAACCCCCCCAGGTCGCCCAAAAACTCACCTTCTTTCCCGGTGCAATGGCACATTCCCGCCATCTCTTTATCAGGGCACGTGCCAGGCATTTGTGAATGGCTGGCGCAGGCATGCTTCCTGTTAGAGGGAAGCGAGGGATGCAACCACCAGCACGCACATGCGTCGTAGGACCAGGGTCGTATTTGCCACTAGGCAAAGAAAGGCACGTGCCTAGGGCGGAGCTACAGACAGGGGCGGGTACGGGGCGGAGGCCAGCAACAATTTAATAAAAAAAAACTTGCATGCAGTGGTGCCCCCCGGCGATGCGGGGAAGGTTGCGAGCACAATGGGCAGCTGATGCAACTGTACAGGCAATCCCCCGCCCCGCCCCTGCTCTCAGCCGCCACCTGTCTCCTTCCTATGACAGGTGGTGGCGCGGCAGCTAAGTGTGGGAGTTGGGGGCGTGGCCTTGCCAGGTCCCCACGCCCCAGCCCAGCTCTGCCTTTGCCACTGCTCCTGCCATTGAAACTGTATGGGCAATCCCCCAGCCTGCCTGCACGTGTAAAGGAATGTAGGATTGCATTGCAGTGTGAGTGTGTCAGGGCAGCACGGGGATTTGTGATGCTGCCCTGACACTCTCACACTGCAATGCAATCCCAGATTCCTTTACATGTGCAGGCAGAGTGGCCCCCTCTCTCCTCCCCCCGCAGCCCCGCCCCCTCCCTCAGCAGCAAGTGACTGTGCCACCCATTCAGGAAGGTCGGGCGCATGCTCGGCTACAGGTGTGCAGAACGCACAGATGCGGCGGGGGCTCCGGGAGAGGGCGAGTGTTCCAGGGAGAGGGGTTTACACAGTGGGGCATCCCAATTTGGCAGCTACCAGGGTGTAACCATAGGGGATGCAACCACATTGTAAACCAAGGGGGCCCCATCAGTGTCACCCCTATTCCCTCTTTATCAGATTTGTGCTTACTTGGAATCATCTTGAGAATGGAAGCTCCATTAATCTCTCTTGTTTCAGTTGTCTAGCTGCATCCAATTAAATGAAAAGTCTGATAAAAGTTAACTGAGTCTTGAAAGGGCCCCATTTCATGTTCACACTAGGGTCCAGTCACATGTAGTTACGCCACTGGCCATAGTCCCTGTTAAAGTGGACCAAAAGCCAGTTTTTGCTGCCCCCTGGTTTTGGGTTGCTTAAAGCGAAACAAAACCAGGGTTTTGTTCAGATCCAAATTGGGATGCCCCACTGTATGAAATCTCCCAAAAACTCACCCCATATGTGTTCCCACAGCGAATGCGCAGGCGCAAAGCCAATATGAGCTGTTTACTCAGCTCAGCTCCCATTAACTTCTATGGGGATAGGCTTGGGACGGGAGCACGCGCCACTAGGTGTAACCAGGAATGGGGCAGTGCAGCTCCCCATAGAAAACAATCAGAGCCGTTTGGAGACAAGCTTGTGCATGCTTCGTTGACCTGGGGAAAGGGTAAGTTTTACTAGTGCCCTGGGCGGTTTTACACAGCGGGCCAACCCAATTCGGTTTGCCCCAGGAAAAAGCCAACGGCTGGCCCTGCAATCTTTTAGATTCTAGGTCGGGAAACCCCCAGATCACCCACAACTTAACTTACCTTTCTGCTGTTCCCATGGCATATGTGCAGGCTCTTGTCCAATCATTGCTTTATGGTGTACATACTAATGCACTGCATAAAGCATTGTTTTGGACTGAGCATCACCATAGGGAATGGTCACATTGCGGGTTTCTCTGCAGTGTAAGGTGCGCTGCCATGCCCAGCATATCTGAATCGCCTCAGCTGCAGGGATGTGGGCGTTCACACATTGGGCATTCCTAAAAGGGATGCACTTAGCTGTGGGGGGGCATAAGCACAAATAGTGCCTAGGGCAGCAGGAACTCTAAATACAGCCCTGCGTAGGACTGGGAAAAGGTGAGTTTTTTCAGGCGACCTGGGGGGTTTCACACAGCGTGGCACCCCGGGGGCAAGGACCAAAATCCAGGATAGTCAAAATCCTGGCTTTTGATCCACTTTAAGTATGCAAATAGCTGATGGACAATAGCTATATTTGTGCCTGGAGGGCCTACAGATTTGTTCCCCTGAAACATTGTGCAGAATAGAGCTGCTGGAACAGGGCATGTCCTAGGTGGGTGAGATCATGAGATCAGAGAAGCCGTCATATGGTTCTCCACCCATATATTTTCTCTAGCCTAAGTGGAAGGACACCAATAACCATTTCCAGCAATGGGATTGTCATTTGCAATCTAATCCTATCCTTCTTAGTTACCTTTCCCCAAACCATACAAAAGCTTCTGCAACAGCTTCTGACCAGCCTTCCTAAAGTGGAAGATTTCTGTAAAACCTTCCTCCCCCTGTGCTGTACTGACATTAAAATAATAAAACAACACATCTTAATGCTGCAATCCTCCACTTATGCTGGTGGGGGCTGGACTCTGCATGGCAGCCATGGACAGGAGTGGAAAGGTGAACATGAGTGACAGGCCGGCGCAGATTCATCTTCTTTGCAGGTTGTCTGCCCACCAATGAGTTTCTTTTTATGTTATTTCCCAAATTGGGCATAGCACAAAGGGAGAGAGGAGTGGAAGGAATGTTACAAAATGCTTGGTCTTTAACTGTCTCAGAAAGAATTGTCTCTGCTGAGCCTTCTTCAAAGCAACCATGCTTGACTTTTTTAATTACTTGACAGTAGGTGGGCTGACAGAATCCCTGCGCAGGCTGGAGAGAGCGGGGTGCCACAGCCATAGGATTGAATATCAAGGTGAGTATATGGGTAAACCTGGGGCTTTACACCGCAGGGTGCCCTTAGGGAAACATCTGGTAAATGTGAGAGCAACAGGCTAATGCCAATCGACTGTGGGCAACAAAATGTGATTATCCGTTTGTTTTTTTTTATAATTGCCTGGACTAGAGATGAGCGAACTGGTTCGTCAGAACCTAAGTTCGCTCCAAAATTAAGGAAAAATTCGTTTCGGCACAAAACCAAATTTTTGGGGGTTTGTGCTGACCGAATTTTCCCTGAAATTCACCGGCGCATTGGGCGGTGGATAAAAAGAAAAAAAAACTCACCACCATCCTTGTTCCAATGCCACGCTTGGATCCATTGCAGGTAGCGTACCGTAGCGAACGGTAATGACGGTCACCGCCACGAGAACGCTGGCTCCCCTCCGCAATCACACATTTATCAAGCCGATCCTGCTTAGCGACTGACAGAGCGCCAGATAGCGAATCATTCATCATTATTCCAGCCTCACCCCACAGCGCCAGCGAGCGACCTTGAACAGCGACAGGTATGACCTCTCGCTACCTGGCGCTCTCCAATGCATTTCAATGGAGCAATCTTTAAATATTCTTAATTAATTGCTATTAATGTTTTTTTTTTTTTTTTTTAAATGTCAAAAATTCTGTGACCACTTCTGTAATGTTAGATATTTTTTTTAAGGTAAAAAAAAAAAAATTGTGCAGAATTGATATTACAGGTCTGATATTAATGTATTCATATTACAAAATGTTTTGAAAAACTTGTTTTTTTTTTTTTATCCAAAAATATGGTGGTTAAAAAACTACTTTTAACCCATCGCCGCCAGCGCTCTGGGGTTTAAACAAGCATTTCACTGCGCGAGAATTTTTTGAGCGTGATTTGTTAATGAATATGCTGGGAGCCGGTCGCTATGGCCATTCGCTGTCATGCGCTCCTATACAGCGCGGAACCTGTCAAATAGCGACTCCTCACCCAATATTCAACATTACGGCAAACCGACTGAGTCGCTATCAACTACAGAACAACGGCCAAGCACAGCGACTACTAGCGGGCGCTGTGAAAATACTGCTACTGTCGCTCATCTGTCACTACCTGCCGCTATTAATGAATCGGCCTCTTTGTCCACTTTATTGAATGGTACCAAAATATGACCTGTTGTAAGTCACAGAACCATTAGAGAGATCCAGCAATCAAGGGCAGGGTGATCACATGGCACCCCACATACTGTCGTATTTTGATACAATTCATTATAGTTTTTGATTGATTTTGTTACCAGATATTAAAAGCGAGCTTCACTTTTAGTGAACTTTTTGCACCTTGTGTCACAGCCGATGTTTCAGAGGGCCATAACCCACCCATCTCTGGGCCCTAGTATGTGTGTTTGTCTTTAGTTTATTATATCGAATCTTCTTAAAAGACAAAAGAAAAGATGCCAAAAAAAGAAGCATAATATTTCAAAACTGAGATAGCAATTTGAAACGAAATAAATCAAGATAAGATGTATCCTTTTGTGTGGCGCACATATCTCATAGTTTCCAAGTATGTGATAAATGTCACAGCAATTTATGATTTCGGATTATACGGCTTTTGGGGAGGATATTAAAGGGAAAGGGCAGAGAATTAATTACTCTGGTCAGAGCCTACAATGCTAAATGTGGCAGCGTGACATTATTGTGAGAGAAGAGAGGTGGTGCGCGGTGCTGTCTGTCCTTTCTCTCGCAATCAGGGCTTCGCGCAGTAAGTAAATGTACCAACCTTTAGCGGAACAAAATTCGGGAACTTGTTATTCCTGGGTTTTTTTTTTCGTGCCCCCATCCTGAATTGGGGTGCCCTACTGTGTGAACCCCCCTCCAGGAATCCCCAAAAACTTACCGCGTCACGCTCCAATGGCAAATTTGGGGGCTCTAGTTCAATGAAAGCTGACTGCTGTGTCTACAATATACAGCAGATTGCTCTCAATCAAATCAACAACGTCATGTGTGCGCTCCCACACAAGCCATAATGATAGGCTGGTGTGGGAGCACTTGCACGGTTGGGGATGCAGCAGCCACCTGGCGAATTATGTTGTCACAGCAGGGGGCTCTCATTGTACGAGAGCCCGCTCATGCGCCATTGGAGTGCAGCGAGGTGAGTTTTTCCGGCTTTCTGTGGGGTGTCACACAGCGGGGCATCCCGATTTGGAATGTTCTGGAGAAAATCCAGCAGCCGGCACTGGAAATTCATTTAATGTGGATCTTCTGCTGTTGGTAGAGGTGGATTTATCATTCACGTTCATGTTCTTACGTGCAAACGTTCCACCCAGAGGTTGACTGAGGTCAGTAATCAGCCTGGGAATTTACATGCCCCAGCAAGCCCATGATCTGCTACGCCACACACCCAGGGTGCATTGTAGCTGATGTGTTTGTCAGCTGAGGCTGTTGCACTACAAGGGTAGATCATGACCAAGGGTTTAAATATACAATATTAAAGTGGACCAAAACCTGGGATTTTCACTATCCCAGGTTCTGGTCTGATTTGGGATGCCCCACTGCTTGAGACCCTGCCATTCATATACTTTGTTGCGGATCCCACAGTGCAGGTACAGCTCCGCTTTAATTAACTGAAGAAGCTGAATGGGAGCTTAGCAGCTCTTGCGTTCAGCGACAGCATCACATGCACCTCTCTATGGCATGTAAATAGGCATGCCAGCCATTCAATTATGGTGGGCGCCTCTGCACATGCTCAAAGGTTCACGCAGCAGGGCATCACAAATCAGGATGCCCCAGGGGTGGGTATTTAAAGCCAAAAAAAACTCACTGTAGTCGCATGCCTACCTCTCCATGATTTGTGATGCCCCGCTGTGTAAAACTCCCCCTGTCACAAAACTCACCTGCTTCTGAGAAGCCTCGACGATGAAAACATCCGGCTGCCACATCCCCTGTGAGCGCACTCCCCCCCCCCAGCCATTTAGATAGGCTAGAAGGAGAGCACATGTACTCCTGGGAATGGGGCAGCTGCTCTCCTTATTGCTGAAGCACTGCATGTATACAGTGCTGTTTGCCGTGCATGCGATATGCACGGCAAATGGCTCTAATTGGATGAGAGCCCTGCATGCGCCGCTGGACTGGGAGGAGGTTAATTTGTCTGGACCCTCCGGGGAGGTTCACACAGTTGAGCATCCCTAATCAGGATGCCCCAGGGCATGAAACAAAACCTGGAATAGTCAAAATTCCAGGTTTTGTTCCGCTTAAACCATCACTCATGCCTTATAGATGCTAACTTTGGTTTGGTATAGTAGCTATAGTATTGTGGGCCAGATACTGTGGCAGGAGTCTCCATTGCCATGATGCTAGTGCTTAAAGACTTGCATTGACAAAACATGGACTGGGCAGTACAACTGGGCCAGATATGGAGGAGGGATTGATGGAATACTTGGGGGCAGGGAGCTGGGGGTGTTCAAAGAGAATTGAGTGAATTTCAGAACAGGGTCTGGGTGAGGTGCCAGCCCTGTCAGTCCCAAAGCAGTATGGGCCACTGGGAATTCTCCCTGTGCCCCCCATGGCCAGTACGCCCTGCTACCACCCAACCTTAAAGTAGTCTGATTTTGGGCCACTTTAAAGGGTCCAATATTAAAATCACTAAATCACAAGAGGATGGGTTACATTAAAATTATCCAGCCAAGCCTGTGCCTTTCTTTTAATAGAATGAAAAATAATCATGTGTGATCATGGTTTTGAACATTGCATTCTGCTTTTACAGGGGAGACCTGCCAAACCCCAATAGTCTGTCCTCAGCCTGTGCTAGAATAACACTATTACTATTGTAATTCTGATTTCTGCAGATGCTTACCCATCATGCTATGCTTTTGTTTTTTTGGGGATTGGAGCAGATCACCCCTGTAAAAACTGAATGGTATGCTCAGAATCCAGTCACTTTTGGATTTTATTCAGGAGAAGAAAGCCACAATCTTTGGGGGGGATTCTTTTTTAGTTGGGATGTGTAAGGGATGTCTCCTCTCACTATACTGTACTGCATGTTTATATGGAGTTTTTATATTACACAAATTTACTATACAGCTATACAGCTCCAGTTATCACCCCATGGCACTGTTTGGGAAGACTCTCCTGTTAATGGAAGGTTGCAGCTGGAAATTATCACCCTCAACACTTTCCTGGGCTACACCAACTGCATTGTGCATGTCTTTATTCCACAGGAAACCAATAGGTTTACAAGGCAGACGTGCATGGCATTGTGCAAGTATTCAGTGAGTCCCACTGGCATTGTAGAGCAGGTGCAAAGTCTGGGTGACAACTTTAACTGGAGAGAAGTTTGGGTTTCACAAGTTCAACCAAACTTGCCGCTAGAGTCCGGTTCGGGTCACCTGACTCGACACGAGCCCCATAGAAATCAATAGGGATGCGAATCTGGGGGTCCAAATGTGTGAAACCCCCCAGAATCCAGCACCAATTCCCCATGGTTTCTTGCCCTGGCTGCAGCTGTCTTAAAGAACTGCGTGGCTTCCCCCACGCACGCCTGCCCATTCACCATCTGATCACTGGTGACAACGCTGGGCCCTAGGTAAGGTAAGGACCTTTTTCTCTAACGAGTTAAGAAGAGAATGGACATCCACTTTCAGGGTCAAAAGACTAACCACCTACCCTTGGTGGGTTAATTTAAAGTGGACCAATCACCAGGACTTTTACAATCTTGGATTTGGGATGCCCCGCTGTGTCAAACCTCTCAGATCTCCTATAAAACGTATCTTTCCTCTGTGCATGCTGGGGCTTTATATTTGAATTGTCACTGCTTTATTTACTGTAGATGTTTAGCAGCAAATGGCAGCCAGTCGTGATCACCAGCAACCACTCAGATTTGATGTGCAAGTCCACTCAGCAAACCCAACTGGTTACTGGCAGTAACATGATTGAAAGCCATACAATGAGGGTCAACAGAAACATGGGTTTTTGCAGGCGCTTGCCATGACCCACAGCAAGACATCCAAAATCGGATGACCCCGGGGTACGCAATTGGCCTGTCCTAGAGTCTTTTAGACTGGCCTAAGCTGATGAGCCCACTTTCCACTTTTTTCTGGCATGTATATATCAATACAGGACCGTGAATATATTTTGCATTGTTTTGCTTTTCTTTCATAGATACTCTCTTACTACCATGTCCAAAAATTAAAATTTTTACATAAATGGGAAATTGTATATTAGAGGCATTACAGCAAGTTCATTTATGACTGTATATTTGACCAAACCAAATGGATATTTGTGAGGGCGAGCTTCCATTTAACCATAAATCAACTCTCCACAAAAAATAATTATAGCTTGAATTGTGTTGGGGCAGCATTCTTTCAAGAAAAAAAAACTGCAAAAACTGTATTCCTTTTAACTACAATGCAGCCCACCTAGTTCCTGTGGAAGTGCGGACATGAGGAGGAGTGGGTGCAATATAGTGCACCTGGGTACCAACATCAAGCAGATCAGTCCATGAAGTAACCAGAGAACAGGTGAAAGTACGCTTTAATAATGTGTCCTGTTGTGCCATTAGTTTTGCCTGTTTCAATTTGTAGACTGACAACAACCCCGTCCACCCTCTTTGTGTTTCTCGCTGCCTCTGCAGTTTTACTCTTTTACTTTCCTTCTCCGCTCACATCCCATACCGTTTAATAACTGTTATTGTACCTAAAAAAGAAGATGCTGAGACTCCATTTTTCCTGGTCTTATTTTATCTGCTCAGTGTTGAACATCAGTTTTGTCAGTTGCCGTAATATAATTACACTGTTTGTCGGGTAGGAGGAGAGATTGTGGGTGAGAAAATAACAACTTTGAAACTTTGTTCTTAGACATGTATTGTTGTAAACACAAGCTGGATATAGGACGTAAAAGCACAGCCACCAGCATGTATAACAATGCATTAGAGGAGATGAATGATTTAAAGGTTCATATTACCCAAACCTTATACCTCAAATGTAATCAATAAAGAGGAATATATTCCTTGAATGTTCAAGGGTGCCTCCACCTTTCAATTGAATCATGGTAGCAGGGAACTGCATGAGTTCAACTTTTGAATAAGGTTCAGGTATGGACTCATGCCAGTGGATTATATTCCCACTGAGTCAAAAAAGGCTGTCTTTATGCAGAGGGACATGGCCATGCAAAAACAAAAAAGGCTTCTCTGATAAAAGTTGCAATAAAGTTCAGAACTGTAACTGTAGTTGAGCACTGATGGTAGAGAGACACAGTTCTCACTGGTAGCAGAGCAGGCAGCGGAGACTACTACGCAGGACCCAAGGCTTAATCTAAAGGCAACGCCTTCACCACAATCCCCCACCTAGGGAGGATAGGCTGTACTGCTTGGCAAACCCCAGGTCATACTCCAGGGAGTCAAGGGCCTGGGTAGAATAGCAGTGGGAACAGCAGTTGGATGCAGAAGAGGAGACGGAGCTGAGGTCAAGGGTCACTGGCACTGGTTTTAGGTGGAAGAGGTAGCTGAGATTATTCACAGGTAGACAGTTCGAGGAGGAAACATGAGAGGATAATCCAATAGCAGAGTTCAAAGTTTAGCTGAAAAATCATGCACATGTATCCAAGCCAAGTGATCGCAAAAACCAAAAGGGTTTTTCAAGATTTCTCAAATGTACAAGGTCAAAGGGAACAGGAGCGTCACAGTGAGGCTATGTTCACATCTGTCTGGTCGCGTTTGCGGCATGCGTTTTGCATTTGCGTCTTTTTGTTTGCGTTTTGTTTGCATTCGTGCTTGCGGCGGTGTTCTAAAGCAATCCCTTTTTAATGAGGTGCAATTGAAGCCAGGATGCAGCAGGCAGGACTTTATGTGCCCATGTTTTTCCTCTGTCTGCCACACCTGAGAGGTGGGAAATGGGCCATAGAGGTACCATTGTTGGATATTTTTTGTGATATGCATGTAGTACCACACAAGTGTGAACCAGGGCTAAGGACAACACAAGAATCCTCAGCCCAGCACATAACTATTAGTCTCGCCCGGTCAGCTAACTGCAGGTGCACTTGAAACTATTTGGCTCTGCTTTGTACACCAAAGACACTAGTTCATGTATGGTTGCTAATGTAAACACATTATTGCTAAAGAGAACTGCTTCTTTTAACTCTTTAACTGCAGAATCGGGGGGGCGGAGGCCCCTGGGATAAAGAGGAGACCCGGTCAAATTGATTAAGAGGTCAGGTTTTTTTTGGTCGCTAGCTGGGGGGTAAGCCAGGTACAGAAAATTTACATAGCTGGCATTTAACGGTAGGAAAGGCAGCTACATACATTTTACATAATAAATAAAAAATACCGCGCTAGAAACTAGAAAACTTATAATTATTAAATCATAAATAATAGTGATGTGTTGTGCTTATTATTAAATCCAGCTCCACGTGCTATACTTAAATCTCAACCATAAGTATGTGAAAAAACAAAAAAAAATAAAAACGGCACGGAGCTAGTGCAAACTAATCAAGGTCCTCTTTAAAGTCCTTCAAATAATTCTTCTAATTTCCACCATGTGCATCTGTAATCCACTCGTGCTCCACCACCACAGATTTGGTACTCTTACCACATATAAATGATGCAATCAGCTATTGTGATAATCACAAGATTGGTCTTTCCAACAGGATCCACTTCTCAGGGTCCACTTTCATAAAGGATTAAGCACGCCCAATTTTCAAACCAGTAATATTTGCCACCTCTTTATTCCACCTCATAAGAATAGGATCTCCCAATGTATTATGCAATCCCCGACCGGGATTTCCAAAATATGATCATAAGGGAAAGAACAAAGGGACCATTGCGCAATATTGCAAAACTTAAAATTCGCATTTATTCAAGCCAATAAAACACTCACATGATAAAAGATTAAAACTCGCATATCACTTAAGGCTCTGGGCCAACTCACGCTGCTGTATTCCAAATGTATTGCCGCCGGCTCCCAACGCGTTTCGTCGCTCAGCGCGACTTTCACTAGGTCAGCCGGCGCGACGGCAAGCAGCAGTTAAATAGAGAAAAGGCGGGACAAGAAAGGGAGGCATCTTCCTCCCTTCCATCCAATCACCGGCTGGGTCCGCATTACGCTCACCAATCAGCTACAATGCGGCGTAGGTAACACTCCCCATCCAATCCACCGAAGGGGAGGTGAATATCATTAACTCGACCAATAGCCTGCTGACATACCTCATCCAATCAACGGCAAGGGAGGTGAATGTCATTACCTACGCAATCCCCGCAAATACGGCAGGGTAACATAGCTACCACCCCTCAGCCAATCCACACCAGAGGAGGTGAATATAATTAAATACGCCAACCAATCCTCAACTCCGTTTATTTCAACACCTGTCAAAGCCCGTCTGCTATTACGCAGCCTAAAGAGGGAAATATAACGTCCCGTTTCCTTAGCGACCTCACCCAATCAGCTCCCTATTATAATCAGAGCCCTATAGCAGACCCGCACACATCCCATTTAACCCACACCGGGGAACACCACATATTACGTGGAGATTTACCCAAATAATTAGAAGCGTGGGATATACGGCATGCACTAAGAGGGGCTATGTTAGGGTTATAGTTAAAATTAAGAAAGGATTAGAATTAGGAATAAGGTTATGGTTAAAATTAGGGTTAGGGTTAGGGATTAAAATTAGGGTTAGGGTTACGAATAAGGGTTAGGGTTAGGGTTAGGGTTAGGGTTTGGGTTACCAAACCATCACACCTTTTTGCACATAATACCATGCTCCCTCCCCAACCTAAAAAACAAAATTATGAGTCAAGATCATGTACCCACAATAAGATAAACATTGTAATGACACAATTATAGGGACTCACATCCTTATAGGAGCTCCCATCAGCATAAAGATGATAAACAATACAACTATAGTTCTAATAATTATTAGAGGCAAAAGCAGCAATTCAGCAAGGTGAGTTGACCCTACAATCCTATGCATACACGAATTAAAATTTTTTTAAAAATTAGGGGGTCTATACAACCCCAACCATAGCATTCTATACAACAATTTCCATAGATATAAAATATGCAATTTAGACAAAGGAATATGTAATTTATTGAATTAAAACCTTCCAGAAGTTGAAACCTCATATACTCAAAGGGAGGCCCAAGGAGATAAGGGCTGCGTAGACCTTCCAAATGATTTCAAACCCAACCATTGGGAAGAGTTACTTGAAGCTACTGTGCAGAATCAATAAAACAGTTAAGGTCAAAATCTATATTTAGCCCTTTAGGGCTAAGGGTGTCCAGTTTGTAAATCCACAAACTTTCTTTCTTTGACACTTCCCTAGTCATATTCACACCCCGCCAATGGGCCTCAATTCTATCTATGGCTATAAAGGACATGAAAGAAGGATCACAATTATGCTTAATCCTGAAGTGCTCCGACAAACTATGTCCCTCATAGCCCCTTCTAATGTTATAAAGGTGCTCCCTTATCCGGGTCCTCAACTCTCTAGTCGTGCGACCTACATATAACAAGTTACAGGTGCACCAAATCAGATATACCACATGTTTAGATGAACATGTAATAAAACGTGTGATTTTAAATCGTTCCCCTGTGGTCGGATGGGTGAAAAGTTGCCACCATCCCAATTGGATTAAAGCTATCCCCAGGGGGCAATATATGAGATTAAGGCGGAATTGTACCAAACTGCAGGATTTTGAAGTACAAGCTGCGGAGCTGACTACTAAGTTTTTGGATAAGGGATATGAGGCAGAAATGGTACAACAACAACTAGTGAGGGTTAGAGCCCAGGAAAGGTTCCCCCAAAGGAAATTAGTGGAGGCACCCTCTAAAACGGAGGATTTTGCATTTATCACTGATTTCAGTGTCCAACATCGGGAGATAAGGAAAATTCTATCCAAACATTGGCACATTTTGCAAGGGGATGAGATTCTGGGTCCTAAGTTACCGTCTAGGCCTAGATTGATCTTTAGAAAAGCCCCGAATTTGAAGGATTTATTAACCAGAAGTTATGTGGATCCTCCTATATCGAACACACACCCATCATCACTTTTTGGGTTGGAATTGAAAGGTTTTTATAGGTGTGGGAGGTGTATTGGTTGTAGAACATGTAAATCGGTCTTGAAGCCGTATGGTTGTTTCACCCATCCGACCACAGGGGAACGATTTAAAATCACACGTTTTATTACATGTTCATCTAAACATGTGGTATATCTGATTTGGTGCACCTGTAACTTGTTATATGTAGGTCGCACGACTAGAGAGTTGAGGACCCGGATAAGGGAGCACCTTTATAACATTAGAAGGGGCTATGAGGGACATAGTTTGTCGGAGCACTTCAGGATTAAGCATAATTGTGATCCTTCTTTCATGTCCTTTATAGCCATAGATAGAATTGAGGCCCATTGGCGGGGTGTGAATATGACTAGGGAAGTGTCAAAGAAAGAAAGTTTGTGGATTTACAAACTGGACACCCTTAGCCCTAAAGGGCTAAATATAGATTTTGACCTTAACTGTTTTATTGATTCTGCACAGTAGCTTCAAGTAACTCTTCCCAATGGTTGGGTTTGAAATCATTTGGAAGGTCTACGCAGCCCTTATCTCCTTGGGCCTCCCTTTGAGTATATGAGGTTTCAACTTCTGGAAGGTTTTAATTCAATAAATTACATATTCCTTTGTCTAAATTGCATATTTTATATCTATGGAAATTGTTGTATAGAATGCTATGGTTGGGGTTGTATAGACCCCCTAATTTTTAAAAAATTTTAATTCGTGTATGCATAGGATTGTAGGGTCAACTCACCTTGCTGAATTGCTGCTTTTGCCTCTAATAATTATTAGAACTATAGTTGTATTGTTTATCATCTTTATGCTGATGGGAGCTCCTATAAGGATGTGAGTCCCTATAATTGTGTCATTACAATGTTTATCTTATTGTGGGTACATGATCTTGACTCATAATTTTGTTTTTTAGGTTGGGGAGGGAGCATGGTATTATGTGCAAAAAGGTGTGATGGTTTGGTAACCCAAACCCTAACCCTAACCCTAACCCTTATTCGTAACCCTAACCCTAATTTTAATCCCTAACCCTAACCCTAATTTTAACCATAACCTTATTCCTAATTCTAATCCTTTCTTAATTTTAACTATAACCCTAACATAGCCCCTCTTAGTGCATGCCGTATATCCCACGCTTCTAATTATTTGGGTAAATCTCCACGTAATATGTGGTGTTCCCCAGTGTGGGTTAAATGGGATGTGTGCGGGTCTGCTATAGGGCTCTGATTATAATAGGGAGCTGATTGGGTGAGGTCGCTAAGGAAACGGGACGTTATATTTCCCTCTTTAGGCTGCGTAATAGCAGACGGGCTTTGACAGGTGTTGAAATAAACGGAGTTGAGGATTGGTTGGCGTATTTAATTATATTCACCTCCTCTGGTGTGGATTGGCTGAGGGGTGGTAGCTATGTTACCCTGCCGTATTTGCGGGGATTGCGTAGGTAATGACATTCACCTCCCTTGCCGTTGATTGGATGAGGTATGTCAGCAGGCTATTGGTCGAGTTAATGATATTCACCTCCCCTTCGGTGGATTGGATGGGGAGTGTTACCTACGCCGCATTGTAGCTGATTGGTGAGCGTAATGCGGACCCAGCCGGTGATTGGATGGAAGGGAGGAAGATGCCTCCCTTTCTTGTCCCGCCTTTTCTCTATTTAACTGCTGCTTGCCGTCGCGCCGGCTGACCTAGTGAAAGTCGCGCTGAGCGACGAAACGCGTTGGGAGCCGGCGGCAATACATTTGGAATACAGCAGCGTGAGTTGGCCCAGAGCCTTAAGTGATATGCGAGTTTTAATCTTTTATCATGTGAGTGTTTTATTGGCTTGAATAAATGCGAATTTTAAGTTTTGCAATATTGCGCAATGGTCCCTTTGTTCTTTCCCTTATGATCATATTTTGGAAATCCCGGTCGGGGATTGCATAATACATTGGGAGATCCTATTCTTATGAGGTGGAATAAAGAGGTGGCAAATATTACTGGTTTGAAAATTGGGCGTGCTTAATCCTTTATGAAAGTGGACCCTGAGAAGTGGATCCTGTTGGAAAGACCAATCTTGTGATTATCACAATAGCTGATTGCATCATTTATATGTGGTAAGAGTACCAAATCTGTGGTGGTGGAGCACGAGTGGATTACAGATGCACATGGTGGAAATTAGAAGAATTATTTGAAGGACTTTAAAGAGGACCTTGATTAGTTTGCACTAGCTCCGTGCCGTTTTTATTTTATTTTATACATTTTACATAGCTGGCGTTGGAAGGATTAAAACACATAATTGCAAACAAATGAAAAAGAAAAAAAAAGATTATCAGATAAGCTCTGTACCGCGAGGACACCGTTTTAGCACACGATAATGAACACTTTTGAAAATGCCTTTGAAAGTGGACTTACCCTTTCAGAGGCCACAAAACTCTTCATACCGCCAAACAACCTCACTTCCTAGCCCTAGTACCCTGGGTGGGACTCGGTGGAGGCCCGGATTCAAAATAAAATTGTTTTTCTCACTTCCATGGCCTTGCCCACCATACATTATTGAGATCGCCGATTGGCTTATCTCAACAATGCTGAATGATGTGGCCCAATCCACTGACTCCTTGCCCAGCTTTTGTGTGTACTGGGAAGCGCTCCTGGGCAAAGACAGAGCCATGGAAGCAGCCGGTTAATGGCAAGCTTACCAACGAACCCAGAAGTTTGTCACAGTGGGGCTAAGGGCTGCCGCGGGAGGGTTTTGGTCCACTTTAAGATAAGTATGTTTTAATTTTACACTTAGCCTACATATGTACAGTATGACAAGACAGTAAAAATTAAACTGTTGCTTTATTTAAATCTTGCCCTCTTTTCAGCCTAAAGCCCAGCTCAAAAACAATAGTTATTGTAGTGTTTTATTTATTTTTAAAACAATAGAGTGGCATAAAGCCACAATATAAATTTCCCAAAGCTTTAAAATTTTTAGATCACCTTGCAATTTTTTAAATAACGTTTTAATAGTAATGGCGGTAACCTTGCACTTATCTTCCATGGCTTTTGATCCTCTGTATTTTTTTTCTGTTCCAGTTATGAGAATTTTGGCTACGTAAGCGTTTGAGCCTGTGAATGGTAAAACTCATCTACGCTGAACAAAGATTATTAAACAATCATCCGTTCAACCATTCTGTCATGAAAATGCCATTACCCAAATGAAAATATTTTAAATGTCAGGCTTAACAAGCTGGCCAGACTGCCAAGAGCTCAGCTCTACCCTTATCCTCTCTACCTTTCTTCGTCTCTTTCCTTCACTTTGACTGCTGAAAATTAAAGCATTCATCATTTTTCACATTTGGCCCTCATGCTTTTACATAGCGTTACAATGTAATTGGAACTGCTCATTGACAAACATGCAGTCATTAAATTGATATCCATAATGTGGGAGCAAGATCTCCTAAACAGTGGATGAGTCATTGTTATAATATTGCAGAACAGAACAATAAACGGTACACACAGAAAAAATCATTCATCTTTGTTTTCATGATTTCATCAATTTCAAATAAAAACAGAAAAAAATAAGTTAAGTGAGGTTTAAAGGACATCTGTTTCAAAGCATGCTCAGCTTTAAAGTCTATGAGATTACACTGCAGGCCTACTCCCTCCGATGGTGGCATTCCAAACTGGGATGCCTCGATTTGTGAACCACCCCGAGTCGCCCCATCATTCTTACCTTTTCCTCTAGTCCAGAGCACATGCGCGACTGGCACCGGCATCACTCACTTCCATTCTCGGCTGTGCGCAGCCCTGCCCGCCGCAACTAAATGGCTTTGCTGGGCCGCACACAGCCAAAGGGAGCTGAGTGATGCATGATGCTTGCAAGTGTGGCTAGGATTCCAAAAGGCTGCTCTAGCTGCAATGTGGGTTCGAGGAGAGGTAAGTGAGCTTGGCAAACTGAGGTGCCCCAGGGGGACAGACCAAAATCCAGGATAGTGAAAATGCTGGGTTTTGGTCGACTTTAAGTCTAGATAGCTGATCCCTTCTGGTCTGCTGTTACAGAGAGCTTTTCTGAGTTCTAGCCTATTTCAGTGACTATGCCCTTATCTTTCTTTATCCTTCAGTCAACATCTGCTAAGAGCATAAGGGCAGCAACACAGTGTGTGCACCTCTGTTCGTAACCATGCTTATTCCTGCATAAATTAATCTTTAGACATATAAGTACTGATGGCAATGAACTGTGCATGGGACTGTAGTAAATAAAGAGACAGAGAGAGAGAACCCCCCCCCCCCCCCCCCCCGCACAATGAAATCTGCTCTTAGTAGAGGAATAGAACAGTGCTGGGACTAGAACGCTAAAAACTGAGCAGACCAGGACAGGTCAGCTGTAGAACTCCAATACTTATTAATACTGAGAGCAGACTGTGTTGTGTAGGCTAAGGATGACATCAAAGCATACAGTAGTTAACTTCCAGGTAGTGTCTTGGGTGGTTAAAGTTTTGGTATGAGCCCTATAACAGTTCAAACAGTAGGCAAACAGCTAGCCAATATGCATCAGTTGGCTTCCTGCCATATCACCCACATCCTCACAGAGGTGTAGAAAAGCCTGGTGCCAAGTGGCATGGGCCCAGTGTGCCTTTGTGGGTTCTGGATTGTGGTTGCTTGGGGGCTACTATGTTGCCATAGCCAAATGCTAGTTTTACCTTCAGGTTGCGGGGATAAATCAATGACTGGTGTGCCAGATTGGTAGCCCCAGGAGGAGAGGAGCAACACATGTTTTCAGTAAAGCAAAAAGATATTAAAGGTAAAAGGCAAAATAGCTAGATACGCATTTCACTGCTATTCAGGTCCCAAAGAGGCAAGAATTGAATGACCCACTATTAGCAATCGATAATCCTTAGGATCCATGCCACTTTCTGACTGGATGGTTTGCTGATGCTGGCATCTCCAGGGCAATGTTTTGCTGCCTACTGGAACAGTTCAAGACATTGGGGTGTTGACCCCTAAATTAACATTAGCAATGAAGTATTTAGTAAGTGAATACTCTTGTCCAGAAGAGCTTTGGGTTTGCTGTTAGTCATTTGGTCTTAAACACTGATCAACCCGGTTGCAAGAAAATATTCTGCCAGACCCCTTTTGATTCTGTTTCCACATGACATTTTTCTCGTTCCTGACCTTGCTTTTGAATTACCCCTTGCTGTGAATGCTAGGAGAACTGATTACATGGTTATGTTGTGATTCACGTAGGGGCTGGTCCTTTGACCCTTCTTTGTGTATAGTCTAATTGTAGATTGCTCGTATCTTACAACCTGGTCTTTTTTGTGGTTTGGGGTGGGGAGGCGAGGGTTGATACCAGGCAAATGACTTTCAAAGGTGGCATGTCAAATATGATATCGCCCCTTTGACTGATGGTGCTGCAGGTGGCACAGGCTCAGATCCAGTGATCGGGTGAGTCACTGATTGCCGGTCTCAGACTGATCAGCTGCCAGAAACAAAAGTTGTCTTTTGTTCTTAGTTTTATTATTGTGCATTCAATCACTTTAAGCTATTAGTGTAAATCCAAATCAACTGAATTTTGTGCGCATGTGATCTCATGATCTCACTTGTATTATCACAGAAAAGGAAAAATGGCAGAGCTGTGTGCTTTAACCTGAAAATGACAAAAAAAAGGTTATAGGAGAAAAAAACTGTATTGTTTTATTGTTTTTTTTTCTGTGTAATTAAGCTGATTAAATAAATTATTTAGTCCGGTCACGTGCCCTGCTTTTGGATTTTTGGCAACCATTGTGTGTCTGTGCATGCCATGTTGTATTATAAAAGAGTTGAAAAAATAACTTGAAAAATAAAACACTTCTTTCTTTTCATTGTTTGAGATGAACGTTGTAAAAAAAATTTGAGAGTAATGGTATTGTATAATTTAACCTGAAAAATAACAAATTACTATAATTACAGAAAATATCACAAAAGCTCTAAATTAAATCAATTTTTGTAGTTTTACTATTGAATTGATTTAATTTGTGTTTTATTAAAATGTAAATGTGCCGAATTAATAAACTAGACATACTGAATAGTTTGAAACTAGATTCGAAAATTGCACCCTTAAAATGCTTAAGAGGAACATCAGGTGGCTGTGGGAGCTAATAAAAGCTCCCCAAACTTCTATTTGTCCCTCTCCCCCCCATCCCCGATACCTATACTTGTGCTGGGACACATACTGTAAGCTGTATTTTTAGAATTAAAACAAAAGTCCACTTCTGTTCTCAAATTCCAGCACCGGGCTGTTCAAGGGATTACTAGGAGATCTGCTTAACTTACCTTACAGTTCCATCTGGAGGGTGGGTGTGGCCTCTGTCCCGGCAGCTCCTATTGAAAACAACTGGCCATACAAAGGACACGCCCACCATCCAGAAGCACAATTCCCAGCCTTCAGGGCTGTGGGAGACCAATCTGTGACACGAGTAGTTATCCCTTTGACTACTCAGCACTGGAATATTAGGAAAAGTCTACAGAAGTGAAAGAAGAGAAAACATCCCATTTAATACGGACATAAAGTAAAGTAATAATTTCCTCATTCACATATTTGGCAGCAAACAAACTAGCAAAATTAAAAGGAAGAAGAAACCATTATGGTTTACTAGGGAAATCAGCACTATCATAAAAGATAAGAAGTCTGCCTATAAGAAGTATAAAGTAAGTGGAAGTGTAGCTGACAGAGAGGCGTATAAAATTGAACAGAGGAAAGCAAAACTGATTATAAGGACTGCTAAAGGGCAAAAGGAGGAAGAAATGGTCAAATCTATGAAGAGGGGAGATAAAACCTTTTTCCGATATATTGGTGACAGAAAGAAGAAAAACAATGCAGTCTCAAAAATTAGAAATAGGGAAAATAAATATATTGATGGAGATAAGGCTGTGGCTGACCATCTGAATAGCTACTTTTGTTCGGTATTTTCAGATAGTAGCAGGCATGGTCATAGCACAACATCCAGCTGGGAGGGTACAGCTCCGGAGTTTCTGGAGGCTGATGTCCTATCCGAGCTGGCACATCTAAAGGTAAGTAAGGCGATGGGTCCAGATGGAATCCACCCCAGAGTTCTAAGGGAACTTAGGTTTGTGATTGCAGCCCCTCTGACTGATTTACTTAACCATTCCCTTTCAACTGGTGAGGTTCCAGATGATTGGAGAATGGCCAATGTCGTACCAATCCATAAAAAGGGGAGTAGAGAAGAAGCCAGTAATTACAGGCCAGTTAGTTTAACATCTATAGTGGTCAAATTAATGGAAACACTCTTAAAAAAACAGATAATTTCCCAAACAAAAAAATTAATGACCTATTGGACCCAAAACAGCATGGCTTTACTGAGGGCAGATCATGTCAGACCAATCTTATTGATTTCTTTCACAATTTCACTAAAGTGTTAGATGAAGGTGATGCTGTAGATATCGCCTATCTGGATTTTAGCAAAGCCTTTGACACTGTACCACATAAGGAGCTCATAGATAAGTTATTGAAGGTAGGACTCAATCCCTGGATAGTTCAGTGGATTTCCAGTTGGCTGAGGGATCGGTATCAGAGTGTTGTTGTTAATGGTGTGCAATCTGGTGTGCAAGTGGTGTGCCGCAAGGCTCTGTCCTGGGCCCCATTCTTTTTAATATATTTGTAAGTGACATAGGAGAAGGCTTGGTAGGAAAAGTTTGTCTATTTGCTGATGATACAAAGGTTAGTAATAGGGTGGATATTCCTGGAGGTGTCTGCAACATGGAAAATGATTTAGCTTTACTGGATAGATGGTCAAAACTGTGGAAACTAGAGTTTAATGTCTCTAAATGTAAAATCATGCACTTGGGTAGAAAGAATCCCTGCTCTGAGTACCGTATGGGCAGCACTGTGTTAGCCAGGACCTCGGAGGAGAGAGATTTAGGGGTACTGATTACTGATAGCTGCAAGATGAGTGGACAGTGTAGCCAGGCAGTGGGAAAAGCAAGCAGGATGCTCGGCTGCATAGCTCGAGGCATCACCAGTAGGAAGAGGGAGGTTGTGATGCCGCTGTATAGAGCCCTGGTGAGGCCACAGCTAGAATACTGTGTGCAGTTCTGGAGACCTTACCTGCAAAAAGACATTATTCAAATAGAACGTGTCCAAAGGCGGGCAACAAAAATGGTGGAAGGACTTAAACTTAAAACTTATCAGGAGAGGCTTAAACTAAATTTGTACAGTCTGGAGGAAAGAAGGGAGAGGGGGGACATGATTGAGACCTTTAAATATGTGAAAGGATTGAATAAGGTTCAGGAGTGAAGTGTTTTTAAGAAGAAACTTAATGATAGAACAAGGGGGCACAACCTGAAGCTAGTCGGGGGGAAGATCAGGAGCAATGTTAGAAAATATTATTTTACAGAAAGAGTAGTAGATGCTTGGAACAAACTTCCAGCAGAGGTAGTTGAAAAATCAACAGTCACTGAATTTAAACATGCCTGGGATAAGCACACATCTATCCTAAGATAAAGAGTACATACAGTATACACATAAGGGCAGACTAGATGGACCGTATGGTCTCCTTCTGCCATCAACCTTCTATGTTTCTATGTTTCTTCTAAATGGCAGCCAATCATGTGACGGCTGGGAATCCTTCAGGTTTCATGTGCAAGCTTACTTGGCAAAACCCTATTGGTTACCGGAGTTCAGGTGATTGGCAGCCATACAATGAATGAGGGAGTATGCGGTCTTCACTATACTTTTACTCTCTATTATGTTTTTTTTGAGTGAAACACAAATCCACCCCCGTGAAGAACTAAGCAACAATAGAGAGATATATAAACCCATTTGCTTCTTAGGAGTATATCTTATTCCATTCAAATCTTTAGTACTTACCTACTGAAAAGATCTGGTCCTTATGATACAAATGCGTGTTTGGCAGTTTTCTGGGAGAAGTCCAACAGTCGGAGGAAAATCTGCCCCCACTGACTTCGCAGTGAATGGAGAGAACAAAGTTATCTTCTGTGTATAGTGGTGGCAGAGGTCTCTGCACTTTATGTCTTAGAAGGAGCCAGGGGCATGTGTTGACCACAGAATTTGGCTAAGTTTAGGAGATCTGGGCTGGGTGTGATCAAGTATGAATATTTATATATCTGTTTTCAACATCATTATGATGATATGAATATGATACTAGAATCCCCATTTAAAGCGCACCTTAACTCCCCCTTACGACTATATGCCATGGTGGGTCCTGATTCACAGAGAGGCTAAATTAACCTAATCTACCCCTCCACACCACCAACCACCAATGGTTCAGTATCATGTATGCAGACGGGACAAGTAAATTTTGGGAAGTTTCTTTTTTCAACAATGTCCATTTAACCCTTTAAACGCCAGCCACGTAAAATGTACGTGGCTGCCTCCCCTGCAGTTAACCGCCAGTTATGTGCCTGATTTTCCCCACTAATAGCATAAAAAGTTTTTAAAAAGTCACTTACCTGACCCCCCCGTTCGATCCGGCTGGGTCTCCTCTTCAGCCAGAGGGGCTCCGATCACCCATTGGGGCTCCTTCGGCTGCAGGGGAGTGCCCAAAACAGGGTGCCCCCCCGTTTCAGCAGCCGCCGATATTGCCTGCAAAAAAAAAAAAAATTACAGTTACTTACCTTTGTGCCCGCCGGCTCTCCTCTTCACGGGGAGGGGGGGGCTCCGATCACCCCCCCACTCTTCCATCTTCTGGAGGGGGCATAACAGCCCTCCTCCCTCCGTAGTTTCCGATAGTGGCCGCCATCTTGGATGACGTCGCCGCCGGGTGTTGTCGGGGCACCCGACGGTTCAGCTGTCAGATGCTGGTGACAGCTGGACAGAGGAGGAGGGAGGTAGGCGATCCTCCGATCGCCTGTCTCCCCCCTCCTCTGCCCAGCTGTCACCTGCATCTGATCGTCGCGGGACACAGGAGACGAAGATCGGAGGTGAGTAAAGTAAAAAAACATTTTTTTTTTAATAAAGTTATTTTGAAAAAGTGTGTGTGTCTTTTTTTACTGTTAACCCTTTGTGAACTGGTAAGGGGTCCATCAGATCCCTTATACCAGTTCATAAGGCTCGGGGGTCTGGCAAGTCACCTGCGGCTAGCGGGTGACTTGCCATTAACCCCTGGCCCCCCAAATTACCTGCCTCCCCAAAGCCTGGGGGGGCAGAAGAGCCGTGGCCCTAGGCTATGACGGCTTGTAGCCTGCAGGGCCAGGGGCCACTAAAGCTGGCCCCTGCGCCCTGTTCTACAAGCCCCCATAGCTGGTCACAGGCTGGTTATGCTGGGTAGGGGGGACCTCACACCATTTTTGGGGGGATATTTAAGGGTTTTCACCCTCAAAAATCCAAAAAAAATGGGGTCCGGTCCCCCTCCCTGGGAGGGGGGGACCCTATGTCATTTTTTTTTTTAATTAACCCTATGTTACCTGTAACCCAGTAGGTATAAAAGGCTTCCAGCAGCAGCAGGAGAGCAGAAACCTAAGTGATCAGCGTGGGACACAGGGATGGATGGGAGTTTTTTTTTTATTTTTTTAATAAAGTTATTTTTAACGTGTTTCTCTGTGTGTTTTTTTTTTTTACTTTTAACCCTTTGTGAACTGGTAAGGGATCTATGAGACCCCTTATACCTGTTCACAAGGCTCTGGGTCTGGCAAGTCACCTGTGGCTAGTGGGTGACTTGCCATTAACCCCGAGACCCCCCATTACCTGCCTCCCCCAAAACCCTTAAAATTCCCCCAAGAAATGGTGTCCCCCCCCCCCCCTGTGAAGGGGGACCCCACACCAATTTTTTTTATTTAACCCTTTATTATGTGGATAGTAGTTGTATTTTATTTGTAAATGTTATAAAGTGCTCTTTTCAGTTTAGGGGATCACCTGGACAGGAATGGGGGGCTACCGATACATATGTGGTATCATTGTAATCGGGAGAAATTAGGCTTTCACATGCAATATGGTTTTCTTTAATAAAATAAATGTTTTTGTTAAAATAAAGGAGACAATTAAAAAAAATATATATTTTTTTAATTTTTTTTTTACTTATTTACTTTACTATATAAAAAAAAGTAGAAAAAATACAAACAAGACATTTCATGTTAAAGCCTAAACTCTGCCACAAAAAGTAAATATGCCATTTTCTTGGAAAATCCTGCAAAAATCACAGTTAAACATCACGCAAAATGGTGAAAAATATCCTGTCAGCAGAGGGGGACAAAATCTCAGGTAGGCTGGCAGTTAAAAGGTTACAGGTACCTATGCATGTTGGGTATTGTTCTGCTCGGAGGACCTTGCACTTTCAGATTTAGCTTGTTTTTTCTTATTTGCATATTGATATTTTAGGAAAAGGTGTTTTTTATTCTGCTTTTTTATACATTTTTCTGTGAAACCCTGTGCAACCTAAGAATTCTTCGAGATATTACTTCCAGAAAGATGAGCCCACTACAACAAGCTGGGTACGCTTAGAAAGCTTAACATGTGTACTTTCAGGGAATATATGGTTTATTGGGGATATTCCAAATGTAAAGGGTTGTTTTGGTAAAAAAGCACAAGGTGCGCACTTTGTCTCCAGAGCTGAAATTTTGAAGTAAAATTACCGTTATGCGCATGCTTTACTTTGGTGTGTTTGGCAACTCTTTCCTTGACAGAACCTATGCATCCTGGGTATTGTTCTGTTTGGGGGATGTTGCTTTTTGAGATTTTCAGTTTTTTTCTTGTTTGCATATAGTTTTGTTAGGAAAATGTGGTTTTGATTCTGCTTTTTATTCATTTTTAGGGAAACCCTGGGCAACCAAAGAATACATTGAGGGATTACTTCCAGAAAACTGCGCCCATGTCAACAAGCCTGGTACACCTAGAAAGCTTGAGGAGTGTACTTCTAGAGAATATATAGTTTGTTGGGGGTATTTCAAATGTAAAGGGATGTTTTTCTTGAAAAACTGCAAGGTGCGCATATTGCATAGCATAGTTGTATTTTATCTGAAAATCTCCTAAAGCATTGTTTCAGTTTGGGGGAGTCTCCTGGGCAGGAAAGGGCGTCTACCTATACATATGTGATACCGCTGTAACCGGGAGAAATTGGGGTTTCACACGCAATAAGATTTTATTGACAAACTTACATTTTTTATTACAAAAAAACACTACAAATTGTAAAAAAGTTTTTTTTTTTTTTTTTGCACAATTTTCACCCAAAAATATTAAGAATACACTTAGAAAATGACAAACAAGACATTTCATGTTAAAGCCCAGACTCTGCTGAAAAAAACAATATATCACTTTCCTGGGAAATCCCTTCAAAAATCACAGTTGAACATGGGGAGCGCAAAATAGTGCAAAATGGTCTGGCAACAAAGGGTGACAAAATCTCAAGGTAGGCTGGCGGTTAAAGGGTTAAAGCCCTTCCATTGGGGCATTCTGATTTAGGATGCCCATTTACTTAAAGCAGAAGCACACTCAAAAATGAGTGTGTCCCTTTGTAATGGGTAGCATGGGGAGTGCATCTGATAAATGTATACCCCACAATGCTGTGGCTTGCAGTGAAAAATTAAATCTAAAAATCTTCCCAGGATTTACCAACTCCTGCCCCCCCCCCATGACCAGTCCACATTATCCCAACTGCGTGCCCCAATGTGCTTTCCAGCCAGTCAATGAGTGCATTCCATGATGGTACTGAAACCTTAGTATAGTAGGGGCAGATAATGGGGCAGGTTTAGGCATAGCCTCCACAGCCTTGAATCTGAGGCTACAGCATTGCAGGAGCAGACCATTGAGCTGGGTTTTTATGGCTGGATGGGTAAAGTGGGGCTGAGGAAACTAGGAAGGCAGGAATCGGATGACCCATAAGAAATGCTCCCCTTACGGTCAGTCCTTCCTGAGTGGGTGGTATCCCCTAAACTTAGAGGCTGTATACTGAGGACTATTCAGTAGCATGGCTGAAAGCCGAGCAGAGGCCCATTCTTCTCACCACTCATGTTTAGGACTGGAATCAGCAATGGCAACTTCATTAAATGATTCACAAGTAATATAAGATGTCTGTTTTTTTAATTAAAGTATTAACATTGATAAAAAATCATTTTAATATTTATGACTTTCTTCCCAAGACCCGCATTTTCATTATAACCTAGCAGGAAAGCAGCTAAAAAAATAAGCTTGTCATCAAAGTGATAGAATAATGGTGTTTTTTAAATAAATTATATATAGCTTGTCACAGGCTTAGGTTAAGAGCTAAGCATGCAATTGTACACGAACAGTATGAATGCAGCTATAAAAATGAGATTTTGTTAGAATAAGAAGAGAAGCACTTTATATGGCACAAGTTGCTTTTCCAAAATGTTCTACCTATTTCTTGGTTTCTCAATTAGAGAATCATTTTAGCTGCTCATATTTTAGCACAAGTTCATCTTGGTAACAAATAGTGCTTATGATGTTAGGTAAGTGAGATACACTTAGCCCCACAAATAGTCTTCTCTGCTCCTCAGCCTTTAAGTGGAAGTTCAAGCTTTTTGCCCACGCCTCCTTCCCCTTGTGCCAAGCCCAATTTGGTCATTAAAATGGTAAAAATATCCCCCCATGGTGCTGGTGCTGGCAAGGGACAGAGCTCTGCATGGCAGCCATAGATTTGAGTGACAATTGAACAATGTCAGACCAGGACAGTCACACTGCTGTATGAGATTGGGTGACTGACCTATCACTTAATGTCCCAGCAAGAGGTGAGCAGTTCTCCCTCTGTTAAATCAAAATGGTATGGAAAAAATTTACCATCCATGGTTCTTATTTCTTTATGTAAACGAAAGATACAAGCTTGGCTGGATAATTTTTTTTGTGCAGGGTGTACAATTAACCCCCTCCCACTCTCTAGCACATTCATGTAGATTGTTTTTAATTGGACATTTGTTTTCCCTATAAAAACAAGTCTGTCTGCATATTTAACTTTTAGTGACTGTATGCTAAACAAGGGACTGAAATCCACATACAGGGGGGTGGATATCCACTCCCTCCCTACAACTGAAAGTAACATTGGGTCTGTGACTCACACACAGACGGTAAAGAAAAATGCAAGACATTGCTTAGTACAGGCAATGAGAACTCAACAACAACAGTCTCCTGAGAGAGCACACTGACAGAATTCAACTGCCTGGAAGATGAGACAAGAATGCTTTCTTATTCCACTTAGCTTTGAGAGGTTCTTTAAAGCTAATAGCGACAACTAGTTAAGCCTTTATGTACATTGGCCACTTTGACTTGTCACTGAAGGTTCATTTGTGCTGGTTTGGCTGAAACCACTGGTAATGGTCCCTGGAGCCAGGCAATATCAGCAGGGCCTTAAGATTATGTGTGAAGTGTATCTAGTCTCTCTAGGCTGCTTTATGTCTTTTACTAGAGCCTTTGTCCAATATGTACACATAGCTCAGCATTAGGAAGCACTTCAACGTGACAGTTTAGCTGTAACTATATTAATTATATTAATATGGCTTCCATTCAGACACCTTACTGCTTCCTGTTGCTTTTATAAATGTTGGGCAAAGGCTTTAGTAAAAAAAGAAACACGGGTGACAACATAAACTTCTTTCCTGGGTATAGAATCAGTTTAATGAGCAGGCTGCTGCTGCAGATTGTTCTGCGGAATCTGCCCAGTAAGGTGTAGATAATACCTAACCCTGCAGGGCAGTCCAACATTGAGATGCATTCTAGGAGTTAAGAAGAGCAGGCCAAAAGTAATTATAACTTTACCTTAAACCAGACCTACACCCGTCTTTTCTTTAATCGGTGTTGGTCCCCACACACAACCCCCCAGAACTCCTACAATTGGCTGGTGGGTAGCACTGAGGACATGACCATGGTCCACATGTACGCCGGCAGGTAATTGCAGTACTCCTTTCCCGGGGGCTTATGTCCATCATTCTGGATTCCCCCCGATGCTTGTTTTGACTAGCTACCTGTTAAAGAAAAAACGTGTGTTGGTCTGGTTTAACTTCTTAGCAGGATGCAGAGCTCCTATGCAGAAATCAGTAGCACTATGTTCAGTATTTGGTATTCACATACTGTATCTTTATCCCATTGTGCAGCCTGTATGGTCTATAGTTACCCTTTAAAGAGGAACATCGGAGGCCCTGGAGTCATCCAAGTTCCACTCATTGGTGCAGCCCAACTGCCTGATGCCCCACTGTGTGAAACCCCCCAATCGCCAGTTTCACTCATCTTCTCCTGGAGCCCTTACCATGTCTGTGTGCTCCGGCCACATCCCTGCTCATGCTAGCCCAGCCATGCACATGCCGGCACCCAGCCTTTCTGAATGAGTGCGCCGCTCAGCAAACCAGTGCACTCACTCTCGCCTAAGTCTGTGCCATGGCAGCTGAAGGAAGGTGAGGGAAATGAGGCAACCTGGGGGGGCGGGGGAGTAGACCCAGCAGGGCATCCCAATTCGGGATGCCGTTGCACATAGGAACAATACAAGGGAAATTGAAATTCCAGTGTGTTGTACCTCTTTAAGGCCAGGCATGAAAAAATCTATATCACCTTAAGAAAGATGCATGAAATATTGAGGTGTTGTTGAAATTGATTGTTGTTTGAAGTCTTGCTGTTGAAAAATATTTATTTTGCTCTGGGCAAGGAACAGTGCATTCTGGGGGGTGTGAGAAAGAAGAGTCCTGTCTTGGCATTGACTTATGTTATAAACATAAAAGTCCAGAGCAAACAGTTTAAGTTTGTATCCTTAGCTAGAAAGTTTAAATGATGGAATAAGTTTTCCTTACTTAACTTTACATAAATAACATGTACAGACTTCTTACGCATCTCAAAGTTTCAAATACCTTGTGTAGGATTGTCTTCACAATGAACCCGTAATTTTAGCACCAAGAAACACAAAATGAGGGGGGCATTGTAGAATATCCCTTTGTTAAAACCCTGAGGTTATTCAATTTATTAAATGTATTCAATTTACTGGGCTTAAAAGGAAACTTTACTTTTGTAGATTTCCTCCATTAGACTCCAGATCAGACTTGCGTCCTGACACAAGGCTCCCCAACTAACCAGCAACACTGTGCTCATGGTCCTACCGTCTCCTGAGAGCTCTGTGCAGTGAACCTACTCACCTACAGGCCACTGCCATATGCCCATCAGCAGCTGGAAATCAGTTTGGAAAGAGCAGGCAGATGACAGAGATGTAGGGTCCCGAACACAGCAATAGACACCACTGGAGGGGTGGTCAACACAATAAAAGGGCTCTAATCCACGCCTGTAGATGTACCTATAGAACTAACCAGCAACGCCTTTCATGGCACTGTGTTGATGGTCCTGCCATCTCCTGAGAGCTCTGTGCAGTGAACCCACTCACCTACAGGCCATTGCCATATGCTCATTGGCAGGTTGGAAATCAGTTTGGAAAGACAAGGCAGAAGACAGAGATGCCAGGTCCTGAACACAGCAGGGGTGGTCAACACAAAAAAGGCCTATAATCCAAGCCTGTAGATGTACCTACAGATAAAACCTTCATCTGCTATTAATACACATATTTTAACCCACAAAACCATCACAAACATTGCTTCTCTCACCCCAGCCCTGATCAGAATGCTTGACACTGTAAAATGTTCCTGGGGCCAAAAAAATGCTCTTTTTACATCTCTTTTACGTCTCCTGCAATTAAA